>CAWUFW010009481.1:0-600000 GCA_963921515.1 Calotriton arnoldi | reverse complement strand
GGAAATGGCTGATTTCCAACAGTTCAACACCTCTGAATATTTCCAATCTTTCCAAGATCGTAATGTTACTAGGGACATACCGATGCCGGTGTCCGTGGTCAACATAACAGCTAGTTTCTGTGTCCAGGGGACAGGGGAGGTAAAGGTGGGGGAAAGTAAATGAAATTTCACCTACAGACTGAGAACGATTAATAGTCCACCCTTGATCCTACCCCAGAATGTCTATTTTGTCTGTGGATCCCAAGCTCATGTCTGGCTTCTGATGGGGTGGTCTGGCAGATGTTACCTCTCTTTCCTTCTTCCCCCTGTGTATGTTGCCTCGTCCAATTACCATAAAGATCATCGGCTGCAACGTAGGAGTATATACTTGCCCCGAGTCAGAAGGGTTGTTGACACTGAGGATATAGATCAGACAGATACCACCTGGCAACAGTTTGAAGATGCTGTAAGGGGTATTTTACCTTTTTGGGGCCCCATGGCTAATAGTCTTCAGCTTTGTCGGCTAACTAGAGTTGCGGAAGGGGTTATTAATACAACAGCTGGGATACTGGCAAACATCACTGCTGAGCTCCAGGCTACGAGATTAGTTACCTTACAGAACAGGATGGTGTTAAACGTCATCCTCGCTGATCGGGGAGGGACCTTTCGCATCATTGGCAGCAGCTGTTGCGTTTACATACCTGACCACGCCCCCAGTGTGTATACAGCTATACAAAAATTGCATAGACTTTCGTCAGACATACACCAAGAGACAGGTACTTGGACTCTATCGGGGTGGTTCTGGAATATGCTAACAACATGGGGTTGGAAGATACTTTTCTTTTTGGTTGTAGTTGCCGGTATTATCTTTACATGTTGCCTCTGTATACACTGTCTCCTGGCTTGTTGCACCTATTGTGTAAGTGCTCTGACACCTAAGCGGAGAATATCCATTCATGATACTAATGCTGCGATCCTGTTGCAAAAACACATTGATGACATAATGCAGATCGACGACAAGGGTATCTTTGAATTCTGATTATGTGTGCACCAGCTTATAGTGATGGTTCTTATCCTCGCAATATGTTATCTGTTTCTAGATAGTAATATAAAAGTTGTTAGCAAATGCTAAAAGGAGGGTCTGTTGGAATAAAAATGTTTTAGCTGTGCTGTTTATGTATTGTACTTCTTAAGTTAGCATTTGCGGCACCATTTTATGTTTAGCCGCCATTTTGAACAATGATCGAAACAAATTTTTCTCTCTGCCTCTGCTGAAAGCAGCTGTGGTAGGTTTCGTTTCGTTTCTCCAAAGTACTAATGAATACACTGTTCTTATTAGCGCATACCTTTCCCACTAGATAGAGGCCTGCTCCCACCTTTAGAGCGGCGGGCACAGGCAGAACGACCTTGGCATTAAGATAGCATGTGCCCGGTCTCAGGATCGAAACTCATCCTTCTGTACCTTCTTTGTCTAGCTGCCTCCAACTGGAAATTTCCAGTCAGGGCGTGTCTTCATTGGTTCTGAATTGTACATAATGTATCACCATGTTTGCTGAAGTCAGTCCCTCTGCAGCAATCCCAGGAGGCTGGTCAGACTGGACTCCGCTCGAGTGTACCTGAATAAATATACTTGGTTTGTATTCTCTACTGTCTGACCAACTCTTCATTTGTATGGAAGGCTGAGAGGTGGTCGCGAGTGACCCGGGTGGCCCTAATCGGGTCACTTCCTTCAAAGCATAAGAAGACCCTGAGATTAGACCGATCTAAGTCGCGCTCCAAGTTGAAGATTAGGTCCTAGTCCTGTTCTCACACCAGAAGTCGATGAAGTCATTCCAGGGGTCAGTCTTAATCTAGATCCAAATCATCTGGTAAGTCTAAATAAAAACATAAGAAAGCAAAGCAGGACTCTGCCTCCTCTCGCACTCACCTGAGAAGGTGTGGGGCAACACCATTGTTCTTGCTCTCTGAGTCACTCGATTTTGGAGCTGATCCAGCAACGGGTTCCAGCACAAACCAAGTTTCCGGGACTTTCTGCCATGCCTAAACAGATCTAAAGAGTTCCACAAGGCCATGCTCCAACCCTTTGGATCCTTGCGAACTCTCTCTGGTGTGCTTTTGGGCCCCGAGGAACCAAGAGGTCTTCTATCCAGGGTCCTGCCTGTTGGTTCGCCCTCTGCACCAGTTGTTCATTCCAAGTCTATCACAACATCCAGCCCCTCCTCTGGCACCATGGACGACACCGATGCCTGGAACATCGTTGCCAGTGCAAAATTAATGGATGCCGGCAAGGAGATACCTATCCTACTCTCTGACTCCTTTTGCATGACTTTTGCAGATCACAGCCACCCAGTGGGAGGCAGAATCTGAAGATTCTTGCCAGGTTGACTGGCCATACAGGTGGGTTCTGTAAATTGTGTGGAAGATCTATGCCCTACCCTTTCTTTCAGCACAGGTGTATATTTCACCATCTTTCTGTCTTGTGGCAGGAAGTGTAAGGCCCTTTTGACCAAAAGGGATATTGAGAGGGTACCTGCTGCAGAAGTAGTTTGTGGTTGCCATTCCTGCTTCTTTCTGGTGCCCAAGAAGGACAGAGGTCTGCGTCCAATTTTAGATCTGAGCCCTCTCAACACCCTCCTCCAGAAGGAAAAAATCATGATGCTCACATTTGCCCAGGTCTTGTCTGCCCTCGACCCTGGAGACTGGTTGATAGCGTTGGACCTGCAGGACGCCTACTTCCATGTACCGATCCTGCAGACCCTGTGGCGCTACCTGCGGTTCGTGGTGGGACAGGAGCATTTTCAATTTGCTATGCTCTCCTTTGGTCTCAATAGTGCCCCTCGGGTGTTCACGAAAGTGATCGCAATGGTGGTAGCACACCTTCTGAGGTAAGGGGTTCCGGTCTTCCCCTACCTAAAACGTTGACTGTTCAAGGTGATCTTGCCCCAAGCAGACGTCAATCATCTCTAGACTACGTCAAACTTCCTGTCATCTTTGGGGTTCACTCTCAACATGCGAAGTCACACCTGACTCCTTCTCAGACACTCCTGGGAAGAACCTTGGCTTGATCTATTAGCCACAGCTGAGAAACTGAATTTCAGTCTTCTGCGTATTAGAGTTTCCAAGGCACCTCTCGCTTCAAGACACATGGAACTTGAGACTCCTGTATATCTTCCCGCTGATACCACTCCTGCCTCAAGTTCTCAAGAAGATCAGGCCCAACTAGGCTCAAGTCATCCTAGAGGCTCTGGATTGGGCATGGAGAGTATGGTTTCCAGAGCTCCTGGGCCTGAGCATTTGTCCTCCAATTAGGCTGACCCTCAAGGAGGATCTGCTCTGCAGCTGTAGGGCCGGGTGCAGCACCCGAGCCTTTGCAATCTTCACCTTCATGCTTGGCAATTTAGTGGTGACACTGAACACCTTCGAACTTCCTCCAGAGGTTGATGTAATCTTGGGAGCAAGGTGTCCTGCAACCAAAACTGTATACACCTGTCTTTTGGACAAATTTGTAGTTTGATGTGGCACAAGCTAGATTGACCCCCTCCAGGCCAAATCATCTGACATTTTCTTGCTTGGTTTTTCCCTAGCCCACCAGGCCTTGCTCTGGGCACGGTTAAAGAGTACCTTCCAGCTATTTAGCCTTTTTTTTTTTTTTTTTACAGTTGCTGGATCTTTGATTAAGTCTTCAGTTGATTGTGATTTTTTTTATAAAGGGTTGCACCCTTAAGACTGTGTTCCTCATTGCCATATAATCGGCACATATGTAAGTGAGCTTAAATCTCTGCGTTCACCTACCGTACACCACTTTTTATCCCCAAACTGGTTTTGCAGACACAGGCATCTTTCTTGCCTAAGGTTATAACACCATTCCAAGTGAGTCAAAAATCACTTGGTTAGCGTTCTATGCTCTGCAACACCCCTCTAATGAGGAGGATGAGAGCCCTGAGCTTATACATTGATCAAACCAAGAAACACTGGTTGGATGATCAAATCTTTGTGGGTTTTGACAAGGCTGTGCAGAAGAGAACCGTCTCCCACTGGATCATGCTCTGCATTCAGATCTGCTACACACTGGCTAAAAAGCAGCCGCTGGAAGGACTGCGTGCTCATTCTACCATGGCCAAAGTTGCTACCACAGCATTAGTTTCCGGAGTCCCAGTCCTAGAAATCTTCCAGGCGGCTATGTGGGCATCTCTTCATAGGCTCACGAAGCACTATTGTCGGGACAGTGAGGTCTGCCCGCTCAGTCCTACAGGACTTTCTTGTATGAGTCCACTCACAGACCCACCTCCAAATAGGTACTGCTTTGGCATTTATTCAAAAGGTGAGGAACATGTGGCTAGAAATCTCTATCAGAAGAACAAGTTACTTACCTTCTGTAATGCTCTTTCTGGTAGAGACTCTATCTAGCCTCGATCCTCATCTTCCTTTTCTAGTAATCTGCACAGTGATCACACCAATTTGCTTTTGGGGGTCGGCGTCTGAGGGCACTGAGAGTCTTGAAAGCAATTGACATCAGCGCATGGGAGTGGTGCCTACATAGGCTTTGCATGTCATTTCCGAAGTGAAACGGCATTAGTGTGGAGCTGCATGGCGCCACCGACCGGTGCACAAAGGTACTACTGAAAAGTTTCCAGATCCAGTCTGATGCCTGAGGAATATTCAAACTGTGAGAAATCTGAGGCTAGATAGTCTCTACCAGAAAGAGCATTATCAAAGGTAAGTAACTTGTTCTTTTTCAGTACTTCCAGGATACCTGTGGGTTGGACACCTTCTTCTCAGACATTGGAATCAGTTTTCCAAACCTTATGGCCACTGAGGAATCTTCATCTTTTACCACTGTCATTCGCAAGGCAGTGGAAGTGCTTGATTTGATACTGAAAATGCAGAAGTTTAAACCAAAGTCCTCCACCCAACATCCACAACCCAGGAACTCCTGCTACCTTTTAACGAGGCTCTTACATACTGGTGGGCACCTGAGCAAAGCCATGCCCCCCCTTTCAATTGACAAGTGGCACTGCATCAGAGTTCTGATTCCAGAGACTGAGACTTCTTAGGGCAGCATCGTACCCCAGAGAGCCTAGTGGTTCAGGCATTGTCCAGTCTCCTCAACTCCACATTCTTTTCTATCACTGTACTTGACATGCAATCCAAGTGGATGTAGAACTTTACGAAATGCATTTTCTCCAGTGCCAGTCTTGCCCTATGTGTATGTATCTCCTAGGAAGGGATTCACACACCTTGTGGCAAGCTTTGTGGGGACATCTTTCCAGCTGTTCTAGACTAGAGGATGTCAGACACACTCTAGCATCTGATTGGCCTGGACAAAACCAACAGCTTGTGTACGGCAGTTGGGACCAGTGTGGTGCCATGCCTGGATTTCCTCAACTGGCTTTTTCTCAGATGTCCAGCAATCTCTGATGGATATGCCTTTCGATAGTTCAAACCTTTTTTGAAGCAAAGGCTGACTCGGCCCTTCGGAAATTCAAGTAGGGCAAGGCCACGCTCACTCACCGGGCTCAGCTCAGTCTGTTTTGCACTTTCTCCAACAGAAACACCCTTTTTGATGCTGCGGAAGGGTGTATCAGCAGAGACTACAACAATGTCCACATCAGCAGCAACAAGCTTCCCTGCCTTTCAAGGGTGAAGCCGGAGAGCCAGCTGATAGCACCCAGACATCCCCCCCGGCCCCCTCTGCAGCTCAGGCAAAACTACTTAAATTTGGACCTTGGCAATGGACGATTGCCCAGTAAACAGTTGCATCACCTTTCAGCTCGCCAGATGGAGGAGAATCACATCAGACCAATAGGTGCTCCTGATCGTAGAACTCTGATACTCCCTGCCTTTTCGGTCTTATTCTCCGGACATGCCACCCACACCATCTACCGGAGGACCACTTGTCCATTCCATGTGGAAAAGTTCAAGCTGTCTTGGCCAAGGAAGCGATAGAGAGGGTGTAGGCACCAGACAGCGGGACTGGTTATTACTCCTGTTACTTTCTGATTCCGAAAAGGGATGGAGGCCTTCGCCCTATCCTAGCTCTCTGCCCTCTGAACTTCTTCCTCTGGAACGACAAATTTCAAAATGCTCACTTCTGGCCCAAGTTCTGACCGCCCTGGATCCAGGAGACTGGATGATGGCTTTCAACTTGTACGACTCTTGCTTCCACATCCCCGTCCTGCAGTCCCACAGACACTACATGCAGTTTCAGATAAAACAAGAGCTCTTTCAATTCTTCGTGCTCCCTTTTGGCCTGACCAGTGCACCTTGGGTGTTCACAAACGTGATGGCGGTGGTTGCAACCCATCAGCTGAAGCTGGATATACCAGTCTTCCCATACCTTGATGACTGGCTACTGAAGCAGGGCTCCCCTCTAAAAGTTACAAGTCACCTCCAGATGACAGTCAACCTGTTAACATCGCTTGGGTTCTCCATCAATGTGCCAAAGTCACACCTGACTCCTTCATGGAGGCTTACTTTCATCTGAGCCATCCTGGATACGGTGCCCTCTGCTTCAACGAGTCCAGGACATTCAGACTATCAATCTGATGATGCAACCCTTGACCTGGGTCTCAGTGAGAGTGGCTCTGAGGTTTCTTGGCCTTTTGAATGCCTGCATCCTGCTTGTGAACCATGTCAAATGGCACATGCAAGCTCTGCAGTGGGTTCTGAAGTCTCATAGGACAGAGCACCAAGGCAACCTGTCAGACTCCATCCAGGTGTCGAAGGAGACTGCAAAAGCTCTGCAGAGGCAGCTGCTCAACTACGTTGGACAGGTGTCAGACTCCTCTCCCTACCCCTCCTAGATCTAATGGTTGTGACGGATACATCGTTCGGGGAGAGGTGGAGATCAGAGGACTCTGGGGTCCAGCAGAAGCTCTACTCCACATCAACTAGTTGGAGTTGCAAGTGATTCGCTTGTCATTGAAGGTGCTCCTCATGACCATTAAGGGGGGACAGGTACAGGTTCTCACTGACAACTTGACTGTAATGTGGTACTGCAACAAACAAGGCGGTGTAGGGTTGTGGGTCCTGTGCCAGAAGGGCTTGCACCTCTGGAAGGGGATGAACAAAGGGCCTCTCCCTTGTGGCACAGCACCTAGCAGTTTCTTTAATCATCAGGGCATATGAAATCATACATAGCATATGCGATCACAAATTACAATTACACTTAGAGGTAGCACAGGGCATTTTTCATGAATGGGGATAATCCTGGCTCAATTGATTCACCTCTGCAAAGAACGGACAGTGTTTGTGCGTTAGAGTTCTCAAGGCAGTCCTCCCTCAGACACCCTCTGGATCACTGAAGGTCGACACTCTTGTATGCCTTTCCGCCCCTACCTCTACTGCCCAGAGTACTCAAGAAGATTAAGAGAGAAAGGGCCCAGGTCATCCTATTGGCGCTAGACTGGGCGATGAAAGTATGCTACTTGGAACTTCTGGTTATGATCATAAGCTCCCCCCAATCCTGCTGCCTCTTTGGGAGGACTTCCCGTTGCAGCAGTAAAGCTGTGTCTTGCACCCAAGCCTGCATAACCTACAGCTCCATGGGTGGAGACTGAACGGCAACGGTTGATGCCTTTCTTTCCCCCTGTAGTGGTTAGTGTCATTCTAGCTTTCAGGTGACAAACAACCAAATTTGTTTACTCAGGACACTGGGAGAACTTTGTTGTCTGGGGTTCTTCCCGAACCCTTCAACCCTTAAAATCAGTTATCTGATTTTCTCCTGCTTTGTTTGTCATTATCCCAGCAAGCATGCCTCTTTTAGCAAGTTAGCGGTTTCTTGTCCAAACTATTTGGTACCTGCAGCCTGTGGCATATGACTAGGTGTAGTTGGATGCTGGCCTTTGTGTTTCTTCCCAGACAGTGAGACAAGGAAGACTTGGTATTGGCAGGATGGGCCATCCTGCCAGGATGGGAGGGACGGAGCTGCTCCCCGCCCCACTTATATTTCAAAGGAGCTGCCTCCAGCACACACACACAAAGTACTTCATACCAGTCCTTTGTCACCCTAGACATCTTGGCGCCTGGGCTGGGGAGGAACGAAATCCCAGAACCAGATGTGGGAGCAAGTCTAAATATTTCTCCCACTTCAGGGGCTGGAACCAGATATAAATATTACACTGTCAGATCAGGCCTTCAGTTCATTCCTGTGCCTGCGGATGGCCCCCAGAAAGACTACTTATACTTCAGAGGATTGCCCTGTTACCACTACGATTTGATGCAGACGAGATCAACCCAGGCTGACAGCCGTTCTACGACCCTAATCAATGGGAAGTAAGCATTGACTGATTATGGATGAAAATGACCTAAGAAATTTGGTGTGATTAGAACAAGAGGTAGAGTTTAAAAGGAGAAAATAAAGACAAACTTAGTACTTCCAATTAGCAAGAAGATAATATTTACCAAATGAAAAGCTGAGGAAAACAAAAAGATTTATGTTTAAGAGAGCAGACATCCCATCTTAAAGATCTGGAGTTAAAGTTGCGGCCAATTCGTTAGCTGCTCTCCCATATACAACAAATGGTTATAGCTAAGATGGTCCCCTGATGAAGGCACACATGCCAAAACGCACGTAGTTCTCATCTACCGCTAGCCTTCCTACGATCTACAGTGACATCGGACATTTCAACTGAAACCAAACTGAATAATGAATTGTAATTTAATTGCTTTGTGTCTTTTAGATATATGATTATATTGTTATATTTGTTTTTTTACTATTTCTTAAAGAAAATCAAAAAAACATTTGCATACAATAATTAAAAACTAAATCAAAAAATAATAAATATATTAATAATGGTATATATATTTTTTCTGTTTTCTTTTGAGTTTATGTACATGATTTATTGTTAATAATCATATTTTTTTGTTGCTTAGAAAATTTTATGGAGAGTTGTTCACTTGCTTATGTACTGGTTTTCCTCCAAACAATTCATTTCCCTACGACTAGCAAGTATATTGTATTTGTAGGGGTCCCTAATTTCTAAAATTACTACCAGAGGACTGTCCTGCTGCTTGAAACCTGCCTTGTTCCCTCAGAAGACTGCCCTGCTTCTTGAAGTCTGCCTTGCTGCTTGATCCCAGGACTACCAGAGAGACTCCAAGGGCTAGTTGGCTGGCCTCCTGTTATTTGCAACAGGGACACAAAAAGCTCCATCAAATTGAACCATCACCTGGACCTTGGAAGTGGTGCTAAAAGCACCCAAACTGTCGGATACCAAAACTTGGGACTACTCCAATAAAAAGTGGTCTGGTCTGAGGACTGACAGGAGATCGAGACTTACCTGACCCACACAAGGTGCATTGCCAGTCGGCCTGACTTGACGAGAGCTCCCACTGTGTTATTTTCTGCAGCAGCAAATACTGTTAAGTGCCTCCTCTAAGGAAGAGTATCCAGCCTTGTGGAGCCCTCATCAGCTAAGCCTGCAGCTTCATCCCAGTGGAGATTTTCAACTTCCCAAAAAGTACAAAGGTAGAGATCTTCACCACAACTTTGTCCAGTGGCTCTCCGACGACGACCCCATCTCTTCTAACACCACCAGCAACCTGCCCTGCTGAACTTCACCTTCTCAGATGTTTTTCTTCAAAAATTCTTCTAAGTTTGAAGGTAAGCCAATACCAGGCCCAATCCACTTTTTGTATCCAAAGTGCGCTTCATCACGGCTAGCCATAACTTTTGACTTTGTGCCAGTCTAGCATGACTAGATGTCGGCAGTTGGCACTTTGATCTTTTAGGCACATCTTTTCACTGAAAACTTTGTTTTGCTGTCATTTTATTTATTAAATTTTATTCTATTTTCTAAAGTGGTGTGTGACTTTTCTTGTGTTGTGTTGTCACTTTGTAAGGTATTTGTGAAGCACACAACCAGTAATACAGTGCCTCTAAGTTAAGCTATACTGCTTTTGGGCCAAGCTACCTGAGGGTTAAGCACAGGTTAACTTAGTGACACTGGTTCACCCTGACAGGGATTGTGATTGTTGCTTGAGAAGGGTTTTCACCCCCCCCCCTCCCCTTGATCAAAAACCCAACATCAAGCAGTGAGGAATCTGCAATTAGAAGTCTGTATCAGAAGAATATGTTACCTTCAGTAACACTTTTCCTAGTGAAGACTCCTATCTAACTGCAAATTCCTCACAGTCCCTCCCTTCTTTCCATTTTGTGGAATGGATTTATAAAGTCCATTATTAAGATTCCAAGCTAAAACATCTGCACACTGTACTTTTGATTTCAACGCCTCCACATCCGACGGCTCGGACAGAGATCAAAAAGAAACTGACATCCAAGAGCGGAGGTGGCAGTCTTATAGTGGCCCGACATCACATCTGAAATGACAGACCTGAAGCAAAGCCATATATCACCACTTGTCGATGCATGCTATTAAAGTTTCCGGATCCAGTCTGGCTCCTGGAAGAATTCAGAATTTACAGTGAGGAATCTGCAGTTCGATAGAGTCTCTACCAGAAAAGGCATTAACAAAGGTAAGTAACTTGTTCATCGTGTCCACCTCGGTCTATTATCCCTCCTGGAATCTGAGCCACCATCCATTAATGCCACCCAAAGTGATTTCTCCACCCACTGGGATAATTCGTACCAAAAGTGTCCCTTTTCAGTGTTAGATCCCTAGATCGGATTGTCAGCAAATTCTATCACATTCTTTCATCGTTTGATTCACTAAGATCTGGTTTTCAGACACCTTTGCCCACTCTTAAACTTCCTAATGGCAAACTAAGGTAACTTCACGAAAAACAAAAGCTCATGCAGTTGTGGTGAGGTGGCACTGATCTTCTCACGTGGTGTCACCTGCAAAAGGATAACAGATCTCCCTGAGACTCCTTTGTGCACATTGTGGTCAAGTGCATCCTCCCTCTCACTTCATTTTCATAGTCAGTCATTTACTCCCCTCAAAATGCCAGGCAGGACATTTCCGACGAAACCTAATGACTTAGCCTAACATCTGCAGTTCAGCTGCTCCCACATGTACGGAGAACTCAACATGTGGATGAGTGATCCAAGAAGCTGTTCTGCTCAAGGTATAGTTTTCTTGCAACTGTTGTGTATACCTACACAGAAAGCTTGCCACAAGCTCAATGTCCTTTTTCACTAATAACACCAACATAACCACCACAGATTAATTGCTGCCATCATGACCACTGCTGAATCCAGTTCAACATCCCTCTCCTTTGTCAAAACAAGATCAGTAAATATATAATAGGAGCAGAATGGAGCCACTTCTCTCAATCTCCAGCCCTCCCACCCCCCAGTGTCAGTGTTATGATGCAACCTCAATGAGCGTACGACTACAGCAGAGTTGAAGTGGAAGATTTAAGGCGACTCTGGGAACAAATCAGAGAGAGTGCACTGCTTTACTATCTGAACAACTACTGGTTCACATCATATGAATGAGTAAATGATATTCTGTCCTACGTGTAGTTGCACTTCCGATTTTTGAGTAACCGAGAAGTAGCTTTTACCTTGCCCTAATACTCCAGATCTCCAGCATTGCTAAATTAGGGTAAGAGCAGCAGAAATTGTATTCGTATTGGAAGGGAAAGAAAAGGTTGTTGCCAAGTTTTAGCTCAGATGATTTAAATCCCCGAATAAGGCTTTAACCACAGACTGACTTTGGTTTCCTTAACAGAAATCTGATGCAGTGTCCTATGACAATGTTGCTGTGTTTACTGGGACATTTACCATAACAGCCTTGTTCCTTCAAACTGTAGTTTGTTGCGCTTGAGCAGTATCTCTGGCTACTGACTCTGTATCTGGGATGTCTTTGGAGATCATTCTTTTGTCCCCAGTAGTCCCTCTTGAATATTTCTTTCAGGCTATTTAGTCACTTTTATCCAAAGACCATGGCCAAGATGGCAGCTGACACCCATGAAATATGTTTTTTGTTACAGAATGGCAAACACAAATTCAAAGCGGACATTAAATCAAGTCAATAAATTCCAATTCAGCAATTGAGGTAGCAGGGCAGATAAATCATTGAACTGTAGACATGTTATCACAAACCCATGACCTGTTATGAACACCTTTCTGAACCCTTCTAGAACATGTCCATATTGTAAACAAGCAACCTGGGACTTGCCACAAGGACCTAATCTTGGCCAATGAAACTAAAATGGAGACACCAAGGTAGAGGTTTAATGGGACCAGGCAGGAGGGTTCCTGACACCCTATCTGCACATTTACCTCCGAACCCCTCCCCCCCCATTTGGCTCAAGAATCTCATGCATACACGCCAAGATCCTTTTGTGCAGGTTTTCTGAAAGATCGAACAACACCAATACTTTGCGTCAAATGTTAGAAATTGGGTCTATAGTTGGCAGTGGTTTGCACCCTGCCTAAGTAGGGACCCTTCCTTCTAGTCAGGATATGGGAGATACACACTTAGATAACCCCTGCTCACCCCCTTGGTAGCTTGGCAGGAGCAGACCGGTTTATCTCAGAGGCAGTGTTTAAAGTATTTATACATAACACACCCAGTAACACAGTGAATACACTACAAATGGACACCACACCAGTTCAGAAAAATAAAGTATCTTTATCTAAACCAAACAAGACTAAAACGATAAAAATCCAACATGCACAACTCAAAATATGCTTTTAAATGGTTTCAAGCAATTCTGTCCATAGAAATCTATGGATACGTGATTTTTACACAAAATACCTCAAATGTGTCAAAATCCACAAGGCAAAACCTCCGCAGAGAAGGGAGGCGTACAAAAACACAGCAATACGTCAGTTCCGGAGTCCTTGGAGAGGCAATGCAACAGTTCTGTTGCACGCAGGAGAAGTGATGTGTCGAATCCGGACTGTAGGGGGAAGTGGTGTGTCGATTTCCCAGGCGATTCTGGTCTGCAGGAGTTGCATCGGAAAAATTTGCCGCACAGGTGTGATGTATGAGAAAATTCAGGCACTACGGGCGCTGCGTGGATTTCTGTAGCCGCTGACCAGTATTGCGTAGATTCTTTTAGCCACTCAGCAGAGCCTGCATTGGTGTGCGGCAGTTTCTCGGGCCGCGGGCAGGCGATGCATCGATTTCTTTGGCCGCATACGGCTGTGCGTCTGAAATTTCTCCCGCACGGCAGTGCTGAGTCAGAAAATTCCACCGCAAGAAGAGCAAAGTGTCGATTTTGTGGTTTCTTCAGTTCTTCACAGCTTCCTGTAACAGGAACAACCTCCAGGGGCCCAGAACTGGAAAAGGCACTCCCAGGCAGGTCAGAACTCTCAGCAGTGGAGTTCAAAAAGGCTGTAGGTGAAGTCTTTGTGTCCCTCATACTTCAGAACAGGAGGCCAGCACACACAAGTCCTTGGAGATTCTTCTCAAGCAGGTTTCACAGTAAAGTCCAGTCTTTGTCCTCTGCTTGGCAGAAGCATAAACTGCAGGCCAACCCAGCAAAGCAACACACGGCAAAGGAGCAGTCTCCTCCTCACAGCTCTTCAGCTCCTTGGCAGAGGTTCCTCTTGATTCCAGAAGTAATCTAACGTTCTGGGGTTTTAGGTCTAATACTTATATCCCTTTTTCCCTTTGAAGTCTTTGTTCAGAAAATCTCTCTTGCTCAGTAAAACCAGTTCTCCTTAGTCGACTTTCACTACAGGAGGTGGAGACCGCATTCTGCAGAGCAGCCACAACCTATTCAGGTGTCAGTGACAACTCCTGCCAACGCTCTAGCCCAGGACGGCCCATTAGCATAGATAGGGCACACCTCTGCTCCTTTTGTGTGTGTGTCTGGAGTGAATGTACAAACAGCCCCTGTCAGTCTAAAACCAGATGATGAATTCACAAGCAGGCAGAGGCACACAATATGGTTAAACAAGAAAATGCCCACTTTCTAAAAGTGGCACTTTCAAACACACAATTTAAAAACCACCTTCACTAAAAGGTGTGTTATTAAATTCTGATTTCAGAGAGCCTAAACTCCAAATTTCTAGCTGTATCCATTTGAAAGTTACACTTGTAAAATGTTATAAGACAGTTCCAATGATAGCCTATTCCTTGCAATAGTGAAAAACGAAATTGGCAGTATTTCACTATCAAGACATGTAAAACACGCCAGTACATGTCCTACCTTTCACACACACTGCACCCTGCCCAAGGGGGTACCTTGGGCCAACGTTAGAGGTAACTTACATGTAAGAAAAGGGAAGGTTGGGCCTGGCAAGTGGGTGCACTTGCCAGGTCGACATGTCAGTTTAAAACTGCACTCACAGACACTGCAGTGGCAGGTCTGAAACCTATTTGAAAGGCTACTTGTGTGGGTGGCACAACCAGTACTGCAGACCAGGGCCGGACTGGGAACCGAAACCGGCCCTGGCAAACTGCTCGGCCACCCCCCCCCCTGAGGGTAGGGGGGGTGCAGCCGAGCTGTTTGCGAAGGCCGGTTTCGGTCGATTTTGTTACAGGGAGCCGATATTGCCGACCCCCGGTAACAAAAACGGCCCCCAGGGGCCCAAAACCGGCCCCCACCCTAGCGGCCCACCGGGGAAACGCCCGGTGCCCGCTACGGCCAGTCCGGCCCTGCTGCAGACCCACTAGTAGCATTTGATTTACAGGCTCTGGGCGCATACGGTTCACTTTACTAGGGACTTACCAGTAAATCAAATATGCCAATAATGGATAAGCAATCAGAATTACAATTTACACAGGGAGCACTTGCATTTTGACACTGATCAGCAGTGGCAAAGTTCCCAGAGTACCTAAACCAGCAAAAACCAAAATCCAGCACACAGTCAAAAATACAGGACGTACAGGCAAAAAGTAAGGGGAAACCACGCCAAGGATGCAAGATTTAATGCCAAAGCTAATATTGGAGTCACCAGAACATAGTGTAGTTAAAGCATGAAATATATTGACCCCTATTAATATCTATAGGCCAAAAGTGAAACAGAAAACAGAATCTAACAATCACCTTCAGTAACTGAAACATCATGACAGGAAGCTCAAAAGAAATTAGATAAAGTCCAAATCCGCCATAAATCTCACATCCTAGATTCTCTTTTAAAGAGGATACAAAGCCATACACTTTAGGACCAAGAATGACTATGTCCAGAAACTGTTATCAACACAACAGACAATTTAGCAATCAATTTTTCACCATTTTAACTAACTTAACTTTGTCCCAAGACAATCCTACATCTCTCAACAACTGCCAGGATCTGATGCAGATCTTTAATGCTATAATTAAAGCTCTTAAATACCAGATTGCCTCCTCAGCAGTACTGCACTCTGTGGATCCTCTCTACATCCCTTCAAAATCAAGCTCCCTCTCTCTCTCTCTCTCATTGAAAATGTACTAAAGTTTTTTTTTGCCATACTGCTGCCATACAAAACAGAGTCTTAAAAATGCAATGCTGACATAGATACCTAGGCCCCCAACCCCATGGTTTCAGCTTAACCTGAAGATTCAACTAACTGGGCTCCTTTGCTAATATAAAACAGTCATTGCATAGTAATACAGAGAGACACCATCATTTATCATATGCAAAAGGGCATCTCAGTTTACTTACCTTAGTGAAATATTAACTTTTATTGTGGCAACTGTATCTTATTTTTATTATTTTATTAGTTCTTATGCATACATTGTATACAAGGTCAAAGTCTCATACATTACGAAAACATAGTAGTATAAACAACCCGTGGCTATGTATTACAATGAATCATTTGTCCTCCGGTACAATCTTCTTCAGTGTAATAAATTACTGTATCGTCAGTATACGCATACAATACTACTTTTCTGCATCTTCAGATGACGTGTCTTGTTCAGTGGACCGTAAGTATTGTAATAAGGGCTCCCAAATGTCTTTGGGGCACGAGGGGGCAGGCAGCTCCTCTGCATACAGCCGAGATTCTCCCTACAGTACACAAAGTCCTTTATCCAGTGATCTGGAAGCGGGGCAATTGAACTCTCCCATTTCATCGCTACCCGCCGCTTGGCTAGCAATAAAGCAATCCTGACGAATTTACCCGTGGCACCCTTCAGGATCGGTGTGTAACACAATAAACATATTTGTGGAGTACACTGTAATTCAATGTTAGTCATGGTTTGCAGCCTTTGTGTCACTTCAGCCGAGAACTCAGCCACCCGTCTACACTCCCAAGCCAAGTGCCAGAAGTCTGCGCCCTGTGTCCCGCATCGCCTGCATGCATCGCTGTCCCTAAGACCATATTTATACAGTTTGTGCGGTGTATAATAGATCTGGTGGAGATATTTGAAGTGGATAATGCGTAAATTGCCATTCGACGTGAGCGCACTGGTTAGCTGACAGCAGTACTCCCATTCCTTCTGTGTGAGCTGTGGATTAAGTCTAGTGTTCCACTGCTCCAAGCTCTTATTGTGGACCGTGACTTTCTCATCTCTGGCTATGCGATATAGCTTGGTGACCAGTTTGTGTCTCGTTGGACTGACCAGCAGTGTCTGGAGGGACTGTAACGTCGGTGGCTCGGCAGGGAATGTGCTATAATGTGCCTTCATTGCCTTTTTTAGTCTATGAAAGATGAAGAGAAAGAGTGGGGTTTTGTTTTGTATGTATTGTAGCTCTTCTTCTGTGATAAAAACGCTATTGGGGTATACATCCTCCATTTTATCTATTCCTGCTAATCTCAGGGTGTGCATAGCTCCCGCCTCTTGTGTCCCAGACAATTCTGCGTGGTGAGCAAGTGGGAGCAAAGGAGCATACAGTGGTAGTTTCACTGCCATTTGGCCTAACGCCTGCCATGCTGCTATCGTGGTATCTATTGTGTTGATTTCTTGTTTGGGTGTACCCCTACGTGAGTGCAACAATATAGATTTCAGTGGAATGGGGTGTGCATCGCTGTCTTCGACCGCGACATGTGGGATGAAGTCATGGTGGCTGTACCAGTAGTGTGCATACTGTGCTTGTGCGCAAAGATAGTATAGATACATGTCGGGCACACCAAAACCACCCCTATTGTAGTCTAATGTAAGGGTCTCCCAGCTCACGCGGGCCTGCTTCCCCCCCCAAACCAGCTTTACAAGCAGCGACCGCAAAGTGTAAAAAAAGAATTGTCAGTTTTACGGGTATGTTGCTGAACAAGTACAAAAATCTTGGTAATACAACCATCTTAATGAGGGCTATGCAGTCTGCCAGTGATAAAGGCAGTGTTGGCCATCTGGCCACCTGTTGCTCCAGCACAGTGCATGCAGTGCCATAATTCTCCCTTATGACTATGTCGGGATCCCGATGAACCCATACCCCTAGGTACTTTACAGGTTCTGATGACCATACGAGGGGGAACTCCAGAGTATGAGGGGTGGTATTCGCAGTCAGCGGCACTACCACAGATTTGTTCCAATTAATGCTAATTCCCGAAAAAAGCCAGAACCGGATATATTCACGAAGTACTGGCGCCATGAAGGTTTGTGGTTCCCTGATAAAAAGCAGCATATCATCCCCGTAGAGCGATATGCTCACGGGACGATGTACAAAACGCAAGGCCGACACTCTATGCCGTTGTCTAATGATGCATGCAAGAGGTTCCAATACCTTGGCAAAAAGAAGTGGTGAAAGGGGACATCCCTTCCTGGCTCCCCTGCCGATCTGATTAGGGTCCGTTGTAATACCGTCCACGCGAACCCGTGCCATGGGGTCAGTGTATAGCAGTCGCATCCAATTGCTATAAATGTCAGGGAACCCCATACGTTGTAGTATTTGGAATAAATAGCCCCACTCTATAGAGTCAAAGTCCTTGACCGCGTCATGTATCACTGCCGCGGCTTGTAGATCAGGATCAAGTATGTGAAACATTGCGAATATCGTTCGCAAATTGTATGATGTAGACCTATCCGGGATGAATCCAGATTGGTCTGGGAGGACCAAGTTCGGCATCAGCGGTTGAAGTCTGGTGGCCAGGATTTTTGCTAATATTTTCGCATCTATATTGATGAGTGACAATGGACGATAGGAGTCGCAGCGGGAAGGCGGTTTGTCTTTTTTTCAATAGAGTGATTATCAGGGCTTCCCTGAGCGTTGGAGGTAGTCTGCCTGATTCATAGGCTTCCTTGTACATTTCTAACATGTAGGGTATCAGTTCATCTGCATATTTCTTATAGAATTCACATGTAAGACCGTCCGGCTAAGGTGCCTTCTTATTGGGTAGTGATCGAATCGCCTCACGGATGTCAGCCGCGGCAATTGGTTGGCATAGATATTCCCTTTGTCCGTGGGACATCCATGCAATTGCAACGTCCGCTAGGTAGTCATCAAGTTCCTTGACGTTAGTCCCTCCCCTTGAGGTATATAGATCCGCATAGCAATTTCGGAACTGTGTGATATCTTGTGTGGTGTAGTGATCCCTCACGGCAGCATCTGTAATCTTAGTTATTGTTTGTCTCTCTGTTCGAATTTTGATCTTAGTAGCCACATTATGTCCAGGTCGACCGCCCTCACCATATGTGCGGGCCACGTGTCGCTTGGACAGATAGCGGATCTCTCACGCCGCCAGTTCATTATACTCAAGTATAGAGTCTTTGATTTGGGCTAACGTCCGTGTACATGGGAGAGTCTCGTAGTCTCGCTCAAGTTGAGCCAGTGTGTTTTCACCTTTGGAGAGCTGGCCACGGATATCCTTTAGGATTCCCGCTGATGTGCCAATGCATTTGCCCCTAAAACCTTAAAGGCCTCCCAGAGAATGGCAGCGCTGTCAACAGATCCCTTGTTTTGGTCGAAATATTGTACTATAGCCTCCCGTATTGTGGTAGCGTATAATGGCTCAAGCAGCGCTTCAGATCTAAAACGCCATGTGAACTGACGATGAATGGTTTGTGGAATGCGCAGTGTAAGCCTGACGGGGTTATGATCCGATAGCGTTCTGGGTAACATATCAATTGCGGAGACCCAGGCATTCGCGCCCCCACTCAGCAGCCAATAGTCCAGCCGCGACCAACTGCCGTGTATGGTAGAAGTGTGTGTGGGCCTTCTAACCGCACGATATTACTAAGGTGCCACGTGTCTATGAGGCCCAGCTCAGCCATCCCCTCATTAATGACCCGAGCCGCTTTAGGTGATTGCCCTCCTTGCCTGCTCGATTTATCTTTACTGGGATCCAAGTGCGTATTCAGGTTCCCTCCCCATATTATTTCAGCTTCAGGCCAATCGTGCAGTATAGCAAATATATTTTCAAAGAAGCTGGGTTTGTCTGTGTTAGGCCCGTAGACATTCACTATGGTCAGCAGTGAACCAGCTAGTTTACCATGTGTGATTGCGTAGCGGCCCGCAGCGTCTGTACAGTGTTTAATCATGGTGAAAGGAAGATTTCTCTTTATTAATTTGATCACCCCCCCCCTAGCGTATGAAGAATATGAGGATGCCAATCTGTATCCGGCCCATTGTGCGCCTACTCTGGTCTCAGATTGCTTCGTTAGGTGTGTTTCCTGAATGAGGGCGATCTTTATATCATGCCTATCAAGATATGCTAGCACATGTCTTATTTTTTTAGGGGAGTTCAGCCTACGTACATTCCACGTCAAACATGTGATTGTTTCAGTATCTGGTAGTGTCATGTAACCTTACTGATCAACATACGGGTTGCATCTGAGGCTTGAGGCAAATGTTCGATAGTCAGTTTGAGGTCGGAGACGTAATTAGCCACATAAAACAGTCCCATGGTTCCCACCATCCCAATGCCACCCCCGCCCACTTCAGCACCCCCAACTTGCTAAAGCCATCCCATAAACACCACAACAACTCCCAAATGTAAACCTTGTCTGCAGGTAACGGTGGGGAACACCCATGGGGGAACGCTGGAGCACATTTAACCTCCCAGATGCAAAGGGAGGCAGCCAAACAGTAACAGCGGGTTTCCCAAAATTATTACTTTTCAACTTAGAGAAGGGCAGTGGCTAACATTTGTTTAAGCAGCAACTTGATATCATATCTGCGTAACAATATTCTGGATAGCCAGTCTGAACAGCACACAGGAGTACCATATTACAACTTTCACGCTCATCTGTCCTCAAAAAACATTCATGTGACTGGGAGCCGGAGGCAACCCCCCACCCAACCATGGTGCCCAGTTGATCCAGAGGTGCTTAGAGTTCTGAAATTCTCAGTTTTCTTCAACTGCTGTACTTGAGGTTTCCCGATCCCTGCGCTTGAGAGTCTTGGCATATTCCATTGCAGCCTTAGGATTTGTAAAAATGTGTGATTTTCCCTCTGCACCAATGCGCAGCCACGCTGGATAAAGCATGACGTATGGAACTCTTTCCGCCATTAGGAGTTTCTTGACTGCCTGGTATTCTTTTCTTGCCGCTTGGACCGTGGTGGTGAAATCCGGATAGAAAGCCAGGTTGTTTCCCTGATAGCTTATAGTACCCTTTTCCCTTGACATACAAAGAATTGAGTCACGATCCCTGTAATTCAACAGGCGTGCAATAATTGGTCGTGGAGGGTACCCGGGGGAGGGCGAGCAGCCAGAGAGAGGTGCGCTCGCTCCACGATTAGTACCTGGGATAAATGTTCCACCCCAAAGATCTCACGTAGCAGCGCCTCTATATAGGTCTCCAGTCGACCGGTGTTTGTGGATTCCGGCAGGCCAGTAATCCTTAGGTTATTGCGTCTGGGTCTGGCCTCCAAGTCTTCGTTTTTAGCTTGTATAATGGCGAGCACTTTTTCCATGTCTAGGGTCTTGGAAGCCGTTTGTTGTAAGCCATCCTCCGCGTCCGATATGCGTGTTTCCGCCTCGCTCAATCGGACTGTATGTTTGTCAAATTTCGTGGACATATGGTCCATCCTGAGGTTCAGAGCATCTATTTTTCCATCAATGGACTGTAGGCTGGCCTGCACGGCTAGGAGCGTTTTTTCAATGGATGATAAGTTTTCACTGGGAGTCTCCAATTCCGAATCAGAAGTGGCTCTCTGCTGTGACTTGCCAGATCTCTGCGGCTCAAATGTTAGACGTGATTGACTTCTTTCAGTTTTCCCCATGACTGCTTGGTGGTGTAATTCTGCAATATGTGAGAAGCCTGCACCCTGCGGGGGTCAGTTGTCTCACTCGCCCCGGGGCCCCCCGCACCTTGCCAGTGGCCCTGACACTACAGGATGGGCGGTCGTCCGTAAGCTCCCGCAGTGCGCACTATTAGAGCAAAGCTTCTGTATGCTGTGCTCCTAAATCTGGATATCCGATGTGAAAGGCCATATGCCACCTTCACGCAGCAATCACACCAGTGCTGACTTCCAGTGTCCACTACGTTGGTGTCTAGCTATTGACCCAGTGTACCTGATGCTGCGGCAAGCCCCTCATTGAGAAGTAAATTCCATTTTTTACGTCTGTTGGCACTTGGCGCAATGTTTCTGCGTGTCCTGAAGTCCGGGTGCACCATAGGGAGAGCGCAACACCGCTCTCCCCAAGCGCACACCCCGACGGCGGCTTTAAGTGTCCGCCGCACCAACTCCCCTATGGCGGAGCGGACTCCCCAATTCTGCTGCAAGCACGCACGCAGGGCCGTTTTCACTCTGCCCAGCAGAACAGCAATCTCACCTTGAAATCTCGCCAGCAATGCACCGTGATGATCCGGGTTTGGCAGTGGGTCCACGTCTGTGCCACGGAACCACGGCGGGGTGCCCCTGGGTCCATGCAACGCAGCGCCCACCAGAACGCTCAGTCGCAGTTCAGGCCGCACCGGGGCGGCAGGATTGGAACACGCTCACGGGCGCCACCAGCACAGGCCCCCCGCACCGTCGCCAGCGCTCGTCCCGGCACTCACCCAGCAAATGGCGTCCGCACAGCGATGTCCGCCAATAGCTGCAGCACAGCCCAGGTCGCCGCCTCAGCCCTTGGAGGGGCCTGTGTCACCACGGATGTCCCCCGCAATCACTGCATGGCGGTCGGCGAAGGGAGAGGGCCTGCAGCCCGATCTGCGCTTCCCGATTAGCTAGGCCGCCTCCTGCGCACTCACCGGCCGTCCCAGAGGGTGAGGATTACAGCAGCAACGGTACGGGCCTCCTCCGGGGATCGTCTGCAGTAAGTAGTGCGGTTTGTTTCTTGCGGCGAGCTGGGCCGATCGGTGCCGATCTGATTGTCAGAGCCCCCGTTGAGCCACCATGTTGCCGCCCCGGGCCCACGATCTGTCAAGGCAGGGTTCTCGATGATTAGGACAGCATTCCTCAGCCCGGACGCTTCCAGTCCATCTGCCTTGGTTCCGCTCCACTACCCTTCAGTTTCAGGTGGTAGGTGCGATCAGGAAAGCACGATTATTAACGGATGGTAAATTCGGCCGGCGGAGCTGCACTACAGCGCAGCCATCTTGCCGTGCGCCCTCTAGCGCCCCCCCCGTGGCAACGGTATCTTCTTTTAACAGGTGATTTGTAAATTTTAGTAAATTAGTGTTATTGCATGCAAAACACCATGAAACTGATTTTAGTTAGTAAGAAAAATGATTAGTAAAGATTAGCATAACAGAGAAAGAAATGGATCTTCTGTCACCTCTCGGTTTTCCCTCAAGTGATATGCCATGGACTGGGTTTGTTTGTCTTCGCCATCACATTGTTTACATTTCAGTTTTAAAAATAATTTAAAAAAATCAAAGATTGTAGTTCTGTTTTTTGCTTTCTATGACTTTTTGCTATTGCTAATTCCATATCAGTCCCAAAATAGTTTGACCGTAGTTTGGGTGCTAGTATTCTAGCAAATTTGTCTTGTATTGGGTCAATATCTGGGATAGATGATATTCATATTGGTTCCCAAACTGAACCAGTGCAGCATTCCAAATAATCTGTTCATCCACGACTTTCCATAGATAGTCCCCGGGTTTGTTCCAGAATACGGTTAACAGGCAAGAAAAAAACCATATGGATCGGATTAGCGTTTGACTAAAACTGGAAAGGAGATATGTTTTAGCTGATTTATGGTGTAAAATGATGGATGGTGATAAAGTGTTGGCTTTGATATCTACGACTCGAATATGTGTTATACAACATACTAAAAGAAAAAGGTCATATGTCACCATAGATCTCAATTTCCTCAGACACCCATAGCGATGTTATATCTGCAGCCTATTTGCCATTTTTATCTTAGTTTTTTTTGTAAAATTGTGAAACAATTTTGATTGTGTACTCGGATGAATACATTGCCTCAATAAAATAATGTGGTTTCTCAGACAGTTTGTGTTGAATATTGTTAATGTTGAGAGTCTGTTTTAGTTAATAATATTGTAATACATTATTTGATTGTCTGTGATCATATCATATGGTATTGCTTAAATCCATTATTCTTATCCAGTATGTCTCATGAATAAACAATTTAGTTTCATATCTATGAATATAATTATGTTAACTACCGGGATATTCCGAATTATCCTAAAGGGCTGAACATTTGGTGAACTGGGGATATTTAACACACTTGTGGATATCAAACCTACAAAAGTATAGGCAATAAACTACTTTAACATTTATCATGTGGAATGTACCCCAAAAATGTAATAGTTGAATGCCCTAAATTGTGAGGATAGTGGAGCAAGTTCACTAATAAAGAGTTCAGTTTACAGCAACTTTGAGATCTTCTTCTTTGCCAATTATCTTAAATTTATAGAGGTAAACCACATGTTGGACCTGTAACTAAGTTTGCCTTTACTATTGATCAAGAAGGTTGGTCTGGTTAAGATGATTGGACTCCCGGGGGAGCGTGGCTAGCGCCCGAGGAAGATGGCGGCACTCCCGTGACTCACTTGAGCTGGCGGGGCTCTCTGAGGGATTTTCTGGCTTCATCCGAGCTTCGAAGGTCTGCAAAACTGCAAAAATCAAGGTCGGAATGTGAGCGCCTCTAGATGGAGGTGTTTTCGTTTCTTTTTTGGCAAGCTCTGACCTGTTGGTAACCCTTTTGCTCACAGCTGCGGTATTTGGAACAGCTGCTTAATTGTTGCTCGCGGGCTGAGGGAGCCGTTTTCCTTTCGCGTGTTGCACTTTCACTGGCAGCACAGATTTACAGACGCCTCACGAAGTTTAAAGTTAAGTTTCTGCAGTGATTTATGGCCTCATTTCGACGCGCAATGCCCCCTCTATGAACCCTATTACTTCTTAACTAACATTTTGGAAACTATGACTTCAGAGCAGCCTGCATGCTGAGGAGAATGTTTTCACCGCGCGCTGCGTTTCTTCAGAAGGAGTAATGCTTCATTCATTTACTGGCTTTACATTACTGACTATTTATGTTTCACAGTAGAAGCTACACAGGAAGGTGAATTTGGACCCTACTCCCATGCGCTGGTACTAATATGCTTGAAATAGGCATTTTAGAAATCTTGTGTCTGTGTCGCCAGCCAGTGTATGTGAAATCATATGTTTTTCTTAATTGTCTCTCTCAGAGCCTGCAATGATACATGAGTTTACCACTAAATTATTTATTTAAAGTGGCTCTCTTGGCTATAACACTAAATTAAGCATGCTGTATGGGTTTTTTAGTCATAGACAAGCTTCTTACTGGTAAATTTATGTTTTGATATCCTGTCATGCGCCAAGTGCACGGAATTCTCATTACAGTGTATTTTGTTCATTATTATCAGGTGGAGTTGCGCATTTACGTTATACCTTGCAGTTTTGTGTAACTTTTTCTGTATAGGTTTTAACTCTTACTAGTGCATGGGTAGGTTAAAAAAAAGTATCTTCACTGCAAATATCTTCACATCGCAGATTTATTGTCCATTCAAAGTCACGTGCGAACTTTATTGAAATGGAGGAATCCCAAATACCAATGCCCAAAACAGCTGCTCCTTCGACACCGGCTAATGGTGCATCTTCTCTTACTAAAGCAACAACTAAACGCCTCAAACAAAATCCACCGAAGCCCCCTTCGTCCGTCTCCATGGACCTTCTTCTGGAGGAAATTCGAGCTCTGCGACCATTTGTTGAAGAGACAAATTCTAAAATACAAATTTTAACTGACGGCTGGTAAAAACTGGAAGAAAGAGTCACCAAGGTTGAACATAATGTTGAAACTCTCAGTGCATGTTACAGCAAAGTCGACATCTTTCATTCCCAAATTACATCCTTGCAAAAACAGGTTGAAAACCTTGAAAACAGAAATAGGCGCAATAACCTCCGCATTTATGGATTATTGGAAGGCACGGAGGGATCGGATCCCATCTCCTTCTTTAAAAAATTTCTACCGTCAATACTAAATCTACCGGAGGACACCACTCTCAACATATAACATGCTCATAGACTGGGCCCACTGCATTCAACATCCCCAAGTACGAAAAGACCAAGAAGAGTCATATTGTACTTTCTTGAGTATACAGATCTCCTCAAAGTACTCTCCGCAGTTAGACTCCTGAAGCGTATTTCATTTTCAGGTCATCAACTGTTCTTTTCGCAGGACTATGCCAAATCCACAGCGGACAGACACAAAGAATTCCTCACTATGCGTCCAGCGTTACGTTCAATTGGAGCACGTTTCGGATTATTTCATCCTTGCTTGTTTAAGGTCACTCTTAACAACAACACTGTGACCTACGAGGACCCAACAAAGCTGAAGAGTTTCCTAAATGCACAGTGCCCAGAAAAGATGGACATTTCCAGCACTCGCTTTAAATCGTTTTTCCTCTGTAATACATTTGAATAGGGGTTAAACTCTTAGTATGCTGTTTCAACTATAGACGTTTAGCATAGCTTTCGCTATGATATAATGGTTGGTTTGTTTGTTCTCATTAACCTCTTCCATTTCAGGTTATGTCCTTATAATGTTTGGTACCACAATGTGTCATTATTTGTCATGTCACGTTCCATCTTGTTCGTATTAACCATTTATTTTTTATTTTTTTATGTTTCCTTTGTTTCTCTTTATACAGGACCTAACCTCATGTGCCTGACCTTCTAGTTTGTATAATGTTTACATCCCGAAGTCTTCCCTGCCTTACCTCATGGAGTCCGGGTGCGCCATCGTTCCATGTGGTCTCTCCCCCCCCACCCCTCCATTGTTTTGATCTTTATATAGACATGTTCCTTTTCTCTCTATTCTTCTCTACAGTTTTCATCCTTTCTCTTTCACTCTCTCTTCTTTCCTTCTATCATACATGCTTCTATCATATGTCTCTTTTTTCAATCTTGCTTCTTTCTCTTCTATATTTTTCTTACCCTTTCAGTTTCACTCAATTGGTTTTAACTTTCAGTATCTTCGTATTGAATATAAGGTTTATTTTAATATTTTCTACTGCTCTTGTTCTTGATTATCTCACAGGTATTACTGTTTACAGTACACAGGATTTTACAAGCTCACTTTTTTATTTATTACCTCCGGTTCACATATGTTTCTGAAAATTGTCACATGGAATGTCAAAGGCTTGAACTCCCCCATTAAGCGACAGAGAGTCTTGTCCCACCTCTCTAAATTAGATGTTAACATTGCATGTTTACAAGAATCACATCTCACTGAAGGCGAATCACTTAAACTCCAAAGAAATTGGGTTGGTGAAGTCTTTTTCTCGCCAGGAGATGGTAAACGGAATGGGGTTATAACTCTTTGTCACAAAGCACTGAATGCCAAGCTTGTCTCTCAAGAATCCGACACAGAGGGCAGATGGATTCTCACTAACCTCCTGGTGGGGAAAACCCCTCTGTCTTTGCTTAACATTTATGCCCCTACTAACGGAGATGCTGAGTTTTGGTCTAGTATTTCTCAGTTATTGCTCAAACATCCATCAGATAACTTTATTCTGGCAGGAGATTGTAACCAAGTGATGGACCCGTTTATTGACAGGAACTCTAAGTCCTCCTTTATCCCAAACACATCACATAAAGCCTTCACACGAACTATTCAACAGAGAAACCTATTAGACTCATGGCGCCTCTGCAACCCGTCTTTAAGAGAATATTCTTTTTTCCCCCGCATCAAACACAATCTCGAATAGATCAAATTTTTATTTCACGCGGCATCTCCCAATCCCTTTGTTCTGCTGATATAGGCCCTATTCTTATCTCAGACCATGCTCATGTCTCGATTCAATTAGACATTTTAAACCAACCCACACTACTCAAAAAATGGCGCTTTAACAATTCCCTACTCCTTGACCCTAATTTTAATTCATCTTTTGTTTCTTTCGCTCAAGAATTTTTTCATATTAATTTGACGAATGATGTCTCTCTTCATACAGTGTGGGATGCGTTTAAGGCCACGGCCCGGGATTTCATCATTAGATTTGTATCCAATAAGCGAAAAGTTTCCCGTATATCACATAACACACTTCTTGCTAAGATTAAAAAACTTGAACACTCCTTCCATACTTCCAAATCGAAAGATTGCCTTAAAGCTCTCATCACTGCAAAAATCGCCTTTAATGAATCCACTACTGAACAGGCCTCCCTTTACTTACTAAAATCCTCCGCGAAGTATTATGGTGGACAAAACAAATCGGGCAAACTTCTAGCCAATTATTTAAAGATTAAACAACAGAAACTTCATATTGATTCCATTGTGGACGAAAATCAGATGCCGAAACTCAAAGACTCTGAAATACTCCAAGAGTTAATTTCTATCAATCCCTCTACACACCGGAAGACACACCCTCGGATAAAGACATTTCCAAATATTTTTCCACCATTCAGAAACATATCAACCCCCAATTGGATTCGGCTTCCTTGGAAGCTGACCTTACACAAACAGAATTGTTAAATGCGTTAAAAACTCTTAAAAAAGATAAAGCCCCAGGCCCGGACGGCTTCACAGTGGAATTTTACTCACATTTTGCTCATTTATTACTCCCACACTTGCACTCCCTTCTTTCCTCCTTCATCACTGCTGGCAACTCCACTGGTTCTTTTTCCGAAGCCTTGATCTGTCTCATTCCGAAGGCAGATAAGGATTTACGTTATTGTAAGAACGATAGACCCATATCTTTGGTTAATGTGGATTATAAAATTTTCTCAAAGGCGCTTGCCCTAAGATTAGAACCACATCTTCCCATGCTGCTTGGAAAGGAACAATCAGGTTTTGTCAAAGGGCGCAATATCACTGACAATACACGCTTATTCTTTGACATTTTATCTAAATCATCACATTACTCGGACTCTTTGGCAGCAATTGCGCTAGACGCGGAAAAAGCTTCTGATAGGGTATACTGGCCTTTCATTTTCCATGCTCTCGAATGGTTTGGGTTCGGACCGAAAATCATTTCCTTAATTGCCCTACTCTACTCTGATCCTAAGGCTGCCATTTCTACCAATGGCCTTATTTCCCCCTATTTTAATCTTAAACCTGGAGTACGCCAAGGCTGCCCCCTGTCCCCTTTTCTTTTCAATTTGGCCGTAGAACCTTTCTTATCAAGAATTCGTCAGAATCATCTAATCACAGGTTTCGTTTCAGACTCTCAACAAATTAAATTAGCAGCATATGCTGACGACATTTTAGTTTTTCTCTCCCAACCACAATCTTCACTTACAGCTTTCATGGAAGAGGTGGAGGCCTATGGACGGGTATCTGGTTATAAACTGAATAGAGGGAAATGCGAGATATTACCCTTAACCAAATACACCTTTAAGGATGATTTTAAAGTCTCTAACTTCACTTGGAATCCTAAACATATAAAATATCTTGGAATCTGGTTCTCTCCCTCTATAAAGACATCTATTTCCTTAAACATAGACAAATGTTCAGCTAAACTTAAAACATTGATCGCAGGCTGGCATCCCCTTCATCTCTCTTGGTGGGGCCGTCTTGACACAATCAAAATGATGCTAACTCCAATAGTTTTGTATATCCTCTCCAACATTCCACTACCCATTCCGTCTAAATTCTTTCAGAAGGTCAATTCTATTCTGATCTCCTTTTTATGGAATGCTAAAAAATCAAGAATGGCGTTACAGAAATTAGTAAGATCAAAATCTGAGGGCGGTGTCAATTTCCCCCATTTCTCCAATTATCACAAGGCCTTCCAGCTACGCCAACTAACGAATTGGATTACTAATCAGACTGAGGATAAACCTCTCTAGGTAGATCTTGAGACCTCATTTTTAGTTCCCTTCTCATTTCAGGAATCTCTCTCCTTCACCCGCAAACCGCAAAAGCTCTCTACTCCCATAATTAAGCAATCCTGTAAATTACTATCTATTGCACCCCATTTAGTTGTACATAATTTAGATACTTTTCTCAAGTCTACAATCTGGCACAATAAACAAATCCTTCTTAACAGGAAACCTATATACTGGAAGAGCTGGAGAAACAAGGGTCTGCTCTGGGTTCATCAACTTTTTGATCAGGGCTCACCCTTTCAATTTACGCAATTACAGAACCTATATCATCTACCTTCTTCTTTTAAACCTAAATTTTTGATCTTGCGGAATGTAATACTTGATACTTATGCTAAACTCAAATCTTCATCTTCTTCACCCTCCCAACCCCTCTTCCCTTGGCATAATCTTCTGCTCATAACCCCCAAAGCGTCCACCATTTATTCCCGTTTAATGGCACCCCTTGAGCTCCGAGATAAAACTAAAGTAGAACTTTCGTGGGAATCTGATCTGGGAGCGAATTGGCCTATTTCTTTTTGGAACAGAATTTGGGCGAAAATCAGGAAATCATCTAGAGCGGCCAGCACAACACAAACACTTTTCTTTATTTACAATCGATTATTTGTTACACCTGTATACCTAAATAAAATTCACAACACAAATCTTAATACTTGCTGGAAATGCTCCCAGGTTAACGCTGATCTCCGTCATATGTTATTCACCTGTCCACATGTTTTTATATTTTGGAAACGGGTCTGGCATCAAATTAACACTATTTTTCACAACACAATCCCCCTCTCCCTCACAGATGTTTTCTTAGGCAGCCTAACACCGGACTGGGAGGGAGGCCAATCCCAATTGCTACTTATTGACTTATTAATAGCTGTAGCTTTTCAGCAGATATCAAAGAATTGGAAAGATTCCTCTAAATTGTCTTATTTAGCTTGGTGGTATGCGGTATGTCACAACCATCGCCTTGATACAGCATTTGTTCATCCTATCTCTCTTGCTACAAAACGACTACACCTCTGGGGCCCTTTCACACAATATCTAGACGATACTGGGAAGAAAACTTCTTTACCCGATCTCTCACAACAAGAAGTCTCCAAGCCTCCTTGACTTCCTATTGCTTGTTTTACAGTTATGCTTAATTTATCATTTCCTATAATGTCTTTTAAGATTATGGGGCCGATTCCGATTCGGGCCGGAAATCTCCCCGACCGAGCCGGACCCGGAGAGATTTCCGACCGAATCGGACCCGTGCAGCACGACCGAACGAGTACGATGCGTCCGTATGCTATCGTACTCGAGTCGGTCGGACTCCCATTGAAGTCAATGGGAGCCGATCGTACAACGCGTACGCGGGCTCCCATTGCCTCAATGGGTGCGAGGCGAACAGGGGCGCCCCCTACAGCGGGTACGCGGCGAAGCGACTCGCGCCGTACACGCACAGGTAGGGGGGACCCATGGGTCCCCCTGTGTGCGACTCACGCGGCTACGCATACAGGGGGATCCGACACGGACCCCCAAGTACGGCTCCGACTGCTCTTTCGAGCCGGACGGCGCGTGTCGGTCGGACTCGCCCGCGGCGCGCATCGTACTTACCCGGCCGGGGAACGTCTCCATTGCGCGGTGCGAGTCGTGTCCGAGCGAGTCGGTCGGTGCGGTTCGACCCAGGAACGAGTCGGTCGGAGCGGTTGGGACGCCCAAACGAGTCGGTCGGCGATTTTGCATCGTACTCGCTCGTCCGGACGCGCGTACGGATCGGTCGGGAAATACGGCTCCAAATCGGATCCGGTTAAGCCGAATCCGATTCGGAGCCCTACCGGCCGAGATCGGAATCGGCCCCATAGTATTATTGACAAGTATTGTTATTTACATTTCATGTGAACCTGTGACCATACTCATATCCTCTTCTATAATATCCTTTTATTATTTTAATGGGTATAGTATATCATTACTACTTTTTATTACACCTTCTTGCATTTGTGCATTAACAAATGATTGCTTGTACGAAGTATTGTTTTTTTTTTGTATGACCATTTTAATATTTCTAAATAAACCTTTTCTTGAACTTAAAAAGATGATTGGACTCCCAAAGCTCAATTTTTCTGCTGTACATCCAGGATAGTTTTTTGTCAGATTAGAATCTCATGTTTATAGATTTGCTTGACGGACTTCTTTACCCAGAAGTGCTAGAAAACAAATATTTCAAGATATAGATGAAGCAGGTTGGTTAAACCTAGAATTGAAAAGATATTATTGGGCAGCATGTTTATGGAATATATATTACTTTTATTAGCTACACTTAAGGGTGAAACCAGTAGATTTGTGTTGTTTTGGTCTGTGCTCATTTAATGTCATTGTATATTCAACTTCCCCAAGGATATTTAACTAAATACAACTCTCCCAAATATTTTTAAAAGAAATTGTTCTAAAGATTTTCAGTGCTTAATCATTCTCCTAAGCTGTCTGCAACTCAAGTGTGGCTAAAGTCAATTTCTGCTATTTGTTTCCATAGAATTACCTCAGCAACAGGTATGTTCCCAGCAAGCTCAAAGAGACCTTTATTATACCTTCCCTTACAAAGTCAGAAATGAACCAGAATGTTTTGGCAAACATTAGGCCCATTTTGAACCTTTTGTGTGCATTCAAAGTCATCAAACTGTAGCCAGCCTCCTCCTATCTCGAATCTTAAAGACACCCCACGGTGATTAATGTGTTAATAATTTGGGAGAGGGTACCCCTACCTGCTTAATAAACTTAACCTGGTGAGGATACAACAATTATTAGAGAATCTCTTCTCAATTGTAGGTTACAATGGCACTAGAATCAGGCATTTCAGATGAGAACTCCTTGCTAAATCCAAGCATTGCCAAACAACAATAAATTCAACAACACAATAAAATTCACGCATCAATTTAGAAAAATTAATAAAGAAAAATGTCCCAAAATGATTAGAATCTGATAAGAGGGATGTAGATATGAATTTTTTAAATGTAGGAATGAAAAGCACCAACTAATTGCATTTATATGATGCCTACTAATCCTGGGCAGTGCACTGCTCCAGAACACAAGGTTAGTGATTAATTCAATGTTATTGGTTAATAGGATTATTCTTGGCACTCAGCAAACTATTCCAGGTTATTTTTGATAGATCACATTACCAAGAGGCAGGTGGTATCATTAGCGGTGTGGTGGTATGTGATTTCATGCAGATGGTCGTGGGGTTAGTCGATGGGCTTGAGGATTTAAGGTATTGTGGTTTTTTTTGGTAAACACATTTTTATTGTTTTATTTGAAAGAAAACAAGTCACATTCGTGGTCCTTGAAAAAACCCTCGCCACATCACTTACAAACATTAGCAGTATCAGTTGACCTCCATCACCTCGCATAAGGACGTAGCAATCAATAAACATACTGTGCGGGTATCACCCCTCCTCACTCCCCTCTGCCGCCTCCAGCCATTTACCCGAAAATCCTGGCATGCTTGCCTCATACACCAGTTTCTTTTGCTGGGCACACAAGTCCACTCCACGTCTCTATGTTGACAGCTTTGGTGCCTTAAGGGCCTTCCAGTGGGTCACAATGTCTCTCTTAGCCACCAGCAAGGCAGTACCCAGGAACGCCCTATATGCCCCAGAACCCCCCCCACACCGTTGTCCACCCCCAACAGGACCAGGAGAGGTCCACGTCACATCCAGTTTATTGCTTGCAAGAGCTCAGCCAACACAGTGTGTTATGATGGGGCAGGACCATACCATGTGAAAGAAATCTGCCGACGCTTGAGAGCAGCAGCCACATCCTGGGCCTGTTCTAAGGCCCGCATGAAAAAACCTGACACGGGTGAGGTAGGCACAGTGTAAATAATATATCTGTATTAAACGGAGCCTGGAAAATATTGTAAGAACTCTGGGGGCCATTAGGGCATTACGCCAGTTGACATCCTCCAAGGGTCCGAGCCAAGACTCCCAGCAGGGTAGAAGGGCTTGTATTGTATCCGGGGCAGTTATGATGAAGGTGCGATAAATCTGGGAAATGCCACCCTTCCTCAGATCTCTCATCATCAATTTGGCCTTGATGGGACTGAATTCTAGGACACAGGTATCCAGGGGGATATGCACTCGTAGTGCATGGTGTAACTGCAGGAATTTGTGCAATTGTGTTTTGGACAACGTAACGTGTATTTATCTTGAAGTTCCTGAAAGGAGGCCATGTGCGAGCCCAGCCCAAACATCGCCCAATAGAGTGATTCTGTTGCGGCGCACCGGGCTGGCCGCCGTAGAACACTGCAGACACGAATCGGCATTGCCTCTGCCGGACAGGCCTATTGAACTGCAATTCCCATGAGGCCGCGGGGAATGACGCCGGTGACGTCATCGCGTGGAGGAGGCCGGGGATAAGGAGGCTTCCGGGGCACCGGTCGGGTGCCGTTGATTCCCGATCCAACCCATTCCTAGCAGAGAAGCAGGAAGACGCTGAAGGAGTCTGGTAGGGGTGCAATTTTGCACCGCCTTTTCCCTTTCTGCTGATTTCAGTCGTGCTCTCTGTGCAGACGGAGGCTGAAGCTAATAGTTAGCCCTGTTGGAGGAGCCACGCTTTGGCTTATGCAGGGCTGACTTTCTTTGTTGCGGTGTGCTCCTGGAGAAAGGGGTAGACCTTATTTTGTTCGTTGTTTTATCGGGTACAATCAAACCCGTATGGAGTGGCAGTCCAGGAGGATTGCATCTCATAGTGATTTAAGATAATCACATATTGGAAAGTATTACATATGAAGGTGCGTGTGTTATCTGTATGTGGTGCAACATCTTAGCGATCTATGTAAGGAGGGCTCCAAGAAGTATTGGAGTGTACAAAGCATATTTCCAAGTGATGAAAAGGCACAGAGTGTTATCTGGTTGTGGTGCAACAACTTGGCGATCTATGTAAGGAGGGCTCCAAGAAGTATTGGAGTTTACAACGCATATTTTCAAGTGATGAAAAGGCACAGAAGGAATATTGTCTTATAATACATTTTCTAACAGGATCGTGGTCTTGGCTTATTTGTTCTATATCCTACAGCAGGGGCTCGGTGAGCTATTCCAGGTGGCAGTTCCGTCTCTCTCCCCCCCCCCCCCTGTGTAGCGCTACATAAGATTATTATTGGTACGTGGTTTTATTTCTTGTTGCTTAACATGAGGTGTGAGGGGCAGGGGCGTGACTAGAAAATAATACTGTTGTTCTATCATTATAGAATACTAGTGGCCTTCCGGCTTAAGGAACACCCCTGCTTTAAAGGAACCGTTATTTTGCTTTACAGGTATTGATAGTAGCATTGGTGAACTTATGGTATATGTGGTTAAGATGCCGTATGGTGTATGTACTATAACCTGATAGTTGTTTCATCTCATTTCAGATCTCCCTCCCTGCTGACCCCTTCCTTACCTTCCCTCGCTTGATCACTCCGCTGAGTCTGTTGTTATACTCAGACCTCGGGGCTATCAAGAGGTGGACCCCCATTGAGCATCGTACGACTCCGAGGATTCAAAGCCTTGACAGATTCCAAAAGTGTCCCAGCGGGCAAATCCCTTCAACGCCACCACCTTTCCCAGCCATGTGCCGTGTCAGAGGGGAGTATGTTGAGTAATTTTCTTTCACCAACCCATGTGTTGCAGCGCTGCCCTCCACCCACTGAACACCAACCGAGTCACCTCAGGAAGTGTTCTGGGTATGGCACAGCCGTATAACAATTCCAGAATTCTTGAAAATCTCAATGTTTTCATCTCCAGCGGGTAGGCTGGGTCTGACCACTCTCCGCTGAACCAGTCATTGATGATCAATAGGTTTGATGCCAAATAATAAAGGTACAAGTTAGTCATTCCAATGCCCCCTACATATGAAGCATGTTGGCAGATGGATAAGGCTAAACAGGGCTATGAATTATGCCACAAAAAGTAAACGGCCAAAGAATCCATCTCCCTGAACCAGTGGCACGGGATACCGTGGGGGACGTTTTGAAGAAAATACAGGAATTGGGGCAATATCATCATTTCGTAGAGTGCTAGCAGACCCATAAAATTTAATCACAATGTCTGTAATTTTATAAGGTCCACTTTGACTTTACAATTGAGAGGGGTAATATTAAGTGACCAGGTCAAGTCTGGGTTAAGAGCCACAAGTATCCCCAGATACCGGAAACTAAGATGACATATTGGGATATTGGTTTGTCAATCTACGCAGTCCCTTGATGACACAAGCGGCACCAGAATCCATTTGGCTGGATTGATTGTTAGTCCGGAAGCCTCTGCAAAGAGATGCAATATGCGGAGACACCATGGGCCATATCTTCTGGGCTGGATAGATACAGCAACACATCATCCGCATATAGTGCGATGCGGTCCCCTTGTCCCGCGTCCCATTCTCTAATCTGTGCGTCACTTAGTATAAACCGAGCCAGGGGCTCGATGGCCAAAGCAAAAAGGTGGGGGGAACAAGGGGCAACCCTGTCTGGTACCTCACCGGATGAGAAATGCGTCCGAGATCACCCCATCTATTTGCACTTGGGCTGTCGGGTTAGAGTATAAGATCTGTACCAGTCCCCTAAAGCGGGCCCCGAAACCTGCCCTCTCCAGAACGTGAGTCAGATAGCCCCACTCCACCTTATTGAAGGCCTTCTCAAAATCTATCAAAAGTTAGGCCAGTGGGGATGAGAGCCTATGAAAATGGGCAGGTGCCACATGCAAACTCCTCAATCAGTGCCTCGTACTCCTAGCAGGCATGAAGCCGCATTGGTCTGGCTGGATTAAAGATCGGAGAGCTGGCCATAGACGATTGCCCAGTACTGTGGCCAAAATTTGAACTTACCCATTGATAAGAGAAATAGGCCCGATAATCAGCACAGGAGATGGAAGGTGGGTGTTTCTTTGGTATGACCACTATAGTGGCCTTGTCAAGGTCTCGGGAGAATGAGTCCATTTGCAACGCTTCCTTGTAGATGGCCAACAGGTGAGGTGCCAGGATATCCCTGTATTTGCTATAGAATTCCATGGGATAGCCGTCGGGACCGGGTGTTTTCCCTGCCTAGTGTGGGATTGCTTTTCCAACCTCCTCGAGCGTAATCGATTGGTCTAGCTGTCGCCGTTCAGCTCTAGAGAGGCTGGGCAAGGGCACCTCATCAACAAGAGGGGTGACCCGCTCGGGGACAGGATGAGGAGCAGCTCTGTAAAGGGTAGAATAATAGTTTGCAAAGATTTGGGTGATAGCAAAGGAGGAGCGATGAATGGTGCCCTGGCTATCTGCCACTTCAGGTATAATCCTACCGGCCAGCGGACGAGAGGCCAGCCAGTATAACAGTTAGCTATTTTTGTCTCCCTACCTGTGATGTAGTGGCCCACCAGATTTGTTTTGCTGCTTCAACGGAGTGGGCTTTAATCTCCTTGCAAATCAGGGACAGTTCTATAGTGATAGTGATGTGATCAGTGCCAGAGAGTGAAGTCTCCAGGCGAAGAGGGCATGCCTCCAGCTGGGTGACCCGATCGTGCTGAGCTTTTTCTTGTTGCCGGAGGAGGGTTTAGGCGTGTCCCAGAATAGTAGCTTGCTTTACAGGCTGCCCAGAGAGTACCCTCAGTTCGGACCGACCCTGTGTTTGTTTGGAAATATGCCAATATTTCGCACCTCACGTCTTAAGAGTACATTGCATCTTGTTGATGCCAAGCGTTAAGCCACCAGACGGGAGGCCTAGTAGAATCCGGCGAACCCATGCGAAAAAGTAAGGGGGCATGGTCGGAGATTCTCTGTGAGAGTATCTGTGATTGTGAAACCAATAGGACATCTGTAGCCGGCACCAGAAGCATGTCAATGTGTGCATGAGTGTGGTGCCCTGCAGAGGTATGTGTGTATTGTTTCTGCCTTGGATTCCAAATCCTTCACACATTGCATAAACCCAGAGTGGACACCCACATGTGTAATGAGTTAGCTCTGTGGCGATGGACAGCCAATGGGGGCCCAGTAGAGTCAATCCTAGGGTCCAAGACCGCATTGAAGTCTCCCCCTTTAATAGTGAGACCCGGAGGTAATTTAGTTATTACACTAAGGAGTGTGTCTAAGAAGGAGTTCAATGCTGTGGGGGTGGGCATAGAGGCAGAGGATATTAAGGGGCTCCCTTCGGACCCGCAAGGGCCAGATACCGACCATGCAGATCTATCCAGGTCTTGGCCACCACCAAGACAAAGGAGCAGGGCAGCAGACTCGCCACCCTGCAAGACCCCCCCATGTAACCAGTGGGATATACCCTGTTAAACCCCTGCCGTGCCAGAAATTGACATTTGATGCCCATCAGGTGTGTCTCCTGGAGCATTAGGATAGAGAAGAGGGAGCAGTGGGCATATCTCAACCCTGCAGATCATTTGATCTGGTCCAGGAGACCGTTGACATTCCAGGACATTACATTATAAGGGCCCATGAAGAAACTCGGAACATGAATTGCGTGTGAGCTAGGGGCGCCCCTGTTGTACGAGAGGGGCCAGACACGGAACGTGATGTGCTTGTGATTGGGTGTATAAAGGCCACAGGTGACTGGGTTGTGCCTCGACACTGTGACAACCTGAGGAGAAAAAGAAACCATGACACATGCAATAACATAAAATCATAAAACATTATGTCAAAACCCCCCTTTCCCTCCTACTCCTCACCAGCCCATACTCCCCCCCCCCACCACCCAAAAAGCCTCTGTTGCCCTATAACATAGTTACCAACTAACAACCCAACTAACAACCAGTTTGTCTTAACTGGGTGTGGAGTGGTCGACCCCTCCATTTATAGAATCAATATAGTTCAATGTCCACTTCATAATATTAGAACAATTAATATTTAATAATTATTTAAAAAAAATATTTATATGCAATAAAAAATGGTGTTAGTGTTTAATTTAATACTTGGGTATTAATTTTAAAATATTAATAATAATATAAAAATATGAATTAATAAATAAATAATCTAAGATAAAAATTGATTACTGTTTAATGTAATACTCAGGTATTAATACTGAAATATATAAAAAATATAAATATTTATAATTTGTAATAAAATATAATATTCAATATGTGTTTAGAAGATTAAAGATGTTAAAGTGATGTATCTGTATAATTTAATACTCAGGTATTAAATATTTCACATTTGTTTAAAATAGGTTGTTAATGTTTATTATATTATTAAAATAAATGTATTGTGATATTTTAATATTATGATGAAGTTTAATTTGAAAAAATAAAATTAAAAAAAAAAGTAATGTTTAGAAGATTGAAATTAATACTCGTGTATTAAAATAAGTACAAGAGTATTTTTAGGTATGTTTAATATATTAAAACATTTGAAATATAATAATACTAAGAGGTATTGGAATATATTAATAGAAATAAATATCAAAAAATTCTAAAGATATTAAATATATATATATATACAAATTATAAGAAGTTTGTTGATTAATCAAGAATATTAAAAGTTATAATAAAATTAGGAATTTAACATTTAGATAGATCTTTAAAAATAATGACATTAAAATGTTAAAAATAATTGAAAACATTAAAAATTAATGTGTAATTAATTTAAAAATATTTTTTAATTTTTTAATTATAATATAAAATATGAAGAAAGGAATACAAGACATGTAATGAATTAACATATTTGTATTATTATTTTAAATATTTTTTTATTATGCATTTAAATTTTTAAAAATGTTTCAAAAATAGTTTACGAACATAAATATTTTACAAAAATAAATTGGCAATTTACTATGTACATTTGCATTTTATAACACATTTTTAGAAATTTTTCACATGCTTTTCCATTGAAGTCAATGGGAGAAAATGTCCTTTTTTCATTTTTACAGAAAGACGTGACGTTGCCACGTAAACGTAACTTTCGTCATTACGGGGATCGTTTCGCTACAGAACAGATGCAAGGGAGAGCTCCGTTAAGGTAAGACAAATTTAAAGTATTAAAATATTAAGGGGTCGAATCCGATTCGGGCCGGAAAAAGCACCGACCGACTCGGAGCCGGAAAAATTACCGACCGACACGTACCAGTGGCGCCCGACACGCCAAGTACGATGCAAGCCGCGATAAATCCGACCGACACGTTAGGAAACCAAGCCGACCGACCGAGCCGCTCGGAAAATAGCAATCCGGCCGGAAAAAGACGCTAATCCAACCGACCGACACGCACCCGGAACAAATCCGACCGAATCGTACCCGCCAACTCCAAACCGCTAAGTACGATGCAAGGCGCGAAAAACACGACTGAGTCGGACGGAGGACAAGCCGTACGACCGACACGCATACAAAACCGAGCCGAAGCAACACAACACACCGCGACCGACGCGTACGCAGCATACAAAACTGCACAAACACAGCGTGAACGAAACGGAAAACACCGTACGAGACCAATGCAGGGTCCGACTCGGTCACAAGAACGTTTCCAACATACACAAACAGCACAAAGGAAAAATCAACCAAAAAAAGGCCAAACAAGCAATTACCAAGCCAATAAATACTGGGGGGTGGGGACAGAGAACAAAGACACACCCACAACTCCACCTATATAAAGGACACAAATCACAACCATGAGCCTTTGCAAATGCCATTCCACTGCCAGCACCCAAGAGAAAACAACCACACACCCACAGCTCATCCCTCACACAAGCCACACACCATCAGCACACCAACAAATACCTACCTCACATACACCCAGCAAAACACACACTCACACACCCTCACCTGCACACCAACACACACATCACTCACCATCACCACCCATCACCATGCCCCCCAAGAAGAATCACAAGTTCCTAGATTGTGAATTGGAAGTCCTGGTAGACGAGATCCTCAGGGTAGAGCCACAGCTGTTTGGCACATTGGTCCAACAGACCCCCATGTCACAGAAAACCAAGATGTGGGAGAGGATCATCAACAGGGTGAACGCCCAATCACCATGTCGGCGCACAAAGACCGACATCCAGAACAGGTGGTATGACGTGCGCAGGAGGGTACGGAAACTGCTGAAGCAAGACTACATCAACAGCCAACACACCGGCAGTGGCCCTCCTGCCAAGCCAATATACCTCAGGCCCTGGGAGGAGAAGGTGCGGGCCATCCTACCGCCAGTGAGCATATATGGACTAGAGGACATCCCAGAGCCTGGTGAGTACACAACAAATGTACACAATATACTGCCACAAAACACACACACATCACTGTCAAGGGGAGAGTCAAACCATGCACTCATAGCAATCACACAGCAACCAGAACAGAATCATCCCAAAATGTGTATGTCAGTCAGAGAAACACAACACATGCCATCAAAAAAGTCACATCCAACCGTGCCAACACATGTACAAACACAACCACAACTACAGCTAGGCAGTGGCACAAATAGAACTAACAAACACATCCACACATGTAGCCACCACAACAACACCAACACACAGTGAAGACCACTCAAAGGAAGGAATTCTGTGTATGCTGGCCAAGTCAGTGTAGCCAATAGCATGATGGGAGTCGCAGTCACACATATTGCCCCCCCACAACTGTCCCATCAACACCACCCTGAACCATGCTCACATCACAGGGAGTGGAGAAGGACTCACAAGATGGCTGACACTGGCTACTGCTGTGGGGAGCACAAGGCCCTGCTGGCAACTGTGCACCAACAAACAGCAGGACACCACTGACTGACATCCTGAGAGACAACTTACACTCCCTGCAATGCAAGCACGTTCCATGGTGGGATATCTGGCTGGCTGGCTGGGTGGGAAGGGGGACTTGCAGCACTGACTATAGTCACCAGCACCTCCCCTCACCCCCCCCAACACAAACTCCACAGTACCCACCTGGTAGAATGCAATGCCCTCCATCCTAACACAAGATCCCACAAAGCACCACCACCCTGGGTTATGTTGTGTGAAACACAGGGACACTCTTGGGACTCTTAGCCAAACAACTGCCAGGACAACACTCCCAGCCATCCTGTCAGCACAGCCAGCCCACCCCACAGGGAAGCAGAGTCAAAAGGAAGGAAGCATGGGCATGCTGGGAAGGGGGTGGAGGCAATAGCATGATGGGAGTCGTAGTCACAGACATTGCTCACCCCCACAACTGTCCCATCAACACCACCCTGAACCATGCTCACATCACAGGGAGTGGAGAAGGACTCACAAGATGGCTGACACTGGCTACTGCTGTGGGGAGCACAAGGCCCTGCTGGCAACTGTGCACCAACAAACAGCAGGACACCACTGACTGACATCCTGAGAGACAACTTACACTCCCTGCAATGCAAGCACGTTCCATGGTGGGATATCTGGCTGGCTGGCTGGGTGGGAAGGGGGACTTGCAGCACTGACTATAGTCACCAGCACCTCCCCTCACCCCCCCCCAACACAAACTCCACAGTACCCACCTGGTAGAATGCAATGCCCTCCATCCTAACACAAGATCCCACAAAGCACCACCACCCTGGGTTATGTTGTGTGAAGCACAGGGACACTCTTGGGACTCTTAGCCAAACAACTGCCAGGACAACACTCCCAGCCATCCTGTCAGCACAGCCAGCCCACCCCACAGGGAAGCAGAGTCAAAAGGAAGGAAGCATGGGCATGCTGGGAAGGGGGTGGAGGCAATAGCATGATGGGAGTCGTAGTCACAGACATTGCTCACCCCCACAACTGTCCCATCAACACCACCCTGAACCATGCTCACATCACAGGGAGTGGAGAAGGACTCACAAGATGGCTGACACTGGCTACTGCTGTGGGGAGCACAAGGCCCTGCTGGCAACTGTGCACCAACAAACAGCAGGACACCACTGACTGACATCCTGAGAGACAACTTACACTCCCTGCAATGCAAGCACGTTCCATGGTGGGATATCTGGCTGGCTGGCTGGGTGGGAAGGGGGACTTGCAGCACTGACTATAGTCACCAGCACCTCCCCTCACCCCCCCCAACACAAACTCCACAGTACCCACCTGGTAGAATGCAATGCCCTCCATCCTAACACAAGATCCCACAAAGCACCACCACCCTGGGTTATGTTGTGTGAAACACAGGGACACTCTTGGGACTCTTAGCCAAACAACTGCCAGGACAACACTCCCAGCCATCCTGTCAGCACAGCCAGCCCACCCCACAGGGAAGCAGAGTCAAAAGGAAGGAAGCATGGGCATGCTGGGAAGGGGGTGGAGGCAATAGCATGATGGGAGTCGTAGTCACAGACATTGCTCACCCCCACAACTGTCCCATCAACACCACCCTGAACCATGCTCACATCACAGGGAGTGGAGAAGGACTCACAAGATGGCTGACACTGGCTACTGCTGTGGGGAGCACAAGGCCCTGCTGGCAACTGTGCACCAACAAACAGCAGGACACCACTGACTGACATCCTGAGAGACAACTTACACTCCCTGCAATGCAAGCACGTTCCATGGTGGGATAACTGACTGGCTGGGTGGGTGGGTGGGAAGGAGGTCTGGCTGTCAACCAAACACAATCAATGCAGACCATGTTCACACCCCAGAGAATACATAGAAATGCCCAAATAATGCAGGACAATGTGCCACACCAATATCAACCCCTGACTGTGACGACTTAGGACAATACAATGTACAGGCCCGCACCCCGAGGCACAGTCACAACTGTCAGGTGTGTCAACCACTGATGCCTGCAGAAACATGAAATACATTGTTTGTGTCTCCCAAAAACAGGTGATGATAGGGACACAGCAGCAGACGCTGAGGAGTCCCAGTCCCAGGCTCAAGAGGATGCCGAGCTCACTGGCGTCGTACAGCCTCTGTCCTCCTCAGACGATGAACAACCTGGCACATCCGGTGCAAGTCAACTTGCTGCACCAGCAGGACCACCAGCTGCAGCACCAGCAGGTCCACCAGCTGCACCCCTGCACCCACCCCTCCAACGACTGTCACCACGAATACCATCCCTGCCGACATGGACAGAATAAGGAACAACACCAGCGCAGTGACCCTGGACCAACCTGGGGCCATGGACACCACCACCACCACCACCCCCAAGGTGGACCAGGGTTATCTGTGCGTGCAACTGCACACACTGCACATGTCAGCAGGGGTGGTGGGAGGGGTGGGAGACAGAGGTCGCTGCTTGCAGACGTTGCTGGTGTGCATGAAGACCCACAACTGGTACGCATAGCTGATGCGTACCAGTCCAGCACCGGAGAGCTCAGCCAGGTAGTGGGGCTCCTCAGAGACATCAAACAGCAGCAGGCTGCCCATCATGCCCGCTTGGACTCCCACATGTCCCACGTGGAGTCACACATGTCACGTGTGGACTCCCACATGTCCCGCGTGGAGTCCAAGTGGGATGTACTACATGAGATGACGGCGGTGCACAGGGACATTTTACAATGCCTCCGCCAGATGAACAGCAACCAGTCCACACCTCCCTGTGTGCCAACAACATCTGGTACAGAACAAACTGCAACTGCCACAGGGAGGGAGGAGGACTCTGGCGGAGAGTCCCCTGCACCGCAGCAGCCTGCACTTGAGGGCCCCCCCCCAAGAAGAGGGGTCGTCCGAGGAGGGGAAAGTGAGAGGCTGATGGCCAAGCGCAACTCCCAGGAAGCCTGAACCTGTTCTGGATTTTCGCCTTTGTGCACAGACTGTTCACCCTGTTGATGGCAACACTACTCCCACACATTGCATGGGGAGTACAAGTTGGAACAATGTGTCAGACAACTGTGGCCCCGATACTGGGGATCCTGTCTACCTGGACTTTCAATTCACCTAGGAACTTGGGATTGCAAGATTCATGTACAGCACAATCCATCCTATGCACTATTAACACAGATGTATCACAATAAACACACTAATACACCATACTTGCCTCTGTCGTGATTCCAACGTGGGTGCTGTTATGGGGATGATGAACTGCAAAATTACACTGTGTATGCGAACTGCAACAGCAAGGACAACACAGGCATGTGAGTACAGGCAACGTGACACATATGAGGGAGACACACCACCAGGGCTACACAACACATACACACCTAGGCCATCTGACTCATTGCCTACACTGATGTTGCCAGGGAAGACGGTGCAATGCACAGACACCACACCCATTCCCAGTTGTAGTCAAGTAGCCCACAGGTGCAGTAAGCAAATGGCAGTCAAATGTGTGACCACAGACAACGCACATCACAAAGTGAAGCACAGGTTTATTACACAGTAGCAACATGCCGTAACCACTACAGATGCAAGGTAACCCCACCTGGTAGCGGGCACACAGTCAACAACTGTAGACGGAAGGAAGTCCATGGGTGTGGCGCACATCACCTGTAGGGACACAACAGCTACCAGCCTGGATGTGCAATCACGTCGTCGGTGGACACAGTTGAGCAAACGAATCTGAAAGTACCCTGTGAAGGACAGAAATGACACACAGTCAAAAGCAATGCAGTACAGGACAGATCAGCAAAACTCATGCACAATACATGTTACAAGATACCCACCCAGAACCAAGTTAGCATGTCAACACTGTTGGGGAGTACAGCCCACCTGTCACCACACATCGCAACACACATCCTGTCAAGTAGCCCATGGACACACTCCAACAGCACCAGAGCACCACCCACACATCATGCCAACTCACATCATTGACATGACACCTCAGGATACTCACATTCAGCTAAAGAAGTTGGTGATGAGCTGTGTGCGGACATCACCATCACCATCATCATCATCATCATCGTCACTGGCATCGTGGTCCAGGCCAGGATCCTCCACAGGTGGCGGATGTTGGTCATCGTCATCCTGGATGAGAGGCAACTCCTTCCGCACTGCCAGGTTGTGGAGCATGCAGCAGACGATGATAATCTTGCACACTTTCGCAGGGGCATATGGGAGGGACCCTCCGGTCTTGTCCAGGCAGCGGAAGCGGCTCTTCAGGAGACCAAAGGTCCGCTCAATCACTCTCCTGGTCCGACCATGTGCCTCATTGTAGCGCATCTGGGCAGGTGTCACAGGGTTCCTGAGGGGTGTCAGCAACCACGGCATGTTGGGGTATCCCGAGTCACCTACGGACAGACAAGTGCACATCAGCTGACTTGGAAAAGTGGGCGGAATACTACAGATCAGATCACACACAATGGCACAAAGTCAGTACACACCGACAAGCCAGGCACGCTGGTTCTGCATCTGTGCCATCAACCTGGGGATGCGACTACTCCTCATCACAAAGGCATCGTGTGCTGAACCAGGGAAACGGGCACACACGTGTGTGATGGTCATGTCTGCAAGACACACCACCAGTGCATTGACCGAGTGGTAGTGCTTGCGGTTCCTGTAGGCCTGCTCCTGGGCCTGTGGTGGTACCAAAGCCACATGTGTCCCATCAATGGAGCCAATGACATGTGGCATCCTCCCCAGGGCATAAAAGTCACTCTTCACGTCAGTGAGTCGTCGCAGTCTAGGGAAATATATGTACCGGTTCAGGAAGAGCAACATTGCCGCCAAGAAATCGCGGAGCACACGGCTGAACATGGTCTGTGACATCCCACCAGCAGACGCCACAGTATGTTGGAAGGTACCGGTGGCAAAGAAGTGTAGGGCTGCCATCACCTTCACCTTGGGGGTCAGCGCTGTAGGGTACGGCCGGCCAGGCTGCAAATGTGGGGACAACTGCACTGCCAAATCCTCAATCAGCTGCCTGGTGAAGCGGTACCGTCGGATGCTGTCCCGTTCCACCATCGTTGCCAGGTCTGGGAATGGCCGATGGACAGCAGGAGCCCTGCAGTGCAGAGGAGAAGTAAGCAAGATCGTCAGTCACCCCACATATGCGGCATTGAACACACTCAAGTTCCCAACATACATCATCATGAGGCACAACTACATGAAGTGTGCAGTACCGGAACGACATGTATGGTACATACATGGCCAACATCTGTCAACACGGTCCTACAGGTGGCATCAATTTGTCCCAGGTTGGCCCATTGGATATCATGATGCTGTGTCAAAGTCACCCCCCAGTGACATGTGAGGACAGATGTGCCCCAGGCACCACAGCTCAACGACAGGCACATTCCCAGGGACCCTGTAATGCCACATGGACACTGGCATCACCTGGAGTATCATGTGTACACCACAGCAAAACAAACATGACCCCCACAGGTAGTGGCCACACTTGCCATGGCAGGAGAGCCATGGACGTCTGTGACACACACGCACAACATCAGAGTCCATGCACACACAACGTGGATGTGGAGACTGTCTCCCATTGTGCACATGAAATCAGAGACATTGTAAACACTACATGCACAAAGACTGTGGAGGGCCATCACTATTGTGCCACTGGGACACCCTGGCTCAAACATACCGTCCCACATGGGACTCACGGGGTATGTGACATGACATACACAAACACCACTGTGAAATGTGACCATGACACATGCACAGATATGAACAGTTGCACATCACAGTGGTCACGTACACTTAACACCCAGGATCCTGTCCCCATGAACACGTGCACAGCCTGGGGGTGGCTGCCCACAGGTGACACCCACAGGACAACATGTACACCAACATACACACAATAGGAAATGCAGCCTTACATGCCTTATGATAAGGTTTGGACAGGCTGTCGTGATGTAGGTGTGCCCCTCACTCCCTGGGAGCTATCTGTGGCTGGCATATGTCCATCTGAGACAGGCATGCTGACCTATGCCAGTCACATATACAGTGATGCGTTGAACAGCAATGGACCGATCGGTGCCTCCGGCCGGCCCATTGCTTTCAATGTGTGCGGGTACGCGTTGTACCCCTGTGCGCGTTGAACTGCAATGGACCGATCGGTGCCTCCGGCCGGCCCATTGCTTTCAATGTGTCGGGTACGCGTTGTACCCCTGTGCGCGTTGAACAGCAATGGACCGATCGGTGCCTCCGGCCGGCCCATTGCTTTCAATGTGTGCGGGTACGCGTTGTACCCCTGTGCGCGTTGAACTGCAATGGACCGATCGGTGCCTCCGGCCGGCCCATTGCTTTCAATGTGTGCGGGTACGCGTTGTACCCCTGTGCGCGTTGAACTGCAATGGACCGATCGGTGCCTCCGGCCGGCCCATTGCTTTCAATGTGTGCGGGTACGCGTTGTACCCCTGTGCGCGTTGAACTGCAATGGACCGATCGGTGCCTCCGGCCGGCCCATTGCTTTCAATGTGTGCGGGTACGCGTTGTACCCCTGTGCGCGTTGAACAGCAATGGACCGATCGGTGCCTCCGGCCGGCCCATTGCTTTCAATGTGTGCGGGTACGCGTTGTACCCCTGTGCGCGTTGAACTGCAATGGACCGATCGGTGCCTCCGGCCGGCCCATTGCTTTCAATGTGTGCGGGTACGCGTTGTACCCCTGTGCGCGTTGAACAGCAATGGACCGATCGGTGCCTCCGGCCGGCCCATTGCTTTCAATGTGTGCGGGTACGCGTTGTACCCCTGTGCGCGTTGTACCTCAATGGACCGATCGGTGCGCACCCATTGACAATGGGCTTGCCTGGCAACGGACGCGTTTTCGAATTTCGAACGAGTCTGTTGCTGGAAAATCAGTTGGTCACCCACAACAATGTTGCAAATTCATGTATGTCATGAAGTTGAAGTTTTGAAGGATGCTGTGGGCGTGTTTTGGTGCTGCTATTCCATGGATTGGCCAGATTCAGAAGATGCAAACGACTTGGACCTATCACTTTGGACACAAGGGACAGTATCTGCCTCTCCAGCACATATATATTGCTGCCTGTTCCCCTGAGAGCCCACTTGCCTGCACTACATGCTCCAGGACGACATCTGCCACTGCACTGCTGCTGTCTCTGCCCCTCTGGACCCTGCAATGGCACGTACTGTGGAGAGAGCCCCAGCCTTCAGCCTTGAGGAGAACCAGGCCCTGCTGGACAGCCTACTTCCACAGTACAGCAAGCTGTATGGGACACCAGGGGAGCAGGTGAGTGTTCTGTGCACTGCCTTTCTGAATGTGCATTTTGTCTGACTAGCAAGGCTGAGAGTCAGCACACCACTGGCTAGCAGGCTCACTGAGTAGTTGTCACCCCCCATAGTGTGTAGTGACTTGCACTGGACAGGTATGGTGCAGTGACAGTGCTTCTGAACAGGGTTTTACTCCCCATGCAATGATACCATGTAGTGACTTCTGGAAAACTGTCCATGGGCAGCCGTGCACTGCCTGTGTACACCATGTGCCCCTGTGATTGCGACATGTATATGCAACTGTGTCATGCACGGATATGTTGCATGTGTAGTAATGGCCTTATCACTTTGTCATCCTGACAGGCTTCTGCCCATCGGAAGCATGAGATATGGAAGGACATCGTCCGGGCTGTCCGGTCCGTGGGGGTCTACAAGCGCCGGATCCGCAACTGCCAAAAGAGGTGGCAGGACCTTCGGGGCTGGACCCGGAGGATTGCACGGGTCCAGCTGAAGCTGTCGCCTCCTCGCAGGAGGGGCGGAACACGGACCCTGACCCCCACATGCTCAGGATCCTGGCGGTGGTCTTTCCAGACCTGGATGGGCAGCTGAAGGCCAGAGAGCAGCAAGGAGGGGGTGAGTCAAAGACTGCACTGTGTACTCTGTCTAACATGCTATGTGCCCTCCTCGGGCCTGGTTAAACTGCCACAGTACAGCAGTCATGTTGTCCAGGAGCCATGTCCCTCTATTGTGCACTGCCCACTCCTCATCTGATACCCAGGTGTGGCCCTTACATGCAGGGGATTCTGTCACTTAGGACTGTGTCCTTGCAGTTTGCTTGACTCAAGGTGGGAGACAGCATCTGTTTCCCTGACTCTGTGGTGGGCATCATGGGTGGGTCCATTGCTTACACAATGCCTGTATTCTGACATGTATTCAGCGTGTTACTTTGATCTGTGGTCCAATTGCTGAGCTGATCCACCACATGTGGCTGGGGTACCTGGCACACACCCATGCTGCGGGTGGGAACAATGTTTGGGCCCCAGGAGTATGTATATGACGTGTGTCACACATACTTAGCCAGCTGCCTACAGTCCAGGGCTCATCCCTCATTCATGTGGGGCTGGACAGTCATGCCTACTCCAGGCCATACAATACACTCTGTACTCCCACTCCCGTGTATCAGCGGACACATTGTGCACAGTGATTTGACCCCTCAGGTGTCTGCCTCTGTGTCAGTGTGCTGTGGATTAGTCGCCAGGACTGCTGTGGAGTTTCTTGGTAGGGGCTCAGCATGCCACTGGAGATGTGACCATAGGAGACGATACTTGTGTGACACATAGGTGTCTGATCAGCTGCCCATGCAGACTGGGGCATGTAAATGTGAAGTTCAGGCAGCTGTTCCCCATGCACAGCAGAGTGTGAGGGGCTCAGGTTCAGAGGGTAGTGTCACAGGTCTCCCATATGTCCAATAGGTATGACCTGGACAGATGAGGGTTAAGAGGATGTGTTGTGGGGGATGTACATGTGCACTTGTGCAGCTCCAGGACTTGCATTCCCCATGACCTACTATTGTGACACAGTGCAGAGTGTTGTTAGTCTGGCTGCAAAGTCATACATCACTGAGCCAGTGATGTATGACTTTGCAGTCATGCCTCCGCCATGGCATGTGTCTACTGATTGGTGAGCCTGCAGGGGAGTGACATGTGCTACATGCACACCATAGTGGCGCTGGCTATCAGGACATGGGTGCATCATGGTGTCTGTCGCTGGTATGCATCACATGCATTTCCTATTTGACTCTGGGCATCCCTTACATCCGGAAACCTGTACTGACTCAGTGGCAAGAGCTGTGATGTGTCCACACCGTGTCCTCTGCACTGTCCAACTACTGTGTACTTGGTGCATGTGTCAACACTGGGGTGTTGCAATCCAACAGACACCAGACAGATGGGTGCAAGGCCATGTGGGATGTGAGTGCCATGCTTGGCATCAGACTGACAATTGACTTCTCCTGTTCAATTAGTGCACTTTTAGCAATGTACAACTAATGATGCCAGGGCTTGCTCTGTGATGTGCTGTGCTCACAGTGGTGTGTGCGTTATGTGCAGGTGACTGATGTCTGTCTGTTTCCCCATTGTTTGCAGATACATCCACGGCCACGGAAGGGGACAGCTCCACGGACCAGGAGGAGCCGGAGAGCCAGACTGGGTCAGCAGCCGAGGAGTGGTCGGAGGGACCCAGTGGCACGGAGGGCGAGGGGAGCCACACCGAGGAGTCCTCAGCAGCATCCACCTCAGCTGAGGACCAGAGCAACTTGGAGGATGACTCCCTTGTGGAGGCGGGTGTCAGCAGCCACCACACCCCAGCTAGTGTTGCTGTCCCCGCCACCACCAGCACCACCACCGCCCTCCCATCGGCTCCCATTCCCCAGGTCCGTGGAGGCTCCCATGTCCGGGAGCGTGTCTCCTTTGGGCCAGGCACCGCACCCCCTGCCCCTGTGTCCCCTGCTGCCCTGAGTGAGGAGTCTGTGTACCTCCTTCGCCAGCTCCATGTAGGGCAGACAGCCATGCTGAGTGTCCTCCATGCGCACACCGCGCTGTTGACTCAGCTGGTGTCGTTCATGGAGGGCATCTCATCGGGCATGTCTGACCTACAGAGGGGCAATAGGTCCATGGACTCCTCCCTGACGGCAGCAGTGTCCCTCCTCAAACGGTCCCTCACCCCTCCTGCCTCTGCTCCATCCACACTCCCCAGCACCTTACCCATCCCAGGCACACACACACCGGCACAGGCACACACCAGCACACACACATCCAGCACACGGACACACACGCCAATGACAAAACGCACACGCACGCACATTCTGGGGACTGAAGCCAGACTCACAGGGGATGGGGCCCTGGAACACACACACGCATCCACATGCACTGCGCAGTCCTCAGTTCCCTCTCCCTCCAAAGCACCCTCCCTTGCCTCACCTGCAACCCCAAAGTCACAGCAGCTCTTCCTCTGTGACCTCGGCCTCTTCCCCACCGATGTAGCTGCTCCAGCATCCCGGGGGAAGAGGAAGCCCACCCACACGGAGCAGAGTGCCCCTCGCCCCCGGACACCCTCCCCCAGGCGCAGACGGACTGAGGCCCCCACCCGCAAGTCCCCCGGAGTGCTAAGAGCAAGACCCCGCCACCGCCCTGCAGCTCAGGCACAAGGTCTCCGTCCTCCATCCCTCAGGCCCCCACTGCACAGGTGCCCCCACCACACCCTGCCCCAGGTTCCCCCACCCACAGATATACCATCCCCAAGATGCTCCGGCCTTCTCCCCCTGCCACTTGCTCTCCCAGCACCACACCCCCCGCTGCGCTTGTCTGTGCCACTGATGTGGTGAGGGTGTCCTCCCCCTCTGTCCAACCCACCTTGCCTGTTCCCCATTCTCCTCCCCTGGAGGTAGGCACTGCAGTGGAGTCCACTACCGCCCTGTCTGACTTGGGCACTGCAGTGGCGGACCTGTCCACCCCATCTGCAGGGTCCACTGCAGTTGTGCCGGCACCCACGACATCTGTGTCATGCCCCCCAGTTGTGCCGGCACACACCATGTCAGACACCTCCACTGCAGTTGTCAGTGGCTCTCCAGCACCCACCACCCCTTCCCTGACTCCCCTGGTGAGCCCTGATCCTGTCCCTGCGGTGCCTGGCCTGCCCCCGGTTGCCCCTCCTAGTGGATTGTCCCTGGTATTGTGCAGGCATGCGTAGGGTGACATCTGCCAGTGTCACCCTGTTTGAACTTTGACAATGGACTGGCCATTGGCCTTTGCTCTAATTTCTTCTGGACGTCGTTATCAAACAACACATATGCTGAATAAAGCAACTTTCTTTTCTCTAGTGCTCATGCTTCAGATGTACATGTTGTTGGTGCAGCTAACCATGCCCTTGCTGCAGTGATGGTGATATCTGGTCTCATGATTATGAAGTGTTACTGTGCAGGAACCCATGTGGTCCAGGGGGAATGTGTCCTATCATGTGGTGTATCCATGTCATCAATAGCAGCATCTGAGGGTGTCATGTGTTCAGTATTTGGCAATGGGTTTCCTACTTACATTGGCAATTTCATATCTGTGGCTTCCACCCCTGCACATCTGTTGTGCCTGCCATCGTTGCATTTGTCTACTTCCCTGACCGTGTTGCCATCTCCAGTGGACATGCAGGTTTGGGCATCAATGGGGAGGGACTCATCCGTGTAGTCAGTGCAACATTGCTATACAAGTGTGTTGGATCTGTGCTGATGATTCCGTTGGCACATCCATGACCAGGCTGATGTGATGGGAGCCCTCATTTGGTGCTAATTGTTGATTGTGTGACCAAGTGCTCAGCTGACATGATGGGGCCCTACTGAGGCAACATATGGCACAGCTTTCCTCACACAGGAGTGGAGTCCCCTCATGGCAGTGTGTACACGTGTGACATTGCCTGCGCCCAAGGTGTGTGTTGTATGTGCATGTCTGTGTGTTCACTTCCATTCATCTGCGCATGCTGTGATCCCTAGTGTTGTACCTGTTTGTGATGCTTGCTGACTTGAGCTATGTTCCCCCAAAGTCTTCTCCCTGTGTTCTCTGTGATGTGGGTGCATGGCACATTACTGGTCATCAGGGTGTCACCCATAGGTGTGTTTGCTGTCAGGGCAGAGTTTGTGTGCAGACGCAGATGGGTCACAGTCAGGTTTCCCTTTGGCACTTGTTGTTTGCCCCTGTCATGTGATTTCCAGTTTGTGTTATCTTTCAGTGATTGTGACACGTTGTGTGTGTGACTGCTGGCACTCCTTAGGGTCCGGGCTGCAATGTTGGTTGTTGTCTATGTGTGTTCTTTGTGGGTGACCTTGGCTTCTTCATTGGTGTGTGACTGTGGCTGGGATCCCATTGGTCGGTGTGGTATTGCCGTCATGTCCATGTACAGCGTAGTGTGCAGTGTGTCAGACATTCAGGAGTCTTGTTGAGTGTCCATGTGTGATGTGTTTCTACACCTTGGTTCCCACCCACCACCCTGGAATAGTCATGGGTGCATGTGCAATGTCACCAGTGCATGTGTACTTCACTGCTGCACATTGTTGGAGGTCGAGGGGTGTGGTCTTGAGTGTGTGCAGATGAGAGTTGTTGCCCGGCTAGTCCCCTGCCTCCATGTTGGCCTTGGCTTACTGGCCATGCTGATTGATTTGTGCTTGTGTAGGTGTGATGGTAGTTTGTTGCTCAGGACACCTGACTGTGGTTCACAGTGTGAACGACATTTAGCTTTGTCATCACAGTGGTATTTTTATTCAGCCCAGGGTCACCACATTGTGGGGGCCCTGGGGGTGGTGCTGTGGTGTGTCTGTGACTTGCTGTGTCAGTTGTTGTTCCTACGTGCCTGTGTGACATGTGTGTTTTGTGCTCCCTCTCACCTGTCAATGCCTGCTTGCCCACATAGGGGATTTGGATCCATGAGTTACCTTAGTGTGGCAGTGTATGCACATCTGTATGATTGGTATTCAGCTCTCCTCATGTGTTGTGTTGTTGCCTGGGGACACTGGCACCCCCACCCCTCACCTGCTGTGTATGATGACAGTGTTGGTCTGCCTGTTTGTGTTTGTGCATCTGCACCACTGCATTGGCATATCTTGGGTGTGCCATTGGCTGTATGTTGTTTGGTGTGTTTCCCCTGCTGTCCCTGGGACTCCTAGGTCATCGGTCAGCACAGTGATCATGGTTTGTGTGTCCCATTGCTGCCATGGTATGGTATCTGTTCACCTCACATCTGCTGTCTCCACAGGGTATCTGCATTTGTGTGCCCATTGGTGCAAATATGTGGTTCTGCATTCTGATGGTCACTTCTGTCATTGTGTCATTGATGACTGTTGACGGTCTCAGCCCCCATGGGTGTTGTTTGTCTGCACATGGCCAAAGGAATGTTTCATTTGCACTGCAGTATTTGGCTCCCCCAATTTATGTTGCAATGGGACACATACACTACTTTGCCACACATGAGTTTTTGGTTCTGTGACCAGGAATGATCCATGCAGTTTGGCAGTTGCAGCTCTTTCTTTGTCAACAATTACCTTTTGGTCACTGTGATGATGGGGGTTTAGACCCCATTGCCACAATGGTCAAAATGTGCTTCAGCTATGGACCCCACACTTGCCTTTTGGTCACTGTGATGATGGGGGTTTAGACCCCATTGCCACAATGGTCAAAATGTGCTTCAGCTATGGACCCCACACTTACCTTTTGGTCACTGTGATGATGGGGGTTTAGGCCCCATTGCCACAATGGTCATGGGCTGCTTGCATTGTGGGTGCCACACACATATATGTGTGGCACATGTGCTAGGTGGTCACATTGTATGTTTAAAGTCATGTTCGGTGTTGTAGGCATTTGACACAGCCTACACACGCTTGTCATGGTGGTGGGGGGATGTCTTTATCTTGCATTCCCTAGGTTGTGGTGTGCTGGTTGTGTCATGCATTGTCCATCCTATGAGTGGGGGTGGTAGTAGTGGTAGGCATCCTGCCCCCCTGGGTGAGGGTGGTAGTAGTGGTGGGCATCCTGCCCCCTGGCTAAGGGTGGTAGTAGTGGTAGGCATCCTGCCCCCCTGGCTAAGGGTGGTAGTAGTGGTAGGCATCCTGCCCCCCTGGGTGAGGGTGGTAGTAGTGGTGGGCATCCTGCCCCCTGGCTAAGGGTGGTAGTAGTGGTGGGCATCCTGCCCCCCTGGGTGAGGGTGGTAGTAGTGGTGGGCATCCTGCCCCCTGGCTAAGGGTGGTAGTAGTGGTGGGCATCCTGCCCCCCTGGGTGAGGGTGGTAGTAGTGGTGGGCATCCTGCCCCCCTGGGTGAGGGTGGTAGTAGTGGTGGGCATCCTGCCCCCTGGCTAAGGGTGGTAGTGGTGGTGGGCATCCTGCCCCCTGGCTAAGGGTGGTAGTAGTGGTAGGCATCCTGCCCCCCTGGCTAAGGGTGGTAGTAGTGGTAGGCATCCTGCCCCCCTGGGTCAGGGTGGTAGTAGTGGTGGGCATCCTGCCCCCTGGCTAAGGGTGGTAGTAGTGGTAGGCATCCTGCCCCCCTGGCTAAGGGTGGTAGTAGTGGTAGGCATCCAGCCCCCCTGGGTTGGGGTGGTGGCGCGCATTCAGGCCCCTGTGTGCATATGTGGCATTGGTGATGGGCATCCCGCCCCTATGGTGCTGCTGTTGCTGGTGTAAGTATATTCAGATTCCCAGTGTATGTGTGTGATGTGTCGTGTACGTGTTGTATGTGTTTTGTGGTTGGTGTCTGACTTACCTTCTGCGCCGTACGCGTCCGTGCCTGTTCCGGTAGTAGATGTAGAATATTGGTATGATCGGGACGAAGGGATTCATGGTTGGTTCGTGTCGTTCGTCCTTCTCGTTGCTTCGCGTCGTCCTCGTCGCTTCGCTTCGTCCTCGTCGCTTCGCGTCGTCCTCGTCGGTGCCGTGTTCGTCTCGTAGCCGTGGATCGTGTTGTGGCGCGATTCGGAGCTTATGTGCGCCTCTCCCGGATGCTTTGACGTGCCGTGCGTAGCGACGGGTTCGGCGCGTACGGGAAGCGCATCGTACTTGTCCGGCCGGACGGAGCTGCATTTTCCCTTCCGTGCGACTCGATTCGGCGTTTCCGGATTCGCCTCGGTCGGAGAACAGGACCTGGTTTGGGTGAGTACGGCTCGGCCGGAATTTTTGCTGTTGTGCGCATCGTACTTGCTCGTTCGGTGTGCTGTACGGATCGGTCGGGAAACAGGCTTTCGCATGGCTTTTTTCCCGACCGAATGGTATTGGGTGCGCCTCCGACCGAGATCGGAATCGGCCCCTATGTGCTTAGGAGAATCTGTACGTATAACCCGTGTCAACGCCGGCAATTCTGGTGGCTCTAGGAAGTCGTCCCCTAAGAGTTCTCGCAACGCGTGGCGTGTTTTGTGGAATTGAAAGAGTGTCAGCGCCGAAGGTTTGGGAGTCGTGTTACCTGCAACGTCCCATGTTTTTGCTGCACCATCTACAAAAAGATCCCCAACTAGTTGTATGCCTATCCCGTGGAGTGCCCGCGTGACCCCTCTCCCTTTGCATGGCGTTAACCACGAGCACCACTCAATCGGGGCATATGGAGAATACAGAATCACACCTGCCTGTAGTTGCAATAGGAAGTGCCATGCATGGGTCGTTGCATTAATGGAGTCTAAGATACCTGTCCTCCTGTCTGCAGCTTGAAACAGTAACGCGGGCAGAGGCCACGGGGAGGCAACCTCTGACTCTATACGAAGGTGCGGTATGTTAGCAGAGCTGTGTATCCAGTAGTGTGCATGTGTAGCCTGTGCAGCTCTGTCATATAGTTCAAAGTCGGGCGCTCCTAGCCCACCCATCCCATAGGGAAGCACCAGTACCCTCCACTGGACTCGTGCTTGTCCACCAGCCCACGCCAGTTTTACCATCAGGGAAGACAGGCGAGTAAAAAATTTCCTAGGGAGTACCATAGGTATATTGGTGAAAAGAAACATGAGGTGTGGCAGCACAACCATTTTCATTATGGATATTCTCCCTAAGAGTGACAATGGGAGCTTTATCCATCTCTCTACGTCATCTTCCAATCTACTGTATACAGCCCCATAGTTGTCTCTGAATACTACGTCCGAATCCGTGTGGACCTTAATCCCCAAATATCGGACCGCATCAGTGGTCCACTGCAGCGGGAAATCAAGGTCTATGCGCGGGGAATTCTGTGTAAGTGGGAACACGATCGACTTCGACCAGTTAACGTGTAGGCCCGACACCCCACCAAATCTCACCACCTCCCGCAGTACTGCCGATAGATTCTCCTCTGGGCGCCTAACATTCAGCAAGGTGTCATCGGCATAAGTAGAGACTATGATTTTATACTGTCGGAAGCTTATGCCACGATGCTGATGGTATTCCCGTAGTGCGCATGCCAAAGGTTCTGCCACCAGCGCATAAAGTAATGGGGACAGTGGGCAGCCCTGCCGCGTGCCCCTAGAGATATGTATAGGGTCAGTAACAATATTGCCTATTTTTATCCGTGCCGAAGGCTTATGGTATAGCGTGAGTAGCAATTGTAGAAAGACCGGACCCACACCCATCCTAGACAGCACCTGATTCATGAAACGCCATTCGACGGAGTCGAACGCCTTCTCTATGTCTAAGAAAACTGCCACCGCGTTCGTATCAACCTTAATATGTTGTATTACACCAAATACCGTGCGCAAGTTATAAGTCAAGTTCCTGCCAGGCACAAAGCCCGCCTGCTCTGGTGCAACGAGCTGTGGGACCAGGGGGACCAGTCTATTAGCCAAAATTTTTGCGAATATCTTCACATCAACATTGAGAAGGGACAGTGGGCGATAAGAGGAACACTCCTCGGAGGGTTTGCCCGGTTTGAGCAGAGCAATAATGACAGCTTCCGACATTGAAGGGGGCATAGTACCCGTGACACACATATCATCAAACAATGTCACCAATTGCGGGAGCAATAGGTCTAAGAAAGTCCTGTAAAAGGCCACCGTAAGGCCATCCGACCCCGGCGCACTGCCTGCTCGCATGCCAGACAGGGCTAGGAGTATCTTGTCCCTTTCTATGGGCCTCATAAGGAACTCCCTGTGCATATCTGTAAGCCATGGGAGGCGTATATGAGACAAGTAGTCAATCATCTCTCCCTCAGTGACTCCGCTGCGGGCTGCATAAAGGTTTGCGTAGTATTGGCGGAATCGGTCAGCGACAACCTTAGTGTCAGTCAACATAACTCCTTCCTCTGACCTAACCTCCGTCACATTCATCTTTTCTCTACGCCCCCTCAGCATTTTCGCCAACACAGACCCTGGGCGTTCACTCTCCCCATATGCCCTCGCAGTGGCATATTTGCCCATGTGCTTTATTTCATCATCCGCCGCAGCATGATATGCATTGACTAACTCCGCAAGCTCCCGCCTCTCGTCCCCGATCTCATCGGTCAACAGTTTGCTCTCTAAGTTCTTGATCCGCCCCTCCATGTCCGCTAGTCGCTTGCGAATGGATCGAAGAACCCCCGAATGTTGTGCGATGGTAACCCCCCTGATATAGACCTTGAAAGTCTCCCAGATTACTTGATAATTCTCCACAGAGCCCACATTTGCCTCAAAAAACGTTTCAATGGACTCAGTCAAACCCACCTTAAATACCTCATCCAGTAGGGCGTGGGGGGGAATCGCCATGTGAATGGGGGTTTGAACTTACGGGGAGTGTCAAGGACCAGTAGTAGTGGTGAGTGATCTGACAGCGTACGCGGCAGTATCTGGCACAAGCGCACCCTATCCATGAGTGTCCTAGCTAGCAGCAAATAGTCAATGCGGGTGTACAAGTTGTAATAAGCTGAATAGTGTGTATAGCCTCCGGTATGTTGGTGCAGTATGCGCCACACGTCCCTCAGGTCTTGTGTAGTCAATATGCTGTCAACTTCCCTGGCCGCTGCGGCCGGGTGCCTCACCGGGCCCCCTGATCTGTCCAGCCCCGGGTCTCGTACCAAGTTAAAGTCCCCACCCCACAGCTGCTGGATCCCCCCGAAGTTATAAACTGTGTCCGAGACAGAAGAGAAAAAACTAGGGTCATCGAAATTCGGGCTGTAGACATTCACAATAAGAAGGGACATACCTTTCCCTACACATTTAGTAATGGCATATCTGCCAGCCGGGTCTGTGTGCAGTGGGCTGAGGGTGAGTTCCGACCTAGGGTTAGCCCACGTGAGGACACCGCGGGCATGTGTGGTAAAACCCGCCGCGTGTATGTTGCCAGCCAGGCCTCTACTATTGAGCATAGGGGAGCCCGATGGGAGGTGCATTTTCTGCAGCAATGCAACATCTATCGCCTGCCGCGTCAGATATGAGAGCACCTTCCGAACTTTCCTGTGATCGTTCAGCCCTCTAACGTTCCACGTGATAACTTTGAGGGTATCTATGCTATCTGCTGTGGCCACTGCAGTCCTGTGTGCATCAGAGCTACTCAAGGTGGCCATACCAGTAGTGTGCATGTTGTCAGCAGTTCGCGTATCTGAGAGAGAATAACTGCAGTCTGTATAGCAATGAGCCCAAGCTTCAAACCCCTACCTCCCCCCACCCACATCAAAGTCCCCCAAACCCGGACCTGACGACAAAAATCAAACAACCTCCCCCCCATGATGCTTACTTCATACTGTTCAATGCAACTGTCAACATCCCCCCCACCCGTACACCACAAAAGCAATTCCCCAGGTGTGTGTAACACGCGAGGGCAGAGGTGGCCAGCTAAAGTAGGAGTGCTGTAACCCCTCGATGAGCTATCACCTCCGCGCTCCAACACCCCAATCTGAAGCTTTGACACCATTTAACATATAATCGTATACAGTAACAGCGAGGATATCTCCACCTCCCCATAGCACCCCCCCAAACCCTGCGTCCTGCAAACCCGCCCATTGGGGCGGAGGGAGGTGTATCAGCAGATTTCAGCCACATTGCAGGCCTAAACATCCCTGTAACACATTAGAAAACCAACTACCCGTGGACACCAACCACCTCCCCCCGCCTCACCACAATCACAATCTTATCTGCTTTACGGGTGCGTGAACAGTCAGTCCTGATCATCTAAGGAGCCCCCCTCAGCTCCGGGCGCCGCCTCCTTGTCCGGACTGCACCGCTGCTCCTTGGTCCAGTCCTTCATGACTTTCTGCAACTGCTTAGTGTCTGTGAAAATCCGCGATTGGCCCTGGCGGTTGACGCGCAGTCGGGCCGGGTACAACATAGCATAGTCGATATTCAAATCCTTCAGCTGCCGTTTGTATGGAGCAAACTGTCGTCGCGACTCTTGAACTTTCTGCGTGAAATCGGGATATAGGGAAATGGCCGAGCCCTCATATTGCAAAGTACGCTTTTCCCGTGCCACTCTCAATGCCGCATCTCTATCACGGTAGTTTAACAACTTGGCAATAATTGGCCATGGCGGGGCAACCGGCGGCCGTCGCGGGCCCAGGGAACGATGCGCTCTTTCAATCACAAACAGAGGGGAAAAGGTGTCCTCACCCAAAAGCGCAACTAAAAGCCTCTCCATAAATTTCTCCATATTGCCTGTTTGCGTCGTCTCCGGCAAGCCCGTGAGTCGTAGGTTACAGCGCCGCGACCGCGCCTCCAGGTCCTCAGTCTTATCCAGTAGTGATTGAAGAGCCTTATCCATTCGTTTGTGCCCACTATCCATGTCGGTTTGTGCTTCTTCTACCTCCGTGATGCGCCTTTCAGCCATATCCATGCGCTCCACTTGCTTGTCCAGCCTCTCCGTCATCCTATCCATACGATAGGAGAGCGAGTCGATCTTGGTGCCCAGGGTCGCCAGCGAGCTTAGCAGCCCCTTCTCCATTGACGCGAGCATAGATTTTAGATCTCCGTCCTGATGCTCCCTGTCGCGCTCATCCCCCTGTCCCTCATCCTCCGCCGGCGGGGGCTTCTCGCTAGGCCGACGCTGCTCGAACGACAGCTTCGCCTGCGTTCTGTCAGTCCTTCCCATTATATGCAGTGTTGGAAACGGGGTAGCGTGGTGCAGAGCGGGAAGGCTAAACTAGGAGCATTGTGTGAAGCATCCGCGCAGCACACACAGGCGACACACCAGGCACACCACAAAAAGGAGACCACGCCAGGCTGTTATGTAAAAACAAGTTTCTTTATCTAATTTAAATCAGCAGTAGATGGGTCAGTTAATCTCAGTGCAGCAACAAACTCATGTCACTGTAAAACGTGAGGAATTCATGCAAGTACATCAAGGCCTTAAACTTTCATATAAGCGAAAAGGCATTAGCATCATGTGTCTCAAAACAGGTAACACTGCAGGTACTGCAGGGCTAATATGAGCCTAGACAACAGCCTATCCAGGCACATTCAATTAACCGGAGACTAGAGGCAGGTATGCACAAAACGCTGTAGGTGATGACTTGCAGGTGATAACAGGGGCAGGTAATATCATTCAACATGGGAAACATTTGCAAATCAACGTGGTGACTTTAGGTAAAGTAGAAGATCAGGCTTCAGCAAGTAGCATTCAACATAGGTACAGTTAGCTCCAGAGCAAGTACCTCAATGAGGCTCAATGCATGTAGGTACATTCAATCCTATAGCGACCTTTAAAGCAGGTAGGCCTTCCACGGAGGCTCAAGACATTTAGGCAGATTCAATCCAGTATAGACCTGGCTACAGGAAAGCAATGAGCAGGGGAAACATTTCCTATTTCCTTTCGTTAGGACAACATCCCTGGTGGGCATTCAACATCAAGGTAAACTAGTTTGCATAAACCCACGTTTCTCAACACCCCAGGATTAACAATTAGGGGCAGGAACCAGATTAGCATAGGAGCATGAGTATTCGTCAGAACACCAACCGCCTAACCACATCAGATTGGGGCGTAAAACATCTGAGAATGGAGGCATAAACACATTGGCATAACACAGGGGATATACCCCGGAACATCATGGCCTTCCACCTAACCCTGTCCAAGGACGTTGCAGCTGCCCACTGTCCTGCGGGGCAGCTGAGTAAAGTAAATCAGGCCAGTCAACGCCGTTACCGTGGGAGCCCCTTCCTCCGGGAGGTAATAATGGTCTGTCCCCCTCGGTGCAGTTGCCCGCGCTCTCGCGGTGCAACTGTGAAGTGCGGCCGGTCACTAGCACCACTGGGTGTAGGGGTGAGCCCCCCCCCTCTGGGACTAGGGAATGAAGAAAGATGCCCCCAAAAAGAAAGTACCGGCCAGTAAGGGGGGCCTGAGGCTAGAAAAAGGCCTCAATGTTGCAGAACCCGCCACTGCGGCGTCACTGTGTAGCCCCCGGGACACCGTGTCCCAGTCCGTGGTGAAGCCCCACGGGGGCTTCCAAAGGGATCGGGCTGCACGTTGCAGCTGCCCACTGCCAGGCGGGGCAGCTGGAGAAACGAGGCCACACGGCCTTCTGAGTAGGGCCACAGGGGGGGGCGGGCACCGACAATGTGCCCCGTTGCCCCCTCGATAATCAGTCCCCCAATGAGCCCCACACTCACCGGGACTCTCGGTTGGCCTCCTTCTAGCAGGGGACAGGCACCAGTCTGTGCCTCGACAGTCCCCTGCTCTCCTCACCGGCGCTGGTCACGAGGTGGCTTCTCCTCTTCGCCCGGGCCCCCTCCTGGGACCCGGGACTTCAACGCGGAGCTTAGGCTGCACGCGGGGCTCTCCCCAGCTCCCGGGGAGCCCCGCCTCCACGGAGCGACGTCTCCGTCGACGTTCGCGCTGGTCAGAGTGATGTAGGCTCCCGCCAGGCTTCTTCTTCCGGCGCCTCTCCTCACTTCACCCGGGCCCCCCTCCTGGGACCCGGGACTGGAATTTGGGAGCCCGCGAGGCTCCGGACCTCCCGCTTCCGCCTCCGGCCGGCCAGCCACACCTCCAACCAGGCGCAGTCCTCCCTGGCTTCCGGGTCGCTGCGAGCATCGCAGCGGCCCAGGGTTTTATCGATGCCCGGGTTGCGGCGGTGATCCTGGGCGGATTCAGGGCACGGGGTAGGCTCCCGCTGCCCCTCCCCACAAGTCGCTCTCCTCAGCAGCACCCCAAGGCAGCACAAGTGCGGGGTAGGCACCCGCTAAACTCGGGCAATTGCGGCTGGGCCGCGGCGGTGATCCTGGGCAGCTCTGGAAGTGCGGGGTGGGCTCCCACCTCCAGTTGACCACCACCCGCTCCTCGGGGCAGCGCACATGCGGGGTGGGCTCCCGCTGACCCCAAATACGTGTCCACAAGCGGGGTGGGCTCCCGCTGACTTCAGGAGCGTAAGGGGGAGGATCCCACACGCTGGGATTCCCTTGCACCACGTTGGCAGCACAGCGCTGCAGGTCACCAGCTCCACTCCTCACCTGGGCACAGGAGATGCAGCACTCCCAAGGCGCTAGATCCCACCAGGGCTTCAACGCTCCTCTCCCCCCTGGACAGGGGCTGTATAGCTCTTCTTTTCCCCTGGCACTCCACAGGTAGCACTCACGAGGCGCTAGGGGGCCAGGGCTTCAGGGATGACAGGAAAGCGCTCCCCAGGTGCTGGATTCCGGGTGGTAGGAGAGCAGGCCAACAATACTGGGTCAGATCAACGGGCAGTGGGTACTCATCGGAACAGGACCGCAGCTCCTAGAAGCAGTCATCCCCCATAACGTGGTACTCCTCCTGTCATGGCAGTCTACACTCCAGTAAGGGGCTCTCACTGGCCCTGTGGACGGTGGAGGGGTGCAGATGGGCACAGGGGCCAGCACACAGGCCCAATGTGGCGGTACCTCCTGGCAGAGTGTCCCCTCTCAATCAGTCCACGCTCCGCACTGTCCCTGTCTGAGCACATGGCAGCCCAGCCCCCCTATATATCCCCCTCACCCCACCTCCCAGAAAGGGCTGGAAGCTTCCAGAAAGTTCCCTGGGAAACCGGTCCAAACTGGTTCAGGGGGAGGAGTAGAGCACCCTCGGTGCGAAGTTTCCCTCCAAAAGCAGGGGGCGCTGGGAAACAAACCACTAGACTGCCAACCCACCTCAGTCAGGCGTCACATGGGCAGGCAGGCATGGCGTCCATTTTAACAGTAACCTTTTTCCACAGTGCTTTTCTAAGATGGCGGAAATAACGGTGTGTACAACATTGCACAGCATTTATTATTTTCTGTTCAGACAAACCATGTTTTATTCTTACAAAAGCGAAAAAATTCAGGGCAAAAGGGCCAAGTCCAACATGCAGCCTTTGCAGTACAGCACCAGACAGTGGCCGCAGAGGGGGCGACAACCACGATGTCACAGCAGGACAAGCCCGGCAGATTGTAACCCCAGTAAGGAGGGTGGTGGCTCTGCAAAGTATTTACTGCACCCACAGCTCTTGCCTTATAAATGGCCCAGGGTGCACCACTCCTCGCAGCAGGCCCACAGCTAACTAATGGCCACAGCTGAACAAACCGCTCGTGGCTCTATCAGTCAAGCTTTACCCGGACCAGAGGGGATGAGGTGAAGACCGGCTCAGCTCTGGTCCTGTTTATGTAGTATGGGGTGCTCAGAGGCCACCCGGGGCCTGTAGACCGGTGCGACCAGACAGCGCCCACAACCACACCTCATGGCTCTGCTCTATGCCACCACGTTATCCGCCTGTTCCTCGTGTCTCCCCAGCCTGGGTACGTCCTCGGCCCTCGGCCCTCGCCAGCACCAGCACACACTGTGTTACACCGCAGGGCTTCCCAGCCAGTATCACCGACCCCCGTGGTGCTCGGAATCTCTGCCAAACTATGCCTGAGGCAGCAACGGTGGCCGCCGCTCTCCTGTAGCACCACGCTCTATTTATGCAGCAAATGTCCTTTTCCCAACATCCGTGGCAATACCTTGCCACCCTTGGTCATTTGGGCTGTGTGCCTCGCTACTCGGCGTGACCCAGCACGTCCCCGCCTCGCTGCGTCTCACCGGGGGGGTTAGGGTGTCTCCTCCGTCGACCCAGTACAGCTCCGACCGGCAGCTCTGTGCCCCGTTGCCCGGCCCAGGCTCACTTCCGGCGGGCCTCCCTTGAACGCAAGGTTGGGGCTTCACGGCCCGGCCCGCACCAACCTTCAGCGCGGCCGCACTCGCCGCACACTGCACAGCTCGGCCCCAGAAATAGCACGCTCAGCAGCGGAGAGATTCAGCAGCGCGCGGCCGTGGTCCAGAGGCTATATGGACGGGTGTCAATGCCGGATACCTGCAGGATTGCTTGGTGTTAGCGCAGAGCTCTGCGCTCAGGCGGCCATTCTCATTGCCGGCAAGCTCCGCCCCCCAATTTGAACGTGTTTAATGGAAATATAAAGTTGAAAACTTAGTTATGTTACCAGACCTTGCATAAATTCTTATATACCTTCTTGTGTCTTTTATAACCACAATTTCATGTTTGAACTTATGTTGTATTGTTTAATTATATTTTATTGCTTTTCCCCTTTTTCTTTTTTGAATATACTTATTTTTGAAACTAAAACATAACATCTAGGTGCAAGATCATAATAAGAACTTTAAAAATCATTGACTACATATATGTTGTGTAATGACATGGCATCTTAGTGCAAAAAATAAAAAAAACATTGAAAATCTTTAACTTCATAGATACATTATTAGTTAAGAACATATCAAAATATTTACTGCATTATGCCAAGATCAAAAAATTATTTAACTGCGTATATATATTGCTTGATACTTTCGCATCTGGGTTCAAGTTCATTAAGAACATTAAAGAACTGTGATTACATAAATACACTATTGGTTAAAGCAGATTTGGCCCAAAAAATTACTCTATTCTGCCATGATAGGGCACTTTTTAAGAAGGCACCAGTAGCAAAACTAACCACCGGCTCAGATAACATTCAGAAATAAAAAAAAGGCCAGCATATATTGGCAGGTGCCACTAGATCTCAGAATGGGTACCAAGTGTCTGCGGCAAAATGCTGTGTAATATATGCAGAGCAAGATAAAGTACACTAGCATTTGAGGAGAAAGACCTTTCCCTGGCATCAGCAGCATACATAACATACATTTCCTTAATCTTGATCCGCTTTGCCTTACTCAGTGCTTGTAAAGAAGTATACAGCTCAGATCTGTCCATTGGGTCAGCAATTCCCCTTACATGAGCCAACAATGGAATCTTATAGTCATATTCACAATTTAAACAGTCCAGGATCACATCACTGTTAAGGGCAGTGTATCCCTATATACCAGGGCCAGAAGGCACTTCATTTTATATCCTATAAGGGAAAAAATTGGTTTACTGCCAACACTGGAAGCAAACTTGACTGCAGGGTTAGTTAAATCATATACAACGATTGGAGAGACAAGGTGGGCAGCAATTCCACGCATCAAACATAATACCCAAATAGGGGAACTCACTGACCCTCCCAATTGTTGTGGCCTTGATCGAAATATGCCTTGTTTTGCAGGTCTGCCTTCCACATACCAGAGAATGTGACTTTGAGATGTTCATATCTAGATCTAGCCATCCATAAACCTGTAAAGACATCCACAAGACCTCTGAGGCCGTTAGGAGTGAGAGAAAGCAGGACTGCATCATGAGCATACAGAAGAGCCGGAATAGATGCAGAAAGTACTTTGGGCATGTCCTTACCATTGGAGTTTAAAAAAGGGTTAAGACCATTGCTGTACAGTAAGAATAGAATTGGGGTAAGGACACATCCTTGATGAACACCATGGGAAAGATCAAAAAGTTCAGTTCATTGCCCCTCTGTACCATATTTGACGGAAGCTCTGACCCCATGTACAAGGCCCACAAGAAATCAACCAAAGGGGAAGGTATGCCCATGCAGGATAAAGTAAACCACAGCTTGAACTGGTTAACCTGGTTGAAAGCACTACTTAAATCCATGAAGGCTAAATAGAATGCCCCTTTCTTAGCTATTGTATACTTCCTAACGATGAGATTAAGATTTAAGCAATGTTCTAAGGCTCCTATGCCTTCTCTAAAGCCTCATTGCACCAGACAGAGGACATTGTTTTCCTGCACCCAAGCCACAAACCGGTTTAAAATAACGCACTTCACAATCTTGACTGTAGAGTCCAACAGTGATATGGGTCTCTCACAATGTGGATACGGTTTATTACCCCTCTTAAAGACTGTGACAATTTTCGCCATTTTCCAAGAATCCTGGATTTTAACAGAGACAGCAGCATTTAAAACATTAGTTATCAGGGGGGCCCATAGCTACCTTGTTGCCCATGTTACCTCATCTGGGTAACATCAGGGAAAACCCAAAAGGATTAGGATCACTTAAGCTGTTCTCTAAACCCCACTCTCAAGTGTGCAAAAGGTACCAGGTAACTAGAAATAAAAACATAGCCAATTGTAGAGCCCCAGCCCCATCCGACAAAAGTAGGGGGCTGTTTCTATCATGCTAGAAGGCCCACGTTACACAGGGCCTTATGCAACTTCAAACCCCTCTGATCAGTTGTTGCACGATAAGTTGGCGGATCATGCAGCAAGAAAGGATCACTCATGGTGGTGATATTACCCAGTTTAGCATTAAAATCCCATATGAGTATAACATTAAAATCATTGTGGAGTTTAGAAGATCTAGCATTCATAATTGACAGCACCTCAAACAGAGTCCCTATCTGACAGCCCAATTGATACACTGAATTATGAACATTGATTAAAAATAAAATGAAACTTATTCTGAAGCACAATTCGCAAAGACTGAATCCCGCTCTGACTTGAAGCTATTTGGACTATTTTTAAAGGTATGGAGGAGGATCGAACTATATAAACCTCCTTGTGGTCTCTCGAACAAAGAGGCGATGGTAGGTGTGGTGAAGATCTGAAATCAATCCCATATGATTTCCTCCAAAGCCCAGGGTTCTTGCAGCATAACAATATCAAACTACAAAATAAAGTCAAACCACTTGGGATCCCTGACTCCCGCTTCATTCCAACCAACCATCTTAACAGGTAAACCTTGATCCCCTGAACTCTCCCCAATAAAAAGACCAGCTGCTTGCATATGGTCAAGCTCCGGAGATACAGTAGTGGACTCTCAGCCCTAGCCAATGTTAGCCAAGACTGACATAGGAGTAAATGTATTTGATGTGGAAACAATAGATCGGACTAGGGCATCTACCCTAGGTGGTGAGATTCCATGCCCAGCTTCGCTCCTTTGGTGCAAGCATTTATAGAAATAACCTAAAAAAACCCTGATGCCCTGCGAGTGCCTCCTGGCATCACCATGAATTAGACGGTGATCTAGACCCACATATTGAGAAAAGGTTTGGGGTGTCCTCCCTATTAATACATTTGTAACTGATTTCTTGAATTAGTTCCTTCATATGAACTCTTCACCCTCATGTTCCCAGGGCACATCTCCGCCGACCTTGGACTCGTGACAAATCCTTAGTCATCTTCCAAGCTTCCGTATCAGGGAGCATGCGTCGCGCCATATTGCTCTGCTCGACTCGGACAACTTTAACAGGCCCAAATACGCACTAATAATAAAATCGAAAAAGAAAAGTATTATTCTCAAAAATAAATGATTTCACTGTATACCACCAACCTCTACTCTAACCCATACCATTTGTTATTTCTCTCTCTGCATTTGCGTTAGTTATAAACCCATTTCTAATTTCAGCAAAGCAGGTGTCATGCATGTGAGCTTTCAAGCGGCCATTTTATAGCTCTTTGCGCAAGCGCCAGAATTTCCCTCCAAGCGTCAGTACGTCACACTACGTAGATGCAGTAGACGCATGCGCAGTAAAGATCCCATGTTAAATGCGTTCTAGTCCTACGTCCGTGTTATTTGCAGTTAGTAAACACATAGGCAAGCTTCATTCTTTTCCCGCATATAAAATGCATGAAAATGCATATTATTAATCACGAGACATGTCGTTAGTAATTCGTTAGTAAGTTAAATCGAGAGGATTGCTTCCGAGCAAGTCTCGTGTCCAAGTCCTTGCTCCATCAATCCCCTCTCTGATGGCATATTAAGCCATCACAAAATTCCCTTTCATCCCAGATATCAACTTTAGCACTTCTCAGTTTTCTCTATTTGGCCTCCCAACCTTTCATCAACTGTCTCATTTCCTTCTAAATCTCGCATCTTCTTGTATAACCTGCCTTTCATTTCTTCCAAGCGTATTTCTTCATACTTTCTTTTACGTGTCTGTCCCTTTCCTTTTCTGTTTAAGTGTACTTTTCCTTTCGTACCTTTTCTAAAACATCTATATGTAATTATTATTAACATCACTATTGTTATTATCATCACTAATGGTATCATTATTTGACCTAGAAAACTTTTCCCAAACCCAACAAACCATTTCCCTATTGATGTTATACTTTTTGTTAGTCTTCCCCACACACTGTCAACCTCCAGTTGGGTCAAATCTTTATGCATTCTCGTAATATTTTCAATATTTCCTTTAATTTCTCTGCTCTTGTCCGGAATATAAGTGCAGCAATGTTGAACTTTCAACATGCCACAAACTCCACCTTCCTTTGCTAACAATATGTCAAGAGCAAGACGGTTCTGTAAAACCATTGATCTAATTGCAACCATTTCTGTGTTAATCATTAAAAATCCTCCTGCAGTATCTGTAGAAAGACGATCAACTATGGTTGATAACTTATAAATTTTCTGTGAATTTAAAATGACTCCAACTGAGGGTATCAGTGCACTAAAAATATCTCCCACGATTTCAGAAAAACTAGCCTTTCTTCTTCGTGTTAGTCCATTAGAATTTCCATTGGTTCCACTGATTTTGTCTACATGATAAATGTTTGGAAAAACTATTCCAAAATAACAGCTTCCGTACCATCTTGCAGGTAACCTGTAGTAGGCATTACTCCCACAAACATAATACACTCCTGGAAACACAGGATCAGTTTCCCCTTTTAGTCCCCATCCTCCTAATATTAGGAAGTTATGTTCACATTCACTGGAACCAATGTAATTATTGTTATAATCTGTCTTGTCTTTTCAGTTCTGTTCTTCTTCTGGTTTCAATGGCATCATCAATTACTTCAATCACTGGGATCCATTCTTCCTGACTTAGCTCGGGCTGCTCATCATATTGTTCTCTTTCAGAATCTATCACTCTAGATCCTTCAATTCCACAGTTTACAACTCCTGATGCTTCAGCCTGCTCAGTCAGTGGTGGCTCTTGTTGATCTAATGGGCTAGGTACTCTTCTGGTATGACTAGCGTGAATCCAATTGGGCAAACCTGTACACTTCACTGCTGTGGTAGTGACTAGTATGACTTGCCTTGGTTTGTCCCACCTTGGTCCTAGACACAATTTTCTTGTGTGTTTCTTCATTAGCACCCAATCTCCAGGATTCAAATCATGCGCTTGATCTGGCTGTCTTTCAACTGCGTCTTCTCCAACCTGATGAGAGATAGAATGCATCATTTCAGCCAATCCTTTGCAATAGTCCAATACCAGATCATCAGTTATACTCATTAGTTTATTTCCAGGAATGAACGCCTGTCTCATGGCTCTTCCCATGAGTACCTCATGTGGACTCATTCCTGTTGTTCTGTCTAGAATGCTTCTGAGACCCATTAGTACAATCAATCAATCAATGAGGGGCTTGTTAAAGCGCAACTACTCACCCGTAAGGGTCTCAAGGCGCTAGGAGTGGGGGGGGTGCAGGTTCCATTCCATCAAGGAGGGGGTCTGTCGAAGAGCCAGGTTTTGAGGTTTCTTGCGAAGATGGGGAGCGATGTTGTCTGTCTGAGGTGGAGCGGAAGGACGTTCCATGCTTTGGCCGCGAGGAAGGAGAAGGAGCGGCCTCCCGATCTGGTCTTTCTGGTGTGGGGGACCACGGCGTAGGAGAGCTGGGCTGATCGTAGGGTCCTTTGGGGTACGTGGAATTTGAGTCGGCTGTTCAGGTATGCTGGTCCGGTGCCGTGGAGGGCCTTGTGTGTGTGGGTGAGCATCTTGAAGGTGATTCTCGCCTCGACGGGGAGCCAGTGGAGTGTGCGCAGGTGCAGGGAGATGTGGCAGTGTTTTGGCAGGTTGAGGACCAGTCTTGCGGCGACGTTCTGGATGTTCTGTAGCTTGCGGGTGAGGTTTTTGTTTATTCCAGCGTAGAGTGCGTTGCCGTAGTCGAGTCTGCTGGTGACCAGGGCGTGAGTGACGGTCTTTCGGTGTTTGAGGGGGATCCATTTGAAGGTCTTACGAAGGAGGCGGAGGGTGTTGGAGCAGGAAGATGAGACGGAGTTGATCTGGCGGTCCATTTTGAGCTCGGAGTCTAGGATGATTCCCAGGTTGCGTGCATGGTCCATGGGGGTTGGTGGGTTTCCGAGGGCGGGGGGCCACCAGGTGTCGCTCTAGGCATCTGGGTTTGGGCCCATGATGAGTACTTCTGTTTTGTTGGTGTTTAGTTGTAGGCAGCTGTTTTTCATCCATTTGACGACGGCTTCCATGCCTTCTCGAAAGTTGCGTCTGGCGGTGTTGGGCTCGTTGGATAGGGAGAGGATGAGTTGGGTGTCGTCTGCGTATGACATGATGTTGAGTCCGTAGGTTCTGACGATGGGGGCGAGTGGAGCCATGTAGACGTTGAAGAGCATCGGGCTGAGGGAGGAGCACTGGGGGACTCCGCAGGTGGTAGGTGTGGGGTCCGAGAGGAAAGGGGGGAGTCTGACCCACTGCGTCCTGCCGGAGAGGAAGGAGTGGATCCAGTCGAGGGCCTTGTCCTGGATTCCTGCGTCGTAGAGTCTGCGTATTAGGGTGCGGTGGGAGACTGTGTCGAACGCCGCTGATAGGTCAAGGAGGATGAGGGCTACTGTTTCTCCTTTGTCCAGTAGGGTGCGGATGTCGTCTGTTGCGGCGAGGAGGGCGGTTTCCGTACTGTGGTTTTTTCTGAAGCCGGATTGGGAGGAGTCGAGGATGTTGTGTTCTTCAATGAATGTGGCGAGTTGGCTGTTGATGGCTTTCTCGATGACTTTCACTGGGAACGGAAGCAGGGAGATGGGTCTGTAGTTTTTGAGGTCGGTGGGGCCTGCTGAGGGTTTCTTTAGGAGGGGGTTGACCTCAGCGTATTTCCAGTCGTCGGGGAACGAGGCGGTCGCCAGGGAGCGGTTGATGGTGTGGCGGAGCATGGGTGCGATGGTGTCGGCGGCAAGAGGCAATGCATCTGGCCACTTCAGCTTTGTGGACGCACACACCTTTCCCAATCTTGACTTGATTGTGCCATTCATTTGTTCAACACTTCCAGAAGCCTCTGGACGATAAGCACAGTGTAGGTTTTGTTCAATGTTAAATGCAGCACAGATTAATCAAATTATTTCATTATTAAAATGAGGGCCTCTATCTGATTCTATAGTGACCGGAAAACCAAACCGTGGCACTAACTCCCTCAACAATAATTTTGCAACTGTAAGACTGTCATTTCTTCTAGTAGGGTAGGCTTCCAACCATCTTGAGAAAAGGCACACTATGACAAGTACATATTTCAATACGTTGCAGGGGGGTAACTCAATGAAATCTAACTGTAATCTGGTGAAGGGTCCTTCTGCCTTTCCGATTTTTCCCCAGCTTACCACTGTCTTTCTACCTGGGTTCTGCTGTTGACAGGTTAAGCATCTTTGGCAAAGGCTCTCTGTGATTACCCTGAACTTCGGATTGTACCAACTCTGTCTGAATAGTCTGATCATTGAATTCTCCCTATGTGTGTCGCTCCATGATATACCCTCGCCATTTTTGAAAGCAGACAATCTGGCATGACTGGTCTTCCATCTAGATCTACATACTTCATCATGTGGTCTTTTGGTACAGGCTGCCTTTATACAGATTTCTTTTTCCTTTTCCTCAACTTCTTCCTGCAATTGTCTAATCTCATCCCATGTCTCTGGCACTGAGAAGTACATAAATTGGCATCTGGTTTCTCCTGTTTCAATTTTTCTGTTTATGGCTACTGCATTTTTAGCGCAGTATTTCGCCACTTGGTCAGCATAATTATTACCAGCAGTCACATAGTCATTTCCTGACTGATGTGCAGCACATTTTACAACTGCTATCTCTTTTGGCAATTGTAATGCTTCCAACAAATCCTTCACATTTTTGCTGTTTCTGATTGGAGACCCTGAAGAAGTCAGAAATCCCCTCTGCATCCAAAGCTGGCCGAAAGTCATGCACAATCCCGAAACCATATTGACTATCCGTAAATATGGTTACTCTCCAATTTTTCCCCTTTTTACATGCCGTTGTCAAGGCAACCAATTCAGCTACTTGTGCAGACCTGACCCCAGGTAAACAGGATGCTTTAATTACCCCCGAAATTTTGCAAACAGCATATGCAGCACTTAGACCTCCCTCTTGTGTCCTAAGGCAGGAGCCGTCTACAAATAACTCATGATCTGCTTCTTTTAGTGGTCTCTCTCTTATATCCGGGCGGGGCTTTGTGCATAACTCAGTCACGTCTCAGCAATTGTGATCACTTTCATCTTTTACTTCTTCATCGCAGGGGTCTGGCAATAGGGTAGCTGGGTTCAAAATCGTGCACCTTGTCACAGTCACATTCTCAGCTCCCAAAATTACTCTTTCGTACTTTGTCAAACGACTAGGGGTGAGGTGCTGTGTTCTTGTTCTTGTTAAAAGAATCTCAACCGAGTGTGGAACGAATACCTTTACCGGATGTCCCATCACTATCGACTCACTTTGCTCCAGACTCATACAAGTAGCAGCTACTGCTTTTAAGCAGCCAGGCAATGCTGAAGCCACCGGGTCCAATGTGGCTGAAAAATATGCCACTGGACGCCGACTCAATCCATGTCTCTGTGTTAAAACTGAAAGTGCACAATTTTCTCTTTCACAACAAAACAAAGCAAAATATTTTGTATAGTCTGGCATGCCCAAGGCAGGAGCCTCACACAGACAATTTCACAATCTCACAATTGCCTCTAGGCAGTCATCATTCCAATCAATCGGATCTTTTGCTCGTTTCCGAATCATCTGTACAAATGGTTTCGCTAACACAGAAAATCCATTTATCCATTGTCTGCAGTATCCAACCACTGCCAGAAACATTCTCATTTCTCTCTGAGTCTGTGGCAATTGCATTTCTTTGATTATTTTTATTCTTTCCGGTGTCACTTTTCAAACTCCTCTTTCTATTTTATGCCCTAGATATCTTACTTCTTGGCGACAGAACTGTAATTTTTCTGGAGACACCTTGTGTCCTCCTTCAGCCAAATGGTTCAGCAACGCAATTGTATCTGTGACACAATCTTCTCGCGTTTTTGAGGCCACCAATAGGTCATTAATGTACTGAACCAGAACAGAATTTCTGGGCATAATCAATGATTTCAGCCACTTTTTCAAAATCTGATTAAAGATTGAAGGACTTTCTGTGTACCCTTGAGGAACACGACACCATGCGTAAATACGATCTTCAAATTTAAACGTAAACAGATACTGGCTGTCTGGGTGTAAAGGAATAGAAAAGAACGCTTGGCATAAATCAATTACTGTGAACCATCCTGCATTCCATGGTATCTGATAAAGGATCACTGCTGGATTTGGCACAATTGGAAAACAGGGAATTACAATATTATTTATTTTTCGCAGGTCTTGCACTATTCTGTACTTTCCGCTAGGCTTTTTCAGTCCCATTATTGGTGAATTACAGGGACTACCCATCACTTCTTTCAGAATGCCCTGTTTAACCATCCGTTCAATTTCTGGGATAATTCCTGCTTTTACTTCTGAACTCATTTTGTACTGTCGGGTATTTGGATACACTGCACCTTCCTTCACTGTCACTTTAACTGGGTCTATATTCTTCATTAGCCCAATATCTTTTCCTGTAAAATCCCACACTTCTGGATTAACTGTGATTCTCAACTCTTCTGGTAATTCGTTTTCAGTTATTAGTGAAAACATTTCATCTACTTTTGTTCCCTGCTTGGCCAGCATCATCTTGTATGCCACATCTTCATCAGGGGTTTGGAAAGCGACACCATCCAGTGTACAATAGATCGTGCAATTCATCTTGCACAAAAGATCTCTTCCCAACAGATTTACAGGACTGGAATCGCAAACTACAAACCGATGCATTTCCTTAAAGTTTCCAATGTGCACCTCTATTGGCTTTGTGATTGGTGTTCTAATCTGTTGGTTAGATACGCCTACAACTTGGATTGTCTCTCCCGAGAGGGGTAGGTTTGGGATGTCTGCTGTTCTCACAGTAGACCTGGTAGCACCAATATCCAATAGGAAAGTAATGTCTTTACCTTCTACTCTCCCATCAACAAATGGACCTGTCTGATCTACCGGCAAGGATGCACCAAGCACGCACTCCTCTTCCTCCCCCCTCAGGCACCGTCATTGTGCAGTATCTGAACGTTCTTCATCATTCTGCAAAAAATATTGTGCAATTGTTCTATTATTCTTACCACTTTCTCCTTGAAATCCGGTGTTCGTACTGAAACTTTGATGGTTCACAAAATTTGGCATAGGAGCTGGTGGTACCTGATATTGTGGAGTGACTACCTGTTGCTGTTGATTCGTAAGTACTTCATTCTGCATCTGTGGGATTAAATTTTGATTTGGCCCATTATTATTATTATTATTCTGAGTACTCTTACACTCGTTCTTCCAATGTCCAAGCTTTCCGCACGCATGAGAAGGGAACTTCTTTTTCGCTTCTTCTCTGTCCATTCGCCCCTTAAATCTATTACCATTTGTTCCTTGATTATTCTGACTCTGTTCCTTTACTGGATTATTATTTTGCTAATTTGTCTTCTCTTCCTGCTGCTCTGCCAATTTAACTTGAGCCCACATCATTTTCTCCTTCAGCTTCCTTCGCCTGGCCTCTATGTCATCCCCACAATATTTCACGTACTTTAAAATTTCATCCACTGTCTTACTTTGCCAACACAACATGTGTTGTTGTATCATCTGACTAATCTCCGGTTTCAAGCCATATACAAACCGATACACAAAATGTCCCATATCTTTGTCACCAATGTTCTCAAAACCACTATACTGCTTGAACACCTTGCAACAATCGCTCATAATACGCATGTACAGATTCATTCGGTTCCTGTGTTGTTCTATCTATTTTTACCCAATCTGTTTCTTTAGGAGGGATTTTCCCTTTCAAATATGTAATCACTTGGTGATAATTTTTCATCACTTCTTCTGACGGTGCTCCTGTTTTTGCATCTCTAGGATACTCCTCATTAGGCCAATCAATTGTGATTTTACATTCTGTCCATAAATCAGCAGGTACCACTATGTCAAATAGACCATCCAGATCTTTTAATAATACCTTTGAGACTTTCACAAAACCTCTCTACCTGTTTGTACCACTCAACTGGCTTTTCTCTCAATTTTGGAAAATCATTTGTAAACGATAAAATATCTTGTCTACTCCAAGGGACATGAACATATCCTCCTCCAGGAACCTCTCTCATTGGACACAACCTCTCCATTTTTCCTGTTTCTCTTACTGGAAATGCCGCTGCTGCCTCTCTTGCCTGTACTTCTTCTTTCTTCCTTATCCACCTAATCCTCCATTTATCAATGTCTCCCCATTTCCGCAAAATGTTCATTAATTATTTTATCTGTAACCTTTTTCCTGAAGCATTCACACTTTCCAAATCTTTATCAGTAAAATCCACTCAATAAGGCTTTTGTAACAATTTTGATTTCCCTATATCTATTCCAATCTCTGAAGCAGCTTCAGTTAATCTTTCATTAAATAATCTTGCTCTCCTGGTTATACTCTTACATAGAAACAACAATTCTTCATCATTATAAACATTTAATCTTTCTGTGCCCACACATCCTGTCATCATCTCTTCCAATTCCACTTTCAATCTGCTAATATCTAAAATCTTTGGTTTTGTGATCTGATTTTCCCTTGCCTGAGCCCACCTTTCTATATCTTCAGAGGTGACTACTGTTGTACCTGAAGTTCCAGCCGGAACCAAAGGTCTTCTCTCTCTCAAATTCATAGGCGTAACTCTCTTTTGAGTTTCCGCATTGAGTTCCACAATAGGGAGGTCCATTAGTGAAATAACTGACTCACTTTCACTAACCTGATCATCTGTGATTACTATCTCTTTTCTAGGACTATTCAATGGAACTGTCACAAGTTGTGATTTCTGGGTATCCTTAGTATCCCCATATAATGGGATTACTGGACCAATGGTTACAGGTACTGTCAAAGCTTCAGTATTTAAATTCAATTGACTTATCCTTTGAACTAGTTCCTCCCTAGTTTTGTTCAAAGCTTCTCTTTCATTATCTTGCAACACTCTGTTGTATGATGTCTCATGTAAAATCTGTGGAGTTAATGGTATTCCCATTACTGGCGCACTTGGGACAACCTTACTAGCTGCTTCTTGATACGGTGGTGGATTCTTAATTAAAATATCCTCTAACAATTTGTCATCTGACTCTCCATATCCTGTCGAATTCATATGTTATGTTTTCTCTTTACATTTTCCTCCAGAATGTTCCTCAGCCATCAACACTGGATATAACCCTTCCGATACCATCGCTCTCCTCCACTGTTTCATCTGCCCTTCTCTTGACTCATGCAAGTGTCTCGGAAAGAATCCTCTATATCTTCCACCTCTACATTTCTCTCTTTCATATGACTCAGTCTCCCATTCTTCCAAAGCCTCATATTGAGTTAACCTGGGTCTCGGTTCTAAATCATTCATCTTCAATCTCAAATTCTGAAGAATCCTCCCATTAAACGTACCATCCTTAGGAAACGCTAACACACCATCATCCCTCGTGTACTCTACCCAATTTTCTTACCACACGCAAGTATGATATCCTCTCTCCATCATCATAAAAGATGCTGGTGTCTTCGGTGGCGGAATAGGAATACCCTCTCTAGACAACACAGGCTTATCCTTAACAAAGAAATGTTTTATTCTCTTAAAAATTGACATCTTTCTTTTCTCTCCATACATTCTTGAAGAACGGTGCAGGAAATTGTATTCCGCAAACCCTTGAAATCTTCTACCTGTACGTCTTGCACTGACAGTCAAATCAAAATCCCACATACAATCCTTCTCTTCTCCAACCCTAGCGCGGCTTCTAACTAAGTGTCCAATCAAATCAGGCTCACACTGGTACTCTGACCAATGTCAACGCGGCCTTTTCCTGACGTCAGTTTTGCTCCTCACTACTTACCCCTCTTTTACAATGCTGTTCCTGTCACGCTCGCTGCTTCTACCAATCCCAGCGCAGCTCATCTGTGATGTTGATCCTACTCAGGCGATTTCTCACCCCTCCTTTTCCAAGCTCCTCCTGTCACGCGCCCGCTGCTTCTACCAATCCCAGCGCGGTTCTCTGTGACGTCAGTACCACTCCGGCAACTGACCCTCCCTTTGCAAGGTAATACGAAATTTTTATTTCTTCAAAAATTCTTTGAACTTCTTTGTTATTAACAACGTAAAACCATTCGCTACTCCGTCTGTTCCACTAAACCAAAAAGATAGTTTATTTTCTTCCACTGCGAGTAAAACCTTCCGCTTACTCTTCACCTAAGCTCCAGAGAACCTGCTACTCTTCCGGTATCTCCCGTTAAGGAATTTTGAGACCGGTATTTCACCAGCGAACTCCTTTTGCTGTCAATCTAGCTTAGAAGAACCTGCTACTCCTTCAGGGTTACCCTTACTAGGTGATATAACGCCTAAAGTTTCACCAGCAAACTCTTTGCTTTCAACCACTCTTACTTTTGCACAGAAAATAGTCCCTAGTTTAACACTGCCAGCCCTACCTAGCTTCTCAGTGTTATTCCAACAGATGAGTAACCTCACTGCAGCGTGGTTTCTATCGCCACCTGCTATTCATTCCCCTGGAATTTTCCAGACAACATAAAACAGGACACTAACTCTTTTGTTAAAACATTAACCAAAAATCAATAATCTATACTTATCACCAAACTAGTCACTAACAACCATAGCTCTGCTACCAGAAAACTGATCCAGCGATCTACTAACAACAGATACTCTACTACCATACACTCACTTGGGCCCATACAACTTACTTATGCTGCGCTCTAAGTAAACCACTGGAGTCTATTAGTTTTATATGTTACTCATACTTCAAGATCTACTTATTACTTCTTTAGCTAAACCTTTTGCTGATCAAACAGTTCTTTCCTCTGGTCAATGGACCAGTTAGATGGAACTAGTTGATGGTGATAATTGACATTACTTATTATGCATTTCTTAATAAGTATAAATAATGACAGACTCAATAAGTTTTTAAATCTTTATCTAAATTGGGGTTTTGAACCATCTCAAAGCGTTTCAGTACAAACACCCTCATTCGCGGGAGTACCAATTCAAAAATATCTCAAATAACACTTATCAATTCAGATCCACACAATAACCATGCTCAGAAAGAAGAGGATAGAGACAGAAGAGCATTTATCAAATGATGAATTTCATAGTTACCCAAGTATGGTGTGAAGACCAACCCCCTGGCCAAAGGGCTTCCCAGGACACATCAGGAGACAAAGGCTTCAGGACAAGAATCAGGACAGGATACTTCACCTCTCTAATTACCGACGATTACGTCGCACCCATCTCTGACACTCTTTTCCTCCTCGTGGTTCTTCCGCGATCTTCTTTCTAAACCCACCCAAATTATGTAGATGATTCTGCATTCGGTTTCTTCATCAGCATTTCAGAACACCACCCCGGCACACCCCGTTGTCAAGCTTCTTCAACGCGCATCAAAGTTTCTTCGTAACTTCCCCAAAACTCCCTCTCCTCTTCTAACTAAACTACCTCAATTATAACTTTTCATAGACATGTACCACCCATTAATGTTTCATTTGCACAGAATACTAACTTCTGATTGGACAGGCGAGGGGGATGATCATCACACCACACTTATACTTCATTTATTCTCTTTTAACCATTGTTTCCAAACTCCTCCCCTCAAACTTTTATTCCGCCCTTCCTTTCCCATACATCTGTAAACTTTATTAATACATTTGTAACTGATTTCTTGAATAAGTTCCTTCATATGAACTCTTCACCCTCATGTTCCCAGGGCACATCTCCGCCGACCTTGGACTTGTGACAAATCCTTAGTCATCTTCCAAGCTTCCGTATCAGGGCGCATGCGTCGCGCCATATTGGTCTGCTGGACTCGGACAACTTTAACAGGCCCAAAGACGCACTAATAATAAAGTCGAAAAAGAAAAGTATTATTCTCAAAAATAAATGATTTCACTGTATACCACCAACCTCTACTCTAACCCATACCATTTGTTATTTCTCTCTCTGCATTTGCGTTAGTTATAAACCCATTTCTAATTTCAGCAAAACAGGTGTCATGCATGTGAGCTTTCAAGCGGCCATTTTATAGCTCTTTGCGCAAGCGCCAGAATTTCCCTCCAAGTGTCAGTACGTCATACTACGTAGATGCAGTAGACGCATGCGCAGTAAAGATCCCATGTTAAATGCGTTCTAGTCCTACGTCCATGTTATTTGCAGTTAGTAAACACATAGGCAAGCTTCATTCTTTTCCCGCGTATAATGAAAATGCATATTATTAATCACGAGACATGTCGTTAGTAATTCGTTAGTAAGTTAAATCGAGAGGATTGCTTCCGGGCAAGTCTCGTGTCCGAGTCCTTGCTCCATCAGTTTCACTTGTCCGGGCACCATTAATGATCACCGTAGGAACTCCAACATAATAACATATTAATAAGACTTTCTCAAGATAGCAAATCTTAGTCTCTGTACATGGTGAGAAGGGTGCTTCCTCCCTTCACTTGTGGTGATGGTCCTTGGAAACATACAACCTTCAACTTTGACCACTGCTTTTCTTCTTTTTCATTTCTCGCAGCCTTGAGAAAGCCCCGGGCTCATTAGCCATAGGGGGTGAAACCCATATATCGGCTGCCTAGCAATTGATTATTAACACATCAAGTGTTATATTGCATCTATATTAGAAACGGAACCATTTGTCCAATAATAAAAGAACAAATGAAGAACATTAAAAAGATGTCATCTTGATTTTATATAAATGGAGGACACACCAAACATTTTCTCAATTACTTCTTTATACATAAGGTCTAAGTTACATTTGAGTGTTTACCTACAGCTAATATTCGGGATTTCACCCACAGCTAATATTCGGGATTTCAATTGACAGGAAGAGGATGTTGGACCTTGTATCATGTCAATCTAATCCAACCCAGATTACTGCAGTTGATCACAATATAATCCCCTCTCATATGTTTGGGCGAAGGTCTAATCCACCCAACCCTCCACACAAACAGAAAATCATATTAGTTGAAGTTAAAATCAGAATTACGAGTCATCCAATGGCTTACTTTGTTTTTAAACAGGAGAGTGGATTCCCCCTAGTGAAGTTTAAGTATGGTATGCCAGTCAAGATAGCGAGATAGGGGCAACAATCAGGGGGAAGATTCAAGAAAGACTGGTTGGGGAGAGGCTGGACCTGAGGTTCAGGACCCTGGGCTAGTAAACCATTAGAGCATATTCGAATATTAAACAATAATCCTAAAAGAATAAAACAAACAGCCATCAATAAATATTAAAAACATCAATAAAAAAGAAACACGCATATCTATTACATAACAGCATAACATCTAGGTGCAAGATCATTAATAACTTTCAAAAATCTTTGGCTCCATATATGTTGTGTAAAAACATGGCATCTAAGTGCGAAAAACATAAAAAACTTGAAAATCTATAACTTCATAGATGCACCCCCCCACCCTCCAACCCCAGCAGGCCACTACTATCTTCGAAGGCTTGTAAGGTGGCAATCCTATCTCTAAGAGGTGGGTGTGAGGCTGGGATAGGTACAGAGTAAAGGGTCGTCAGCCTTTCTATACTGAAAAAGTCTGGTTAGGCAGGAGCCGGGAGAGCTGTACGAGCATGAGGTATAGATAATTGCAAAACAGCATCGTCCAGTCTACATAGCCTATGCACCAGTGGCGTAACACATGCAATCACAATAGATTTAAATTTCCCAATTGCACCATCCCAGTCAATATTAAGGGCTTCATTAGATAGACCATTTGCAGGTGATGAAGACAAGCTGGGCTGAAAAGCGGTCGGCACAGTATTCTTGTCGGTATTCCTTTGAGTTGTGGATCCCCTGGAAGTACCCACTTGCTTAGTCTTACATTTCTTTTTGGCCGCAGGCCCACAGTCGTCTGCAATAAAAGAGACCAGCGTTATTAGGGGGGCTGGATAGGGGCGAAGGGACTTGCATATCCAACACACAGGTTAGTGGACAACTTATTGTAGAAGGGTCCTCACTTCCCCATGTATATGGTGACTCAGCCTAGCCATTAAGGAACAGCTAGTACCCTCACCGGTATCCATAGATGAGCGTCTCTCCACGAGGTCGATTTCTTTGGAAATTATCCCAACAGTACAAGCCAGAAAGGAGTCAAGGGCGGTGCCACCAATGAATTCAGAATGACTTTGGCTCTGTCCACCAATAACTTGCGCTTACCCTTAATTCTTCAGATTGGGCCCTAGAAAGAACTGCCCCCTATTGATAAGTGCAGAAAAAGTCAAGTACCCAGAGTACAGTGTAACAACAGATAAAGTGTCACCAAACACTGGTGTTAGATCCAAAGGCCAAGAGGGTTGGCCCAGCCCAGCAACTTTCAGGCGATGACAGGCAAAGACAGGCCAGCTCTTGGTCCGGTCTTGGCCCGGGCAAGTCCACATGCGTCCAGCATTACAAAGGCCCCACAATGTTTGTACAGCCTCTTTGTGGCAAACCAGGTTCCCCCCTGTCTCCTGCAGGGGAGGGATCTCTGGGGCTTGCACTCCTGCCCCTGGTCTCCTCCTTGATGCACGTTCATTTTATGTAAAAGGAGTCTTGGCTATCCAGATGGAGTGTAATTGTACCAAAGCCTTGGACGCCACTGGTAAATGACAGTGGGCCTGATTCACAGAACTAACTTACGTGAAATACGTAAAGTTAGTGATTTTCGGTATTCACAGAATACACTTAGCACTACTAACTTTATGTCCGCTCCCGGGCCGGAGATTCCGGCCCTGTGGCGGAATTTCCGCCTCTTGGCCGGATTCTCCGCCTCTGGGCCGGAATCTCGCCTCGGATCGGAATACCCTCATTTAGGCCGTTTCAATGCTCAAACGGCCTAAATGAGGGTATTCCGGCCGGAGGCGGAGATTCGGCCCAGAGGCGGAGATTCCGGCCAAGAGGCGGAAATTCCGCCACAGGACCGGAATCTCCGGCCCGGAGCGGACATAAAGTTAGTAGTGCTACGTGTATTCTGTGAATACCGAAAATCACTAACTTTACGTATTTCACGTAAGTTAGTTCTGTGAATCAGGCCCTCCATGTACAACAAATATTGTCCATAATCGCTGATTGCTCCAGTACCCAGAGTTAAACTTTAACCACTGCCCTCCTTGACTTTCACTTGACTATAAGAATATTTTTCTTCGGTTTCCCATTTTCGATTTTTTGAAATGTGATTTGGGTTTAGCAAACAATTCAGGGGTACATTTGTTCTTTATTCATTTAATTGTGTTACTTTTTATAATTGCTGAATCTTTGCACATCCCAGCACCTTCTTATAGCGAGGCTTCAACCTGCTGTAAACTCCACATGGGTGAGAATAAGATACTTCCATGTTGTTCTTTGGTTTGCCTCTGTGAGTTCTTCCTGGATGCAGAAATCAATCACATTCTTGAATTTGTAGCTATTGCTGCTTCATTGTTAACACTACATTTACATTTTTAAAACGACGTTGTTAGTCAATGCAATTCATAAATTGAAAACTGCAACAATGCTGAGTAGAGCAGAAGACAATAAAATTAAAATGAATTAGATTTTTTGCACTGGATGACAGTGCACGCTACGATGAGCTGGGCATAGACATTAAACAAGGAAAACAAAAAATGCAAAACAGTTACAACAACTGCACAGAAGGAGCAGTAATTTGACATCATTAATCTTCAAAACTAACTATGCTCTGTTGCGACAAGCTCAGGGTGTTAAGCAGAGCAAATCTTGAAAGTCTCGTTGCCAGATTGGTAACAGCGGTCATGTTTTTAAATGCACGCGAAGCTCATGCAGTGCCTCTTTGAATTAGCAATAGCCGAGAGGAAAAATGATGCATCGCAGTATCATTAGTCTGAGCTGAAAGACTGCATTATGCTGATGCCACCCTAAGCCAGAACGTCGAGCTACTGTAGGACATCATTAACCTCCGTTAGTCATGCTTGGCAGCCCAATACCGTAAGCGTCACTCCGCGAGATAAGTTCAGCTGTTTGCGATGGGGCTCGCAGAAGTGAACAATGTAGAGATCACCCCTCTCAAGGCAGATACATAAATACGCGTGTCACTGGGAAAGTTAATGAAATAATTATCCTAAAGCTGCAAAGTCATCTGTTCAGGCGCTTGCATAAGCGTCAGAATTCGAGGAAGAGGTATTCATTTTTACTTTTTAAGCGACGTTAGTCGTTGGCATGACATGACAAAATTTGACTTTTGCAGCGTCTGGTCGCTTGAGTTAGGACCCCACTGAATTATGTCACGGAAATATTTCATAAACAGGAACTGGGCCATTGTAATACATTGAAGTCTACAATCGATGTATGAAAACCTGTATCTAATGTTCTTATTACAGTCACGTTTTAACAGCACTACTTACACATGCTAAAAGAATGACACGAGCATTCCACTATAATAACATACCAAAGTCGGGTTGTGGCACCACAATGCCTCACAGGCAGATCTAGGAGACCCTGCGCAGAGCAAATTTCCATGAACATCAACAGCAACTCAAAAATTGGAACAAAGACTAGCTTTTAGCTAACTTGCTTTTTGGATTTTCCTAACAGTAGAGAAATATTTGTTCAAGTTGACACTTTTTTTATATTTGTTGCTATTCTAGAGTTCAGTAACGATGATAAGAATGTAGTATCTTGGTATCCTGTGTGTGTGGATGTGGATGCCATTTTCTCCTCCTGTTCAGCCTGTGGAATGTTGCAGTTATGATGCGCATAGGAATGTTGAGAGTCTGTCAGGAAAGTCACAGTTGAGAGGGGCTGAGCAGCATGCTGGCTGCTCCTGGTGGGGCTAGTTCAGGACCTGTACTGGACATATCCTCCTGATCTACATATCCTGTAACCTACTGCTAAGAAACATCCTCAACTACATCTACTCTGCTTGGACTCAGTTACTACAATTTTTTGGCGACGAGGATCAGAACAGCGCGTGTCTGTCTATGCACGCGAGCTTACCTCCTTCGTGGAATCCTGCTGCGTCCTTCTTAGATCCTTTCCTTCGTCATTGCCATCACGCAGCTCAGAGCTGCTGAGAGACTCCCTACTGCATCTACGTGCCGTGAGCCACCCGGCAGGCGTTTTCACAGCGTGCCGCCATCTTGTGGTTGTATCCTGCAGGCACTCTGTGGCTTAACGCACCGTACAGTCTTCTATACGCCAACCATGTTGTTCTGCCAATAAAGTTGATTGATAATTCAGGCTATGCTGGAACGTCGTAGTGTGCAGATCGGCTGTTCTTCGTCTCTTCGTACTGTTCTGCTGTTCGTATTTGGAGCACCGGGATACTACAGGTATTTCTTTCACTTTGGATGGTTACGTTCAGTTCCATGTGCACCGTTGAAGGGCCTGGAGACATACGGCCCTGGAGACTTGTACTGTTCTTTACGTTGCCCTTGCTGAAGGAATTGTTTTGGCAGTTACTTTTTAATCCACATTCTCCTTGGTTCTGCAACATACAACTTTACTGGCTGACTTTGTTCCTTCTATGCCAGATTCCAAGAAGTTTGTTGTCATCGGACCTTGTTTTGTGTCTGCCTTACCAAGTTTGTGAGACAGCGCTCACAGGAGGACATTCTACGTTAAGGTTTATGGTGTTACAACATGTTATAATTTTGTGCAACATGTGTGGGTCCTGGGCTCACTGTGCCACTGGAATCAAGCTATCCTGGCTGAAGAGGGGTGAAACCCCGAAACCGGTCCTAGGATGCTTGTTTCCGGTCCAGGGAGGACCTGGCTTGGCAGTTCGGGCTGGACTGTTCCCATGAGGCACAGGGTCAAGACTGATTTACATATGGCCAGGTCTAAACTGGGGTGGCATGGTGAGCAAAAGAATGATAGATTTAACCCAGATCTCTTGACTGGGGGTGAATGTTTTGATTTGTTATGCATTCCGTCCATCAATTGTGTGTCTTTTGCTTAGTTTTTTTTGTGAGCATAGGTATGGTTTGTGCAACTTGGGTGAGAGGTCGCTCACCGGTGTGAGTTACATCGCAGTTTTCAATGGTACTTATATTGTTTTGTTTATGCTAACTTCAATATGGTTTTGAATGCATTTCTCAACTACAGAGCCAATTAAATCCAGTGTTTAAGTTGTACAATATTTACATTTACATCACATTTGTTAGTGATGCCACAGCTTAGGTTCTCTTACTTAAGGGACGTTCTAGTCTTCTAGTGGGTGGCATTCAGGGGGGTTTTTAGTCCCATTTGCTCACTGTACTCTTGCCTTGTGAACTATGTATGGTTCCTACTTTCAGGGCATTTATGCTTAGGTGTTAGTCCTATTTGCATCACTTACACATCTCTATTCATAGAGACAAGCCATGGGTTCACACCCATACATACTAGTTGACAATATCTTTCTTCCTTTTGTTGGAATACGTCATGGGTTCAGACCTATCTACGTCAGTCAACTATAGCTTATCTCCCTTCGTATTGGGATAGGTCATGGGTTCATACCCATATACAGTACATTGGGACCGCAATGGGTTTCAGTCCCATTTCCTAGCAATGGGTTTGAGTCCCATCTGCTCACAGTTCTTTCTTACTACAGTGCACAACATTTGATCTCCACACGAGGTTGTCCTTGCACGGACTAGTTGTACTTTTACCCTTTCTACAGGGTGTTTCGTTTGAGTTTTGTCCCATTATTATAGTGCACAGCATGTGATCTCTACATGAGGTTTTTCTTACACTGTTTTAATCCATTTCACTATATCTCCTCGAGGTTTGGGTGCCAATAAGTTTTAGTCCCAAACTCCCATTCTTTGGGTATATCTTTACCCTACATAGGGTGTTTTCTTTGGGTCTCAATCCCACTTGCTGTTTGTTTTACATTGTTAGTTTTGTAATGGAATGTTATGTTTCCTATTTTAATATTTCAATTTTATACAGGGAAGTCTGAGTGATCTTATTGTATTCTCTCTTCTTCTTCTCTGTTTTCTTGTTTTCTCCTGCTATGCCTTGTCTCCTCGCATACCTGTCTGGCCAGTAGGTGTGTGAGGTGTAGTCATTGGTGTTTTAGTTTTCTTTTTCTTGTTCTATTCTTTCTGTTTTTGTCTATAGAAGGGAGGATGGTTTGTACTTATCTGTTATTTCCATTTGTCTCGTCCTCCTTTTTGTTCTCCTACTTTTCTCACTGTTTACTCCTTATTGTTCACCACTTTGCACCGTTCATGCTGTTTCTGTTTTCCTCTTTTTCTTTCCTCTTTTATGTTTTTCTCTCTTTTGCATCTTAATTGTTTTTTTTATGTATAAGAAAGGAGGATATGTAGTATCTTGGTATCCTGTGTGTGTGGATGTGGATGCCATTTTCTCCTCCTGTTCAGCCAGTGGAATGTTGCAGTTATGATGCACTTAGGAATGTTGAGAGTCTGTCAGGAAAGTCACAGTTGAGAGGGGCTGAGCAGCATGCTGGCTGTTCCTGGTGGGGCTAGTTCAGGACCTGTACTGGACATATCCTCCTGATCTACATATCCTGTAACCTACTACTAATAATCATCCTCAACTACATCTACTCTGCTTGGACTCAGTTACTACACCTTACTAGACCGTTTTTGATTTGATGTCAATTTTATCTCAGATCACTTGGAGAGTCACTGAGTAACTCTCACATTCTTTATAACCAATAAGTGAATGATACTCATTTCTACCTGAAAATGTCTTTCCCTAACAACATTCTCCTCCCCTATGATCCCCATGACACAATTTAAAAATGGATGGATAACCACCTCTTAAAACTCAACCCAACAAAACAAAAACAAGAGTTTTACTAATCCGATCCCAAAAAATCCAGCATCACTCTTCGAGAGGAGTTCAAACCCTTTTCTCCCCTGCAGTAAAAACCAGCTGTTGTTGAGAATGCCATCACCGGGTTTTATCCTTAACAATCATCTTTAGCTCCCGAAGCAAAAAAGCACCCTCCACCAGCTTAGACTGCCCTGTGGCATCAGGCAGTTTGTTCCTGAACAACAATTGAAGTCTAAGTACTCTCTAGACTGGTTCCTGGGAAATCACTGCATTCCCTAAAAGCACCCCTAAGAGTAGTGACTCATGCAGGTGCCCTCTTTGTGACAAGTAGCAAGAAATTAAACATATCTCTCCTAGTCTTCTACTTTTCATACCCTACAAAGGCTCTCCATAAATGCAGGAGCTCAATTCAAGACTGTCTGTGTCACCTATAAAGGCCTCTACAATGCCACACCCTCTTATTTGGTTGGTAAACTGAAAGTCTTGTGCTAAACAGGGATAGAGAAATGCAGAAACCTCCTGTTTGAACCTCCGACTTTCAGCCATAAGAAACAGGCATTCCCTGCCAGTTCAACAAAGATCTGGAATTCACTCCCATAAGCTCCTCACATAATCTTGCTGTTCACGATTATTGTTTCATTTATAACTTAAACCAAATAATTATTTGCTAGTCACATCCTCTTCCTTTAATATTCCTAGCATTACCATTAAAAATTCTTGAGCATTCTGCTGAACATATTGAGAAAAACCTACTAATCCAGTACAGTACTCTACTTTTTGGAAGCTTTTGCAGCTCTATTGGTGGTAACTTACCTGTTTTGGCTCCATTCGGACCATAGCCTGAAATGGATGTGTACTTCGGATAAGAATTGACTCATAAACATTTAAACCTTGAAGTAGTTCTGGAATGGGAACCAGTATTAACTTGTTATGCACAGCTCTAGCTGGCATTTTATTATCCTCTAATTTTCTGTGACAGTACTTACATATAACTTGCTCTGTGGACCAGTCAAAGCATTCCTCTACAAATAAGTACAAAGCATACTTTTGCTAGTTATCATTATTTTCTTTTTCACTTTTTAAATACAAGTCAACAGTCCATGTTTGAATCTTGTAGTGAGTGTGTCGACAACATATACAAACATACTCTGGTTTTTCAGAGCACACTGTGTTAAATTGTGTAATTTCTTCTTCAAAACTATCAACTATAATGCCTGTGTCCTGTTCTGCAACTCCTCCTGTTATCAAATCTTCATTTTCCATAGAGTCCTGTTCTGGACAAAAGAAACAAAACTGCACATCAACACAAACCTTTTCTACCTCTGCCACAGTACCATGCAAAAGTGCTCTACTCATTTCTCCTAAACATAAAGCAGGAGTTTTCACATAGTTCAGCCTCCTAACTAAAGTGTGCATTGTTGAGAGGTGTACAGCTTATATCCTGAAATGACGAAAGGTGCTTTGGCACACTTTCTTTGATAAACAAGGTAGTGAGTGTCCCTCAAAATTTGTATGCTTTCTAACCTTGCAAGGAAACCAATCCTTGTAAAGTACTTATTTTGTATTTTAGACTTCTCCTTGGAAAGAAATGTAGTAATTTTCTTAGTATATCAATGGATTGCTGACGAATACTACAAACACTACTAAAATTCGATTTGTATGCAGAGCCTGACTACGCCTTCCCTGTACCTCTTCTGCAATAACTTGCTCTACATTTGTAGATACCATCACCTCTTTCACTATAGGAATGCCTATCTGACTGCAAAACTTTGGAACACCCTTCCCTTGGCCCTGAGAAGCTTTACATCGAAGGCGGACTTCAGGAAAAGTATAAAACATTCCTCTTTGACTCATTGTAGGCTCTCACTTTCTTTTAGACTAACGAAGAGGACAAAGCCTTTGATAGCACCTGGACACCTTTTTAGTTAGCTGCACGCTTTACAGATGTATTGTATTGTATATGCATGACATTTTCAACAGCCTTAAAGAACACAGATCACCTTGTAAACATATATGTGATTTCATAATAGATATACACCTTCAGGCCATCTTTCCAAAAATATATAGTTCTCTATATCTTTAAGTACACTCAAAAGTCTCATCGTACATATAACTATCTACAACTAGAAAAACCATATCTCACCATCTAAACATATGCAAACTGGTAATATAAGTTAAAAACCACATGACAAACACTTGCTAATACATTTCTAACAAGTATTACTACTTTATAATTCATAAACAGGCGCAGCTCATTTTCTTATCTTTTATTTATGACTACACTACTCCTGTTTAATAATGTGACTAAAAGTACTACAATTCCCATAATGCAAATAACATAGATCTGTCTGTTCTGCACATGATGCTTAAACATTTAAAACATTGTCATTTTTAAAGCATTGCTCATTGTAACTTTCATCAGGACTAACATTTTAAACACATACCCTCTGCCAGATACTGTTTATCTGATATTTTTTTTCATATCACTATGATACTCTTTTTTATCAAACTCCCATATACATCTTCATTTCTAATGCCAATTTTTTAAATAATAATTAAAAGGTTATGTGTATACCAGTGAATAAAGTTTGTGGATAATATTGTTGTTTTAGCTCTTTCTGGATAGTTTTGAAACTGTTAGGATTTATAAAACCTAAGCACAAGAATGGAACACCACTCATACAAAGCAACTATAAAATGGCAACCTCTTCAACTTTCCTCTCTATTATCATGAGAAAGGCAGCAAATGAAATCATGTCTTTCATTTTAGACTGCTCTATCTCCACTTGTGAATGGTTAGTATCTGTTAACCCGTTCCCTCTCTGTCAAAAAGAGATTCCTGTCTATGCGTGTGTGATGTTTTCACGATCATTGCAGAGTCCAAACCTATTTTTAGCTTCAGTTTTTTTTCATTTAAATACTGCACAACATTTTATTACATAGTCCCGAATTGGAAATGAAAGTTTATAATTACTTAAATTGTGACATAACTCATCAAGTTTAAAAAAAATGTTCTGTCTCTTTAACCCCCTTCCCCCCAATACACACTTTGTGAGTGTGTGTAGCAACCCAGTGGAGCCAGTGGGTCACAACTTCGCAGCACATTCTAGAAGAAACATGATACTTCCAAATGACATCCAGCAGGTGTGGTTTACTCCACAGATTCCAAGCATATCCATGTCTGTATTACATTTCATTTTTTTAAACAGCAGCCAATAATAGGACTTCTTGCTAATGCATCCAAAGCACTACCTAACTTTATTAATTTACATGCTGACAGCATCCAATAAAATATATATATATATTTGTTTAAAAAGAAACCTCCATTTTAACTGCTTTTCATTTGGAAAACTACCTCATTCAGCTCGAACCTTCTCCTGACTACTAGTGCTCCTTCACTTCAAAATGCTTAGAGTGTGAATTGTTGGCCACAACTATGGGGCCGATTCCGATTCCGGCCGGAAATCTCTCCGACCGAGCCGGACCCGGAGAGAATTCCGACCGAATCGGACCCTAGCAGTCCGACCGGACGAGTACGATGCATTCGCATGCTATCGGACTCGATTCGGTCGGACTCCCATTGAAGTCAATGGGAGCCGGTCGTACAACGCGTACGCGGGCTCCCATTGACTCAATGGGTGCGAGATGAACAAGGGCGCCCCCTATAGCGGGTACGCGTCCATGCGCATCGCGGCGTACATGCACAGGTAGGGGGGACCCATGGGTCCCCCCTGTGTGCGACTCGCGCGCCTACGCGTACAGGGGGGTCCGACGCGGACCCCCAAAGTCCGGCTCCGACAGCTCTTTCGAGCCGGACGGCGCGAGTCGGTCGGACTGCTCGCGGCACGCATCGTACTTACCCGGCCGGGAAATGTCTCCATAGCGCGGTGCGAGTCGTGTCCGTGCAAGTCTGACGGAGCGTGTTGAAGCCGCGTACGAGTCGGTCAGCGATTTCGCAGGAGCTTGCATCGTACTCGCTCGGCCGGACCCGCGTACGATTTGGTCGGGAAACAGGGCTCCGAATTGGATCCGGTAAATCCGAATCCGATTCGGAGCACTACCGGCCGAGATCGGAATCGGCCCCTATGTCTATTGGACTACAGAGGCTGCAAAAAAGAAAAGTACGTACAGGGACTTGGGTTTTGCCAAATGTGGGGATTGCTTGGTTTAGCAAGAGAGGTTTAAAGTTTATCAGTTGCTGGCTTTGGTTAAAACCATTGTGGATTGCTGAGCTCCTCACCTCATGATAGTGTGCTTAGGTTATTTCCACCACAGTGCACAAACTGGGGTAGGGCTGGAATTCCTAGTGAAGGATAGCTATGCATAACTAATGTCCCTTTTCTCTCACACTGTCTTGGTGTACTCTAATATATGATAAAGACAGAAATGGACGTTGTCAAATCAATTCTGTCCACAGATTGACAAAGCCAGGAAACATGTTAATAAAACTGTTTCTGCATTCCTCAGAAACCATCGCATAGGCTGTATCTAGAACAACAATCTACGTTTTGACATGCATGGAATATATAGAAATAATGGAGTGCACTTTACAGACGAAGGCAAAAGGGTGTTTCTAAGTAACCTGAAACTCTGCATCCGGTCTTATGTGTAGCTGTCATATACTTACAATCAACACAACAGCTTTTGTCAAAGTCACCCTCCTACCTGAAATATTGTAGTTTTTTTTCTAAAGACCCTTTTTTTTAGTTGCTGGGAATCTTCGCAACGATGTCACAATGGTTGCAAATAATTCACGAAATCACAAAACAAAAGCAGTCATTCAACAGCCACCAGCACATGCAAAAATAATAACAAAAAAAAATTAATTCTAAGCATTGCACTACACATATTACTATGTACATGCTTCTTTAAAAAACGTTTAAACTAATTTTTTTGTACTAAGTTTCTTTAAAAATCATCTTTACAACCTATTTTCCGTATTTGCAGTTATTCAGGGTATCGCAACAACGTGGTTAACCACAATGATCACGCCTTTTTCATAAAGTGTAAAACACACATATGCACAGATATAGCAGTATTTTACACACTAGGGGTTTATTACTGTATCATCTAAAGTCATGTTTTTCTAGTGAGTTTCTATAAAAACCATCTCTAAAACCTATTTTCCTTGTTTGCGGTGGCACTGGGAGTCGCAATGACATCGGTACCCATGACGATCGCGCCTTTTTTACAGACTGAAAAAAACATATATGCACACATATTTTAGTATTTTTGACACCAGGGGTTTATTACTGTACAGTCCAAAGTCGTGTTTTTCAAGTGAGTTTCTATAAACACCATCTCTAAAACCTATTTTTTGTTTTTTGCGGTGATGCCGATGCCCGCCGTCAACACAAAGACGTTGAGAAAAGGCAAAGCAAAGGCAGGAATTCAAAAGCCACCACCACATTAAAAAATAACAACTATATAATTCATTCTAACCATCACACTAGATAAATCACTATCTAAATAAATCTATAAAAACATTTATCAGTCTCTCAATATCTCTATAACAGTGTGTATTAATGATTCACTGGTTTATATGAGTGCATAAGTCTCCAAGTGGGTCTGTGACTGGCTAAATGAGTCCTTCAGTAGGTCTACAAGTGGGCGCATAAGACTCTGAGTGGGTGTATGAATGGGCGCATGAGTCTTTGAGTGAGTTTGTGAATGGGTCTATAAGTCTCTGACTGGGTATGTGAGTGGGTTTGTGAGTGTCTCTGTGGGTATGTAAATGGGTGTCTGAGTATCTGAGTGGGTATGTGAATGGGTACATGAGTCTGCAAATGGATCTATGAGTGGGTACATAAGTGTCTAAGTGGGTCTGTCTATCAGTGAGTGTGTGAGTTGGTGCATGTGTCTGAGGGGATCTGTGACTGGTGCATGAGTCTCTGAGTGGGTCCATGAGTGGGTGTATAAGTCTCTAACTATGTATGTGAATAAGCACATGAGTCCCCGAGTGCATCTGCAAGTGGGTGCATGAGCCTCTCAATGCTTACGTGAGTACACACATTGGTCTCTGAGTGAGTCTTTGACTGGCTGCATTAGTGTCTGAGTGGGTATGTGAGTGGGTCTATGAGTGTCTGAGTGGATATGTGAGTAGGTACATGAGTCTGTGACTGTGACCAGTGATGGTGTGTATATAGATCTAAATGCTTTTTGTTTTATATTTTCACTAATATTCACGATGTCACCGCAATAGTCTTGTCATCCCCATGACGGTACATGGGGGGCCATGCTGGCGGTCACTGCGTTGTCGCGAATTTCGCGCATGATGGTAAAAAACAATTTTGGACATATAATTTGTGTCACTAACACCCCCATTTCTCAAACATGGGATCAGAGTGTCTCCCTCCTGGCCACTTATGTTAGTTTCCACAGAAATGTTCAACCCCAGGAACCGTTCCCATTCGATAAAATGGTGTCCGCAACTTTCTCTGCAGGTTGCCTCCAGCCAATCACAGCATTCCCATTGGTGCATGCGAAACCGCCGCGAAATATCCGCGGCCAGAGATATCACTATATTTTTCAACCTAAATTTCTCAAAAATTACTCAACGGATCTGCACCAAATAACTAAAAGCACAATCTGCGTAACAACATCTACCTCCCTGCCAAATTTGGTGTAATTCCGTCCAGCAGTTTGGGCTGTAAGTTTGACAATGCGTTACTATTGGAATTAACATTGCAAATGCACCCTTATTTTGCGCCCCTATTGCTCGGTTCCCACTGAACGGATCATTCCCAAACTTTCCATGACACACAGAACCTACCTTGACACTTTTTTGGGAACATTTCATGAAGATTGGTCAAATGACGCTAAAGTTACAGACAAGTCAAAAAATGCTTCTCCTATGGAAACTAGGTCCTAACTATAACTACCTACTGGCGACTGCCAGCAGGTAATATATATATAAATATTGAGTATTGGTCTCAATCTTCCATGAAGACACAAGCTGGCACTTTGTGGTTCACGACAACGTGAGCCATCTTGTGAGTGATATAAATACACAAAAAGTAAAAGAGTAATGAACATAGAGAACAAGACAAGGTTTCAAGTAAACGTATCACATAAATCGTCACCATCTTTGGATATGTTTTAAAAAACTTCAGCATAATTCTAAACGTTTTTAACTTATAAAACATTTTTGCTTTTATTCAGGTATTATTCCTCAATAAAAGCCAATATGTCAGTATAAAATTCATATTATTCCTTAATAGGATTAAAGCAATTCAATTCATTTTTTTTTTTAACAAATTTTATTCAGTTTCTCCAGTTAAAGTACATGAAAAGAAGTTTTCGGAAGACATTTTCTGCATAGCAAGATCACACATATATACATGATGATGACATAAATCGAATGCACTCTTAACATATCAGAGCCTTGTACCACAATAATAGTCCCAGCTACTTGGGACCTAGTTGAACGGTTGTCATCCTACTATAGCATCTCCTCCCATCCTGCTATTATAATAATTGTTCTATTCTCCTGGATCAACATCTAGTCAGTAATATACATTTTTATTAACTCCCCAACCCCCACCCCTGCTGACGAGCCGCCACAGATTGTTAGAGGTTCCAACTAGTGAGGCTATATCTAGAACCTAGCTTATAAACACTAAGAGGGTAATCTTTGCCTAGTTAGGTAGGATCTTTATATACTGGGGGTGAATGGAATTAGAAAAAGAAAAAATCTTGATCCTGGCATTTGCCGCGTCACAGCTGCGAGAATAATGTCTCCTATTTGGGTAGGGGCCTAATAATTAAATATAATGATGCCTACTAAGGCTTATGGAGTAAGAGTGTTGGTAGCTTTGAAGGTTTCCAGCATATGATCCCAACTCATAGCGATTGGTTCCTTTCTTAGGCCTCTTTTTTCCTCTCTACGGATAGCTACGCTCTCTGCCAAACCCCATTTTTTCACTTCTTCCTTCCAACTGAGCAGTGTGGGGGACACAGGGGATTTCCATCTCCTGGTGAAAGTAAATCTGCTAATCTGGCTCGTGCCTTGTGTTCTTTACGTCTTCTGTATAATCCCAATATACTTGTCTCTGCTTTGTGCCACCTCATATCCCCTATGACCTCTTTTAAGACAGTGGTGATTCCACCCCAGTATCGTCCCAGGCTGGGGCAAGCCCAAAGCATATGTAATAAATCTGCATCTTGTTCAGGACATCTAGGGCAATGAGGCATGATGGTAGGGAAGATGGCATGTATTTTATGTGGGGTTAGGTATGCTCTCTGCGTTTATCATATACTGGATACATTTGAAACGGGTGTTGCTGGAGGTTCGTTTTGGGTACTCTAATATTGTTGGCCATTCTTTGTCTGACAGTGGTCTATCAATGTCCTGTTCCCATTTAGTACGTGTTACAGTTAGCGGAGTGGGCCGGTGTGTGCATATGCCCTGACTCAGCCAGCGTGTTAAGTGGCTACCCGTCCCCATGATGTACACTAGGTGAACCAATTCGTGAGTGTTTGGTTCTGCCCCGTTAGGTGCTCAGTATTTTTTTACGTATCGTGACAGACTCACGTGGGTCATGAATAGTGTCTCTGTGACTCCTCGCTCGCTTACAAAATCTGTATGTGTAAGTAGCATTTTGTCCCCAAATAAGTCACCTATTGTTCACTCCGGCCTGCAACCAGGATTCTAATTTACAGGTAGTAAGTGTTCCTAGAATAGTCGGAATTCCTAGTAGTGGTATATTTGGAGCATATGCAGGAAGGGTATTCGTATAACTTAATGCCTGCTTCCACTATGTGAGTGCAGTTCTGAGGAGGGTACCTGCAGTATGTGGTATTGATTCACTTGGGGATAGCAGTCTATGCAATGTGCCTTGAGCCAGCATACGTTCCGTATACGCAATTTCTTGCAGGTTTCGGCCTGCCAGCCAGTATGAGAGCCATTGCAATTGTGATGCTAGGCAATACGCATAAAAGTCTGGAGCTCCCATTCCCCTGGCATCCAATGGAAGTTGTAGCTTTGCTAAGCTTAGGCGTCTACGGCTTGTGCCCCAAATTAAAGTGGTTAGTAATGTGTTCAAGGTTGCGAATACTGCCCTTGGGATTACCACTGGGAGATTTGTAAAGAAATAAAGTAAACGCAGAAGCATAACCATTTTAGAAATTGCTAATCGTCCAGCCACCAAGAGGGGCAGTGACGTCCAGAAAGCACTTTGGGCCCTCAGGAAACGAATCGTTTTATATAGGTTACCCTCTATGAGATCGGTTTTTGTTCTATATATTTGGATCCCTAAGTATTTGAAAGTATTATGAGCTATTGTTATCTCATGGTTTCCAAATGGTATAGTCAATTCTTACATATTAGTGCCAAAGGGGAAGGCATAGGATTTCTCATAATTAATTGCTAATCCTGCTATGTGTTCAAATTGTGTAAAAAGTTGTGGTAGAGTATCCAAGTTGTTCTGAAGTGTATAGGATAATGTCATCCGCATAAAGTGATATGGCATGATGAGCGCTATTTATATTTATCCCCCATTCCACTGAGGACGCTCGTAGTTTGTGGGCTAGTGGTTCAAGGGCAAGAGTAAACAATATGGGAGACAGGGGACAGCCCTGTCTCGTGTCCCGTTGAATTTGATATGATTCTGAGATGTGTGATCCTGTGCGAACCCTTGCTGTGGGGAGATGGTACAGTACTTGGATCCAACGGGTGTAGGCTTGTGGGATCCTGAATTTCTGTAGAGCGGCCAACATATCCTCCCAGCTCAGTGTGTCAAATGCCTGAGTAATGTCTAAAGTGATGCATCCCGCCTCTGGGTCCTCCGTGGTACAAGCAAACATGATATTACACAGTCTACGTATATTCAAAGATGTGCTGCACCCAGGGACAAAGCCACACTGGTCTATATGTACTAGCTTCAGGACAAGGGGCTGTAGGCGATTGACTAGAATTTTACTTAATATCCTAAATTCAGTATTTAATAAGGAAAGCGGAGGATATGCGGATAACCGAGAGTGGCCCCTCCCGGGTTTAGGAAGAGAGGTTATTAGTGCTTGTGTTGTAGAGGGGCAATGCGCCTATTTCGAAGGCTTCCTTATATACTTTCTGTAGTTGTGGGGCCAATTGTTGTATATAGGCAGTATAAAACTCCGCAGGGAGGTCATCTAACCCTGGGGTTTTGTTTTTAGGATGGTCCTTAATTGCAGCTTTAATTTCCACAAGTGTTACAGGGTCAGCTAACATTGTCTTGTTCTCGTCTGACACCTGCGGAAGTTCTACTGTTTCCAAGAATGCGCTAATTTCTAAATAGTCAATCCGCGGTGGGGCGGTATACAGTGGTCTGTAATGATCATAGAAGGCTTTATTGATGTCCATTTGTGTAACGGCTTTAGTATGTTGGGGCGACCAGATTTCCGTTATAGGCACAGGGGGGTTAGCATGTCTAAAAATCCATGCCAGTAAGGTACCTGGTCTATCCGATTCTGCATATGTTTTATGTAAGTTAGTACGATAGTCTATTACACGTAGTTGATCAATTAATTCCGCATATTTAATGCGTGCCTCCTGGAGATCTGGTTTTGCCATGGGGTCATGGGCCGCCCCAGTTTCAAGTGTATGCAGTTTATCTTCAGTGTCCTGCAGGTCTCGGTGGACCTGTTGTCGGGCTCCGGAGGAGGTGCTAAAAGCTGTGCCTCTTATTACCACCTAAAATGCCTCCCATTCCAGTCCTGTAGAAGATGCCGTGCCAGCATTTTCGGTAAAATAATGGGTTATGGTGGATGCTAGTGTTGCGTGATATACCCCATCCTCTAAGTGGCTGGGATTAAGGCACCACATGGGGACTGGAGCTGGGACACGTCCCCATGTGAATGTAGTCTCTAACGCGCCATGATCTGAAATTGTTTTGCCCACATAGGCAGCTTGGGTAGTCTGTGTAAGGAGCGACAAACTGCATAGTATATAATCAATTCATGTGTGAAGGTCATGTGTGGCAGAGTAAAATGAGTATTCTCTCATTCCCTTATTGTGATTACGCCATATATATGTTAAGGTCCAACCCCATACCCAATTCAGTAATGTTTTAGTTTGGCGTATTGATTGGGCCCCAGTTAGGGGCGGGTGGGATCTATCTAAGACAACGTCTGCAACCGCATTGAGATCGCCGCCTATTATCCAGCCAACATCTGACCAATTGGCCAATGCCGCACTAACTCAGGCATAAAATGGTTCCTGATCTGAATTAGGGGCATACAGACTTCCTAGCACTATTGGGCTCCCATCCAGTGTACCTCGGATCAGGACATATCTGCCCTCTTCATCTATCCGTTTTTCTTGTAATACGAACGGGACCACAGATCGCAACCAGATGGCCGCCCCCCGAGTGAAAGCGGAGTAAGCCGGATTATACAATTGTCCTCTCCATTTCTTGTGAAGTTTGGTGGCTTCCAGTGCGGTTAGGTCTGTTTCCTGTAAAAACACTATTTGTGTTTTTCGTCAGATCAATTGGGTGTGTACTCTATGCAGTTTGAGGGGCGAACCCATTCCCCTAATGTTCCATGTGAGGCAAGTATAGGGTTGTGCCGTACCAGATCTAGCCATCAAGATATATGGGGATAAACCAGTTAGTGAAAAATGTCCGTGAAGTCCGGCCCGCCAGCACCCCAAACAAACACCCCAATACAAGGTCCAACTGTGAAACCTGGTTCAACCAAACTGTAATAATACTTAATAAATCAAAACATTTAACATTTGCATTGGGGGTCATGGCTAACAGTGACTCTGGGAGCCACCAGTACTCCAAAAGATAACCTCCCTTAAGCACAGTAGAGGGCGGGCACCACCAGTCCCTGGCCCAGGAGTCCCACCACCCACGCCTTGAGTCAGTGTTCAAGTCGCTGGGAGAACGGTGAAGAGCAGACACCCGCCCCAATCGAATGACTAGTAATATTACTCTGTTACACAAGGAGTGCACAAGGTGCCTACATGTCAATCTTACCTCCTCTGGCGGGAGAACCAAGATCGTTTCTCCCAGCGGTATTTATATTACCTACAAAGTGCAGTCCGAAAGGTCCGCCGTGGTGTTGTAATCGAGTCCAATTCAATTGAGCTTACTGTAGTCTCTTAATTAAGGAGTGCACTCCCCACATGTGAAGACAGCGAGGAAAACAGTGGTGGACTACGGTCCGGTTCCAATTGAGCCGCTTCTCCTGTAGATGATTCGTCATCTGTGACTGTTCTTGTTTCTCTGAAGGTGGCAGCAGAAATAATAGCCCTTCTCTGCTCTTCCAGCGCCTGTGCAGGTGATGGAGCTGTGTCTTCATCATATTGCTTAGCATTTAATCTTTGTCGCTGTAATTGCCACCGCCTAGATTGCGTCTCCTCTGATCGCCGGAGAGCTGAGTTAATAGGAAGATCCGGGAAAGTGTGTTCGATCCACTGCCACGCTTCCGTTGGAGTATCAAAGAAGTTGCTTTTTCCCTCATGTATTATTTTAAGTTTAGCTGGAAATAAAAGGGCATATTTCAGATTTATTGTCTGTAGATGTTGCTTAACTCCATGGTATTGCGCCCTTTGCTTCTGCACTTGGAGTGTGTAGTCAGGAAAAAAGGAAATGCGCGCATTGTCTTTCGTTATTGGTGCTTTTTCCCTCGCAACTTGCAGTATCTGGTCACGGTCTCTGTAGTTGAGCACTCTGGCCACAAGAGGTCGGGGCAGCATACCCGGTATTCTTCTACGCGTAGGAACCCTATGGGCTCTTTTGATGCAAAAAGTGTCAGTCAAGCGTCCCGGTGGCATAAGTGATTTGAGCCAGGCTTCTATGTAGAGCATTGCATTTTGACCTTCTGCGTTCTCTGGCAGGCCAATAATGCGCACGTTATTTCGACGTGACCTTCCTTCTACATCTTCTATCCTCTCCTGTAGGTTTACAATCTGGAGATGCATCCGTTCCAGTTCACTCGAGTGTTCTTTTTGTTTTGGGAGCAATTCCTACACTGTCGTTTTGTTGGCAGTCACCTTTTCGGCAAGTTTCTTGTGGTCATCACGAATGATAGCAATGTCTGCCGTGAGGGTGTTATAGGGATTCTGCACATACACAGAGCTATGCACAGGAGCATAGGACCTCGGAATATAGTGGTGAGCCAACCATAATCCTTAGCACCTAAAACCCCAACCCGACTAGCTGTAGCGTCTCATTAGCACCAATGCTACCAATGATTAGACAACCCAGAACACGGTATCTCTCTCTCTCAGGACTCGCAGTAACAAGAACACCCTTTCATCACACACTCATACCTGTCCACAACGCGCGTAAGAAGAGACACGGTATAGGTTAAATTGTTTATTTCAACAACGTGCTCTAAGATACAGTACACGTGCCAGTACTATCCGCATAATGCATACGGTTAATATAATCAGCATAGGTACAACTCCATAGAATACAAACGGGGAAAGCATTTCATAAAGCAGTGGATATAGGGCAAATGACCTTACCACCCTCCCCGTGCTAGTAGCTAGTTTATTATAAAAACAGAAGACCTCTGGGCATTGACTAGCGAACCCCCATACCTCAAGATCTAGATGCAAGGTTTACATCATCAGACAAACACAGCTCTTCTCTCTGGAAAGGTTTTCTCCAAGTGTCTCTAAACGTGAAAATCACAATATTAAAAGCACACGAATTTCTCCAGGGCAGCTGTACATAGTGTTATGTCTAAGTGCGAGGGACTGGCCAGATCAGCAAGAACAAGGGACGTTGTTTTTCGACCTTGTACATGTTGTGCAGACGTAGCCCAAAGGGAACAGGAGAAAAGGTGAAAGACAGAAACGCAGACAGTTCTAAAATAGCCGGGCAGAGGCTGGAAAAACAATGGCACAAAGTAACGTGCGCAAAAAGGCATCATGGCAGCCAGGCCTAAGCCAACGTATCAAGGCAGACCAGGAGGCCAAAAACCACAAGACACCCTCCCCTGGGCAGTCCATTGGCCAAGACACAGGACGAAGACAGAGTTCAAACGGACCGAGCAGAAAAGAGACTTCCGTTGCGGAGCAGTCCCCATGAAGGACAACAAATGGGAGAGGAAGAAAAAAATTTCAGAGGCGAAAAAAAAACAAATCCAGCTCGGCAGGTCGCAGAGAGCGAAGGCCTCGTCAATCCAACGCCATCCAGTCCAGTAAATCAAAGCTGCAGGCATGTTCCTCGCAGGAGGGAGCAGCGAATAGCAATGCGGGACAACTTGCGTGGTACTCAATATAACTTTGTTGTAGGAGATTCTGAGCAGCAGCCCAGATATCCCATTGTGCCAAAATCCCCAGTGCAGCCGCACGCGCCATGTAGCCTGCAGCGGAACAGTCCCGTTCATGGGCCTCTAAGGGACCCACCAACTGAACAAAATCCGGAACAGACAAAGACGTATTGGAGAGGCAATAATCCATGGTCCACAAGAAAGGACATCTGATGCAAGACATCACAGGTTGCACGCAAGTGAAATACGCAAAGCGAAAGGAAAGGGTATAGGACACACTCAGTGTCGCCAACGGCAGGACGCCGAAGCCAGCATGGATGCGCTCACGTAGCAACTGGAGATGACCTGGGTCGAGAAGGGCCCAAGGAGGTGCAGCCATTGCGTAGGAAACAGACCAACAGCAGTATACCAGCCGCCAAGGCGAGGATCAACGGAAAGCCACCAAAGACGCTGGAAAAAATGGAATGAATAAAAGCCGGTATGACACCAAAAATAGTCTGAAAAGAGGTCACAAGGCCAGAGCCCACAACTTTAAAAAGTGCACCACACCTTCAGTGCGTGATGCATTAAAAACACGGTGAATCAGTTCACCGAAATGTTGTGGGAGGTTAGTGTTTAAAAGGGCCTGTATTTCACTGTGGGTACTCGCCACCTGGAGAATGAATGTCTCCCGGGCGGATGTGAGCATAACCTCCTGGTTCAATAATAGTGCCTTTATTCTGCTCAATTTATTGAAATCCGCCTTCAGAGTAGGAATGGAAGGCCAAACGGAACTATCTATGATGTCGTGCGGGGGAGGAAAGAGCACATTTTTGCAGCAGACAACCCTGTGTGAAACTGTAACGATATAGGGAATGCCGGCCAGCATGCCACAGCAGTCTTGGTTATTCAAAAGCAGATAGCTACCATTAGCAAGCACAGTGAAAGTAGGAGAAATAGCAGGAGCAGGAATACCCTTTAACACACAAGCAAGATTCGGAGCCGAAACGTTACAAGCTCCGTGCAATTTAATGTGTTTGCAAATAAGGGAATGACCCACAGTAGAATCGCATGACTCCCCCGTGAGAAAAACTTCCTTCCCATCTCTAAGGCAATTATACATGAAAGGCAGGGACCACAGCTCATGCAGGAAGGCACTGCCCAAGGGCTGGAAATGGCCCACAGGATAATGTTTCATGCACAAACTAAATTCAAACAATGAAAAAGGTAAGGCGATAACCCCATGCACTAGCCACACGGCAGAATCCAATTCCGCCACAGAGAACGGTAAGGGCTCTATTTTCTCGATATGTAACAGAGTGTATGCTGCATCCTTCATGGACATGAACCGCTGTTTGTCAGTTAAATTAAAAGGCAGGAATAAGGCAGAGGTGTTCAAAAAATGCCAAGGAACTTTACCTAACTTCAGGGTCTGTAAAGTCCATGCAAACTGCATAACTGAACGCAATTGATTCTGCCCATGATATAACACAGAAACATCATCTTGTACAATATCAACAACAGAGGACACAATATTCTCTAACGTGTAAATGCGGGAAGACAGGGTATTAATACTGTTGTCAACAACAGCAAGCACCTTTTCCAAATTTGCTTGATCTATTTCCCGGAGACGGGAAGCAGCTTCAATTTGCGAAAGCTTCCAGAGTTCATTATAAGTTTCATAAATGAATCTCTTAGGTCGTGGGCCACGAGGCCCCAGAATAAAGTCGGACAGATCAATGTTGCCTGATAGGAGGGATAAATGTTGTTTAACAGAATCTAGGGAAGAGTGCTGCAACCACTGTTTACACAATTTACCAACAGAATATGTTGTTACAGTACGAGAGTCAGAAAACCGTGGATCTGGCCTATCCTGTTTGTAACCCGGAACTGAGTCATGAAAACGCAGTTGGCAGCCATTAGAGGCGATGGGCCAAGCCAACCAGGGTGACTGAACAAGCGTAGAGACATTAAACGAATTGTTTTGAAAAAGAGCCTGCAAATTTTGGAGGGACATATTGAAAGGCAAGCTCCTATTGGGAGGGGAAACCAATGTAGGAATGGAAGGTGCATTCAATTGTTTGGAAGTAGCCAAACCCCAGCACGTAGTTTGATAAAGGTATTATTCAGAAATAAAATCTGGGCCGGGATAAGGCAAGCACGGTGCAAGGCTTCAGTGCCCTGCACCTGCCATGGTTTGGAGCCCCAGATTGATTTCAAGTCAACAGTGTCCTTCCAGTTCATAACCACCCACAGCTAAGGCACTCAAAAAGGAACCCGAAAATAGCAATTTGGTGTGGGTCAACATGATTTTCTGAGTGGATGGAGCGTTTAATTTAAAAAAATAGGACCCAGGGTTCGATCTATCAAAGTCTGTGAAGTAAGTAAATTTATTTCTAAGAGTTTGGGAGCTACCTGGTAAAGGGGTTGGACAATGCTCCCATTGGGTGTAGTTAAAAGGACCACGCAGTGCACTTGGTTTATGGACAAAGTGGTTGCCCCAATGCTGGTAACAATACAAATCGGCATAACTTGCAGAATTCATGTACAAATCCTCAGCATTAAAAGTTACATAATATTTCAAATCAGTAAATAATGCTTCAACTGCATGCACATCCCAATCGTCAGAATAAATATTACTTTTTACGACCTCACCCATTGAAACACGAAGGACATTTGGTACATTAATAATTTCGGTAGGTCCATGAATTTGGAAGTTTACCGCATCCCAAACGATACCATCAGCGACTGGAAAAGCTGAAATGTTCACAAATGTGTGGTCTCGCTTCATGATGTGAGATGAAGAATGTGGAGCCAAAGTTCCAGCGACACAGTTCACTGCAGAGCGTTCCGGTAAATAGTGACCATTGATGAGTAGAAAAAACACTGTGACAAAGCCAATGGACATGAACAAAAATATCAGGAATAGCACCAACCAAATGTATGTCCAGGGGGCAATCAAAAAATTGGCTCTGAACCAGGATACAAGAATGCTGAATTTGGACGGGCAAGTGATGAGGTTGAATCCGAGTCAAAGGAATAACGTGTTGGGCTCAGTGGCGTTGTTGGTAGGTGAGCCACCGACTCGTTGGCGTGGTAGGTATACTCAGACTCGTCATTGCAGGGGGAGTCTGGGTCATCGAGTAAGCAATCAGGCAAATCTACCATCTCGAGAGCAACATCAGTGACCGTTCGGGCCGGAGGGCCACGAACATTCGTCCGGGAAATGACAGGACAAGAGACCGCTGGTGTAACACTATTCAGGATCGGCCAGATGTTGTAGCTTGACATTTTCCACTGAGATGTATATGTTCTCTTTGCAACCAGGAAGTGGTGGTAAGATGACTGTACGAGTTCCCTTCAAGCCCAGGACTGGAACTGGTGCACGATAAGAGGGGCCAAATTCTTTTTTGTTCTCCACCTTCTCTCGAACCAGATCTCCAATCTTCAGAAGCCAGCCGGCAACCAGAATCTGCAGCGCAGCGTCTGTGGCTGAAGGTAAATTTGCAATCGCAAGTTTGTCTTGGGCTTCTTGTAAGTCCTGTAACATAGTAGAATGGTTATCTACATCAAAAATGGCGGATTGCGCCACCATGTCTAGACCATCAAGGTCAGGCACAAACATTCTTATGCCAAAGAGCATTTTGTATGGGGTCCGCCCACCCAGAGGTCTTCTAGGGAGATTATTAAGTGCACGTTGTACGGTATACAAGTGGGCCAGTCAGTTCCTGCCAGTACCTAAGACTCTAGCTGTCAAGGATTGCTTTAAGTCACGGTTCATTCGTTCAACAATCGAGTTGCCCTCAGGCCGATACGGAGACGAAAATTTCACTCGCACCCCCAGTGAACCCATAGCGTCCTTGTAAGCCTTAGAGGCAAACGCTGGACCTTGGTCAGAATGGAAGGTGCCACAGGCGAAAATTCCCACAAAGACACGCAAATCCTTTATGACATTTCGAGCATCAGCACTTCGTTGTGGCCAAACCCAGATGAAACGTGTGCACGAATCCACTGCCACTAAGATATATTTATAGGCAGTGTCTGAAGAAAATGGACCGCAGTGATCCAGGTAAACACACCCGAAGGGTCTGTTAGAAATGCAGAGCTGGGTCTGTGGTGGCCGTGTAACCGTGGAAGGCTTAATCTGTTGACAAACGTCACAAGAAAGCACATAAGTACGGGTTTCTTTGTATAACCCACGCCACTAGTATCGCTGCTGCAATATGAAAACAGTCGCAGACACTCCAGCATGAGCCAAAGCCATGCCTTTGTGAGCGGCCGTTATCAAGGAAATTCTGCGGTCCGCGTTGGGAATCAGCCGATCACCAACGTCGGGTATTTTTACATAAGGAGCCTGTTCGGGACCTAACTGATAAGACTATTTGGAAGGAAAACCCCTAGGGTAATTAGCACCTTCTTTTGTTGCAGCAATAGCTGCCAAAATATCAGTATCAATTTTAGACATGGATCTAGTAACCGCTGCGACTGAGCACGTGACTACTGCTGATTTGGGAGCTTCGTCTGCCAAACCGTTACCGACAGCGTGTGCACCCACACGCTGGTGGCCAAGGGTGTGAACCACCTGTGTGAGGGGCAGATGTTGTTGCAAATCTGCCACTCGAACCCAAAGCATTTTATGCTTAATTGTGCTACCTTTGGCGTCTCTGTAGTCGTTTTGCGACCAAAAGAACAGATTGTCATTGTAAGACTGAACACAGTAGTAAGAATCGCATACAACTAAAGTTGTCACATCCGGATTAGCGTACTCAAGTGCAAGCACCAATGCGCGCAGTTCGGCCAATTGTGCAGTACTGTCTCAGAGTGCCTGAGTGTGCACTACAGTAGATTTGAACTTACCGTTCACAAAGGTACCTGCAACAATAGCACATGCGGCTGAATAAGCATGCTTGGAACCCGTGGCCGGTTGTGCTGAACTATCGGTATAAATAATACATTCGTATTCCTCAAGCGGTAGCAAGGACAGAGGAGGAGGATGAACGAATTCATACTGTAAAAACTCCTGAGTCTGAAGAGAAGAATCAAAGATAAAAGTGATATCCGGAGATGTCAAAGATGTTGCCCATTGTATCCAACGGGTGTGCAAAGCTTTAGAGTTTGGAACACTTGCTTTCGTCACTGCCTCTAGGGCAGGATATGGTGTTACCACCAGAATGCGTTTTCCCTGTGCCAGTGCGCGTTCCTTCAGAATCGCCATCTGCACTGCAGTCAAAACTTTCTCCACAGATGAAAAACGCATTTCTGCGGAAGTGTAAAGATGTGACTTGTATTCGATGGATACTGTGTCACCTTCGTTAAAGGTTAAGTACGTGAAACCCACTGCCCCTGGAATTATTCGAATCACCAGGTTTGTGCGGTTATCACGAGTCAATAAGAATTTAGACTCAAGAAGGTCTGTCTGCAAAGATTGCAGAATGGAGGTATGCTCCGGAAGCCAGCATGACTTCGAAAAGTTAGGTTGTATCAAGGCATACAGAGGCTTGATACGATGGGCATATTCGGGAATGTAAGTACGCCCGAAGTTCAGAAAACCCAGTAAAGACTGAAGTTTCTTCAGAGTAGTAGGAGGGCACAGAAGTGCACATTTCTCTAGTAAATGGGGGGCTAAGCCCTTACCTTCATTGTTGAGCTCATAGCCCAAAAACAAAACGATAAACTCAGCAATGTGAGATTTGGCAAAGTTAAACTTGTAACCTAAAACCGCAAATTCTAGAATAATGCGGTCCACTCGGGAAAGATGCGGGAATAATTCGTCGTCTTTCAGATAAATGTCATCGACGTACGAACAAGCATCTGGGTCTATGCCGTCTAACAATGAGACAACACGGGCAGCGAATACACCTGGACTGTTCTTGTAGCCCATAGGTAAACGCCGGAATTTGAATAATTTACCACCGGAGGTAAAAGCGCTCCATTGGCTACTCTCCGGGGCTAAGTTGTGCGTGTAGAATCGATTGGATAGGTCAAGTGTAGTTTTATATTTTTTATGAACAAGACTGTCTACAAGCGCAGAACTATGTGTGTTTTGCACCGCAAAGGTCCGACAATGTGAGTTCAAATGTCGGTAATCCAAAACCAAGCGGTACGATCCATCGGGTTTAGAAACCGCGAAAAGGGGATTATTCATCGGTGACACGCATGTTTCAATCACTCCCTGATATTCTAACTGAGTCAGAATTTCGGAAACGGGACCTTTAGCTTCCCGTTTGATGGGATGTTGGGGTTGTGGCTGTGGCAGCGACCGCAAAGGTATTTCATGGGGGGGAGAATCTTCATCCCAGCCCACGTGGTGCGGTATAACGCTGGAGCCAGGGACACAGCCCACTCAGCTGCAAGAGCCTCTGCTTTGTCCTTTGGGATATGACGAGAAAAGCTCGGAAGGATTACCTCCTCCCCTTTATGCGCAGCAAGTACGAATGGGGGCGGCCAATCCGCCTCTGCTAACAAAATGTCGTACGAAGAGGTCAGATTTTCCCAAAAAATCCCTTTTTATAACACGCTGTATATCACCTTCGATTTGAATTACAATATTATATAGTCTGTCAGGGGGTGCCACTCTGGTGTCTGCTGTCTCAACAGTAATGAATGTTTCAGTTGCTGTCGCCTCCACATGAGGACGTAGCGCCTCCCGCACTATGGTAACTTCCGCGGCGCTGTCTAGGAGGGTCACTGCCCACGTCCAATTCAGGAGTCTCGTTCTCACCGTCTGTGGCATATCTCGCTGTTACAGCGGCAACTTTCTTCTTCTGAAACTGTGGGCGAGAGCGTTGAAAGTCTTCAGCTTTCCCTCTGACTTGTTGTCGAGGTTGGTCTCGTCCCTGTGGAGCCTCTCGACCCCTTCCTCTATCCTGGCGATCTCCTCCACCAGCCTGCGATGTCGTCGGTGCCTGTGAAGAACGAGGAGAACGCATATTAGGGACTTGAAATCTCTCCGGAGATTTAATTCTCGCCCTATCGCGCAAATCATAAGTGCGTTCAGAAGAGACGGAAACCGGGGATGCGCCTCGTGACCCCGGCTTCTTCTGTTGCTTACCCTGTTTTTTCAACCTCCAGCTCTTTTTAGTAAAAACTGGTTTCTCATCTTTCTCAGATTGAGTTTTTGGTTGTGTCTGCGATTGTGTTTGCGATTTAGCAAAAGGCTTAACTCCCAGGCTATTGCGGACAATTGTTTTGTAAGCCTGAGCAATAATTTTTGGTAATTCGCGCTGCTTGTCCGGATCTGGGACCAAAGCCAATGCATTAGCTACTTGAAAGTTCACTGCATCACCCTTGACATTCGCAAGGATCAAATCAGCAACTACGTCGAACACTCCCACCAGTCTCATCCCTAATTCCACAGCCGCTTCAGGGCCATGTTCATCCTGCACTCGTTTAATTACAGAGGGGAGAACCGTCATGGAAGGAGTGCCGAAACACTTCGCATATACTGCCGCAAATACCCTGCCCCAGTTGTTGCATTCTGCCAACTCGGGGATTAAGTCTTTTGGCAAACTAATCGTCAGAATCCTGTGTTTGTCCACGGGAGAGGTATTTGGAAAAACTGCCTCCAGCTGGTCAAACTTCTCTGCAAGCCAATAAGGAAAAGCATCCTTATTTTGTGGGTGCTTGCCCATCACTCAATTCACCATGACAGGACTTATGGTTACACCGCCTGCACCAGCTGGATGGGCCGCAACTCCAGGAGGGGCTCCCTGGATGTTGCCTGTAACATACTGTACTAAAGCTCGATGCACTCGTATCAAAGACGAATGCATATCACGCAATTCAGCGACTGCCACCGTCATATAACACGGATGTGGGGTATACCCGGCCAAAACAGGCCAAGTCGCCCCGTCTATGGATAAGGGGCCTAAACGAACCGTGGTAGTCGGTTGGGGGAGGGCGCCATCAAACCAAACACGGTGTTGCCAAGCCGTGAGCGGTACTTCAAGATTCTTATATGGTCTATAGTGATTAGGAACAGCGGTGGCTTCATATTCATGGAACAAATTATCGTTCCCATCCACCGCCGGAAAGGTGACCCAAGAGTAAAACACTTCAAAGTGGTAAGCTGGATCTGCTTGTGCCACAAAGTTCAGATCGACACCCGCGTCAGGCACTCCATACACTGTTAAGTGAGCCCGGAGCTCTGCGCGGCTATGTGCCGCAATTCGAACAGCCATTCTAGGCTAAAAGATTTCGACAACCTACTGTAAGGCAGCACAATATAGGGTATTAGTTAAGAAACCTTTTTAACAATTTCAAGCTTGAAAGAACCTATAAAAATGTCAATATAGGAGGTATCACCATCACACACGCTTCCGGAAGCGTCTGAGAAGGGTGTTGTGGACAAACACAAGTACTACTCAAGCGTCTCACAGATAAGTAGCCCACTCGTTGGTTGCGCCATGTTATAGGGATTCTGCACATACACAGTGCTATGCACAGGAGCATAGGACCTCGGAATATAGTGGTGAGCCAACCATAATCCTTAGCACCTAAAACCCCAACCCGACTAGCTGTAGCGTCTCATTAGCACCAATGCTACCAATGATTAGACAACCCAGAACACGGTATCTCTCTCTCTCAGGACTCGCAGTAGCAAGAACACCCTTTCATCACACACTCACACCTGTCCACAACGCGCGTAAGAAGAGACACGGTATAGGTTAAAATGTTTATTTCAACAACGTGCTCTAAGATACAGTACACGTGCCAGTACTATCAGCATAATGCATAAGTTTAATATAATCAGCATAGTTACAACTCCATAGAATACAAACGGGGAAAGCATTTCATAAAGCAGTGGATATAGGGCTAAATGACCTTACCCGCCTCCCCGTGCTAGTAGCTAGTTTATTATAAAAACAGAAGACCTCTGGGCATTGACTAGTGAACCCCCATACCTCAAGATCTAGATGCAAGGTTTACATCATCAGACAAACACAGCTCTTCTCTCTGGAAAGGTTTTCTCCAAGTGTCTCTAAACATGAAAATCACAATATTAAAAGCACACGAATTTCTCCAGGGCAGCTGTACATAGTGTTATGTCTAAGTGCGAGGGACTGGCCAGATCAGCAAGAACAAGGGACGTTGTTTTTCGACCTGGTACATGTTGTGCAGACGTAGCCCAAAGGGAACAGGAGAAAAGGTGAAAGACAGAAACGCAGACAGTTCTAAAATAGCCGGGCAGAGGCTGGAAAAACAATGGCACAAAGTAACGTGCGCAAAAAGGCATCATGGCAGCCAGGCCTAAGCCAACGTATCAAGGCAGACCAGGAGGCCACAAACCACAAGACAAGGGAACCCAGTTGCTGCTCCATCAGCGTACGTGACTGTCGAATTTCTTGTAGGATGAGATCCAGTTTGTCCGGCTGTGAGCCCTCCACCGTGGGGGGCACCATCTCTGCAGATGAGGTGGTCGAGGCTGTGCTAGGTTCTTCTGTATCTTGGTTCCTGCCTTTCGTGCGTCCCATTTTGTCACTGGTATCGTGTCGGGGTCAGCTGTGAAATTATAGAGCTGGTATATTCCTATGGTTAGTGTCTGTACCGCATCGACTTCACGGTCACACTTAACTTCTCCTAAGGACCTTCCGGGAGGCTAGTATTTGTTTCACCTATGGCTAATGCTTGCCGTAGTAGTAATCTTTCTTGGCTCCTCCAGTGAGGGTGTTATAAGTGCGACTACTCTGAGATATGGACCCTTCGGAAGTGCCGGTCTCCCTGCAGCGATCCGCCACCCTGAAACAGGTAACATCCAGGCTCCAAGAGATGTATGCCTCTACCACCAGGGTCAAGCGCAAAGAGTACGTCCACCGCAATTTCTTAATTATTACCAGCTCTAATCGGTTTGTACTGTGTCCTCTAGTAGAGCTTCAGTGGCGAGCAGACCCCTACACCAGGCTTGCCGTGGCCAAGTATCTCTGTGCCACACTCCCCAGGTGTTATTTAGTCCACAACCATATGGTACTGGTGAGAGCCGGCAGCTTAGCCCACAGCAAAGGAGATTGGGCCCGCTACAGTGCTATGCGCTCTGGTCAGGGCCCCCGTGGCCACCCCAAGGCATCGCCCTTCTTGCCCGCAACCTGGAATCGGCAAGTATATCACAGTTCTTAGTTAGGTCTGCGCTGCCACAAAGTTCATACCTGGTGATCCATTCCCAGTCTGTTGCTCACAGGCACCATGGCACTCGATGGGGCCCAGAGGTCTTCACTCAGGCCAGATCTACTGGGGCCGGTGCTCCACTCACTTCTGTTGTTTGCCCCATTGGGGCAGTCTCAGGCCCAGTCTACAGCTGCACAGCGCGCTCAAGCAAAATCACAGGCCCCAGCGTGACATGTATTCCAGCGCCTTATACAGTTCTTCAACCGCGCCCAGGAACAGCCGCGCACTTCACTTTATGGGATCTGCTTCTGACACGGAGCCCTCTGGATCCATTACACTCAGTGAGAGCCCGGAGCACTTTTCATATCATGGGCCGCTCCGGGACTTTGGATCCAGTCCACAGTGCTCTCCCGCAGGGATCACAGCAGGTCCCGCAGTCAGCAGCCCGCCCCACTGTAGGCGCTACCGCTCCAGGCGCCACTCAGCCATCAGCCCCTCTGGCACACTCCGAGCCCAGAGGCTGCCAAACGTAGCGCGTCGCGGCTCACCCCCTTTTTCAATCTTGTTGGGTGTACAGTGGGGCAGCTAGCTTCCTCTGCAGGCGGAATAGTTAAGGGGATGACCGCAATTCACCCGGGTTCTCACCGCAGTTCCGGCTCAGCGTATCTTCCTCCGTCAGGAGAAGACGAGGGCCACCATCTTTCCTCGAGCCGCGTCGCTTCACACTTTCCCCACAGTGGGGTCTCACCCCGGATCAGCAGTGTTCCGTCACAGATATTGAATCCGCCGTGTCTCCACAGTCTCCCGCAGCATTTTTGGGGAGCGGATGATGCCCCTGCTAGTATATTGTGGCGCAGATGGAGGTTCCCGGGCCGGGAGCTCAGCGATCACACAGCCGCCATGCTCAGCAGTTAGCCACGCCCCCCAAAGCAATTCAATTCATAATGAGGATGCATAATTAAGTTGGCATATTCATTATAAATAAAGATGGAGGACCTGAAATCAGTTATGTTTAGTTAAATTAACTTACCAAAAAAATTAAATTTCAAAATATTAATCACATTATTCTCTGTAATAATAAGATGGCAAGTGCCAGTTAGTTGTCCTCTTATAAATGCAGCCTACACCTATAAAGTGCTATGCGCTCAAATAAACAAAACTCCAGAAATCTCTATATATACAACAATATTCAAAGTTTGAATCAAATTCATTGTATTATAATGACTACGTTCCATGATGGATGTAGGTATATTATAATTCTCTGCATATTCCTTGTATAGGGACCGGGCGAGATAGCCATATCACGTTAATAGTATGGCAATCTGTCTCTAAGGTTACAATGTCACCATAATGGGTGAAGCAATCAAACATTGTAATGCTCCCACCTACAGCTAAACAATCCCTAAGAAACAAATATGAATAAATGTGTCAAACCTACCTTATCTAATGTATTACAGAGACTGCAGCTTAAATCTACAGTGCATGGTCCCTCTATTCCCTCCTTCTCAGAAAACTCCAAATGTGCACTAGAAAAGCTACAATTTGTACAAAGCGGGAAGTATATGTGTCTCATGCAATACTACTCCTTATAGGAGGCATTTATATAACTCCTCATCAATATTGAACCCAAACAGTTCCATGCTATCCAAATCCAGAGTATATGATGTTTCAAGTTTTCGTAACTCCTTCTCTCTGTCTCCCCCTCGCTTTTTCTTCTGCATCTGCGCTATACAACTATATTTCAAATCGATGGGGTTACTTTGGTGATGTTGTTCGAAGCACCGTGCTATTGGATAGCGCTGATCTTTACTAACTATGGTTCTTATATGTTGTAATATACGCCTGTGTATGGGCAAGGTGGTTCTGCCTAAGTAAAATTTCTTGCATGTAAATTTGAGGTTATACACAACAAAGCTGGATTTACAAGTAAGGTTGCCATTTACGTTAATTCTGTTCTTAAAATGCAATCACAAATGTTGTCAAATTTTCCCCATTCCTACATGCCGTGCATTCCTTAAAACCATCATTCAGCATGACCTGCATCCTCCGATTGGTGCTACTATTAAATTCACTCCTAACCAAATAATCACTCATTTTGATTTTCTATAGCTGATCTGTGGGTGTTTGGTCACTAATGTGCCAATAATAGGATCCTCTTTTGTCAGATGCCAATATTTTGGCATGGATTTTCTCACTCTAGTATGTTCTTGGTTATATGTGGTGATAAATCTGTGTGGTTGTTTCTTATTCTCTTTCTTTAGTGTCTTTTTTGGGGCAGTTAAAAGGAGCTCTCTCCCTGTTCTGTTGCCTAGCTCTGTGGGAGGCTGCTTCCAATATATCTTCTCACAGAGAGTATCCTCTCTGTTTGAAACGATCCATTATCTCTCCCTCTATCTGATTATAATCTTGCTCAGTACTACAAATGCATTTGACTCTGTAGAATTCCCAAAAGAAGATCATTTTAATCAGGGAAGTCAGATGAAAAGTATTTGCATGGAGAATAATATTTTCTGCTGTAGCTTTTCCTAATAATGGAAGTTTCTAGTTTCTCATGTCCCACCGGAATCAAAACATCTAGGAATTCAATAGATGTTGAACTTATTTTTCCTGTGAATTTTAAATTGAGGTTGTTATTATTTAGTTCCCTCATGATTCTCTCTGCTTCATTTTCTGTATCCTGCCACAGCACAAAAATGTCAGCAATAAACCTTAACCATAATATGGTGTGTCTTGTCCAATGCTCCATTCCTAGGCCCCCTAGCATCTACTCCTCCCACCAGCCCATATGCAAGTTTGCATAGCTGGGGGTGAAACAGGTGCCCATCACTGTGCCTCTCTGTTGTTGACAGAGTTGATTATCAAATGTAAAAATGTTTCTTGTTAAGCACCATTTCATCATTTCTAAAAGCATGGTGTTGTGTGCTGCAAAACCTATGGGTCTCATCTAAAGGGAATGTTGTGCTGCCCTCAAACCATCCTTGTGCTGTATCCTTTTATATAGTATAGATACATCTAATGTCATTAACAATATGTCTGATTGCCATTTAACATCATAGATTTGTTTTAAAAAATCTGATGTGTTGTGATAATAGGATTTAAGAAATAATCTATATACTTAGAAACATTTTTAGACTGTTTTGCACTGCAATTATGGGTCTCCCAGGGGGCCTAATCAGATCTTTATGCACCTTGGGTATCATATAAAAGGTTGGTGTTACTAGATGATCTTGTTTCAAGTAGCGGCATTCGTCCCAACTACGGAGATCCTGGTTTCTCCAGGATCTCAAATGTTGTGTAAATTCCTCTTTCACAGACATGTAGGTACTCATTGTAACATGCATATAACACTCTGCATTATTCAATTGAAACATGGCTTCATTCAGATAAAGTTCTTTGTCCCATAGAATTACATTACCGCCTTTGTCTGACGGTTTGACTATTACATTATCTAAGTTCTTGAATTTTTTCACCTTTGCAAAGAACATCTTGTCTCTCTCATTCAACTTGTGTTTGCTATTCATGGTGGTCCAATTAATGTGTTGTAAATCCTTAATTACATTCTCAGAAAAGAGTTCCAAACTATCCCTGGCCATCCGTGAGATATACCGAGATTTTAGGCGGAAGGGAGTGATGCTTCCGCCCTCTATATTGCTCATGACCAATTCTTGCATTAGGAAATATTGTGGATTCATAAGATCTACCAAAACATCCAAATCAGATACAACTAGATTAGATTGCATGTTGGTTTCTATCTGTTCAATACTTGTTGCCACTTGTGGTCTTTCTCGTGTAGATGTTTCCAGTAGTTTGTGTCTCTTAGTCAACTTCAATTTACAGATACAGTTATTTAATCGATACTAGTTTCAGAATAATCAAAATTGCTTTTGTGACAAAAAGATAGACCCAATTCGAAAGTTAAAATGTCATCTCCAATCAATGGTACCTGGCTAAGATTCACAATGGTTTTGGTCAATTATTTCTGATTTTGAGTTGTGCTACCTGTTGTTCCTTCTTGCATTCCTTCTTCTTCCTTGGCTGCCCCTCCTTTGTTTCCTCCTCCTCGGGGTCTTCCTCGTCCTCTCGTTGATCTGGTCTATCCTTTTATCTTGTAAAAAACACAGCTCATCAAATACTGTGAAATGAGTTGTTTCACCTTCACCTCTGGTCAGCTCTTCCACCTACACTTCTGTGCCTTCATCTGAACTTATTTCACTGCACAAGCACTCTTGCCTAGTCTTGTTGGTGTCTTGAACTTTTTGTCTTCTTATTGTATCAAAACATCTTGCAAACGTGTAGATTTGACCCCTTTGATATTCAAGGCGGTCTTGCAAAAATCTATTTGCTTTTCTCTCTTTGATTCTGAGTTCGTATTTTGATAATCATTCTTTTAAATCACTTCTGAATTTTGTTGTCCTTGATTGAGTATGTTGTTGTCCAATATACTGTTGAGGTCTTTAATCTTTTGCAGTACTTCACTCTTTCTATTTCTGCGTATTTATTAATATATGGATCATGCCCGCAGAGCTTTGGGCATTATGCTCAGCCCATTCCTTTAAGAAATCTGAGTGAGGATATATATATATATATTTCGGGAAACCTTAACAGAAAACCAATAATTACCTCTAAATACTCAAAAAACTCTTATTGTCAATATTTTTGCTACAATATGTTTGTAGCATGATATAAAAAATATATTCTGGTTCTATTCAATAAACACAGGAGTAAGATTAGGTTATACAGCAAACAGCAAAAAGATTAGGTTATAGCAATTCACTGAACAGTAAAATCTATAACAGATCCTGTGTTATGTTTGTCTCTCAATTATCAATGATTATGCAATTGAAAGAGCCATAGAGGTGAGTTATTTGATTCAGCTGGAGATTCTTGTCTTCATCACCACACTAAGATGCAGAGGAATTAAGCTGGTAAATGAGTACCTCAGCAAAGATGACCAAGAGTAGATAGATTTAAGGAAGGACATTTTTGGGATTTGCAAATTTCCATCCACACACCCATGGGACCCCATGATGACAGTGGTGATTATCACCTCAATAGAAAACATAACCTAATAAATGTATCCAGGTGTGCCTTTGAATGACAGCGTCCCCAAGTTACTTCTATGAAACAGCCATCTTTTGACATTCTCCCTTATATCTTCTCTGACTTTGCAATTGAGTTAGCAACCATCATATAATTCAAGGTATTCTCATTGTTACTTTCCCAAATTCTGTTTATTCACTGAATTCTTATTACTTGATTTGATTCTAATCCAAAATACCTAAATATTGCTGCCTGCATCAAGGCTGGTGGGAACCTGTCTATTGTTTATACCTTGAAATTTCCAACACTGCTACACCGGTATCTTGGGATATGTTGCATTGGAAGCAGAACTAAGATACTATTACATCAGATTCCTCGGTACTGTGGGATCCACACAAACCATAAAATGGCACCACTGACTTATGCATTTCCTTATGGAGAAAACGGGGGAGAGGCTAGCAAAGGGTGTGAGACAAAACATAGGAGTCAGCGTGACACTCGCTGTCTCCAGTGCTAGATCTTCATTGCTTGAGATTCCCTAGGAATGCCAACAGACTCTGTAAGGGCATAAGATCAATAAATGTCCTGGATGTCTGGTGTAATGATTTTGAATACACTAACTTGGAGGCGTGAGCAATGGCAGTAGAGGATGTGGCTTGCAGATCTGTGACCAGTATACATATTAACTAGACTGATAAATAGGAAAACATTTGCATAGAAGTAAGGTGTTTCAAGAGAAACTAAGCTTTTACTATTAAGCAATCTCATGCAGTACTTCACAGCTGCTGTAATGAATCTTCGAATGTACCAGGAATCCTGCTCCAAGATTGGGGAGCAATTTTGTCACACATTGTGTCTCACCATCAGTGAGAGGAAACAGTGTGTAGGGAAGCAGATCAGAATGAAATAGGTTATGTTACGGTACTGCAATGTAAACAGGAACCAGGGTCCGGAAGAAAACAACAAAGTGTAAGGACGCCAAAAGGCGAATGAAAACTATATGCAGCAGGAACCATACAACCAATGAAAGTTGCAAGCCATCTGTCATTTCCTACTGCATCTACTTAAACTGCCCCAGCAGTGCTAACCTACCTCCTGGTTGGCTGTTACTTATCCTATCCCTGAAAATTCTGTCTGTCTGCAGCCTCAAAATTCCGCTCTGCCTACAATGTCCCAGCTGCCATAGGCTGGTCCTCCATATCTTCTACCCTACTCGTCACTATCTCCCTGGTTATTACACAAATCTTCACAGGAAGTATCAAAGAGAAAAATGAATACCTGTGATTTTAAAAATGGTTAGGGCCCTCATTATAAGAAGCCCAGTTTTAGGAGCGATATTTATTGCACCTAATAAGCAACACTCGCATGGGGTATGTGAGTTATCATTTTGATAAATAGCACTTACTATGAGTTTTGGAACAAAACACACAGAATTTGGTGCTTAAATGTCGGGTTTGCACTAACTTTGTGCACAAGATCTAATGAAGCAAAGTTCTTTTCTCCCCTTCACTGTCCCTGTCAATGACCCAATACACAAAGAACCTTATTACGAGTTTGGCGGTTGACCGCCAGGCCGTCGAAGCCGCATACTCTGCAAGACCGTTGCGCCGGCGGTCTTAAGACTGCATATTAGGATTAGACTGGGGGGTGGCGGAGTGCCAGCTGCAGTCTTGCACTGTCTGCATGCTTCGTCTCAATGAGTCTGAAGCCAATGCAGCAGCCCAGCAGTGCCTGTACTGTCATGCGTGCACTTCTGGCATGCACCATGTCGTTTATGCCACACAGTGCACGCACAACAGTGCAGGTATAGGGGGCACAACATATGCCACTGGTCGCATTACTAAATGGGCTCTGTTTATGGCCACTTCCTGCTTCCATTCCTCCCCACTCGGAACACCACCAGCACTGCTGGATGGATCCAGGATCCTGGCAGTGCCTGCGGTGTTATAGCGGGCTGGTTGCGGTCCGACTACCGCACTCATAATATGGAGGTTGGACCGCCGAGGTTGCGGAGGTCGGACCGCAACCATGAGTTTGGCGGTCTCAAGACCACCCTACTCGTAATAAGGTCCTAAGAAACAAGAGCCAGTGGTAGAAGAGGGAAGAGGAGAATGAAATAAGAGAGACAACAGGGACACAAAACTACACACCCTGTCTTGTCACACCTGGGGTCGTGGAGCTGAACAGGTTGTAGTGAAATGCCACAAGACAAGAGGTACCTTGAGTAACTTCTAATTGGAAGAATTAACATAACTTATAATTGTGAAATTATATACCTTAGTATTAGCTCTATGTAACCAAGTCTCTATGCTTGATAGATAACTGGAACCCTGATATTACTGCACCAAAACTGGTGCGTCACAGCATTTTCATGGCCTTTTCCCGCTTTAATTCAAGCAAGTTTGACTTGAAGGAAACTTAATGGTGATGCATTTTTTTAATCACACCTAATATGCAATAAAATACCCCCAAAAGCTCATGATTTCAATTTATGTGGTAACAAGACTTAAGGCACATATTGGAAATTATCAGGCCACTCGTAATGAGAGCATTAAACTGATTCTCCAATCTTGGAGGTCTATGGAAGTGTGCAACATCCTCTGAAGCATTTCTGGAGGATTTGAGATATGGTCCCTCTTTTTTAAGATGTTGAAGCAGCCAGAAATGATGACTACTTCCTGCAATAAAGATGCCACTTACACAGCGGAGCATAATGGATGGTGATCAGTGCCCCAAGAAGGGTCTCAAGGTGGAAAGAACCCCATGGGGAAAAGAATTCCTGAGGTAGAGTACAGATGAATTCAGATGCAGAGATCCAATTCAGAAGATGGAGCAGAAAGATTTCAAGGAAGAAGGAGGATACTAAACTACATTGAACAGAGTTCAGAAGGTTTTTGGTAACATGGGAGAGATGCTTGACTTCAAGGAAAACCTAGAAAAAAGGAATAGTTCAATGAGACAAAACTTTAGCGCAAGGATCAAAGAACACAATGAAAAAGTCTATCAGCTGCAATGCAGCACTTGCCTCTCAGGACTCTGCAGCCGTATATATACTGTATAAACAGGAGATAACATGAGAGGAAATGTGGGAGCCAGCTTGGATTGGGAAGTAGTCATTGGAATATGATGCATGTGCCATCTTGGATTGAGAATGCTAATAACTGCTTGCTCCTCCCTTTCCTGAGCTTCAGAGGAGGCAAGGAAGGCAACATGGAGAAACCTGAATGGCTTTTACTACTAGAAAATTTCCCTCAACCCCCTCCTTCTCTAAGAGTGTTCCAGAGAGAGAACTGTCGTGAGAAAAGTGAATCACCGATCCATGGTCCTGTTAAATGGTTCAGTGGATCTGAAATGTTGTAATGGCATCTTCAAGACACCCGATCAGTGACACGGAGACAAGATGTTTCTTAATTCCCCCTTACAAGAGCCAATAACAAATGTGCCTAGTACCTCAATGAAACTCTTCTATAGGGCAGGTCAATCCAAGCATTTGTGATCTATTTATCAGTTACTGACACACAATATGGAGTGGTAACTGATTCGAAAACATGAGGTTCAATGAAGTCAACTTGCATTGGGGCCTTCTGTAGGTACCTAAGGCATGAGTTGTTATAACAATACTACCACTCTTTTCATGCGTTCTTGGTTGCAATTTTCTTAGTCATTCTTTGGATGCCATCATATAAAGACTGGGGAGAATGTCACCACCCTGGGTAATTATGCAGCAGGAGCCTTTGTTTTGTCAGCAGATTGTTGAAGGTGTTGAGCTAAATCAGAAAGCAAAGTAACATCCATTGCTAAATTAATAGTCCCTTTATTGCTCAAAAGCATGAAACAAAGCAGTACATATATGTAACATGTTTTGTGGATAGTAAAATCAGTTTTCACCCACTCTTAAAATATTCCTAATTAATTATAGGATGGTGAAGTAATTCTTGATCTTGGTCTTCTAATAATTAGAATTCATACAGTTCTTCTAAACCATGTTGGGAGGGAAAATAAGGAAACACTGATGGTTATGCTCAATTACAAAATACTCATTTTCTTGAAGAACTAGATAGTCTTTTTATATCTTTTGAACTTATTCTAGAGTTGCTTTTCATAAGTAAATAGGAGCAATGCTAATTGATAGCAAGAGTGATTTATTAAAGCGTATTAATACTCAAAATAGTTTACTTCAAAGACATATTTAAAGCATAGCAATTACATTTCTTCTGAATGTCTTTTGGTATAAATCAACCTGTAATTCTGTGATACCTAACAGACTAGAATTTACATTTGCATTAGTATAGGGACAAATTTACAAAGCCATGGACAAGTATGTAAAAAAGGTATTCATGTAGTACTCTATCATGTACTCTTAGATTCCAGAATTTCTACAATTTGGACTATATTCAAAAGCAATTAGTACAGATAGAAAAGATGATCCCTTCTTTGCACTATTACTATAGGGAGTTGACTGTTATGGGGCAGATTTGTAAAGGCATGTAGGAGTATGAAAAAGAGTACTCCTTTAATTCTACTTCCCATACATATAAATGAATGCTTTTGCAAATGAGGCCCATAGTATTCTGGACCTGTCTACTCTGACTCCGTGTAAACAGGATGTGTTGCCAGTCTGGACCGTTGTAGAAAAATATCTATTTTTGTACGATCATCCCCATTTTTTGGACAGGTGCTGCTGTCCTTGGACTCTGTGCACTAGGATTCGGCTAATAAGGTCCCAACGCATGTGTTCTGACCCCTAAAATATGGTGAAATTTGTTGTACTCTTAATATTTAACTTACCTAGAAGTCCCTGTTTATGGTACAAAGTGTACCCAGGGCCTGTAAATGCCATTAGTGGACTGCAGCACTCATTGTGCCACCCACTACAGTGACAGAGCAAAAACCTGACTGCAAGTCTACCTCTGTAGCCTGACTGCGCGGTTTCAAAACTGCACATTCGACCTGCCAAAATAAACCCTTTTGACAGGCCTAAACACTAACCCTGGGCGTAGTTCGCGAAGTAGCGCTACGCGAAGCTACGTGAAGTGCACCTCGCACTACGCGAGCTACGCATAGCTACGCGAACTGCGTAGTGCACTGTGCAAAATGCTGTTCGCACTGATTGCACAGTGCCGGATGCTTGTCCGCACTGTGCAATCATTGAAAACGGCATCTTGCACAGTGCGAGCTGTCTTTACTGCCGCTCGAGTAGATTTTTACTCGAGCGGCAGCTTCTCAACGCGGACTGGTAGTTTCTCATCGCGGCGGTCGCGAGCATGCGCAACCACTCGCAATGAGAAACCTGACCTCCCGCGTTGAGAATCTCGCCGGGAGTTTTTTCCACGCTCGCGATCGGCAACTTGATGTTGCTGATCGCGAACAAGAAAAAGTCTCGCCGGGATGTCATTTTGCTTGCTCGCGGTCGCCAACTTGACGTTGAGGACCGCGAGCAAGCAAAATGATCCGCTACGCTACGCGTGTTTGCACTGTGCTACGTGCAATTCGCGTAGTGCGAAGTAGCGCAAACTTCGCAAACTACGCGAGCGTAGCGTAGTGCTTTGCCCAGGCTTACTAAACACACCTTTTAAGCATTAAAAAATCACTTCTAAGTAGGCCTTAATGCCCAAAAGGCAGGGTGCATGGAATTTAAAGGTTGGATATATAAAAGTTTAATGTTAAGCGAGTCCTTGCAGTGAAAAGGGGTTAAATCGTCCTTTGAAGTATTAATAAGTCACCTTTAATAACCCTTAATGCCCATGAGACAGAGTGCACAATATTTAAAAGGAGGACATGTAAACGTTTTATGTTTCAGTGAAAATGTATTTAATACTATTTTCACTGCAGCATGGTTTGTTGTGACATAGGAAACATTGGAATACTATATTATATGTAATAATGATGTCCCCACCTAGGAAATTGCTGCAAAGTTCATTCTTGGACTTATTAAAATATTTATTTCAAGCCCAAATTACTGGTAAAGTCGGAGTAGTAATAAATATTTTAGAACAGGGATTTTTAAAAAGCACTTGTTTCCTGCCTAAAGCCTCTAAAAGTCCAAGCTAAATAGTGCTTTGATGAGGTATGAACTGGCTCCAGGGCTGAGACAATGGCCTTGCATGTGGGGAGATGTCCTGTCCCTCTGGCAGGATGGCCATCTGGGCTGTGATCATCAAAGAGACCTAAACTGTCACAGGCAGATGTAGCTAACTCCTAAGACTACCCCCTCTTTGGGCACTCTGTTAAGAAAATACCAATTCCAGTGAGAGAGGAGCTACCTCCAGAACTGATTTTCAGTGAGCTCAGAGGTGGGGATTGCTCATTTCCCGAGCCACACCTCTAGGGTAGCGATACAAAAGGGGATGATGGACGGAACGTTTGAGCCAATCAAACACTCACCCCCAGTCAACTGATCTGGGTTTAATCCATCATCATTCTTTAGCTCACTCCACCACCCCAGTTCAGACATGGCCATATGCAAATCAGTCTGACCCTGTGCCTCATGGGAACAGTCCAGCCCGAACTGCCAAGCCATGTCTTCCCTGGACCGGAAACAAGCATCCTAGGACCGGTTTCTGGCATTCCAGCCGTCATCAGCCAGGCTTGCTTGAATCCAGTGGCAAAGTGAGCAAGGGACCCACGTCTGGGCATACCCCGCCAACTTAGGGCGAACAAAGCGATACAAAAGGGGATGATGGACGGAACGTTTGAGCCAATCAAACACTCACCCCCAGTCAACTGATCTGGGTTTAATCCATCATCATTCTTTAGCTCACTCCACCACCCCAGTTCAGACATGGCCATATGCAAATCAGTCTGACCCTGTGCCACGTGGGTCCCTTGCTCACTTTGCCACTGGATTCAAGCAAGCCTGGCTGATGACGGCTGGAATGCCAGAAACCGGTCCTAGGATGCTTGTTTCCGGTCCAGGGAAGACATGGCTTGGCAGTTCGGGCTGGACTGTTCCCATGAGGCACAGGGTCAGACTGATTTGCATATGGCCATGTCTGAACTGGGGTGGTGGAGTGAGCTAAAGAATGATGATGGATTAAACCCAGATCAGTTGACTGGGGGTGAGTGTTTGATTGGCTCAAACGTTCCGTCCATCATCCCCTTTGTATCGCTTTGTTCGCCCTAAGTTGGCGGGGGTATGCCCAGACGTGGGTCCCTTGCTCACTTTGCCACTGGATTCAAGCAAGCCTGGCTGATGACGGCTGGAATGCCAGAAACCGGTCCTAGGATGCTTGTTTCCGGTCCAGGGAAGACATGGCTTGGCAGTTCGGGCTGGACTGTTCCCATGAGGCACAGGGTCAGACTGATTTGCATATGGCCATGTCTGAACTGGGGTGGTGGAGTGAGCTAAAGAATGATGATGGATTAAACCCAGATCAGTTGACTGGGGGTGAGTGTTTGATTGGCTCAAACGTTCCGTCCATCATCCCCTTTTGTAACACCTCTAGGGTAGGCACAGGAGCTCTTCACAAAGGAAGATAGGTTCTGCCATGTTGTATTTAGGTAGAGAAGGGCACTGTGGGGTTGTTTGCAGTAGAGCACACAGGAAATGATGCAAACGTGGGTGGGTTTCCCATTGGAAACTTTTCCCCCATTGGTTAAGGAGGGGGCAGGAGTCACCATCACCCACAGGCTGGTGCCAGCCATAAATGTGGCATACTCTTCAAAACACTACTAGGCCTGTGGAAGATAGAAGAAGGGTTGCACCTACTGGTGAGACCTACGAGGAGACCTGAAAGGTTAGGCCTGCTCCCAATTGTACACAGGGCAAAGAAGTGGACTCCAAGGGTCAGTTGACTGAGCTTCTTTTAAGCTGTAGGGACACAACAAGTTGCTATAAGTCCTTTTCCTGAAAGAGCCCTGCTGACCAGTTCCAACTTGACCTGCCCTGGACTCTGCTATTGGCTTCTGCTGGAAACACTCCTCCTAACATCCTGGAAAACCTGGGACTTAGAAACTTTGTTGGCTCCAAAGACCTCTGGATTACCAGGATAAACCTGGGAATTCAATCTGACAAAGGAGCCTTGCCACTGTGCCCAATATTCTGGTTGCTCTCATTGTCACAGCACAATCAGTGCTGCAAGTCCACTAGTAGCATTTAATTTACAAGCCCTGGGCACATATAGTGCACTTTACTAGGGGCTTATAAGTAATTTAAATATGCCAATTGTGGATAAGCAAATGTTACCATGTTTTGAGTACAGGGCATATGCACCTTATCATTAGTTAGCAGTGGTAAAGTGCCCAGAATACTAGAGTCAGCAAAAATGAAGTCAGCAAAACAGGAGGTTAGAAGGCAGAAAGTCAGGCGAAACCACACCAAGGATGCCAGGTCTAACAGATAGATAGATAGATAGATAGATAGATAGATAGATAGATAGATAGATAGATAGATAGATAGATATTGAGAGTTCCCCAAAAATAGCAATTAAATTATCTAAAAAATAACAATTATATATACTTACATTACATATACATACCATGTGTGGCAAAAGCAATTGCATAGAAAAGACATGTGTGGTAATTACATTTGTTGTAAAGCCATATATTCTTGTGGGTTCTGTCCAGAGCACTTGTGCAAGTTCTGGCAGCAGATCACTTTACCTTGTTACCTTAAAAGTCATGTCACAGAGGCCACTGGGTGCTAAGCAGGCTTCACAATCATTTTATGAGGGTCTAATGAGTTAGTCAGATTCAACAGTGTCCTAAGGACCCCCATTGCTCCAGGAGGCCCTTATAACCAACTTCTTTTGGTGAATACTGTGTCATCCCTGCAAATGCACGATATACTATAATTCAGCATCATAAATAGTACAATTTCTCTCTATACTGTTCCAACACTGTATCATAACCACCACCTATTATATTCTGGCAGGCATTCTGACCATTATTGGAGGTGGAGCTAGGATAGCAGTGGTAGCATGTGGCATAATTGTCCAGCAGTGTCAACTTGTTTTCTTCTTGACGGTGTGTTTCCCTGGAGATCAGCACCCTTGAAATATTAAAGTGTTTACACAAAGTGCACTAAATATCACCGGAGGAAGCCCAGAAGAGTGAACCTCGTCCAGTAAAAACCAGTGATTGCAGCATACAGATACCAGGACACATATTATGCAGCACCTGATTTCAGTGGCTTTCTTTTCTGTAATATTGGTTACATGTCTAAGTGCTGTGTGCTACTGCAGGTGTGGTTATTGATCCTGTCCTTTGCTCTGCAAACCGTTCGTATGTTTCCTCGCTTCTCCTTCTCTTTGTAGATATCCCTCTCGCTCTCCAGCACTGCCTTTCTCCCATTAGAATGCACAGTGAGTAGTGATGCTCTATAAACATCAAATGCAATGTGTCCCTTTAGATTTTATAGCTTACTGTGCCCCAGGCACTATTATTATCAGGGCTGACATCACTCACTGGATAGGATGGTCTCTCTCTTTCCGGTTATCTGTAATGTACCAGAGATTTCATATTATTTCATTCTTCCGAACGAGGCGCTAAATCTTCTTTGGAAGTATTTACATGTTTTTTTCTCGCCCTCGTATTTTTATTTATTCCTTGGGGTGTGCGTGTAAGCCCTGCAGTTGCAGTAGGCGTGTAGGTGCGTTAGCTTTCAGATAAATGCACAGGGATCTTTACTAGGAAACAATGCAGGGACTGTTTACTCTTCAACCTTTCAGCCTTTCTAAAAGTGACAATCAATCATGGCCCTAGTTTTATGCCTTTTGGTCCTTGTTAATTTTGTGGAAGCACTACATCACAGCAAATTTTGCCCATTTCTTTAAAAAGTCAGATTGGGTTTCCAGTAAGTTTATGGCTTTTATCAATTCCATAGAGTTCCAGGATTTTTCTTGGAAATGTGTAACAGCTGCCGTTTCCTAGAAATAGTTACAGAATTCACTTGCAAATTCCATGTTACTGAAATGCAAACGCATTTTTGCATTCATTTTCACGTTTACACATTAATAAATGTGGGGCAACAACATGAATTTGGATGGCATTAGCCCGCAACTGTCAACCTAAGCCACGTCGCTCACATCCTTGACACTAATCGCTCCCTCAATGATCATATTGCCAAGAAGTCCATGATGGCATGTTACCCCTCGGGTGACACTTTTGCCCGCTTGTGAAATCCATGAATTTCAGATTACACATTTTGTTGCATTTTATGAGATTCCTGCGAATGGCATTTTGCATATTTTTTCCTGGCCGTGGCAGGTTCAAATAGAACATGTCTTGCAAGAAAAAGTTTCCAGTCCTCTGCTCTGGTCTGGAAACTTTTTGCGTGACTTTTGAATGTTCGGCACTTTCAATTTTTACACAAAATACTAGCAAATATATTAAATTACATTTTGTTTTAGCATATCCCTAATTTGAACACACCTGTTGGCAGGCAGGTCGGCGCCAGACAGGGAGACAAATGTAAGGGAGGAAATACAGGAAACACTCTTCTTCATTTATTCACCCTTCTTCTGGAACAACTTTCCCATGACCATCAGAACTGTCCAAACCACCCTCCAATTCAGCTAAGAGCTGAACATTGGCCTCTTCATATAACACTACATCTTAACACCTTACTTAGAATGCTGTTTTATCTTTACAAAAAATTCCCCTCTTTCTAATTTGTAAACAGTTATGGACGGAAACATTGGCCGTTGGCACAGTGAAGAGCTCCGTTGACCTTGGCTAGGTTTGTGCCATACAAATACCCACTTGCCTAATACATACACACAATTGCACTTTATAACATTTTTGTTGAATGTTTTGACTGACAATCTATGTAACACAATATTTTAAGAACTTAGCTTTATCACAACAGAGAGAACATATAGAACTAATAGCTCGTATCCAATAACTTGTGAATTATTTTTCAAAGAGCGGATAGAATGAGTGTGATAAATACAATATTTGTAGTTAAATGCAGGCTTTCATCTGACACTGGATAAACAGCATGGCACACCTATTATAAGAGAGCGTACATATTGGGACACAATTTATCAACAGCATATTATCGCACCTGAGAGTTGTGAGTTCAAAATTAGTGAAGAACACTAGAAAAGTCATGTGCACGCCTTTCTGCTTGACGATTAACCCAAGTTCTGTGTGTTTGGTAACTTTGGTTTGAGGCATAGCTTTGTAGCACGATTTAGAGGGTTAGGGAAAAACTGAATGTAATACTTCATTATACTATTAAAAGACACTCGTGTGCTGATTCAACTGATCATCTTATTTTGGTTCGGTTGTCCATGCCTCTAAAGGGCCGCTCAGACCAACTTTGGGAGACGGGAATTTTGAGTCAGTGGGCTTATTTTCAGGCCAAAGTATCAATAAATCCCCCTCAGCCCCAAACCGATGGAGAAGGCTGAGGTAGCGGCTTCTTTAACCTGCTTCTACCAGTGTGCCACAAGTGTGTGTGACCACCTAACGTTGACTGGATTTGCAATACATTTGAAGCCCTTTGGGTAGTCCCATGCTTAATCAGCACTGACGGTTGAAGGTGGTGGGCACAGGCACTTATTTTTGTTAACGGAGATATCTCAAACCTTGACTTAGAGCAAGAAAGAGAAATGCAGAGCAAGGAGAAGGATGGAGGAAAACAGATATGAGAATACGGTGCTAAAGGAAAAAATCAAGGTTTGTAAAGGAATCTGCAAGAGAGAGGCAAAGAGACAATAAGTGAATGGCATGGAAGAAAAAGGCATTAGATAAAATCAAGTATTGGCAGACTTTGAATTCAGCAACCCTGACATTAGTCAGCAACGACATTGGCTCCTAAGAAAATAGTTGACCCCCTTTGTCTTTTTTTTCTTTTTTATTCATAATTCTAATATTATATTTTTATTCTGAAAATTACGCACTGATGGAACCCCATTGCTGCCCGTCTGACAATACATGTTCTAATGGCATTTTAGAGCAATCAGAACATGAAGAAATACACCACCACAATTGTTCTCAGGTCCCATAGTTACATGACCATGTTTTGCTCGTTTCAAGTGAAGTTCAGCATCAAAATGTTCCTGCTGTATGAATTCTCCCTTATACAGTAAACCCTTTGGCTTATAGGGACCAAATTCCCCAGTTACCAAGGAGAAAATCATTGCGGGGCAACTGGGCCATTAAACTAGTCTTCAAGAGTCGTAGCCATGTCTAAGTTGGAGAACCAAGATTGTCACAGGTCTGACATCACAGCAGACCAACAGCCACAACTATCTATGACTAAAGACCATGCCTAACCTCCCCATCCCATTTTCTCCAGACTCAAATAGGATAATATTTGCTAATTTGGCCTTCCTTAACGAGTCATTCATATGCTGCAACTAATTCACAGCATGGCTGTGAGGTTCGTGTTTGTTCTCAGACGACCTTTGCCAGCTCCGCTGACTTACGTTGTGCAATATACAGTGAAGAAGGCATTGCCCATAGTATAGAGGACCTTTGTGGGTTTGTCCTGAACTGTCTCCATTCTGGGTATCTCTTCCTGTTATCCGATCCCTTTATTCCATGATCGAGACTGAGGTTAAGCTTTTTCAACCTTTCCCCCCGATCACTGGAAAGCATTTTTTTTTAAAAAAACTTTATTTACCATTTTAGCATGTAACTGGAGTACAAATATGAGAGCTCACTGTCATTGATGCATTTAAATGAATAAGGCAAGAATGTCAACCATATCGGCGACATAATGTCAAGAAACAAAAAGAAAAAAAGGAAGAAGAATCAGTGGTTAATGATTGGAAATACAGGCACGGTGTCCCGGTTGCGCCATTTAGAGGCTACCTCAATCAGCCCACCACCCAGCTTTCCCGTCAAGAGAAACAAACCCAGACTTATGCACACAATCAAGTAAACCCACCACGGAAATGAGCCTGAAGGCCATTTTAAATGGGTGATAGTGATACCCAGGGCGACTATCCTACCCCGACCGGGACAATGCCCTGCTCCAGCTGGGAAGCGGTGGTTCGACGGACGGCCTCCTTATTAGCCCTGAATGGCCCCCATACGTCTTTGGGACGGGATGATTGGGGCAGCGTGGTGGAGTATATTTCACTATTGGTATTGCAGAATGCTAAGCTGTGCAGCCAATCTTGTAATGTGGGAACTGTTTTCCGGCCCCTGTGTAGTGCGATTTCCCTTTTGGCCAGCAGCAAACTAAGAGCGGCAAAAGTCCGGATTTTTTGGGGGAAGTTAACCACGTATCCTAACAATGCAATCTCTGGAGTGGGAATGAGGGTTAGTTTGGTCATGTCTCCTAATGTCTTGTGTACCACCTCCCAGTATGGCTGAAGTTTGGGACGTCCACGTGAGATGGGCAAAGTCTGCGTGGGGGGCCTGGCATTTACGACAATTGTGTGGTCTGGAAGGATCAAGCCTGTGGGATCTGGCTGGAGTGATGTATGTTCGACGCAGGAATTTAAAATGGAGCAGTCTATGGCAGCTATTTAAGGAGACTTCCTTCGTCACTGTGCAACATTTGATCCATTGGTCGTCCGTGATGGGGTGTCCTAAGTCGTCTTCCCAGTCCTTGCGAATCTTGTCGTCATTCACTGGAATGATATCAAAGCTAGCCTTGTATAGTTTAGATATGAGATGTAGCCCTCCCAGATTCTCGATGACCAGAGACAACGGGGTGAACGAATCTGGTTCAATAGGAAAGCCAGGCAGAGAGGCCCGTAGTGCCGAACGGATTCGCCCTAGAACGAAGCGATCCATAAAGGTGGCATCACGGAAGCGCTCCTCGTCCGCCACAGAAAAGATGTGTCCACCAGGGAACAGGTCCCCCGCTTTAGTGATGGCAAATTTAGCTAAAGTGCGTTGCACCAGTCTTTCTCCCGTGATCAGCAGCCAGAGAGCATTGGGAAGGGGAAGAACCGATGCATAAAGCGTTGACATGCCGGTTATCCGCTTCAGTTTATCGCATGCCCAACTGGTGGTGGAGACCGTCTGTATATCGTTGGGGTCTCTGGGTATACCCCTGGGCAATACCGTGGATAGCTTCTCAGGCAGTACGAAATCTGCCTCGGGACGGAGATATGGGATTCTAGCGTGTGGGTGGTACCAAGCAAAAGCGTAGCTGCATTGGGCCACTAAGTAGTACAATTGAAGGTCAGGCACTCCGAACCCCCCTCTTTCATACGGCAGGGTCAGTATTTTCCAGCGCACCCGGGGCTGTTTGCCTCCCCATATCAATCTGATAAGGTGTGAGCGCAGTGTTAAAAAGAAACTGTTAGGGAGGGGAACAGGAATGTTATTTAAGAGGTATCAAAATTTGGGGAGCACCACCATCTTGACTATCGCTACTCTGCAAGCAATGTATAATGGCAATCGCAGCCAGCGTTCCACCTGCGCCTCCAGGGCTTTGATCGATTGACCGTAATTTAGGCGAATGATGTGGGCCGTGTCCAAATGCACATGAATGCCCAGATAATTAACGGAGTCAGTGCACCATTCAAAGGGGAATTCACATTCCCATCGCTGTGTGCTCGGGGTTAAGGGGAAGATAACGGACTTACGCCAGTTGATGCCCAGGCCAGAATGCTGCCCAAAGCGGATTATTTCCCTTATGAGGGGCTCCAGGTTAGCGCCGGGCTCCCTAATATAAAGGATAGTGTCATCTGCATAAATTGAGACTAACAGAGGCCCCGTGTTGAATTGGAGGCCCCTCTGCAAGTGCTTCTCCTGGAAATGCCGGATTAAGGGGTCCATGGCGAGAATAAACAGTAATGGGGACAGGGGACAGCCCTGTCGAGTACCACGGGATAAAGAGAAGGGCCGGGAGAGCATACCGTTCAAGCGAAGTCTCGCTGTGGGGCGGCTGTACAATAATTCCGTGGTGGCAATAAATCCCTTCGGCATACCTTGCGGCACATAATGAAACAAAGAATGGCCATTCTAGGCAATCGAACGTCTTTTCAGTGTCTAACAAAATAGCGGCCGCTTGAGTCTCTGGGTCAATCCTGTGAAGTGTCGAGAAAAGCATCCTGAGATTCAAAGAGGTGGAGCGATGGGGAACAAAGCCAGATTGGGCAGGGGAGATAATGAATTCCATCAGGAGAGACAGGCGCATAGCGAGAATTTTGGCCAGTATTTTATAGTCTAAATTTAGTAGGGACAGGGGTCGGTATGACCCACACAGGGACGGGTCTCTGCCAGGTTTAGGCAGGAGTATGATGACTGCCTCGCGGAAGGTGGGGGGTAGGATTTGCCTTTCGAGGGCTTCTGCATATACCTCAATGAGCTGGGGTGCCAGGAGGCCCTTCGACGTCTTGTAAAAATTCCCGGTGAAGCCGTCTAGGCCAGGGGCCGAGGATCCTCGAAGAGCCACGATGGCATTGATGACATCGTCCTCCGAGATCGGCTCAGCCAAAAATCCTACATATTCTTCTCCAAGTATACCAAGGCGATCTCGGACAGGTATGCTTCCTGTGCAGTGGGATCGCGCCCTACTTTAGACGTGTATAAGGTGGTGTAATAGTCGAGGAGTTCGTCACGGATCTGTGAGGTAGTAGTGAGTGTGAGGCCAGCGGAAAATGTCAACTCAGTAATTTAGGCTTTGCTGTATGGGGGGCAAAGCATCTGCGCCAGCACCCGGCCTGGCCGCTCTCCTTCACCATAACGTCGTGCGGTGTGATATTTACCTAGGAACAGTATCTCGCGGTCTGCAGTTTCAGTGCTGTATTCAGTGAGGAGGGCGAGTCTGTGTTAGGTCGGGGCCCAGAGTGCGGTGTGCGCGCTCCACTACAAATCCGGGGGTGAAGGATTCCCTCCCAAACATGTCTGCAAGCAAGGTTTCAACAAAGTGATCGAGGCGGCCAGTAGCAGTGGTCTCCGACACACCCAAAATGTGGACGTTGTTACGCCTGCTGCGCGCTTCGAGGTCTTCATTTTTGATTGCCACATCTTTGAGGATGCGTTCCACGCGCTCTAATCTTTTGAGGGTCTGAGCAGTGCCATCCTCAATGTCTGATATGCGTGCCTCAGCCACATCCAGGCGCCGGTCATGTGCTTGAATTTTGGCCCCCATGTTTTCAAGACGTTTGTCCAGAATGTCAAAGCGCCCATCCAGCTCCCGAAAACCCGCCCTCATCTCCTGAAGCAATGAGGGGGATTGTGTAGCGGGGTCATCTACCTGGCCCGCACCCTGGGCGTCCTCCGCCATGTTGGAGCTGTCTTCCTGATCTTTCCCAGCAACTTTCTCAAAGGGGAGGGTCCTTTGCTTAGGGTCCTTGCGGCCCATGCCGCTGTACGACCACACAAAGGGGCTGCCGGTAGCTCAGGGCTGAACTGTTTGCGGATCGGAAACAGGGCAGGAGAGGCAACCAGTGGGTGAAGAGGAGGGGTAGGGCCACAGGCACGAATGGAGCCAACGATCCGGGACTCCAGCAGACTGGGAGAGGGGGGAGGGAAGGCACCCTGCAGAACCAGCACAATGACCGGTGTGCTCGGCGGTGAAAGGATGGCGAGACTCTCGCTGCTGCGCAAGGGAAGGATGGATCCACTTCTCGTAGCGTGCAAATGGCTGGAGCTGGCAAAGCTTGAGGTGCAGTCAGTGGCGTGGTTAACAAGGCCCCAGGTATATCCGGCCGTTTTGCTGTAGAGCGTTATGGGATGGTGGCGGCAGTTGCTAGCCCGGCGCTGAAACTGGCAGCCAGTACGTTGGGCCCAATGGTCGCAGGCCGGTTAGACACGAAGCAGTGCAGGGGGGCATCCGGGCACAGGGAGCAATGGATCTACTCCCACCTCCCCCCGATCCACACCCACAGGTGACCGGGTGGTCGCCGCCCAGGCCCAGACGTGGGCCCTCTCCCCGCGGGGCCTCTGAGGAGTGCCAGGAGTGAGTGGTGCAGGCCGGGCGTATCCAAACGTGGCCGTGCCCCAGCCAAGTCAGAGAGTAGGCGGGGGGGAGCACAGAAGACGACCAGCGCCCGGTGCACTCACCACCGCGGCCGCTCTCCACTCCAGTCGGGTGGCCGCCGCTGTCCGTGACTCTGCCTCAGCCGCGCCACGTAGTGAAGAAGACCGGCGCAGGCCGGCGCTCGTCACGCCCCGGAATCCTCCAAGCGCCGGGAAGCCAGTCCAGACGCCACCAATCTGCTGTCTGAGGGAATTGATGTGAGCGCCACCGGAGCTGCAATCCGACGTTGTCTCGCCGGGATGAATTAGCGCCACATGTTTGGGGGTTATTGCTGCTGGGCTGGAGTCGGCTGGCGGAGCTTCAATGCCTCGCGGCCATCTTGGTCGGCGGCTTGCCCACGCCCCCGATCACTGGAAAGCATTTAGTCTAATGCCCAAGGTCTCCAATTCTGGTGCTTATTTCAAGGCGCTGAAAACGTAATTATTCAGTTAGGTCATTGTCTTTCACTGCTAAGTGAATGATAGACCTATATTTGGAACTCTTAAGAATTGGCTCTCACTTTCAATGCCATGTTTCTAGTTTCCCATACACTGTAAATTTATTTTTACTGATTCATTCACTCAACCTCGTATTCACTCTTTCTGAAGCACTCAGAAGCTGCTGCAAATCAGGCACTGTGCCATGTAGAAATCCACAATTCAAAAAAAATATAAAAAAGTTAACATTGAGACTATCCGTGCTTTAATGCATTTCAAAGGATCAACAGATACTGAAAGCAAACAATGGAAAAAGGCAGTCAGTTGTGAAACGAAAATATCAGAACATAGTGTGTCTATGTGTCTATATATATATACAGGTATATACTAGGTACTCTGGTGTAGGCACCCTGTCTTCTAAATTGATTGAATGTAACAATAGCCTCGCTGATGTATCTGTTTTCTTAAATTATTTATTGGCAAAGGTGTTTTTTAACATAATGAATTTTTACTCTGTTATTTTTATCTTGGCATAGCCATCATATTTTAAAAGAATCAGTCCTTTTTATTCTACATCTGGATGGCCATTATAAAATGTATTATCTATGCGCCCTTGTAAACAGGTCTGGCGTAGTTCGCGGAGTTTTGCTACATGGAACTCCGCGAAGTTACAAGAAAACTCTGCGAATTTCCGCGAGTGGCGGAGTGCAGTGCGAACTGCAGTTTGTGCTGGTATTCCTGCCGCTCGGGTAGAAATTCTACCCAAGCGGCAGCTCGCGCTCGCGAACTTACCGTTCACGATCGCGAGCAGGGAAAAAACTCCGCTGCACATCGCGAAGCGGAATTTTCTGTACTCCGCGAGCTCCGCGGAGTGCGGAGTGCAGAAAACTCCGCAAACGGAGCGAAGTTCAACGCCCAGGCCTACTTGTAAATACTTGAATGAAATTTTCCTCTTCACACATGCATTATTTGCTCCTTTTTTGTGTGGTTAATATAATGGACAAGTTTTGTATGGACAGTGTACCACTCTCGTCCTGAGGGCGTTCAGAAGAGATGGATTTGTTAATACAAGACCTCAGATGCGAATGTATGCAAAAAGTTCCACTCAAGATTTATACTTCACACGATGCTGCTATATTTTGTATATAACGTGTTTTTATCTTATGTGCTTTTATGGCCCTAGTGGCCAAAATAAAGACTATTGACTGAATATATATATATATATATATATATATATATATATATTTCTACCAAGATTGCCCAGAGTTAGAGCCGCACTCCGCTTCAGGTAAGTATCCACTTTATTAATGACACACATGCGGCTTCCCATCCCACTTTTCGTCTCGCGGCCTGACGCGTTTCGAAGTCTTTTCTACTTCTTCATCAGAGGCCATGTCGGGACCCAGTTTCCTGCTGCCACATCTTCCCGCTGCGTGTCCTACGAATTCATTGGCTACCGGTGCGCCAAATTTGAATAGTTCATTCTTTCCAAAGCACGCTGGGACATGTAGTCCATTTTGCATTTTTCTTCCCTCCAGTGGGTTGGGTTCCCAACATATTCTTTAGAGACACCTTTTCTCAGCCCTCCAGTGGGCTCCAGGATGAAAAGGCGCATGTGAAATTAAATCTCCTGCTGCGCCCGTGCAAAAACGACAATCTCGCTCTTGCGGGCCCTTCGATGCTTTACAGGTGGTTGCTCCCACGGCCTGGAACCGCCGTGATTTTGTATTTCTACCAAGATTGCCCAGAGTTAGAGCCGCACTCCGCTTCAGGTAAGTATCCACTTTATTAATGACACACATGCGGCTTCCCATCCCACTTTTCGTCTCGCGGCCTGACGCGTTTCGAAGTCTTTTCTACTTCTTCATCAGAGGCCATGTCGGGACCCAGTTTCCTGCTGCCACATCTTCCCGCTGCGTGTCCTACGAATTCATTGGCTACCGATGCGCCAAATTTGAATAGTTCATTCTTTCCAAAGCACGCTGGGACATGTAGTCCATTTTGCATTTTTTCTTCCCTCCAGTGGGTTGGGTTCCCAACATATTCTTTAGAGACACCTTTTCTCAGCCCTCCAGTGGGCTCCAGGATGAAAAGGCGCATGTGAAATTAATCTCCTGCTGCGCCCGTGCAAAAACGACAATCTCGCTCTTGCGGGCCCTTCGATGCTTTACAGGTGGTGCGTTGCTCCCACGGCCTGGAACCGCCGTGATTTTGTATTTCTACCAAGATTGCCCAGAGTTAGAGCCGCACTCCGCTTCAGGTAAGTATCCACTTTATTAATGACACACATGCGGCTTCCCATCCCACTTTTCGTCTCGCGGCCTGACGCGTTTCGAAGTCTTTTCTACTTCTTCATCAGAGGCCATGTCGGGACCCAGTTTCCTGCTGCCACATCTTCCCGCTGCGTGTCCTACGAATTCATTGGCTACCGGTGCGCCAAATTTGAATAGTTCATTCTTTCCAAAGCACGCTGGGACATGTAGTCCATTTTGCATTTTTTCTTCCCTCCAGTGGGTTGGGTTCCCAACATATTCTTTAGAGACACCTTTTCTCAGCCCTCCAGTGGGCTCCAGGATGAAAAGGCGCATGTGAAATTAAATCTCCTGCTGCGCCCGTGCAAAAACGACAGTCTCGCTCTTGCGGGCCCTTCGATGCTTTACAGGTGGTGCGTTGCTCCCACGGTCTGGAACCGCCGTGATTTTGTATTTCTACCAAGATTGCCCAGAGTTAGAGCCGCACTCCGCTTCAGGTAAGTATCCACTTTATTAATGACACACATGCGGCTTCCCATCCCACTTTTCGTCTCGCGGCCTGACGCGTTCAAGTCTTTTCTACTTCTTCATCAGAGGCCATGTCGGGACCCAGTTTCCTGCTGCCACATCTTCCCGCTGCGTGTCCTACGAATTCATTGGCTACCGGTGCGCCAAATTTGAATAGTTCATTCTTTCCAAAGCACGCTGGGACATGTAGTCCATTTTGCATTTTTTCTTCCCTCCAGTGGGTTGGGTTCCCAACATATTCTTTAGAGACACCTTTTCTCAGCCCTCCAGTGGGCTCCAGGATGAAAAGGCGCATGTGAAATTAAATCTCCTGCTGCTCCCATGCAAAAACGACAATCTCGCTCTTGCGGGCCCTTCGATGCTTTACAGGTGGTGCGTTGCTCCCACGGCCTGGAACCGCCGTGATTTTGTATTTCTACCAAGATTGCCCAGAGTTAGAGCCGCACTCCGCTTCAGGTAAGTATCCACTTTATTAATGACACACATGCGGCTTCCCATCCCACTTTTCGTCTCGCGGCCTGACGCGTTCCAAGTCTTTTCTACTTCTTCATCAGAGGCCATGTCGGGACCCAGTTTCCTGCTGCCACATCTTCCCGCTGCGTGTCCTACGAATTCATTGGCTACCGGTGCGCCAAATTTGAATAGTTCATTCTTTCCAAAGCACGCTGGGACATGTAGTCCATTTTGCATTTTTCTTCCCTCCAGTGGGTTGGGTTCCCAACATATTCTTTAGAGACACCTTTTCTCAGCCCTCCTGTGGGCTCCAGGATGAAAAGGCGCATGTGAAATTAAATCTCCTGCTGCGCCCGTGCAAAACGACAATCTCGCTCTTGCTGGCCCTTCGATGCTTTACAGGTGGTGCGTTGCTCCCACGGCCTGGAACCGCCGTGATTTTGTATTTCTACCAAGATTGCCCAGAGTTAGAGCCGCACTCCGCTTCAGGTAAGTATCCACTTTATTAATGACACACATGCGGCTTCCCATCCCACTTTTCGTCTCGCGGCCTGACGCGTTTCGAAGTCTTTTTCTACTTCTTCATCAGAGGCCATGTCGGGACCCAGTTTCCTGCTGCCACATCTTCCCGCTGCGTGTCCTACGAATTCATTGGCTACCGGTGCGCCAAATTTGAATAGTTCATTCTTTCCAAAGCACGCTGGGACATGTAGTCCATTTTGCATTTTTCTTCCCTCCAGTGGGTTGGGTTCCCAACATATTCTTTAGAGACACCTTTTCTCAGCCCTCCAGTGGGCTCCAGGATGAAAAGGCGCATGTGAAATTAAATCTCCTGCTGCGCCCGTGCAAAAACGACAATCTCGCTCTTGCGGGCCCTTCGATGCTTTACAGGTGGTGCGTTGCTCCCACGGCCTGGAACCGCCGTGATTTTGTATTTCTACCAAGATTGCCCAGAGTTAGAGCCGCACTCCGCTTCAGGTAAGTATCCACTTTATTAATGACACACATGCGGCTTCCCATCCCACTTTTCGTCTCGCGGCCTGACGCGTTTCGAAGTCTTTTCTACTTCTTCATCAGAGGCCATGTCGGGACCCAGTTTCCTGCTGCCACATCTTCCCGCTGCGTGTCCTACGAATTCATTGGCTACCGGTGCGCCAAATTTGAATAGTTCATTCTTTCCAAAGCACGCTGGGACATGTAGTCCATTTTGCATTTTTTCTTCCCTCCAGTGGGTTGGGTTCCCAACATATTCTTTAGAGACACCTTTTCTCAGCCCTCCAGTGGGCTCCAGGATGAAAAGGCGCATGTGAAATTAAATCTCCTGCTGCGCCCGTGCAAAAACGACAATCTCGCTCTTGCGGGCCCTTCGATGCTTTACAGGTGGTGCGTTGCTCCCACGGCCTGGAACCGCCGTAATTTTGTATTTCTACCAAGATTGCCCAGAGTTAGAGCCGCACTCCGCTTCAGGTAAGTATCCACTTTATTAATGACACACATGCGGCTTCCCATCCCACTTTTCGTCTCGCGGCCTGACGCGTTTCAAGTCTTTTCTACTTCTTCATCAGAGGCCATGTCGGGACCCAGTTTCCTGCTGCCACATCTTCCCGCTGCGTGTCCTACGAATTCATTGGCTACCGGTGCGCCAAATTTGAATAGTTCATTCTTTCCAAAGCACGCTGGGACATGTAGTCCATTTTGCATTTTTTCTTCCCTCCAGTGGGTTGGGTTCCCAACATATTCTTTAGAGACACCTTTTCTCAGCCCTCGAGTGGGCTCCAGGATGAAAAGGCGCATGTGAAATTAAATCTCCTGCTGCGCCCGTGCAAAAACAACAATCTCGCTCTTGCGGGCCCTTCGATGCTTTACAGGTGGTGCGTTGCTCCCACGGCCTGGAACCGCCGTGATTTTGTATTTCTACCAAGATTGCCCAGAGTTAGAGCCGCACTCCGCTTCAGGTAAGTATCCACTTTATTAATGACACACATGCTGCTTCCCATCCCACTTTTCGTCTCGCGGCCTGACGCGTTTCGAAGTCTTTTCTACTTCTTCATCAGAGGCCATGTCGGGACCCAGTTTCCTGCTGCCACATCTTCCCGCTGCGTGTCCTACGAATTCATTGGCTACCGATGCGCCAAATTTGAATAGTTCATTCTTTCCAAAGCACGCTGGGACATGTAGTCCATTTTGCATTTTTTCTTCCCTCCAGTGGGTTGGGTTCCCAACATATTCTTTAGAGACACCTTTTCTCAGCCCTCCAGTGGGCTCCAGGATGAAAAGGCGCATGTGAAATTAAATCTCCTGCTGCGCCCGTGCAAAAACGACAATCTCGCTCTTGCGGGCCCTTCGATGCTTTACATGTGGTGCGTTGCTCCCACGGCCTGGAACCGCCGTGATTTTGTATTTCTACCAAGATTGCCCAGAGTTAGAGCCGCACTCCGCTTCAGGTAAGTATCCACTTTATTAATGACACACATGCGGCTTCCCATCCCACTTTTCGTCTCGCGGCCTGACGCGTTTCGAAGTCTTTTCTACTTCTTCATCAGAGGCCATGTCGGGACCCAGTTTCCTGCTGCCACATCTTCCCGCTGCGTGTCCTACGAATTCATTGGCTACCGGTGCGCCAAATTTGAATAGTTCATTCTTTCCAAAGCACGCTGGGACATGTAGTCCATTTTGCATTTTTCTTCCCTCCAGTGGGTTGGGTTCCCAACATATTCTTTAGAGACACCTTTTCTCAGCCCTCCAGTGGGCTCCAGGATGAAAAGGCGCATGTGAAATTAAATCTCCTGCTGCGCCCGTGCAAAAACGACAATCTCGCTCTTGCGGGCCCTTCAATGCTTTACAGGTGGTGCGTTGCTCCCACGGTCTGGAACCGCCGTGATTTTGTATTTCTACCAAGATTGCCCAGAGTTAGAGCCGCACTCCGCTTCAGGTAAGTATCCACTTTATTAATGACACACATGCGGCTTCCCATCCCACTTTTCGTCTCGCGGCCTGACGCGTTTCGAAGTCTTTTCTACTTCTTCATCAGAGGCCATGTCGGGACCCAGTTTCCTGCTGCCACATCTTCCCGCTGCGTGTCCTACGAATTCATTGGCTACCGGTGCGCCAAATTTGAATAGTTCATTCTTTCCAAAGCACGCTGGGACATGTAGTCCATTTTGCATTTTTTCTTCCCTCCAGTGGGTTGGGTTCCCAACATATTCTTTAGAGACACCTTTTCTCAGCCCTCCAGTGGGCTCCAGGATGAAAAGGCGCATGTGAAATTAAATCTCCTGCTGCGCCCGTGCAAAAACGACAATCTCGCTCTTGCGGGCCCTTCGATGCTTTACAGGTGGTGCGTTGCTCCCACGGCCTGGAACCGCCGTGATTTTGTATTTCTACCAAGATTGCCCAGATTTAGAGCCGCACTCCGCTTCAGGTAAGTATCCACTTTATTAATGACACACATGCGGCTTCCCATCCCACTTTTCGTCCTCGCGGCCTGACGCGTTTCGAAGTCTTTTCTACTTCTTCATCAGAGGCCATGTCGGGACCCAGTTTCCTGCTGCCACATCTTCCCGCTGCGTGTCCTACTGAATTCATTGGCTACCGGTGCGCCAAATTTGAATAGTTCATTCTTTCCAAAGCACGCTGGGACATGTAGTCCATTTTGCATTTTTCTTCCCTCCAGTGGGTTGGGTTCCCAACATATTCTTTAGAGACACCTTTTCTCAGCCCTCCAGTGGGCTCCAGGATGAAAAGGCGCATGTGAAATTAAATCTCCTGCTGCGCCCGTGCAAAACGACAATCTCGCTCTTGCGGGCCCTTCGATGCTTTACAGGTGGTGCGTTGCTCCCACGGCCTGGAACCGCCGTGATTTTGTATTTCTACCAAGATTGCCCAGAGTTAGAGCCGCACTCCGCTTCAGGTAAGTATCCACTTTATTAATGACACACATGCGGCTTCCCATCCCACTTCTTCGTCTCGCGGCCTGACGCGTTTCGAAGTCTTTTCTACTTCTTCATCAGAGGCCATGTCGGGACCCAGTTTCCTGCTGCCACATCTTCCCGCTGCGTGTCCTACGAATTCATTGGCTACCGGTGCGCCAAATTTGAATAGTTCATTCTTTCCAAAGCACGCTGGGACATGTAGTCCATTTTGCATTTTTTCTTCCCTCCAGTGGGTTGGGTTCCCAACATATTCTTTAGAGACACCTTTTCTCAGCCCTCCAGTGGGCTCCAGGATGAAAAGGCGCATGTGAAATTAAATCTCCTGCTGCGCCCGTGCAAAAACGACAATCTCGCTCTTGCGGGCCCTTCGATGCTTTACAGGTGGTGCGTTGCTCCACGGCCTGGAACCGCCGTGATTTTGTATTTCTACCAAGATTGCCCAGAGTTAGAGCCGCACTCCGCTTCAGGTAAGTATCCACTTTATTAATGACACACATGCGGCTTCCCATCCCACTTTTCGTCTCGCGGCCTGACGCGTTTCGAAGTCTTTTCTACTTCTTCATCAGAGGCCATGTCGGGACCCAGTTTCCTGCTGCCACATCTTCCCGCTGCATGTCCTACTGAATTCATTGGCTACCGGTGCGCCAAATTTGAATAGTTCATTCTTTCCAAAGCACGCTGGGACATGTAGTCCATTTTGCATTTTTCTTCCCTCCAGTGGGTTGGGTTCCCAACATATTCTTTAGAGACACCTTTCTCAGCCCTCCAGTGGGCTCCAGGATGAAAAGGCGCATGTGAAATTAAATCTCCTGCTGCGCCCGTGCAAAACGACAATCTCGCTCTTGCGGGCCCTTCGATGCTTTACAGGTGGTGCGTTGCTCCCACGGCCTGGAACCGCCGTGATTTTGTATTTCTACCAAGATTGCCCAGAGTTAGAGCCGCACTCCGCTTCAGGTAAGTATCCACTTTATTAATGACACACATGCGGCTTCCCATCCCACTTTTCGTCCTCGCGGCCTGACGCGTTTCAAGTCTTTTCTACTTCTTCATCAGAGGCCATGTCGGGACCCAGTTTCCTGCTGCCACATCTTCCCGCTGCGTGTCCTACAATTCATTGGCGACCGGTGCGCCAAATTTGAATAGTTCATTCTTTCCAAAGCACGCTGGGACATGTAGTCCATTTTGCATTTTTTCTTCCCTCCAGTGGGTTGGGTTCCCAACATATTCTTTAGAGACACCTTTTCTCAGCCCTCCAGTGGGCTCCAGGATGAAAAGGCGCATGTGAAATTAAATCTCCTGCTGCGCCCGTGCAAAACGACAATCTCGCTCTTGCGGGCCCTTCGATGCTTTACAGGTGGTGCGTTGCTCCCACGGCCTGGAACCGCCGTGATTTTGTATTTCTACCAAGATTGCCCAGAGTTAGAGCCGCACTCCGCTTCAGGTAAGTATCCACTTTATTAATGACACACATGCGGCTTCCCATCCCACTTTTCGTCTCGCGGCCTGACGCAATATTCACACAACAGGTTACCCCAAATGAGGAGGCCACCACAGAGGACACACTTCTGCCAACGAGGGTCCCAATAGACACAGCCTGCAACTGTCATTAGAGTACGCGGCTCAACGCGTTTCTGGTCTCCCCTTGCTCACGAGCCTCACAAAATCTGGAAAAACTGCAACCATTAATTCTGGTATTAGCAGTCAGAAATCATAAGTATTGCCCCAGTGGGAGGTGCCAATGTCCAACATTTCAAAGTTCAAATCCACAGTGGGTTAATGTACAGTGGAAACCGCATCTGTAGGAATATATAGCCCCTACGTTTTAGAAACCTCTGCTCCACACTGGCACTCGGATTTCCGGTGCCTGGATCCGCAGCCGTGCGGCGGGCCAGCCTCGCGACTGGGTAGGGCCGCTACAAATCCACACAACAGGTTACCCCAAATGAGGAGACCACCACAGAGGACACACTTCTGCCAACGAGGGTCCCAATAGACACAGCCTGCAACTGTCAATAGAGTACACGGGTCAACGCGTTTCGGGTCTCCCCTTGCTCACGAGCCTCACAAAATCTGGAAAAACTGCAACCATTAATTTAGAACACCTGCTTTATTTAAATAGTCCCCGCCCCAATGGGCGTGTCTTTGCGCCTCACTCGGCGTATGCATGTTCATGCATTCTGGGATTAGCAGTCAGAAATCATAAGTATTGCCCCAGTGGGTGGTGCCAATGTCCAACATTTCAAAGTTTAAATCCACAGTGGGTTAATGTACAGTGGAAACCGCATCTGTAGGAATATATAGCCCCTACGTTTTAGAAACCTCTGCTCCACACTGGCACTCGGATGTCCGGTGCCTGGATCCGCAGCCATGAGGCGTGCCATCCTCACGACCGGGGAGGGCTGCTACAAATCCACACAACAGGTTACCCCAAATGAGGAGGCCAACACAGAAGACCTCTAAGCAATCGCTCTGTGTGGGACTTACTGGAGGTAACAGGAGGAGTTGTTGGCTACCAAGGATGACCTTGTGGGCCAACTACCCCTCCTGTTACCTTTTGTAAGTTCCACACTGGGGGATTGCTGAGAGGTCTTCATGGCCCTACCCTCTTTATCTAACACTCTGCAAACATGCCTCCTGGTGAACTACTAGTTGGGTGATAAGGTCCCCTTGGCTGCTGAGGGTCCTTGTCACCCTCCAGTAAGTCCCACACATTGGGATTACTAAGAGGCATTCAGAGGCCACGCCCCCTTTCTCCACCACTCCTCAAATGTTATTACTACTTAAAAAAACATAGAAATTCACTGAAGAAGTCAGATGTAACAGGGACATTAAAGTTAGGAAATGGAATTTCAAAAACCTTAAAAATTCATTGAAAAAAACAAAGGTTATAGGGATGTTATTGTTAGGCTCTAGTTTCACTCGCACAAAACCCCTGAAACTCAGCACTATAACTTGCTCCCCTGCAATGCACTGCTTATGACCTCACATATCACATCACTCATGACATGGTCAGTGACATCACTGATTACATCACTGAAGACATCTCAAATGACATTACTGATGACATCACTGGTGACATCATCCATAGAATAACTAATGCACCCACTCACACCCCATAGAACCTTTCATACACCAACTCCTACTCCTACCCAACCATTCACAAATGCATTCACAGACCCATACCAGTACTTACCACCCAATCACTGATTCATAGATCTACACACACATCCACTCACTCACCCATACAGCCTGTCATACAGCCACTCACTCATTAATACAGGCACTGACATATCCACTCATATACCCATACAGCACTCACACACTGAGTCACTCACCAATAGAGCTACCCACACACCTACTCATTCACCCATACAGTCACTCACTAAGGCACTTACTCACCCATACAGCTACTTTGTCATACAGATACAAACACGTACTCACGCACCTATACAGTCACTGACACAAGCACACACTCACCCATACAGCCACTCTCACATTCACTCACTCACCCATACAGTCACTCATATACCCCGTCACTCACCTGCCTTTCACATACCCAGTTACTCACCCATATACCACTGATACATCCACTCACCCATAGATCCATACGCACACTCACTCACCCATACAGCCCCTCACACACACACTCACTAACCCATACAGCTACTGACTCACCCACTCACTCATCCATACAGGCAGTCACACACCCTCTTATCCACCCACATGGACACTCAGACACCCATACAGGTACTCAGAACACCAATCAATTACCCATGCATTCACTCATGTACCCACTCACACACCCATACAGCCACTTAGACACTAACTGACAGACTGATACAAACATTCACACACCCACTCACTCACCATGCATTCACTAAGACACCCAATCACTCACTTATACAGTCAGTGACGCACCTACTGATTCATCCATACAGGCACTCATACACCCACTGATTCACCAATACAACTTGGTATATATATTTAACAAGCATAAACTTTTTAAAAACACTCACAGTCAATGGATGATGTAATCAGTGATGTCATTTGAGATGTCATCAGTGATGTCACTGACCAAGTTATGAGTGATGTAATATGTCAGGTCATAAGCAGTGCTTTGCGGTGGCTCGAGTTATAGTTAGCTCAGCTAAATATAACTGCTGAATTTCACTGACTTTGTACAAGGGAAACCTGAGCCTAACCATAACATCCATGTAACCTTTGTTTTTTTCAGTGAATTTCTAAGGTATTTTTTATTCCATTTCCTAACTATAATGTTTCTGTAACCTTTGGTTTTTTTGAGTGTATATATATATATATATATATATATTCACTGAAAAACCACAGTTTTCAGGGACGTTATAGTTAGTTGGACATTTCACTCGTACAAAACCGGAGAAATTTGGCTGTTATAGTTAGTTGAGCTAACTATAACTCATGCCCCCGCAATGCACTGCTGGTGACATCACATATTACATCACTCATGACATGGTCAGTGACATCACTGATGATATCACTGATGACATCTCAAATGACATCACTGATGACATCATCCAGTGACTGAGTGTTTCTAAAAAGTTTAGGAATGTTATATATATATATATATATATATATACACCAAGGTGTATTGAAGAATGAGTGGGTGTATGAGTGTCTGATTGGATGATTTAGTGGGTGTGTGACTGACTGTATAAGTGAGTGATTGAACGTGTCTTAGTGAATGCATGGGTGAATGACTAATCTGTGTTAATGTCTGTATCAGTTTGTCAGTTGGTGTGTAAGTGGCTGCATGGGTTGGTGAGTATCTACATGAGTGTCTATATGGGTTAATGATTGGTTGTCTGAGTACCTATATGGGTGCCTGTGTGTTTGTGTGGGTGGGTGAGGGGCTGTGTGACTCCCTGCATGGATGTATGAGTGGGTGAATACCTGGGTGTATGGGTTCATGAGTGCATCTGTGAGGAACGGTATGGTTGAGTGAGTGTGCTTATGGCTGTGTCAGTGAGTGTATGAATGTCTCAGTGGTACATCTGTGAGTAACTACATATGTGAAAGGCAGTATATGTGAGTGTTGGAGTATATAAATGATTATATGTGAGAGTGAGTGATTGTGAGAGTGGCTGTATGGATGGGTGTGTGCTTATGTCAGTGATTGTATAAGAGACTAAGTATGTGTTAGTATCTTTATAAATAAGTGAGTTGGTGTGTGTATAACTGTGTGGGTGAGTAAATGGGAGTGTGATTGATTCTTTGCATGACTGACTAGCTGTGTGAGTAACTCTATGGGTGAGTGGCATTGTGTGAGTGTCTGTATGAGTGTATGAGTGCATAGGATAGTGGCTGTATTGATGAGTGAGTGCATGTATGAGTGACTGTATGGGTGAGTGAGTGGATGTGTGTGTAGACCTAGGAATCAGTGAGTGGGTATGTAGTAATTGGTATTGGTGTGTCTATGGTTTCGAGAATGGCAGTCTGTTATTTAGAGTGGGTGTATCAAAGGTTATATTAGGATGTGAGGAGGTGCATCAGGTTATCACATGGATGCTGTGGTACTTGCCCCAGCTCAGAGTGCTCAAACAGGCCTGTAAACGACTGGAAAGAAAATGGAGGAAGGATTACAGTGAGACCAGTAAAAGGGAGTATAGAGAGTCCATAAAATTCTACCAAGTGGAAATCAAAAAAGCCCAGGCTCTTTACTACGAAGCAAAAATCAACTCAGCAGTCAATACACCTAGAGAAATTTTCCGCATAGCAAAGACCCTACTAGAGATTCAGGCCCCTGAAAACCTGACCACAATCTCCACAGATCGGTGTAATGAATTTGGAGATTATTTTCAGGGAAACATTCAGACCATATACAATACGTTCCCTGTTTCCCCATCTCCCAGTGATCCTCCTGTCTCAGCCCTCTCCAATATCACTATGCCTCTAGACCCCGATCGGTCGTCCTTGGAGAAATTCCCACTGCTAGACCAAGACATGCTTTTAAAAATCTTTACCCGGATAAAATCTGGCTCAGCCCCCCCTCACCAGAAGGGCAAGGTCAAAGAGGTGGTGCTTCCAGTAATACTGGAAGTCATAAACCTCTCCATCACCAATAGTCAGGTTCTACCTTATTGGAAACACGCCATGGTGAGAGCCCTGCTGAAGAAGCTGAGCCTAAGTCCGGATGTTTTGAGCAACTATCGCCCAATATCTATGTTACCATGGGTTTGTAAGGTTATGTAAAAACATGTTAACTCCAGTCTGTCGACTTTCTTAGAATCCCATAATCTCCTACGCCACTCTCAGACCGGATTTCGTCCCCTGCTGGGAACAGAGCCAGCACTCATCACCATAGTGGAGGAATCAAAAAAGATAATTGACCAGGGAGGAGCAGTGGCCATCATTCTCCTCGACCTTAGTGCCGCCTTCGACATGGTCAATTTCGATATCCTCCTCAACAGACTTAGGAATGTAGGAGTGTTGGGGGGAGCTATCTCATGGATCCAATCTTACCTCAGTGGCAGAACATTTCAAGTATTTGTGGGAGAATCCACCTCCAGGTGTGTACCCCTGAAGTATGGAGTACCTCAGGGATCTTCCCTGAGTCCGACCTTATTTAATGTATACATGAGGCAACTGGCGTACATCATTCTGCCATTCGGGATAAAAATTGCCACCTATGCGGATGAAACTCAGCTGGTAGTTTCCCTTAATCATCAACACAATGCTCCTTCTGATTTAGAATCCTGTTTGGAGAAGGTGGCAACCTGGATGCAACACTCCTGCCTTAAGCTTAATGGAGACAAATCTGAAATAATGTATTTGGGCAATCAGCCCAACGTGGACTTCAAACTACAATGGCCAACATGTCTGGGACTTGCACCCACCCCAAAGACTAAGATCAAAAGCTTGCGGGTTTGGCTTGATAAGTCATTAAAATTTGATCACCAAGCTGTGGAAGTGGCCGGCATTTGTCACGGCATCCTCAGAATTCTGAGGAAAATTCTTCCTCTTCTACCTAGGGGGGCTAGGAGAACTATGGTCCAGGCTCTAGTCCTCTCACGCTTGGACTATGGTAACTCCTTTTATCTGGGTGCACCTAAATCTACCATAAGGAAACTCCAAGTGGCCCAGATTTGCGCTGCTAGGTTGCTGCTTGGGACTCCCAGAACACAATCGGCGAAGCCGTGTCTGAAACTCTACACTGGCTACCCATTCTGGAGAGGATCAAATTCAAATCCCTTTGTATAGCCCACAAAACTCTAATGGGCAAAGGTCCTCATATTTATAAGTCCCTCATTACCTTGTATCAACCTAGGAAACTTCTTCGCTCTGCGAGCCTGGCTGTAATCCCCAAAATCCAAAAGATACGAAGTGGGGACAGCTCCTTTTCTTATTGCATAGCCAGGCTCTGGAATACCCTTCCCGTGCAGCTACAGTCTGAGACCCATCATCTTACCTTTCGAAAGCAACTGAAAACCTGGTTATTCCAGAACATTAACCTGCAAGCTCTCTCCTCTTCTTGCTCGGCTGCTAGCGCTGGGATGCCTTAGGGTAGCTATGCGCTTAAGAAATGTTAACTAATAATAATAATAATAATAATAATGTCATCAGTGATGTCATTTGAGATGTCATCAGTGATGTCACTGACCATGTCATGAGTGATGTAATATGTGATGTCATCAGCAGTGCATTGCGGGGGTGCGAGTTATAGTTAGCTCAACTAACTATAACGGCCACATTTCTCTGGTTTTGTACGAGTGAAATGTCAAACTAACTATAACGTCCCTGAAACCTGTGGTTTTTTCAGTGAATTTCAAAGGTTTTTAAATGCTAATTACTAACTATAACGTCCCTGAAAACCTATGGTTTTTTCAGTGAATTTCAAAGGTTTTTAAATGCTAATTTCCAACTATAATGTCCAAAAAATACTTTTTCTAAATTTTTAAACTTTTAAAAAAATAATGTGATGTTTGTTCCAGTCACGGTGGGTGCGCGAATCCAAGAATTTTGCTGGCATATTGGTCAAGTCGTGTACGATATGCGTACGGTATGCGACGGGTGCGCGGTTCTCGGTCCCGCGCAACGTCACTTACGTATTTCCGGGGGTTGCGCCAGGTGCGCGAATCCACCGTAAATTATTTTGATTTAAAAGTATATGTATATAGCTTTATTATATATATTATACCAAGAGATTATTTTACATAATTGTAACTATCATATATGTGTAACTGGAATAAAGATATATTATTGTTAAATATAGTTTTCAGGAATCGCGTCAAGTACGCGTCGGTTGGCAGTCGGGTGCGCGCTGCTTGCGTGCCTGGTGCACGAATCCCATGTGACTTTAAAAGAAAGCATTTCATTGGTTAAGAAGTGTTATAACCTACTTGTTGGTTAATGCATCCTCCCTATTCTTGTTCTCTGCCTTGCTGCTCAGCCAATGGGGATGTCATTGGAATGTTGAGTGTGTTTGTGCTTGAGGAGAGGTCAGTTGGAGCGGATGGGCTGAGCAGCAGGGAGGCTGCTCCTGGTGGGGCATATTATGGATCTTACTGGGCATATCTTGGATCTTACTATCATCCGGTAACTTATATTTGATCCTGTAACCTGATGAATAAATCAATAACTTGTTTTCTACATGACCTGTCTACGAGACAGTCTTCAATTTAACAAGAAGCTTTTGATTCTAGAACTTGCAGGACCCCACCCAATTTTTTCATTCTTTCAACAGCATCTACAGAGAAACAGCTCTTGTGTTTTTCTCTTCTTTTATGGATTTTTGGGGTGTTTTTTTCACATCAAAATATAATGGCTTCTTCAAATCCAGCGCAACAGCTTCCACCAGAAGAAGAAGAAGAGTTGGAAGAACCTGTCAAAGTAAGGTATGAAAGCATTGTATGGGCGTTCTTCTCCATTCCAGCTGGGGAGAAGAAAGTGAATGCACGGAAGGTCAAGTGCACAGTTTGCAAGAAGGTCCTCTCACGTGGATCGGAAAAAAAATATTTGTGCGGCACTTCTTCGATGCTGAAACATCTTCAAACAATGCATCCATGGCATCTCGCGAGAGAATAACCGCGTCAAGACCTACAAAGACAGGCAACTCAGGACGAAGGTGCAGGGCCAAGCACATCATCTGGTTCTTCAACTACTACCAGACCTCATATTATTCCTGAATTTGCTGGAGCAGCGTTGTGTAAAGTGCAAGAAAGTTCTATTCTATGGTGAACAATCGGTGGATGCCATTGTGGTTGCTATTAAAAACCACCATCGTTAATTTTTTAATTTTTTATTTTTGCAATGACTTTCTAATTGCATAATGTTTCCAAAGATTTCACCGTTGATTCTGTTAATTTTTTTCAATTTTTTAATGAAAAACACCCAAAAAATACAAAAAGAGTTGGAAAAAATACACAAAAATTATAAAAGAAAAAAATTGTATTTTTTTAGAACCGCCTATTTGGTTAAAAGTAGACAAATTTGTATGTGTTGTATGATTTGCGGCAAGTGTAATACATGGAGAAGTGTATGGGTAGTTCATGTGTGATTGCATGAGTGCATGTGTAGTGCCTGGGTGATTGGAGAAGTGCATGTGTACTACCTGAGTGATTGCATGAGTACATGGGTAATGCCTGGGTGATTGCAAGAGTGCATGGGTACTGGCTGGGTGATTGCATGAGTGCAGGGGTAGTGCCTGCGTTATTAGAGGAGTGCATAGATAGTGCCTGAGTGATTGAAGGAGTGCATGGGTAATGCCTGGGTGATTGCAAGAGTGCACAGGTAGTGCCTGAGTGATTGGAGGAGTGTATGGGTAGTGCCTGGGTTATTGGAGGAATGCAAGGATAGTGCCTGGGTGATTAGAGAAGTGCCAGGGTAGTGCCTGGGTGATTGAAGGAGTGCATGGATAGTTCATGGGTGATTGAAGGAGTGCATGGGTAATGCCTAGGTGCATGGAGGAGTTCATCAGTAGTGCCTGGGTGATTGCATGAGTGCATAGGTAGTGCCTGGGTGATTTGTTAAGTGCAAGGATAGTGTCTGGGTGATTGGAGGAGTGCATACCTAATGCATGGGTGATTGCATGAGTGCAAGGGTAATATCTAGGTGATTGGAGGAGTGCATAGATAGTGCTTGGGTGATTGGAGGAGTGCAAGGGTAGTGCTTGAGTTATTGCATGAGTGCATAGGTAGTGCCTGGGTGATTGCATGAGTGCAGGGGTACTGCCTGGGTGATTGTATGAGTGCATAGGTAGTGCCTGGGTGATTTTATAAGTTTATGGGTACTGGCTGGGTGATTGGAGGAATGCATAGGTAATGCCTGGGTGATTGCATGAGTGCAGGGGTAGTGCCTGGGTGATTAGAGGAGTGCATAGGTAGTGCCTGGGTGATTTTATAGGTGCATGGGTACTGCCTGAGCGATTGAAGGAGTGCATGGATAATTCCTAGGTGATTGCATGAGTGCAGGGGTAATGTCTGGCTAATTGGAGGAGTGCATGAGTAATGTCTGGGTGATTGCATGAGTGCAGGAGTAATGTCTGGGTGGTTGCATGAGTGTAGTGGTAGTGCCTAGGTGATTGGAGAAGTGCAAGAGTAGTGCCTGGGTTATTGTATGAGTGCATAGCTAGTGCATGGGTGATTGCATGAGTGCAGTGGTAGTGCCTGGGTGATTGCATAAGTGCATAGGTAGTGCCTGGGTGATTGAAGGAGTGCAAGGGTAGTGCATGGGTGATTGGAACAGTGCATAGCTAATGCTTTGGTGATTGCATGAGTGCAGCGGTAATGTCTGGGGGATTAGAGGAGTGCATAGGTACTGCCTGGGTGATTGCATGAGTGTAGGGGTAATGTCTAGCTGATTGCATGAGTGTAGGGGTAGTGCCTGGGTGATTGGAGGAATCCATAGGTAATGCCTGGGTGATTGCATGATTGCAGGGGTAGTGCCTGGGTGATTAGAGGAGTGCATAGGTAGCGCCTGGGTTATTTTATAAGTGCATGGGTACTGCCTGAGTGATTGAAGGAGTGCATGGGTAAACCTAGGTGATTGCATGAGTGCAAGGGTAATGTCTGGGTGATTGGAGGAGTGCATGAGTAATGTCTGGGTGATTGCATGAGTGCAGGGGTAATGTCTGGGTGGTTGAATGAGTGTAGTGGTAGTGCCTGGGTGATTGGAGGCGTGCAAGGGTAGTGCCTGTGTGATTATATAAGTGTATGGGTAGTGGCTGGGTGATTGAAGGAGTCCTTGGGTAATGCCTGGGTGATTGCATGAGTGCAGGGATAATGTGAGAGTGTTTGGAGGAGTGCATGAGTAATGTCTGGGTGATTGCATGAGTGCAGGGGTAATGCCTGGGTGATTGCATGAGTGCAGGGGTAGTGCCTGTGTGATTGCAGGAGTACAAGGGTAGTGCCTGGGTGATTGCATTAGTGCAAGGGTAATGTCTGGGTGATTGGAGGAGTGTTTAGGTAATGTCTGGGTGATTGCATGAGTGTAGGGGTAGTGCCTGGGTGATTAGAGGAGTGCATAGGTAGCGCCTGGGTGATTTTACAAGTGCATGGGTACTGCCTGTGTGATTGAAGGAGTGCATGGGTAATGCCTATGTGATGGCATGAGTGCAGGGGTAATGTCTGGGTGATTGGAGGAGTGCATGAGTAATGTCTGGGTGATTGCATGAGTGCAGGGGTAATGTCTGGGTGGTTGCATGAGTGTAGAGGTAGTGCCTGGGTGATTGGAGGAGTGCATAAGTAGGGCCTGGGGATTTTATAAGTGCATGGGTTCTGGCTGGGTGATTGGCGGAGTACAGGGGTAGTGCCTGGGTGATTAGAGGAGTGCATGAGTAATGTCTGGGTGATTGCATGAGTGCAGGGGTAATGTATAGGTGGTTGCATGAATGTAGTGGTAGTGCCTGGATGATTGGAGCAGTGCATAGGTAGTGTCTGGGTGATTTTATAAGTGCATGCATACTGGCTGAGTGATTAGAGGAGTGCATAGATACTGCCTGGGTGATTGAAGGAGTGCAAGGGTAGTGACTGGGTGATTGTATGATGGCAGGGGTAATGTCTGAGGAATTGGATAAGTGCATAGGTAATACCTGGATGATTGCATGAGTGTACGGGTAATGTCTAGCTGATTGCATGAGTGTAGGGGTAGTGCCTGGGTGATTGGAGGAGTGCATAGGTAGTGTCTCAGTGATAATATAAGTGTATGGGTACTGGCTAGATGATTAGAGAAGTGCATGAATAGTGCCTGGGTGATTGGAGGAGTGTAGGAATAGTGCCTAACTGTATAGATGAGTGCATGGGTAGTGTTTGAAGGAATGGATGAGTGCAATAAAAGTAGCTGTAAACATTATTTCACATTATCATGCTTAAAGTTATTACATTATTTCATCTTACCTTTTTTACTGATATAAATACAAAACTCAGTGGAACTATTTTACAGTAGTTTTGTTGTAAACTGAATTTAAAATCTTTTCATACTTTACCATTACCTTCTGTAAAAAAGAACAAGAAAAACTGTTATTGAATATAATATTATAGTTTTAAGAACACAACATAATTTTAGAATTACATAACATTTTCAGTTTCCCTTTTTTGCTGTTCTCAGATTCTACTGAATTTCACCATGCACCGTGATTTCAATGTAGATCATCATACAACAGCGGGGAAAAAAACAATCAATGAGATTGTAAAAAGAAAACCAAACCAGCGTTGAGCATTATTTAGAACATGTGTAACTATGTGTTTACCTATCTACAGTTTTTAAATTACATTCTTCAACTACATTAAGGGGCCGATTCCGGCCGGAAATCTCTCCGACCGAGCCGGACCCGGAGAGAATTCCGACCGAATCGGACCTAGCAGTCCGACCGAGACGAGTACGATGCATTCGCATGCTATCGGACTCGAGTCGGTCGGACTCCCATTGAAAGTCAATGGGAGCCGGTCGCACGGCGCGTACGCGGACTCCCATTGACTCAATGGGTGCGAGGCGAACAAGGCGCCCCTACAGTGGGTACGCATCCATGCGCATCGCGGCGTACATGCACAGGTAGGGGGACCCATGGGTCCCCCTGTGTGCGACTCGCGCGCCTACGCGTACAGGGGGTCCGACGCGGACCCCCAAAGTCCGGCTCCGACAGCTCTTTCGAGCCGGACGGCGCGAGTCGGTCGGACTGCTTGCGGCGCATCATACTTACCCGGCTGGGAAACGTCTCCATAGCGCGGTGCGAGTCGTGTCCGTGTGAGTCGGTCGGAGCGTGTTGAAGCCGCGTACGAGTCGGTCGGCGATTTCGCGGGAGCATGCATCGTACTCGCTCGGCCGGACCCGCGTACGATTCGGTCGGGAAACAGGGCTCCGAATCGGATCCGGTAAATCCGAATCCGATTCGGAGCACTACCGGCCGAGATCGGAATCGGCCCCTAAGTCTTTTATTTCTCTCCAGTACATTTTGTAAAATATACACTCTCATTTACATCACGTATAATATAAAGATCAAATATATAAACTACTTCTTTCAAACACAATTTTCCAAATGCAATATGAATTAGCACAAACAATAATCCAAACACTAATTGTTCACATCTTCCCAAGAGTCCGAATAATGTTTCCAAATCCATTTGCATTGAAAATATCCAAAATAAACTCGTTATTTTGTGTTCACATCTTCCCAATAGGCCGAATGATGTTTTCAAAACTTTGGCATAAAAAATATCAGATATGAATTTGGTAATTCGAAAGGCAACCTACATTTGAATTCCAAATGGGCGTCATTGCAATGTGTCCATCCTTTATTGCACTTTAAATACGCAGTGTAGTGTTCAGATGTTATAGTAGGCCCATCATGGAAAATAGTAGCCACTGCTTTAAAGTTCTTCCTGAAATTGATACTTGACTTGCCACAACATTTTTAATTTTGGTTTCCAATTTTGTTCCATTTGCTCTACAAAGTTGTAGCATTAAAATGACATATTGTCCAAATCTTTCTATATATAAGGTTGACAACATTTCTGATTTACAATGAGAACATTTCATATCTTGATTAGCTGTTTTCAATAATTTGTTAAAAGACACTGATTTGCAATCTGGTATCGTCAAGTATATGAATCGTTCAGTGTCTATTTCAGTGGTAGAAGAAAATGAACACTCTTCACATTTATGATCCCATCTGTAACTTAGTCCAAATACATTTTCAATTTCTATTCTTTCATCTTCCAATACTGCAAGCATAAACATAAGAAATTCTTGTGCATCTTGTTGTATATTCAATGTAAATTTCAATGATCCAGTACATATATCCAAAAGATGCCGAATGCCAGAAGCAGTATGGATTTTAGTTCTATCAGTTACCAACTTTTGAAAAATATAATGTAGTAAAGAACAGAGGGGCATATTATCAAGGATTAGCGATATTTATCGCTAATCGCGCTTAGCGCGTTTTTTGTTAACGCCGCCTATCGCTGGAAATTACCGCTGAGATAACACCCTATTAGTAAGGTTTATCTCCATAGCGATAATATTTCCAGCGATAGCGATAGTGAGAATATCGCTGGGAAACCAGCGATATTCTCGCATTAACTGCTAAGGTGGATTCAGCATTAGAATCCACCTCCTATACTCTTAAACAGGTAAGTCGTCCTCACTAGCAGGTGTTAGAATCTAGCGATAAACGCGCTGAGCGCAAATTATTATATCGCTTCGCCTGCCTTGCTAATAGGGGGTAGTGGGATTAGCGACTGTTTTCAGTCGCTTTTAGTAGGGAACGCCTTCCTTGCATGTCATTAGCGATAATTATCGCTGACATGCAAAGCGATGCGATAACGCGGCCTCTAACGCCTGAAAGCTGTCGCTAACGCCTGTTAGCGACAGCTTGCTAATAGGGCGATAAAATTATCGCCGCTTTAGCGGCAAAAGTGCCGCTAAAGCGGCGATAAAGCCCTTGATAATATGCCCCAGAATCTTTTTTCTCGATTTTCCATAATTTCATGATGAAGAGCCTCTAGATAAAACACAACATTCACAATTACATTAACATAGCAGTCGATACCTGAACTATTTTCTAACTGGTATCCTACAATATCATCAACAGTGTCCATTTTCATTTTCTTTGCAGTTTCATCATTCTCTTGAATTGTTTTATTTTTTTGAATCTCTTTAGAATATTTGTCATATTTCTGTTTTGGACACACTACACGTTTCTCATATACGGGATATTCCCCTAAGTTAGGAGCATAAAGTCTACTTAACTGATTGTACTCTCTTACACAATTTACATCAGCACTAATCTTTTTCTCATCAAAATCAATCAAATACAAACCAGATAATGTTCTTACTCGAGACAACGCAATGTATGCCATGCCCTCTTTAAACACTGTACTTCCAATATTTACCAAAGCACTGTCTACACTTAAACCTTGAGATTTATGAATGGTTACTGCATATGCTAAAGAAAGAGGAAACTGTTTTCTACAAACATACAAGTCTTTTACAAGCAAAAAGCAAACAGTACAATTTCCAATCTGTTTTACCTCTTCAATCTGATCAAATTTAATCTTCAAAAATTCAATTCCATCTCTGATCTGAAAATGTACAAAATCAACAACTTTTCCTATTGGTCCATTTACTAAACCTTCTTCTACATTCAAATTATGCCATAAAATTACCCGACAGTTTACACATACATATAAAGTCTTTTCTAAACCTGCAGTCTTAGACACCGACTTTTCCAAAGAATCCAATTTTGACTGTAATTTCTCTGAGAGAAGAATAGTAACTCCTTCGTGTTCCATTTTATCAATAGCTTCCATTTTCAGCATTGTTTTGTTTTTTCCAATTTCAAAAGTTCTTGATTGAATGTAGAACACTCTTGCAGTATAGGCATTAGGCAAACTATAGACTTCTTTTCTCCAATTTTTTTGTATATTATTTCAGGTGCTATGTTTTCATGTGCAAACAACTTTGTTAAAAGCCGACATTCTAAAGCTTCTTTACCATGTGCTGTCAAAACACCAATTCTTATATCTTGAAGAATGTTTCCATAATGTTCAGCTCTTGCTTGTCGCATATTCTTAATAAGTTCTTTATATTCAAAATGAGACCAAATGTTGACATTTCCAATACTTCCCAACTATTTCCTAGTGTCTTCATGGACAAGTGTTTTAAAAACAGGTTGTCCTTTTACAGGAGTAAGTTGTAGTAGGTCGCCGAATAGAATTACATGTTTTCCTCCAAATAGAACATCATAATCTGTTGCATTCTTAAATGTACAAATGCAAGCATTAAGTTTGAGACCATGCTCACCTCATCAATGATTAGAAGTTTCATTTTCTCCAGTACTCTTGAAACTTCATAAAAAGCTTCTCCAGATAGCTTGTGATATTCCAACTGATTTTCATGTTCAACTGGTAGCATGAGTAATCAATGTAACGTAATCCCTTTAATGTTGTGTGCTGCTAATCCAGTGGGAGCTGTTACAACACAAGATAAATGTGATTCAGTAGTTTTGTGTAGATAACTGGTCAAAACTCTAATTAAGAAACCTTTTCCTGTTCCAGCTTGTCCACTGATGTACATTCGAATAGGTTTAAATGATGTGCATTGGCATTCTTTTTTTTCATGCAGTAAACCATGCTGTATCTGTTGTGTCACTTGCTGATATATTTCTTTTTGTTCAATATTTAGTTTTTCTTCCAAGTTTCCCAACTCAATAATATCCTGTTGTGCTTGTTGCATTGCCGTTTCTACTTCATTCATGGCTATTGCCCCTTCATTTTCAATAATTGGTTGTCCTAGTGGATCTTGACTTAGTGGAGCAGAACTTTTACTATCTTGAGAACTGTCTCTAGCTATTTCAGCTGCAATAGTAGTTTCTTGTTTAATCTCTTCATTTAACATTTGTAGATAAGTTGGAAAAATTGTGCATTGAATGCTGTTTTTACATGCATTAAAAGAATCTTCATAGCAGTCAAAATCTCCAAGTAATTCCATTTCACTACGCCAAGGCTTGAAGAGTTGCAGAAGTGCTAAATAGAAAAATTCCCTTTTATCTGGAGTTTCACAACTGGGTTTCCTGTGGTTAATAAGATTTCCTTTGGCATGTTTTACCAAACATCCATCACATACAATTACTGCATATTTTTCTTCATTTATATTTTATGTAGCATTTCTCTTAAAGCTGTAATGTTGCAGTACTTCATAGAGACATATGTTTTCCAGATGTGGACTCCTTTTGGAATAGTACGTATCCAACATATTAGTTTTAACAATATCTGTACTTTCTGGTTCATTCAATGCTAAGTATTCAATTTCTTGTAGAGATTTTAATACTCGATTTCGTGTTGCAACGAGACCTAGACTTACCCAAATGATTCCTCTTGACTTTGAATATAAACTGGCAGAGCTCAACCGATCCGAACATTCATAAGATCCAATCTCTCGATGGGAAAGCATTTTTAAACTAAAGCTGTACAATTTGTTACTAAGAGTCTTCCCACGTTTTTTTCAACTCCGTCTTTTCAGATTTGGTTATATATGACGTATCATAGAGAGCAACAGCAATTGAATTATCTGCAACATACTGGATATCCATGTTTGCATTCCACATTGTCAAAATCACTGGATTGTAGTCATTAATATACTTTGAATCTTCAGTTCTTTTTATGTTGTATGTATTCTTTAGAGATTTCCGAGTTATAGAATGCCTTACTGCTGACATGAAACTATTGACTCTTCCTTTTAAAATTATTGGACGTGGGAATCCAAAACGACATTTTGTAAAAATGTTACCTATGACGTGTATTTTTGTCGACAATATTTTCCACATCGGTGACTTTGAAACCGTAAAACTTGTTGTCTTAAGCTGTTTTCACCTCCTTTTTTGGACTGGCACAGGTAACATAGTCTTCAATAAAAGACAAAACAGTTTCATCAGAATCAGTTCCAAATTTAGGTGCATTCTTGATCCATAATAGCATGTGTATATGAGGAGCACCTCTGGCTTGGTACTCCTTTCTCCAAAAGAAATCAATAACTTCTCCAAGAGGTGGATTATTTTTATTGCAGATAAAAGACATCATAGCTTGAAACCTATGATTAAAATGTCTACACACATTTACAGGATCCAAGAAACACAGTTCTCCAGCTGTCTTCAATTCAATGTTTTTTACATTTGAATTTGCTTGTCGTAGAAAGTCAAGTAAATCGTCCCATGCGTATTCAGCACAGCTAAGCGTAACAAACCACGTAGGGGTACCTAAGTTTGTTAACATACATTTAAGTTCTCCGTGACGACGATACCAATACTCATTAGTACCATGTTGACATGCCATCAAATTAATTAACTGAGATTCTATATGATCGTCTTTGTTGAACTTTGTCCAAGAATTCCTTTGCAGAAACATGTGTAAGACGAACTCCTGTTTTTAATATATGGTTCACTGCATATGAAAGTCCAGACAAATCACTTTCAAACAGAAGATGAAATATATATGGAATACACTGTCAAATATTGGATCTTCTGAGTACAATTTTGTTGAACAGTATTCTGAAGCTAGAATCTGTACTGGTCGTTCATCATATTGTCCACCTTTTCCAGTGGGGAAGATCTGTGGAAAACAACGAGCTTCTAAACTTTTTTCCCATACACTCATGGGAGTTCCCTTCGCTTTCTTCATTTGAAATAATTCAATAGTGTTTCTTATCACTTCTTTTGAATGTAGAGGATGTATACTGTAATGTTCATAAATTTCTTCACTCCTGGACTTGCCCACTTTTTCTATTTGGCCAGTTGAAATTTCTGTTTTATCTTCTAAACATATTTCCTGTTCTTCCACATTTACAGTTTTATAATAAATATTGTTTTGTACAAGATATAATTTAGCCTTTTGAAGTTTGGTGACATCTACTAACTCTTGCTATATTTTCCGACTCTTTGTTGGTACACCATTAACTAGAAGAACTACAGGTTCACTTTCCTCTCTATTTATACCAACAGTTTCAATATTTTTCTTAAAATCTAAAGGTAAATACACAACTCTTCCTTTAGATCTCTTTGTAAATCTGTTGGAGGCAGCTTACCTGTTTTAGGCTTGATACGAACTATAGCCTGACACGGGTGCACAGATTGAATAAGAATGTACTCATATTTATTTAAATCTACCAGTTCTGGAGGAATAGCTACCAACTCTAAGTTGTTTGTTCTCTTCTAATTTGTTGTAACAATATTTACAAATACGTTGATTACTACCCAACTCAAAACAACCTTCCACCAACAAATAAGCACCAAATTGCTCCCACTTATCATTGTTTTCCTTTTCACTTTTTAAATGTAGATCAACATTCCTAGTTCGACTTCTATATGAGTACGTCAACAACAAATACAAACATGGTTTGGTTTTTCACATGAAAGTACCTTAAACTTTGTGTAATTTCTTCTGCAAACTTCTCAGTAGTAATATCTTCCACCTCTTCTAAAACACCGACACTTATCAAACTCTCACTTTCTCTACACTCCTCTTGTGAACCAAAGAAACGAAACTGTATATCATCAGAAACTTTTTTACATCCGATACTGAACTATGCAAAAGAGCTGTTTATTTCACTTAAAGATAATGCAGGACTTTTTACGTAGTACAATCTTCTTACTAACTTCCGCATTTCTGAATGATGTACTGCTAACATTCTTAAATGATGAAAGTACTTTGACACACTTTTCTAGAAAGACAAGCCAAAGAATGACCCTGCAAGTTAGTATATTTTCTCACTTTACAGGGATCTAGTCCTTGCAACATTTTAATCTTCTGTTTAACACTTTTTTCCATAATCTCGTAAGAAAATTCGTAATATATCAATAGATTCCTGTTGTATATGACAAATACTACCACACTCCCACTTATACACTGGAGCTTGTGTACATCTCCCTTGAACTTCTTCAGCTATTACTTCCACATTTCTAGGAACCATCTTTTCTTTTTCAATTGGACAACCATTTTTTACCTCATAACAATGACCACTGGTATCAACTGCATGAACTAATGCACTTTGTTGAAAATAGCTTTCTTCATTAAAAAAAGGTTCAGTACTAGAAGTGTGCTTCCATTCATCCGAATTTGTTTTGCAAAAGTTACTTCTATTAACCAGTCTTTTTCTTTTGCTTTTCTCCTTCATAAAGTGCATTGTTTTATTCAATGTTTTCATTCTCTTCAATACCAATATAAAAAAATTCTTTTCAATTAAAAAGCCTTTTCGACTACACATTCAATCTGTTGTTTGTTCTTGTAAGATGCTGATCTTCTTTTATATTTTTTACAATCTTTCAATAAATTTTGTAGTACTCTACTTTTATACATTCTCTTCCTAATGTCTTTATATTCTTTCATCCTTCTTTCAACATAGATTGTTTTCCCATAACCTGATTTTCCATTAATTTGTCCTTTTTTCGTTTCCTTCTGATTGGTTGCAGAACTTTTCTTTCTCTTTTCCCCATTTTGAAAATTCATTACATTCTTTAAAAGTCTTTTAACAAATTCTTTAGTTCTCTTACCAGAAGTCTTTTTCTTCAATGTCACATGTTGTACTTCATCTAATTTCTGCTTTTCTCTCTCCTTTAAATAGTACTGTTTTTTTGTTGTCTTTTCTTTTGAACATTTTTTGTCATACTGAATCTTTCTTAATAATTATGCAGAATATCTGAAAAAAAGTTCAAAAACTTTCTAAAAATTATTTTATATTATTAAAATAATTATATACAAATATTCTCATCTATAAATAAAGAAATACTTTCAATTTAAAAGGTACAGACATATGCATATATGGTTTTCGGAATATGGTGAGACTTACAGCTGAGACATGTCATAGGTTTTTGCTTTATATTTGCATAGGTCCAACACCCTGAGCATTACTAGAATGGTGAAGCAGCAGCACAATAGTGAGGTTTAAGGCATGTTAGGAGATGGATTAGTTAGTACACTACTTTGTATGAGTCTGTGGAAAGGTACACTTTAAATATGCTACATAATTGTCATTAGCTGCTTCAAATGTGAAGTGCAGTCTGTCAACTTTTAAGGTCTGCATGGTGTTGTGACTAAGGTATGTCTCTACTTCAACAAGTATTCTGATACGTATTATGCATATGAAGATGCTAGACATATAAAACACAAGTATATATCTAATTGGATGTTTCTTTTATATATGATGCTGCTACCAAAAGGTACAGACAAATGCATGCATACTTTCAGGAATATGGTGAGACTTATAGTTGAGATATGTGATACATTTCTGCTTTATAGTTGGCTAGGCCCAACACCATAACGAGTCACAGAATGGTGAAGCTCCAGCACAAAAGTGAGGTTTAACACATCTTAGGAAATGGATTAGTGATTAAGCTAATTTGTATGAGTGAGTGGAAAGGTACTCTTAAACTATACCGCATAAATGTAGTTGTCTGTTTAAAATATGAAGTGCAGTCTCTCAAGTTATAAGGTCTCCATGGTGCTCTAACTGAAGTCTATCTCTGTTTACACATGTATTCTGATATGTGTTACTCCATCTGAAGATGCTAGATGTGTAAAACACAGTTATACATCCATTTCTATACTTCTCTTATATATGGTGTCACTAGAAAAGGTACAGATACACACATGCATGCTTTTAGAAATATGGGGAGACTTACAGCAGAGACATGTGAAAGGTTGCTGCTTTGCCCTTAGCTATGCTCAGTACCTGAGTAGTAGTAGAATAGTGAAGCAGTAGCAGTAGAAAAGTGATGTTTAAGATAAGTTGGGTGACAAATTACTGATTATGGTACTTTGTAAGAATCTGTAGAAAAGTTCACTTGAAGTATGCCACATAAATCTAGGTGTGTGTTTGAAATATGAAGTGCAATCTGTCAAGTTTTAAACCCTTTATAGTCTTGTGACTGAAATATGTCTATACTTGCATATGCATTTTCATACATATCATGCATGTGAAGTTGATAGACATATAAAACACAGGTATACATCTATTTGTATATTACTTTTATATATGAATTTGCTAGGAAAAGGTACAGACTTAAGTATACATTGTTTCAGGAATATGGTGAAACCTACAACTGAGATGTGATAGGTGTGCCTGAGTGATTGCATGACTCCATGGGTAGTGCTTGGGTGATTGTATGAGTGCAAGGGTAGTGGCTGGGTAATTGGACGAGAGGATGGATAGTGACTGGCTAATTGCATGAGTGCAGAGATAGAGCTTGAGTGCATGGATACGTGTATGAATAGTGCCTGAAGGCATAGATGAGTGCATGAGTAGTGCCTAGGTGAATAGATGAGTGCAACAGTAGGGCCTGAGTGATTCTATGACTGCAAGGGTAGTGCCTGGGTTAATGCATGAGTGCATAGGTAGAGCCTGCGTGATTGCCCGACTGCAGGGGTAGTACCTGGGTGATTGCATAAGTGGATAGGTAGTGCCTGGGTGATTTTATAAGTGCATGGGTACTGGCTGAGTGATTGGAGGAGTGCATAGATACTGCCTGGGTGATTGGAGGAGTGCAAGGGTAGTGCCTGGGTGATTGGAGCAGTGCATTGCTAATGCATTAGTGATTGCATGAGTGCAGGGGTAATGTCTGGGGGATTACAGGAGTGCATAAGTAATGCCTGGGTGATTACATGAGTGTAGGGGTAATGTCTAGCTGATTACATGAGTGTAGGGGTAGTGACTGGGTGATTGGAGGAATCCATAGGTAACACCTGGGTGATTGCATGAGTGCAGGGGTAGTGCCTGGGTGATTAGAGGAGTGCATAGGTAGTGCCTGGGTGATTTTATAAATGCATGGGTACTGCCTAAGTGATTGAAGGAGTGCATGGGTAATGCCTAGGTGATTGCATGAGTGCAGGGGTAATGTGTGGGTGATTGGAGGAGTGCATGAGTAATGTCTGGATGATTGCATGAGTGCAGGGGTAATGTCTGGGTAGTTGTATGAGTGTAGTGGTAGTGCCTGGGTGATTGGAGAAGTGCATAGGTAGTGCCTGGGTGATTTTATAAGTGCCTGGGTACTGGCTGGGTGATTGGAGGAGTACAGGGGTAGTGCCTGGGTGATTTGAAGAGTGCAAGGATAGTGCCTGGGTGATTTTATAAGTGCATGGGTACTGGCTGGGTAAATGCATGAGTACAGGGGTAGTGCCTGAGTGATTGGAGGAGTGCAAGGGTAGTGCCTGCCTCATTATATAAGTGTATGGGTAGTGGCTGGGTGATTGAAGGAGTGCTTGGGTAATGCCTGTGTGGTTGCATAAGTGCAGAGATAATGTGTGGGTGATTGGAGGAGTGCATGAGTAATGTCTGGGTGATGGCACGAGTGCAGGGGTAATGCCTGGGCGATTGCATGAGTGCAGGGGTAGTGCCTGGGTGATTGCATGAGTGCAGGGGTAGTTCCTTGGTGATTGCATGAGTACAAGGGTAGTACCTGGGTGATTGGAGGAGTGCAAGGGTAGTGCCTGGGTCATTATATAAGTGTATGGGTAGTGGCTGGGTGATTGAAGGAGTGCTTGGGTAATGCCTGTCTGATTGCATAAGTGCAGGGATAATGTGTGGGTATTTGGAGGAGTGCATGGGTACTGCCTGGGTGTTTGAAGGAGTGCCTGAGTAATGCCTGGGTGTTTGCATAAGTGCAGGGATAATGTGTGGGTGACTGGAAGAGTGCATGAGTAATGTCTGGCTGATGGCATGAATGCAGGGGTAATGCCTGGGTGATTGCATGAGTGCAGGGGTAGTGCCTGGGTGATTGCATGAGTACAAGGGTAGTGCCTGGGTGATTGGAGGAGTGCAAGGGTAGTGCCTGGGGGATTGAAGCAGTGTATAGCTAATGCATTGGTGATCACAGGAATGCAGGGGTAATATCTGGGGGATTAGAGGAGTACATAGGTAATGCCTGGGTGATTGCATGAGTGCAGGGGTAATGTCTAGGGGATTAGAGGGGTACATAGGTAGTGCCTGGGTGATTTTATAAGTGCATGGGTCCTGCCTGGGTGATTGGAGGAGTACAGGGGTAGTGCCTGGGTGATTGGAGGAGTGCAAGGGTAGTGCCTGGTTGATTATATAAGTGCATGGGTAGTAGCTGGGTGATTGAGGGAGTGCATGGGTAGTAGCTGGGTGATTGAGGGAGTGCATGGGTAATGCCTGGGTGATTGCATGAATGCATAGGTAGTGCCTGGGTGATTGCATGAGTGCAGGGGTAGTGCCTGGGTGATCGGAGCAGTACATAGGTAGTGCCTGGATGATCAGAAGACTGCATGGGTAGTGCTTGGGTGATTGTATAACTGCATGGGTGTTGGGCCTAGCCAAATATAAAGCAGCAATCTATTACATGACTCAATTGTAAGTCTCTCCATATTGTGGAAAGCATGCATGCATATGTCTCTACCTTTTCAAATCATCATCATATCTAAAATAAATATACAAATAGATGTATACCTGCATTTTTTGCGTCTAGTATCTTCACATGCATGGCACTCATGAGAATACATGTGCAAGTACAGACATACAGCAATCACAAGACCATGCAGACCTTAAACTTAAAACTTGACAGACTGCACTTTACATTTCAAAGAGAGACCTACATTTCTGCGCTGTACTTCAAGTGTACATTTCCCCAGACTCATAGAAAGTAGCCTAATCACTAATCCCTCTGCCAACATATCTTAAAACTCACTTCTGTGCTGCAGCTTCACCATTCTACAAATATTCAGAATGTTGCGCCTAGCCAAATATGAAACAGCAACCTATCACATATCTCTGCCATAAGTCTCAGCATATTCCTAAAAAACATGCGTGCTTGTATCTGTACCTATTGCCAAAAGCATAACAATACATGTGGAAGTAGAGACATACCTCACTCACAAGACCAGAAAGGTTTTAAAACTTGACAGACTACACTTAACATTTCAAACACACACCTAAAATTATGCTGCATATTTCAAGAGAAGTTTTACACAGACTCTAATAAAGTACCATTATCACTAATTCCTCACCCAACACATCTTAAAAATCACTTTTCTACTGCTGCTGCTTCACTATTCTACTACTAATAAGGTAATGAGCATAGCTAAGAGCAAAGCAGCAACCCTTCTCATATCTCTGTTGTAAGTCTCCCCATAATTCTAAAGGCATGCATGCATGTGTCTGTACCTTTTCCTAGTGCCATCATATATAAAAGAAACATACAAATAGATGTATAACTGTATTTTATAAATCTAACATCTTCAGACGTATAACACGTACCATAATACATTTGCAAGTAGAGACATACCTCACTCACAACACCATCCACATCTTAAAACTAGACAGACTACACTTCAAATTTCAAACAAACACTGAAAATTATGCGGTATATCTGAAGTGTAGCTTTCCACCGACTCACACAAATTAGTCTAATAACTAATCTCTCTGCAAACATGTCTTAAACCTCACTTGTGTGCTGCAGCTTTACCATTCTACAACTACTTAGAGTGTTACACCTAGCCAAAAATAAAGCAGAAACCCTTCACATGTCTCAACTGTAAGTCTCACCATATTCCTGAAAGCATGCATGCATATGTATGTACCTTTTGCTAGCAGCATCATATATAAAAGAAACATACAAATAGATACATACATGTGTTTTATACATCTACCATTTTTAGATACATAAAACACATCACAATATATCTCCTAGTAAAGACTTTCTCCAATCACAACACTATGCACATCTCAAATATTCACAGAATACACTTTCCATTTCAAGCAAACACCAAAAGTTATGTGGCATATTTCAACTGTACCTCTCTACAGACTTATAAAAAGTAGCCTAATCACTAATACCTTATGTAAACATGTTTTAAACCACACTTTTGTGCTACAACTTCACCATTCTACAACTACTCACAGTCTTGAGCCTAGCCACATACAAAGAAACAACACCTCTTTGTTATACATCATGCAACTTCAAATGTATAAGACATATGAGAATACATATACAAGTAGAGACATACTTCAATCACAACTCCATGCACACCATAAAACTTGACAGAGTGCACATCCAATTTGAAAGCGACACCTAAAATTATGCGGTATACTTCAATTCTACATTTCCAAACACTAATACAAACTTCCATAATCACTAATCTATCTCCCCATATACACATATTACTATACACAATCTATTTCAAACAACATTTAAGTACAAAAAACAAACTACAATACACATCTCTACATTTAATAATATATTTAAAACATCACAGTTCTTGAAAACATTTTAAAGTTTGAAAATAAGATTAATACATAATACACCTCACAAATATATAACTCACCTTCCAAATAGTTTTGTAGAATATGCAATATCAAAAACCCATAAAAAAAATTCTTATGCACACAATCAATGTAATGCACCACTCTCCACAAGGTAAAACCAGTAATGGCAAACTTTCCCTCTTTCTCCACAGAAATAAATGTAAGTAACAAATCACATTGCTTCCTACATTATTTCAAATTGTAAAACACATTTCTATTGTTTAGACATATTAACCCTTACCAATTGACTTCTAAAAGTGCCCAAACTGATTCTGGAATCTTCTAGAGTCGGAACTCCACCGTGCACCATTGAGATGGAGCCGCAAATCCATACGGGAGTTCAAAGATATATTACTACTAATAATAGCACTATTTTTTAATACACCACTTCTAAATACAATACTGACTTTGGAAATCTTACTTTAATAACATATTACTTATATATAAATTACAATTCCATATTTTAAAACCACAGTTAAGATTCAACCCTACCCCCATTCTCAATAATCCCAGTTTCCATAGTAACAGTTTTTGCAACATTCAACTGAACAGGCAGGTCACAAGTTCACCATATTTTCAAGTTCAGCACACATGGTTACAAATGCAAACAGCAGGTGTGGTTGACTTTTGCAAAATATTACCTTATCCTATTTACTGTACCTTTCAAACATTTTCAAATAACCAATAAGAAACATGCTTTTTAAAGAAAGTAACATGCACCCTATTTTTGAGTGTACAATGTTCAGAAACATCCAATCAATTATCTACTTTTTAAAAAACAGCATCTTGTCCACCATTTTAGATATCTCTCATTCTACCAACTGACTACCTCAAGCTACAGACATCTTTTCATTACTTCCAGACATCCCTTCAAGATGCTTACAGTATGAATTGTTGGACACAGCTATGTTTTCTGGTGCAAAAGGTATGCTGAACACAGAGGTATTGACAACGACCTAGCTTTACAAAATGTGGATATTAAATGGATTGCACAGAAAGGATTAAAGTGGCATCAATTGATGCCTTTGGTTAAAACCTTTTTGCATTTCCAACCCCCTGACCTCATGATTGTGCACTGTGGTGGCAATGACCTAGGCACATTGACTGGGGTAGGTCTGGAAATGCTAATGAAGGACACCTTTGCACAATTAAGGTTGCTTTTGCCTCAAACTGTCTTTGTATACTCTAATGTATTGCAAAGACAGAAATGGAAGTGGTCAAATCAATTCTGTCCACAGATTGAGAAAGCTAGGATGAATGTCAATAAAGCTGTTTCTGCTTCACTCAGAGACCATAGGATGGGCTCCATCTATAACAACAATATACGTTTTGATATGGATGACATCTACAGAAGTGATGGAGTTCACTTCACAGATCAAGGAAACAGAGTCTTTCTCAACAACCTAAAACTGTGCATCCGCAATTACATGTAGCTACAAAAAACTCATAATAAAAACAAGGGCTCTTTTTAGAGCCACCCTATAACACAATAGTGAATCTATATTTTTTTAACTCATACATAATCTTTTTAAATTTTTGGAGGATTTGCGCACCTGTCGCAAATCTGCAAAAGCATGAATTCAATGTACTACAACACAATTCACCTTCCAAGTTTAACTATTCATTTTTATTTTTATATATTTTAACTAACTCTATAAATTTTAATCTTATCATTAACTTCAATCACACTCCCTTTTTAAAACAACTTCACAAATGCAACACTAACATCTAAATTATATAGTACTAAATAATTTATTTGAGGAGGATCCGTGAATTCGACACAACGTTACACGGGAGGGCTGCGCTGAGAGCCGCGTTGGGGTCATGACTGGAAAGAAAAAAAACGCCCCACTTCCATTATTCGGTATTCGCCCTGGGGACCCCATCCCCCGGGGCATTACCTATTTTTTGTAAAAACAAAAACAATATTACGGAAGGAGGGCCGCATGGCCCCCCTTCCTTTGGCCACTTTCAGCCCCGGGGACCCCATCCCCTGGGGCATGGCCATCTATTTTTAAATAAATTAATTATAAAAATTAAAAGGAGAGGGACCGCATGGCCCCCCTCCTGAGGCCATTTTTGGCCCTGGGGACCCCATCCCCCGGGGCTTTGCCTCTGTTTTTTTTCATAAAAAGAATCCGGGAGGGGGGCCACGTGGCCCCCCTTCCCTGAGCCACCATTGGCCCCAGAGACCCCATCCCCCGGGGCCTGGCCTGAAGTTGGGGACCGTGGGGGGAGCCCCAATGCCCCCGCGGTCCCTGCCGGCTACCTGCCGCCTGCGGGAGCCGGCATTGCTTTTGGACAAGGGGAGCTGACATGCAGCTCCCCTTGTCCAAAAGCAATTTGCTTCGCTTCATGGAAGCAAGAGTAGGTTTTCTGCTCTCGCTTCCATTAAGCAAAGCACAGTTTGCAATGACAGGGCGTGAGCTGTGCTCACGCCCTGTCATTGCACACTGCAATGTCCCAGGGGTGAGCACCCTGGGACATTGCCGGAGCCAGCCCTGGGGGTAGCGTCCCCAGGGACATCTACGTCTCCAGGATGGGGGCTGCGTGGCCCCCCTGCCAACGCAAACATAGCCCCGGGGAGGTGGTGGTCTAGGTCTGGAAATGCTAATGAAGGACACCTTTGCACAATTAAGGTTGCTTTTGCCTCAAACTGTCTTTGTATACTCTAATATATGCCAAAGACAGAAATGGAAGTGGTCAAATCAATTCTGTCCACAGATTGAGAAAGCTAGGAAGAATGTCAATAAAGCTGTTTCTGCTTACCTCAGAGACCATAGGATGGGCTCCATCTATAACAACAATATACGTTTTGATATGGATGACATCTACAGAAGTGATGGAGTACACTTCACAGATCAAGGAAACAGAGTCTTTCTCAACAACCTAAAGCTGTGCATCCGCAATTACATGGAGCTATAAAAACTCATAATAAAAACAAGGGCTCTTTTTAGAGCCACCCTATAACACAATAGTGAATCTATATTTTTTTAACTCATACATACTCTTTTAATTTTTGTTGGATTCGCACACCCGTCGCAAATCTGCAAAAGCATGAACTCAATGTACTACAACACAATACACTTTACAAGTTTAACTATTAATTTTTAATTTTATATATTTTTACTAACGCTATCAATTTTAATCTTATCATTAACTTCAATCACACTCCCTTTTTAAAACAACTTCACAAATGCAACACTGCCATCTACATTATATAGTACTAAATTATTTATTTGAGGAGGATCCACGAATCCGAAGCGACGTTACACGGGGGGGCCACGCTGAGAGCCGCGTTGGGGTCACGTCTCGAAAGAAAAAAAACACCCCACTTCCATTATTCGGTATTCGCCCCGGGGACCCCATCGCCCGGGGCATTACCTCTTTTTTGTAAAAAAACAACAACAATATTACGGAAGGAGGGCCACGTGACCCCCCTTCCCTTGGCCACTTTCGGCCCCGGGGACCCCATCCCCCGGGGCATGGCCATCTATTTTTAAATTAATTAATTATAAAAATTAAAAGGAGGGGGACCGCATGGCCCCCTCCTGAGGCCATTTTTGGCCCTGGGGACCCCATCCCCTGGGACTTTGCCTCTGGTTTTTTTTATAAAAAGAATCCAGGAGGGGGGGCCACGTGGCCCCCCTTCCCTGGGCCACCATTGACCCCGGAGACCCCATCCCCCGGGGCCTGGCCTCAAGTTGGGGGCCGCGGGGGAGCCCCAATGCCCCCGCAGTCCCTGCTGGCTCCCTGCCTCCTGCGGGAGCCAGCATTGCTTTTGGGCAAGGGGAGCTGAAGTGCAGCTCCCCTTGTCCAAAAGCAATTTGCTTCGCTTCATGGAAGCGAGAGCAGGTTTTCTGCTCTCACTTCCATGAAGTGAAGCACAGTTTGCAATGACAGGGTGGGAGCTGTGCTCATACCCTGTCATTGCAAACTGCAATGTCCCGGGGGTGAGCACCCCGGGACATTGCCGGAGCCGGCCCTGGGGGTTAGCGGTCCCCAGGGCCACCTAGTGCTCCAGGAGGGGGGCCGCATGGCCCCCCTCCCAACGTAAACATAGCCCGGGGATGTGGTGGTCCCCGGGGCCGGGGGTCAACAACGGACCCCCGTATTAACATAATTAGTGCCCCGGGGAGGTGGTGGTCTCCGGGGCATATGGGGGGCTCAACCCCCCCCACACTATATTTTTGACACAGTCCCAGAGAGGTGGCAGTCCCCGGGGCTGCAGGAGGGGCCACATGCCACCCCAGCCCCGCATATGTAAATTAAAGCCCCGGGGAGGTGGCAGTCCCTGGGACTGCGTGAGGGAGGCAAGAGCCCCCCATGCTTTTTAAAAAAATAATAAAGCCCCGAGGAGGTGGTGGTCCTCGGGACTGCGGGGGGGCCATGAGCCCCCCCAAATTTCAATAATTATCACCCCGGGAGGTGGCGGTCCCCGGGGCTGCTGGGGCCTCCGCAGGGCCCCCATATAAATATTCAGAAATGCCCCCGGGACCTGGCCCACCCGGGGGCTCATTAAAACGAAGCACGGGAGACCACGCTTCGTTTTTTTTTATTTTCTCAGCAGGATTCGCGCACCCACCCAAATAAAAATGCTTTTTTTGGCCCTGGGGGTCCCTGTTGGACCCCTTACCAGGCCTAGGGGGTCAGGGTGTTTCTACCCTGCCCCCTTTCCTTCATTTACAACATTTCTTTACCTTTTTCCTTGTGACTCGGTTCAACCGAGTCACAAAAGGGCTGCCAACACATTTTGGTTTGGAGTGTTGGCAGCCAATCAGAATGAAGCTCGTGCTCGGGAGGGTTTGCAAAACCTTCTTGTCCACCAGATATTGATATTTTTTATTTTTGAATTTCTCAGGATCGACTGAATGGATTTACACCATTTAAAAAAAGGTCACTTTCTGAACCAAAAGCTACCTTTTTGCCAAATTTGGTGTAATTCCGTTCAGCAGTTCTGGCTGTAGCCTTGTCTAAAGTTCCAATGGAAATGAACATGGAGAAAGCGCATTTTGGGACCCCCCTTTTTTCTCGGCCCCCGCTTGACGAATCACCCCGAAACTTTGAAGACCGGAGCTGACCTGAGTGAACCATTAGTTTAGAAAATTTCACGAAGATTCGTCAAACGGCGCCAAAGACCTCATTTCTATTTTAAAAAGCGTTTTTTCTTTTGGCAATATCTTTGGCGCCGTGTATATATACACACTCAAAAACCACAGAAATACATAACTAGGACCCTAACCATACACTGCTTATGACCTCACATAATAATATTACATCTTACATCACTCATGACATGTTCTATGACATCATTTATGACATCACTGATGACATCTTAAATGACATCTCTGATAACCGAAATTGGCTCGGGGAAGGGGGCTATTCAGCCCCCCTCCCCTTATTAAATGCATTGGGCCTGGGGGGATGGGGTCCCCTGAGCCGAAAACATCTCAGGGATGGGGACCGTGCAACTCTCTCCCCTGTATTAAAGAATGCATGCGGCACCAGGCTGCAATTTTGTTTTTTTCTGTTTTTTTTTTCCAGCAATCCAGCGGGAGTCCTGCGTGATCCCGGAATTTTGGGGGGATATTTTTTGTTCAATTTTGGCTCCAGGGTGGGTTCCTCTGGTTCCCCACAATGGGGTATAGAGGGGGCAGGGTATTCATAACCTGCCCCCTTCTTATATATATTTTTTTAAATTCAGGACAGTGGACTAAGTCTCTGAATCCTGTAATGGTTGGAAGCAACATTTTTCTCATGTTGCTGGCTGCCAATCAGAGCACTGGCTCCCATGGGAGTTTGACTTCCACAGGGGCAAGATGGCCCAAGAGAAAATAAGCTCCCTAGGACAATCAGAACTCTCTATTTTTAAATTGGCACTCCTGCAAGACTCTATAGAGACTCTTGTGGACCCACCCGTCCAGATATCCACATTTTTGTAAACCTTAATTTCCCAAAATTACTGGACAGATTTACACCAATTCACAAAAAGCACAATCTGCGGACCAAGATCTAACTTCCTGCCAAATTTGGTGTAATTGTGTTGAGCAGTTTTTGCTGTAGCACCTCTTAAATAAGTTTATGGAAAATGCATGGGGATTTTGCGTGTTAGGACCCACCCTTTTTTCTTTGCCCCGCTTGACGGTTACAAACTAGGCAAAAAAGCACTTTTTGCAATGTTATGGGGAGGTTTTTCAAATGGTGCCAGAGTTATTAGCAACAAAAAAACTAATTTCCTGTGGAAATGCTGACCGAACTATAACTACCCATATATAAGTGTGTGTTCATACATACATATCCATATACATAAAGAGCAGGAACTCCCAAGCTTTAGGAGGAGTGCAGCTCCATTATATGGAGCACTCTACAACATCACAGACACTCCAAAAATGCACACCTCAAATGTCTGTTTTTCTGGCAGATTGTTAGGCATAGGATTAGCACAGTGCTATCCACGCCAAAGTAGAAAGTGACAACACATTTTGTCATTCTTGCAGCAAGGTTTTAAGCATAGAATTAGCAAGTGCCATTTTCGCTGAGCAGAAAAATACCATAAGTGTTTTACCGCTCCAGACAAGGCATTACAGCTTTAGATTGGTAGAATACCATCCAAGCCAACCTGAAACGAATAAATGAAACCCCTGACACATATATTTCACTCTTATTAGAACTCGTCATAGGTATAACTTTGTCCAGACACAAGGGAGCAACCAGTATAAGTCAAAACAATGCCATTAGTTAGTGATTAGAGCTAGACTGATGAATATATTATGCAAAAAAGACCATATATAAAACTCTAGTGGTAATAGCGCAAAGGTATAGTTAGGTCACCCTTCCCATGAAAAATATATTTTGTTTTCTTAGTAACTTTGGCAGCATTTGACGAATCTACACAAAACCTTCCAAAAAATACAGCCACTTTGGCTCTTTCCTGGAAGGGCTTGTGCTGATCCATCAAGCATGCACCAAACAATGGGGTCCCAAAATGTTGATATCCCTTTTTAATTCCCATAGTAATGTTTGCTTTCTGATACAGTAAAAGCAGCCGAACAAAATTACACCGAATTTGGCTGAAAGTTAGACCTGATATTTTTGTTTAATTCTGTTCAGTAGTTTTCAACAAATCAGCAGTTAAATAGGTACTTGGGTGGCCATGAAGGGGTTAAAAACTAAAAAAACATTTAATATCTGGACTGTGTTCATATATGTTCTTAATTTAAAGGGGGCTTGTCAATCTTTATTGGGTGGCCTCAACATGAACACTAGTTCGTGGCCACCATTACAGGTCTCAAGGACACGGTCTCTGCATCCTGAAAATTAATTTAAAAATATGTCAGAGCAGGGTGAGCACACTCTGACCCACAGGGGCATCTGAGGTGATCCCACAGCACTCTTCCTCCTTTGATTGCCTGGTCACAACATGAACAACATGTTGTGGTAGCCATTACAGGAGTCTGGAAAATGGTCCTCATTGAAATGCATTGTAGTGAAAGCCTATTTTCAAGAGTCATAAAAAGGAACACAACAGATGTTAGTCACTATATAAATCATTTGTTGGTGGTATCATACTAATTTTAGGAACTGTGGTTGTTTATAAGGTGATTTCTACCCTGTGCAAAATGTTGATCCTCTTCTAGGATTTGATGGAACATTTTAGAGAGAACGGTTTTCTTTTAAAATTTTCTCATAGAGGTTATGTAAGGTGCTGAAGAAGCTAAAATGAAAACACATTTTAGAGAATTTCACACTATCTTCATCAGTCATGTGAGAACAAAGTCTGATATTCTCAGTAAAACATATACTTCCAACAGTGGCAGCAGTCTATCAGTTGATTCCACAATGTTTTCCTGATCCTTCACCACAGTGAACATAAATGGCTAGAATGCTACACTTCTGTATGTATGACAAAAGCATGGAAAATGACACGTTAACCTGAAGACACCTGATTACCACCTTAATGGAATAAAGGTTGTAAAGGTGAAATTATACCCTACAGAGGATACTGCAGTAAATGAAGAAATGAGGGTGTTCTGTTTCTCATTGAAATTATGGTTAGTGTTCCAGAAAGCAATAATCAGGACACATTTTCTATGAGTTCTCAAAGTTCTCAACTATCTTCCTCTTCCATGTCAGTAAAACATTGACATACAGAGTAAAATATGTACTTCCAAAACCAGCAGCAATCCATTAGTTAACTCTCTAGTGATCAACTGCAGCTTCACCTTGGAGTTCTAATGAACAACTAGAGTGCTAACATTTTGTATTCAGGACAAATGTGAGGCATTCATAAATGGCATTTGTTGGAATAGGAGCTGCTGAATTTAAAGTCTTCCCTGGAAAAACAAGCTGAAGTAAATGAGCATTAAGATGTTGATGTGGGCATGCAACCAGTGGGATAACAATGTGAGGGGAGGTATAGGTTTTTAGTAATTTGAGGCTTAATGTATTTTTAGAGCTATAAATTTTAGGGAGAGATTTCAGCATAATTAAAGCTTTCCCATTGAACATCTGTTTACTCACCCTACTCTTCTTCTCAATCACTTAAAATCTTCCTAATTTGAAAATAGCGAAATTTTTAGTAGACAAACTTTATGCACAGCAAGGGTTGGCTGCCAACACATGGTTGATCACAGGTCCTGGCCCTGAGGTGATAGCTGTGCACCCGCAGAGGGACGTCTGCTGAGGGTTAAGTTTAGGGCCCTGCCTTGTGGTCAGGCCCTGCAGCTAACTGCCACTGTGAACAGGCAAAGACACTGCACAATGATGGTTGGGTGACAGCAGAGGGTTGGACTCAGGGCCTGGGCATGAGGCCATGCTTTGTAACCAATCCCCACTACACGCAGCCTACTGAATTGTGCTGCCATGTTGGGCGCTAGCATAGGGTTGGATGCTGGAACAATTTAGAATATGATTAAAAAAAACAGAAATTGACTAAAAAAACTAAGTTACAAGTGATGTTATAGTTAAGTGCTGAAATGAGGCAAGAACTAATGTTAAAAAGCAGAAACCACTGAATTACACCAGTAATAGTGTACTTAACTTAATATAACGTGGGCCCCTATTGTGCACTGCTCATAACATTACATATTACATCACTCAGAACATGTTAAATGACATCACCGATGACCAGGGGGGGTTCTCTCCAAGGGCGTTGGGACTCCGCCCCCATTACATTCAACAATAAGTACTCATATTTGATTTAATAAAAAATACCCCTTTATTGTAGTCTTCTACTCAATTTATTACTGCTAGAACACGGGCACTGTCTGCCCCACTCACCTATACCGCCGCCGTTGTTCAGTGGCCATTGTGGAGTCTGGATGTCACGTGACTGACTCTCTCGCTTGCATCCCGGGCGGGCCCAAAGAAGCCTAAGTGTTTGCCGGGCTGACAGCCTCACAGCCCTGAAGCCTGTGAGGTCATCAGCTCGGCAAAGACCTAGCTGCAAGGCGCAGTCTTCACCCCCTGATGGCGCCCAGCGTTTTAAAAACAAGCCCGGTATCGCTAACCCTCCACGTCGATCAGAGAGTGGAGAGCTTGTCACCCCACCCTTTCCCAACTCGTTACAGGGCATGGGGGGACCCACCCTGTGACGAGTTGGGAAAAGGTGTGGCAGGCGGGAAGCCAAAGAATGGAGTCTCCACAGACTCGACCTCAGACTGCTTCCTGCGCGTGAGTCTGCACTAGCAATCGGAGTGGTGGTGGAAGCCATTCTACTGCGTCACTTGAGACGGACTGCATTTTAGAGCTGAGGCAGTCCATCATTACTGCAGTGCCTGCAGCAGCTAGTCCAATGGTTGCCTGCCGCTGCCACAGCACTGCAGGTTGCTGTCCGGAGTAAGGCAGTAGGACTCGACTTGTGTTGTGAACTCAGGAGTCAGAAGTTTAACAGGTAAGGGGGGGCATTTTTTTACTTATATAGGCCCGTTTAGGGCCTTGTTGTCGCAAGGATGGCTGTCAGGCTGGGGAGGGGGGCAGACACACAGTGGATCATTGGCATTGCTAAGGTCCGTGTTAAGTGAATTTTAGTTTATGTTGTGTAAAGTGTAACTAAAGTAGCGTTAATTAAAATTCTGCTTTATGATAAATGTGGACAACATGAGCAAATGAGATAGAAAGTGGTGAGACAGAAAGTCATGAGGCGGAGAGAGTAAACATATAGGCAAATGGTGAAAGAGATAGAGAGGTGAGGTAAAAAGAGATGAGCTTGAAATAGAGGTGGTGTAGATGAAGGAGAAATACAGCGAGATGAGATCAAACAATTGTGAGGTGTAGTGAGGGTTTGAGGTAGAGATTTGAGGTAGAGACAGCGGGTAAATAAATGACCTTCATTCTTTCTAACTTTTCTTCCTCTAGCTTCTCATGCGAAATTGACTCAATTAAGACCATTGCGACTGACCCTGCTTTTGAAGTAATGCCCTTTTGGCTGCAGTAGTTAAGCAAGTGATCTAGGGGACCTCTACATGTCACAGACAACTATGAGAGGCCCTGATACTTAATAGCTAAATGTTTCCTAAACAATTATAAGCCAAAACGAAACAACATTTGAATGATTTAACAAATATATGACTGCTCTCTGCCATCTTCGCATAGGGCCAGCAGAGCTGAAAGAAGTTAATATTTGAATGAGATAACCGATTTATGAATTGATTCTAGCCTCCCAGCTCAAGGCCAGACTATGCTTTTTGAGTGCGCGAGCAATGAGTCATGGTTTCCGATTCGCCTCATCTTTCAGACAGGGTTTGCATTACGCTCTGCAGCGGGTAGGGAGGTAGTGGTAGGCACAGGGTGGTATAGAGAGAAAGGGTACAGAAAGGTGTTTTGAGAGAGAGTTGAATTAGATCCAGCTGAGGTAGAGAGAGTGAGAGGGGGCAGGTACGTACAGATGTAGCAATAGGGTGAGAGAGAGAGAGAAACTTAAAGAGAGATTGTGAGTAGATGTGACCTGAAGTTAGGGCAGAAACTTCAGACAGAAAGATTATTTTTTAAATTTAATTTTATTCAGCTGCCTCATAACACAATGGTTACGTGTGAGATAAACATGCTAGGATTCAGTGACTTCTGCATGCCCATCTGTCACACTTAAAAGATAATTTTTTATGGACTCCATGTTTATAGCAGGCTTGTTCTGATCACTTCACAATGGGCCGCTTGGAAGGTGGAGGCCCTGAGTAATTCTTCATTTTGCAGATGTGTTAAAGCAGCTATGCTCATAGTGCCCCTCTTCCTCTTCCCCTGCAGTTCACGTGCCCTGACTGTGCCCCTTCCATTCTGCACTTCCTGTGCCCTCACACTGCCACATCCTCTTGTGCAGACCTCCCGTTCCCTGTCCCTACCAACATACATCCTGCCTTCACAGTGCCCAATGCTCCCAGGCACTTATCCTGCCCTCATAGCACCCCATCCCCCTCTGCACATCTTATATCATTAAAGTGACTCACCTTCCCCAGTCAAACCCTTTAGCTCACAGTGTCCAGTGGTCCCAGGACTGAGCCTCCCCAAGGATGGAACCCAATGCAGGCTATTCAGGTGCTCTGTGTTCAACGACAAGGCCCAGGGGTTGTCATTCACACTCTCTCATTTTCCCTTCACTTTCTCATTCTAATTTATGCCTCTATTCACTCACTCTCACAAATATACTCGCACTCAAGTCAAGTCAATTCAGCTTTATTCGGTGTTAAATGTACAACCATAAAAGCATACTACAAAAACTGAAAGAAAATAATAATAATAATAATAATATATACACATTTTACAAAGTACCAATAATTCATTAGAGGGAGCACACATAATTTATCAGTGAAAATGTAAAAATTTCCTCCTTATACACGGTTAAAATATATACACTTATTTAAAAAATACACAACTATATAACATTTAATATAAAATTTCTCATGTTTTCGAATGTACTTATTCTACAGGCTGTTTCTTAAATTAATTCAGTGTTAAACAGACCTAGTTATTCTCGTCAGGTTTCTCATATAATAATGCATCTAAATATGTTAGTTCTCTTCTTTTCCTGACTGCTTTTACAATAAAACGAATAACTGAACACACAGTTTTCATATTGTCCAAGCTACATAGAAATTTAACCCTTTTGCTGCGTGCGTCGGCCAACGGCCGTCGTGAGCACTACCTCGGTAGTGCCGCGCACGTCCGTTGGCCGACGCGGCCCCGCCCGCTTAATAGAACGTTCCGCACTGGCGCGGAACATTCGAAGCAGTTAAGGTGATAAAAGCCTGTTTATAATCAAAGAGCCTGTTAGTTATGAACAGTGGTTTTAAAACAGTTTTCCTAATATCACTGTAGAAGGTACAAAATAATAAAAAGTGCAACGTGGACTGTGGGGTGTTTCCATTACACGGGCAATTCGGTAAATTATAGGACCACCTTTCCTTTTCGGAAAATGCAATTAGGTGATGTAAAGTACCAAGTCTAAGCCTTGTTAGGAAATATCTGTGTTGGGTATTCCTTACTAGGGTTAGGTATGTTTGTATACCCTCCACCAAGGGAATTTCACAGTAAGTAGTAACACTTCGCTTCTGTCTTGTATCATCATATCTGTCTTGTTCGCTGGCCAGGGTATATCTCAACTTCAGATCTTTCTTACTTATATCCAGAATAGACTCTGGATCCATTTTATTAAAGTTTAACTTGCAATATTTAAATAGATTAGAGATATGCTCTAGCCAGGAATTTTTTACAGTGATCGAGGGCCAAACAGTCCTTTATCAGATCAGTTGTAAATTTGGTCTCCTTTTGGCCCATAGCCCACGCCAGAATGTAAGTCCTGCAATATTTATAAAATCACTAATGTATGATACTCGCACTCACTATCACACTCTTGCTCATTGATTCTCACTCTGACTACCCCCCGTACTTACAAAACCCTCACACAGACACACTCCCATTCCATCACACTTCCTCTCTCACTCTCCTTACTCACTCATTCTAACTCTGACACTCATCCTACCTCACTACTTACTCCATCACTCACCCCTCTGTCACTCTCCCTCCCTCTCTCACTTATTCATGCTCACACACATTGCTCATTCTCAGTTCTACATTCAATCCCTGTCTCTCCCTCTCACTCTGTCACTTACTCATTCTCACTTTTAATCATTCTTTCACTCACTCTTATACACAGACTCACTCACAAACACACTCACATATAAACTTACTCTCGCTCTTTTGACAATTCTCACTCACTCTTTCACGCATAATCAGACTCGCAAACACTCACTCACTCTTTATTAAAGTGGATTGTGCCTGTGATCCTAATTGAAATATACCCCTTGCACGTGAAATCGAGACATCCACCTACAGAGTGCAGTGTTTTTAAACAACACTCTACAGAAAGATTGTGGCTCAGCCCTTTCTGCCCCTCCTCCTCCTGGCATGAAGACCCTGGAGAGGCCAAGAGAGCTGACCTGCTTACAGGCAGTGGTCATAAAAATATGGACATCTTATCTTCATGAACACTGCTATATTAATTAAAGAACAGTGTGATCAGAGACAAGAGGTAGAATTTGACAGCTCGCAGGTGGCAAACCAATGCCCTCATGCCCCTGTTGAAGAGCTGCCGCTACTCTACTCCCTTCTGAGAGTGAATTAGTAGCAGAGATTAATAGTTTTTATGTTTTCAGTTTCTGCTTAAAGCTGTCTAAACCTATACCACATGGTTCAATAAACGATTGCCAAATGTTTTAGATCTATGTGGTTCAGACATAGCTTACAATGTAAATGCGCATGGAAAACATCTGTTCAAAAGATTACTTATAACTTTTCAAAGAGTATAATGATCTCTAGAGGATTCATGAATGATTAAAAAACCAGAAGTTTGAGGCATGACATTAACTAATGGAACATAAACACAGACATTGTAAGAAAGGCTAGAGGGTCTTGCTTCACGGATGGTATCCCAGGCAGGGGAGAACTAACTTCAAAGCCTCTGCAAACATTTTTACTGTTGAGGATAGAAGATTACAGGCATCCCCATTGTCTCCTCTAAATGATGTCTTGATTTGACCTTAGGTGATAAGGTGATGTTGAGAGACCATTGTATTGAGGGCCATAAGGGAGCAGGCATTTCTAAGCTCTCTGGATAGACAGCAGTTATGGAAATCTGTAGCCTAAGATTTATTTTAAGTGTCAGCATGGACTGGTGTTATCTGCAGCCGAATACCTATGAGAAGCCACTATACCAGAGAAGTCAATATACTAGAAGAACATATCAATTTGATAGGGACCAGTACATGTGTCAATTTTTCTTTCAAGTTTCAAGGAAAGTAGAGCTGCCAAAGAGACACCGATAGACATTGTTTTAGATTTAGGCATCAGCATATTTATCAAGTCATAGATATTCTAAATTCTTCCATAACAGTGTGCACTGAGGATTTCTAAAGATATGATTAATACTCTGGCCCATTGTTAAAAAAAGCTATTATGAAATAAATATTTTAAGAATCTGGAGGGTTTTCATGGTCAGAGTTACTATCCTACAAATCAACAACACGCCTACTGTTGCTTCCCATACTGTTTCTCCACAGTGAGGTACAAACAATGTGGGGTATGAAGGAGATTCTACTCTATGATCCTCTGGCTAATGCTCCTGCACACTAAATATCACTTAATCTTGTATCGGAAAGGACAGAAATCATCTTGCTATGGGCGGGTAAGGTCAGAACTAAGTAAATATTATTTACTATCCTTTTCATATCAATGTATTGCAGCTTCTTAAGTGGGTGAGAAGCAATGTAAGTATAGTAAAAACATGAATTAAATAAATATATCAATATATTAGCGTCACTCCAGGTGCTCCTTTTGTTACAAAGCTCATTCAGCATGGCGTTCCAAGCCAACTCCAGGTACAGCAGCAAAGCTTGAATGGAAACTGGTTATCTTTGTAGATTGTTTAAGTGCCCATTTTAAGTTCATAATAAAAAACATACCTATGTGCTACTGTTCTTTTAAAATAATCTTTTAAAAGCACATTTATTCCCATTAATATTGCAAAGGAGAAGAACTGAGCAGAGTTCAAATTCACATATCAACAAGCAATTAAATGTATGGGAAACAAAGGAAACAAAAGTGTAGGCCAGTGATTCTTAACCTGTGGGGCACCGACCCCTGGAGGTCCAGAGTGCCGATATAGGAGGTATGTGGACCCATATGACCTCTAACCATTATTTTGTGTTAATCAAAAGCATTTTGATCTGCAAACCTATATAAAGGTGGTCCTCTTGCAAGACTAATAGTTTCATCAAGGAACAATAATACTTACTTGAAGTCTAATGCATTGCCTCCCCAATACATTTGGTATATGCATTAATAAAATAAATATATATGTTTAAACAATAATCATAGGCATTTTAGTTAGAAGCTGATTGCTAGTTCAAGAGAGAGCTGTGTGAATACAGCAGTCACTTTTTGCATTCAAACTCTCAATAATATTGTTACATAGTGAATCTATTAGTCTGTCACACACATCTGCATGCTTAGAGAGACAGTGTTCAAACCACTCAGTAACCTATGTATGTGTTCACATGTGTGCTGCCTAACAGGGCCTCCAGGCAGTAACTCCTCCTATCCCCTGCTTTACATGGTCAGTCACTTACAAGCACCTACACTTTGGCACAGCTGAAATACTTCCAAAGGCGTTTTGAGAGCAGACAACATGTATTTGACATAATGAGCATACAATCAGTCCTTTTCACGCAAAGACCCTACAATGTCTCCATCTTTGTCCATACCAAGCTTGATTATTGCCCGCGGTCTGTCCAAGGTTAATGTAAATCCAGTTACTATTTCTGTTTCATCACTTCTGCTGAGAATTCTGATTTAGCATGATTACCTAGTGATTTGTGAAAGTGACCTGTGTCTTATACTTGTTTCTAGTCACTGTCATATTAAAGCAAGAAGTTGCAGAGGAAAATTGATGTGCTGAGTTCATTTAGTGTGTATGACAGTTAACTGTAGCTGTAGATTTAGGACGCATATCTTTGAAGAGTGAGATACTCTTCTCAAGGGGGGCTAAAGATATTGGAGCAGAGCACAAAATATAGTTTTTTTATTTTATTAATAGGTGGGACTTCTTTAATTGGAAGATCAAATAATTGAGCAGAGTGGCTAATTATTTCAGAACTTGATATCTGAGCCTTGAAGAAATATTTATACTCGAAACACGTATTGGCTGTTATCAATTACTCTGTATAAAGAATCATGGTTGTCATGTATTATTTTGTATGAACAATTGGACATTCATCTATGACAAGGAAAATACATTCATCTGAAATGCTCACAGTTCAAGGACTTTATATTGTCTCTCAGATTATCAGTTCGATCTTGTTGTTGGTTATATGAAGCTTTGCTGATAGAAGGTAACCAGTGATCCCAGTGGCGTATCTAGCTGTTGTGCCCCATGTGGTGGTCACTGCATTTGCCGCCCGGTGACGCATGATGAGGAGGGGGTGCTGCCAAGTCCCGCTGCGGCTGCCCCGCACGGCTGCAGGTAAGAGCTGCAGGGGGAGGCCGACGCCCCAAAACTCATGCCGCCCGGGGCGGACCGCCCCCCACCACCCTTGCTACACCACTGAGTGATCCGAGAGTTTACCACTGGACACGATTTCCGTTTGCCTATGAATGTGATTTTATATAGTGTGTACCTGGTTGTGTATTGTTTGTGTATTATTGTTGAAGTTAAAATTGTAGGAATGGCTGAGCTATGCCTGGCTTGTAATTCAATAGGTCCGCAGAAGTCGAGAGGTTAACCACCACTGCTTTATGTCATGTACTGGTTTCGGGCCTTGTGGACCCTTTGCCTGGGATGTGGGAAAACCCTATAAAGTTAAAGTTATAAAGTACTTATAGAGCGCACAGCTACTCAAAAGAGTGTTCCGGCGCTAAGAGGACCATATGTCTAGTCTGTTGCTGTCGTAACAAAAAAAGGAAGAAACCTAAAGTTGTTGTTGAAACAGCCAGGTTTTAAGTTGTCTCCTGAATGTGGTTACTTCAAATGTCTCTGCCACCAGGAAGACTTGAGGCATGAGTGAGGCACCCATGGAGCTCCCTCTATTCACTTCCTCCTCTGTATAGCCCCACCTATCAGTTTAGCACCTTCCCTCCTTTTCATTATTGCACCGTGCTCGCCCTGGCTGTCCCTCCTACCCCCTTCAGTGTCCCACCCCTGCACAATTCAACCACGAGCACAATAGAAAATCTCAGAAGTCTCAGACCGGGCAGGCCATGTTGGGCAAATGAGCAACCCCTACCAAAGGACAAAAGAAGGCGAATCGCTGGAGATCATTTCACAGCACTCCACCAGCCGCATTGAGGCCTGGGCAGTTTACTAAGCACCTACCCATTACTCTGGTGTATTTCTGGAAAAGATGTAGCTGGATTGAAAGGATCATTCTGGTCAGCGAGCGACAGAAAATTAGGGGAGAGTGCCTGCTTCGTTTTTCAGTGATTTATTTCAACAGTCCCTCGTGTCAAGAGCAAAGCATGAGATGCAACAATAGTGTATTCAATTTGCAACAGAACATATGCGGAAAAAAACTTTTGACAACATTCTTACCTGTTGCATTTGAACATATAGAAGATGCCATGTAGAGCACTATCAGTCCGTGCGCTCTGTGCCTAGCAATGATAGTGCTCGGATTAGGATCAAGAGCGCAAATTGGCAAGAGCAAGCGCGCCCCATGCAGCATCGGGAGGGCAGCGTGGTATTCAGCTGTATTCATAACTCGGCAGCTATAACCTTTTACATCAGCTAATAGGTAACTGGTAATAGGAAGGCACAAATTACCTCTTCCTAGATGGAACTAACTCTTCAATAGCCTTATGCAAACTATAGTTCCTTCTGAAAGCAGTATTCGTGACACGGACGATCACTCCAGAATAATGTTTTAATTGTTCAATTTTATTAATAGCGCATGTTGCATTTTAGATGAAGGGAAGTAAAGGAAGGAGAACTTTTACAAGTAAGAAAAACAGTAAATTACCAGAAGGCAATGAAGAAATAGTATGTTTTGCTCCCTTCCTAGAAAATATTTACCAAACACAAGAGGTCTAAATCTGCCTAATACTTAAAAACTTGCCGAAAGGTTCAAATTAGAAGAAATGAATTGTCTAGAAATATTTTTAAATTTCCAATTAATCTGTTGGAAAGTTTTATAGGAAATTTTGGGATACTGAATCTGACTCAAAGAGCAGTTAGGCAGCTCCTCCTATTCCGATCGCAGCACCTCCCGCTCCCTTGCTGGGAGTATGGCAAAGTTACGTGTGCAAAAAACATGCAGCAGGAGCCAGGGAAAGGGAAAAAGTGCGTCTTCTGTGCAGCTTAGGTGAGTCCAAGTAATAAAATCCAGCAGTCGCGTCCCGCAGCGCGGGAGGCGTTGACGTCCTTTATGTCGCTACAGCACCACTTCCCAGCTGTCGGCAATGAGGCAGCTCCTCCTATTCTGATCACGGCACCTCCCGCTCCCTTGCTGGGAGTATGGCAAAGTTATGTGTGCAAAAAACATGCAGCAGGGGCCAGGGAAAGGGAGAAAGTGCGTCTTCTGTGCAGCTTAGGTGAGTCCAAGTAATAAAATCCAACAGTCGCGTCCCGCAGCGCGGGAGGTGTTGGCGTCCTTTATGTCGCTACAGCACCACTTCCCAGCTGTCGGCAATGAGGCAGCTCCTCCTATTCCGATCGCGGCACCTCCCGCTCCCTTGCTGGGAATATGGCAAAGTTACGTGTGCAAAAAACATGCAGTAGGGGCCAGGGAAAGGGAGAAAGTGCGTCTTCTGTGCAGCTTAGGTGAGTCCAAGTAATAAAATCCAACAGTCGCGTCAAAGAGCAGTGACTTCAAACCCAGGTTCATATCTCGATCCTGTATAGAGATGTATAGAGAGCTTGAAGTTTCCCTTTATGTGGCATCTGTTTATTGTAAACTTTATATGTTCCTTCACACTCTTTTCAGGTCTGGCTAGAAACAGCTTTAACTGTCGGCAGATTTTATACCATCAATAATCAATAAAAAAAGGACCTCATCAAGAGAGAGATTGCTGGAATGTGGTGTAGAGGGCATCAGGAATTTGGGGGGTGCTATAAACTCAGTACCAAATCCTGGTAATCACAAGTTTTCTTCCTGAAATGGGAAATAACGGCACAGCCCCACAGATACCGGGACATTTCCCATATGGTGTTGCTCTATTATGTAAAGAAAACCAAAGTCTTTTTCCGATTGCTCTGAGTAGATACAAAATGTCTAGAAAAGGGCCAGTGGGGGTTAAGCCTGAGAGGGCTTGTTTCTGTCTGTGGGGAGCATTATGTGCATCTACACACTGTTGCACGGTTGGAATGGGGCTGGGCTGTGATGCTGCCAGAAGCTCCGACAACTATAAAGAGAGGGCTGGATGTCTTCGGGCCTGGAGTTGTCAGGTCCGGAGTTGGCAGACGAATATTTCTGGGCCCGGAAAGTATTTGAATTGCAAATGGTGGAATTTCACATAGAGAGATCTCTCCAGCTTAGATATTCAGTATGGACTGATAGGAAATACAGCCACAATAAGACATCTGTATAATACGGTTAGGATAGCCACCACCCACCAAAACAAGTCATGAGGGCCATAGCGAGAGTGGTGATAGATCAGCCTCCTTCAACCATTGGTTGTTTTGTGTGTTCACATGTTCATCTCAAACTGCACCCATTAGTTATTGTAAGTGTTAATCATTACATACAGAGTTTTCCCTCTTTACCAGTTTTTATTCCTTTCATTGGTACAGAAGCAAGAGGAATGTGAATAGAGAGTGGAGTACCCTTTTTCTGCCCTATTGTGATAAACATCCAATGCTGTTCATTTCAAAGAATCTGAGGGAAGCCATCTAAGATAAGAACCTTTTTTCAGCCATTAAGCTGCTGCCCTGCTTCATCCCCAGATGACAGATGAGTGGGCTGAGCCCCATAGCTTCTCCATACATCGGTACTTCATTGCCACACCTCTGGTCCGCTCCAGAGCTATCTCATGAGTAGAGGCACTGGGAGAAGCATACAAGATGTGATGGAATGAGCACATCACTGGTGGGTGAAAAAGATGGCGCCCCCAATGAGCAACCTTAGCCATGCTGCCACTGATGCACCTATAGGTCCTCAGATCTGCTTTTATTTACCTCTATGTGTACATATCAGCTCAGTCCCAGCACTGCCCTCAATGCCAACTAGTAGGGCGAGAAGAACCGCACCCCCGCTCCAGATGTCTGACCTCCCAGACGGCGTATGGCAACAGGTGGCCATTGACTTCTTCGGGCCGTTGAAGTCCGGGAAATACATCATTGTCATCATGGATGAGTACTCCAGATTCCCCATCTCGCAACAAGCATCGTCAATAACAGCCACCACCATTATACCAATTCTGGATGAAGCGATTGCTGCATGGGGAATCCCCACAATAGTCAAAACAGACAATGGCCCACCATTCAATGGACACAACTTCACAGAATTTGCCAGACACCTCAATTTCAAACACCGGAAGATCACCCCCATGTGGCCTCAAGCCAATGGGATTGTAAAGAGGTTTATGGCTACAATAAAGAAAACCATACAACAAGCAGAACTGGACCGGCGAGACACCTATTTTGCACTCAATGTGGTGTTGAGAGCCTATCGTTCCAGCTCCCAGCCCCATGACCACATGACATTGGCAGAAGTTGATAAAGCCAAGAAAGCGAAGATGAAAGAATATGCGGATGAACGCCGCAACGCTAGAGCATCCGACATCCAAGAAGGGGATTGGGTGCTGGCCAGACAAGAACAGAGGGCCAAGACGGACAGTCGATACCGTGCCCAGCCCCTACGAGTGACGAGTCGGAAAGGAACCATGGTCAAGGCCGCCTCTGAGGGCAAGAGAATCACACGAAATGTGTTGCACTTCAAGAAGTGCAATCCGGCAGCCTATACCCAGGCAGCAGAGTCAGAACAGGACACAGATGACTCGAGTCAAGAAATTGAGACCCAGGAAAGATTTGAGACGTTACCAAGCTCAAGAGGGTCAAGAGAACTGCCCCTTCCGCGCAGGCTGCAGAGGATCATTCGGAGACCCACCCAACTCATCGAAGAACTATAACTGAGTGAACACTGGACTTTAAGAAGGGGGAGATGTGATATTGTCATACCTGGCTCCGGCACGCGGTGTTAGTAGTAGGTAGAACGAGACGCTTGGGAGAGGAGGGAGAAAGGAGGAAGTATAAGGGTGGAGCGCGAGGGAAGTGCGTGCGCACTGTAAAGGATAGAATAAAGAAAACGGTTGTGCATCTACTTAATTACTGAGACACGACGAGCATGTGGCAGGGTGGCACTCTGGAGATGGCTGTGGAGCCAAATGAAGCGCATGCCAGGATCAGTAGGATTGGTGACATTTCAAAGATTTCCCATCCCCACTGGGCATAAAGTCTTGTGTGCACTTCTGTGAATGATAGAATCAACCCTCAATCCAAGACTCCCTAATAAAAAACTCATTTTATCACTCCTGTGACCTGCCCATTTTATTTTCTTCTCATTTAGCATGTAACAGAAACTGTGCAAAGGCAGACAACTGGTTTGTTCAGAATCACAAAGTGTTATCAAGTGGGGAAATCAACATTAAACATCTATACTTCTGGTTCAACGCGCAACAACTTCGCCTGTCTCCTAGTTTGTAGATCTTATTGTCATGAGAGAGAAACATGGTGGACAGGGGATTCTAGGCCGAAACTGTAGTGCTTGAGGTAATTTGCTGCTGGTGTCCTGGGGTCTGTACCACTATAGATCTACAAAATGGACTCAGTACCCCCATTCTGCACTTCAAACTGAGGGTAATAAGGGTGAGCAGTTAAAAGCTTCTCAGGAAGGTAGTGTGGGGGGCAAGAACTCAAGATTCAACCAACCAACGAAGTTGTTCAGCCTAGTGCTTTTTTCTTGCGAGAAGAGACGCCAATTATTAACACCACAAAATGTAATTCTATTCAAAGTAATGGGCTTCAGGTACAGGATTCTTCCACTCACTAAGGGTCGTAACCACTGCATCAGTGCTAGTGCCCACTTGGGGTTCTAATGAGTGTGGTTATCCCCTCTGTATTAGAAAGATGTCTCATTGTATCTGTATTTACTATCAGTTTATACAGAACATCTAAGCCAGACGAGAATCAGCCTTGGTGCATTTACTCTACATTGGTTTTAAACCACTGCCTAAATTCGGGGACCTCTAGGTTTGTTCAGTCGCAAGTAGCGTTAAGAGATCAAGCAGCCCACTGGCCAGGTTGAAATAGTTAGTTCTAGGGAAAGCTACAGTCCCTCGGTTTTACAGGTACCTGGCTGGGCAAAGCACTGTTCAGCGCGTGGTGACCGTCCATGTTCCTCACAGTCACAGACGGAGCCCTCTGGCAGCAGAAACAGAGTCACAGAGGCAGCCTTGCTGCTCACACCACGTCTGAATTGCAGCACCCCAGGCCAGGATCACCATTGGCCCACACGCTTGTTGTGTCAGACAGATAAATCCTCCTACAGCAGGAGCAGGGTCGCAGAAGCAGCCCCACCTCTATGGACGGCGCCCAGGGTCGAACAGCCCTATAGGGCAATCAGGAACCGCTGATAGGCTGGTAAAATAGGTCTGTGTGTAGGCCAGTTTTTTTGGGCTGGTGGGCCGGCTTTTACTCTTGATTTCCCTGATATTAAAACAAAAATTACCTGCAGCAAGCTCAAATCGTTGTAGTCTTCCATAACTAGCAAAACAGCGTGTCTTTCAAAGTTCAAAACTGCCATAATTCACAAACACTGGCCATTTTTTTTAGCTTTCTGATTCACCATAGGGCCACTTTTATTTTGGTGCCCGAGCCTATTTTTAGTCCAGGTCCGGCCCTGACTGTACCAGGAATCTTCTGAGAAACTAAAAATACAGTGATCTCCATGTGCATAGTTTAAAGAAAAGAGGAAGGGGAATATATATAGCCCTGACAAATTAACGCTTATGGGTACGAATGCAGTAGAATGGGGGGAACAACATTTAAGCCACTACTCAGATGTGTAAATGCAGCAGAGGATATGAGCATATTCATGTTTAGGCTTAGTTCTAGATTCCAAGAAATAAAAACTAAGTAGGATTTCCATGGTGTGAGCAGTGGCAGGAACTGAAGAATAATATTAGAAAGTTTCTATTCAAAGAAAATGTGGTAAATGTGTGGGTTTACCTTCTAACAGGATGAAATCGGATAAATCATGAAGAAAATGTAAAAAAGGCTCGGGAGAATCATAGATTGATTCTTAATCCTAGGGTTAGAGCAAAGACATAGCTAGAGAATAAAGATTGTCTGTGATGTTACAGCAGGCATGAAATTTGCAGATTAGTTTAGTCTTCTGTGAATAACTATATATGCAACGTGAACATGCTGGAAAGCCTAACCCCACAAGCAAGCTACTGAGCAAATATCTATAAGTAATGTTATGTGGAAATATCAATCTAAAAAACACATTTCCAATCTAAATATGTTTAATATGGACATTAATACAAACTGTCCATTTGAGTGTACACACAAGTAGTTTGTAAAAACCAAGACCACATTTGTTTGCACCAGGAGCTTTAATAAACCAAGCTGTTTTACCAATTCACTATAAAAGACACATGTGCAATAGGTGGTGGACAGAATGGGAGACATTTTAGGTCATTGATATAGGAAATACATAACCCCTGCAAGGAATCCACTATGTTTTACTTAGTACAGAGATTCTCCCCAGAGTAAGGAAAGGGGATTTGGGTGGTAATTCTGTGCATACTGTAGCATTTATGGAATTATAGTGCCCACTTTGTAATTGTGGTGGCAATTAAATAATGCTGGTCATTTCAAGAAAAATAAGGGTATTCATGCAATAGAGATATCTCTGGTTAAGGCCAGCTCTTGCATAATGATGATAATTCTTGACCTGTTTGTGACTATATTTGGCATAATGTTGATCAGTCCTTGTATATTGGTGGCCCTGCCATCTGTGCCATGATGCTAGTACCTGCTTCTGGAGTAGTTCTGTCTCTAGCATCATGGGGGCAATTTTTGTCATGTTGTAAGTATCTATTTTGAATGCACCTCCAATTAGTTAAGCTGTAGACGGTAGGTTGAAACCATATTTCATGATTCAAGAAACAGATGTATCTTGAATCTTATGATGTGATTTAATGTACATTGGGTAGGTCATCAAGCCCCTGGGGTTAGATCCAACCATTGGCTGCACTAAGGCAATCTGCCAGATTTTGTGATTTGTCTTCTGCTCTGCAGGCCATTTTCATCAAAAAAGCTTTTGTTGACCCAACTATAAACACCTTTGTTGAAAATGTGTGCCGAGCAGGCCACCAAATGATGGTGGCCCTCTCGGAATGTGTTTTTCTACTTAGTTACAAGCCACACAAGCCTTGTGTGTTTCTGAATTATTAAAAAATGTCCCTGTCATAACGGCCCAAAAACTCCAAACATTCAGGAACCTTGATTTCCAATCCCTGCCTGTGTCAGCTATGACTCACATGGAAGACAAGGCCAAGAAAATTATCCACAAGAAGAGCTCTAATAAGGTTGGGTTTTTCAATGTTCATAAATTGATAGTCCTGTGGCAAATGGGCCACTAGTCCAAGCTTTCTAACAGTGTAGGAAGCAGAGGATTACCATCAGAAACCGGGCAGAGAGGTAAATGAGAGGGGGAACCACAGGTTTGGTTGACCAGGAGACTCACCAATTTACTGCAGGTCTCCTACTTTGCCATACTTGCGACCCTAATAGTCTGTTGATAGACACCCAGCTATATAAGCAGTCCTCAATAAGGGCATCATTACGATGGCGGGCGGACAAAGTTCGCCCGCCACCGCAACGGCAAACGGGACCGCCCGCAAAAGGTGCGGCGGTCCCGCCATGTCAATTAGGATGCCACTGCCACGATGGCGGTGGCATCCTGCATCATTTACATTGCGGCGGGCGGTGCTGTGAGCAGCACCCGCCGCAATGTAAAAAAAGCATGTTGCGCATTGGCATGCACAACGTGACAGGCACCGCGCGGTGCTGCCACCCTGTGCATGCCAATGCAAGTGCTTCCACCCCCCCCCAAGAGCCCGCAACGGGCCCCCATTACCAAAGACCGTATGCCTTTCCATGGCGGCAACGCCACCATGGAAAGGCACATCTCCGCCTGCATCACAATATGGATGGCGGTGTCTGCACGGAAAAGCGGCGGACGGTCTTCCTGTCTGCCGCGGACCCCCCAGCCATCCTAATATGTCGGGGGGGTCAATGAGGCATGGATGGCGGGTGGATCGCCCCCGCCGGGCCAGCTGTGGCTACCGCCGGCCCGGCGGGGGCGATCCGCCCTTCATCCTAATAGGCCCCTAAGTTCGTTCACTGGCCTATTCATCCATCCTTGCTCTGACTTATGTATTCATCCACTTAAGCAGCCAACTACCCATGCATTCACTTAGCCTTTCATCCATCAATGCATGCATTAATTCATTAATTCATTTATCTGTGCAATCACTCATTTATCCATTGTTACAAACATTGACACATTCTTGTAATAATTCACTCATCCATATACACATTCATAGAGCAAAACCCATCATTCAACAGAGAAACACATTCACTTATATTCTAGATCTGTTGACTTGTTCAATACTTGTTTCATTCGGCTTGCTAACAATTACAAAAACAAGCATTGGCAACATCTGTAGATCGCACCTTTCAATGGCGTTACCTGACCATTTGGCCAATGTTTTTTGCCGACGTAGATCTGCATGGGCCAACATAGATGCGCTTCTTTGGATATATGAAACAGCATAGACAAAAGCAACTGTGTCAGCGGCCATTTTTTAATTTAATAGTTCAAGCTGGTGGACATTAATTTTGTGATAAGGGATGTGGAGATTTAAACAAGAAAGCAGCTCACAGGAGGGAGTGCAATAAAATATATGCACTCCCATGAAATGCTGAAGGCAAAAGAAAAAAGTTGTTAACTGATTGTAAGTAGTGGAAGCACACAAGAAAAATAGATCTTCAACAACAGACAGATAAAAGCTCTCTGCATGCAAGGCCAACTCATCGGTAAATCAGCGCATGTGATTTGAAATACTCAACAATGCTTACAAAGCTTCAAAGGTTCCGAAGCATGGTGAGTTGTTCTACACCAGATGTACCTCGTCATATTATGTTTATTAATATTTTGTTTAAAAATAACATGTTCCCACTCGCACCTGTTGACGTTTGCTTCAATAAAGGTTCCAAATATGTGTGCTGTTGGGCGCAAACGCTTCAAAGACCAGGCCAAAATGATCACAATGACTTGAATTGGATTCAAATGAACATACCCATGTATCCGGTGTATGCAGGCGCATGTGTTTGAAGAAACTAGGGGGCAGATTTACAAGAACTGGCGCATCCCTGCATATTAGCAGGGATGAGCCAGTTTAATTGTGACACGGAAAAATACCCTTGCGCCACCATGGATGGCGCAAGGATAGACAGATGCGTGACGTATCTTTTCAGCGTAAGGGCAGCGCATTGCTGGAGTCGTGTCGCAAGTATGACGCAACTCCAGCAATGGCTAGGAATGCCTATTCCTAACATGCTGCGTCACTCCTTACGCCTGCTTCAAGCAGGCGCAAAGTTTTGACACAGTGGCGTCGTAAAAGTGACTCAGTGAAATCTTGTAGATTTCACTGCGTCACTTTTACGAGGCTTTCCTGCGTGGGAACGCCCACCCTGCATACATTATACCTGACGCAGGTATAATGTAGCGTAGGGCTTTACAACATGACGCATCTCCCTAGATGCGCCACATTGTAAATATGTCGCAACGTGGCGCATTGTTTACGACGCTGCTGTGTCACAGAAGTGACGCAACGGCGGCGTAAAGTTGTCGCAAGGGGCTTGTAAATCTGCCCCTAGATCTATGCATAATCAACTTAAGATGAAGTTTATTAATATTCTCTTCCAGGCTCCTGTAATGTAGATGTGAACGTTTGTATTGGGCCATTAATAATGTCGGCTCAAATGTATCGGGATCTCTAATACGTAAGGATGCAATTGGTTCACTATTGCTCTTTAGTCTTACCATTTGCAACAAATATTCAGCCAAAAAAACAGAAGTGACTGTGTTGCATCATGATGAAGAGATGTCTTTTAACTCCACTTAAATTGTGTTATGTATTTATTTAGCTGCCAAACACCCTTTAATACTTCTAAGTCTATGGTTGGTCAGGGTTGAGCATGACGACACATCAGACGAAATTTCAGTTTTTGTATTCTTAAGAGAACAAATCAAATAATTTAAAAACAAATCTTTAGGTCGCTTCACCTGAGCTGGCATGCCCTTGTTATTCGAGCCGCAAGAGCTCCAGTCGCACAGCAATCAACAACTGCCTCGTGTGCCGTTCACTTGTGCTTGTAAAGCAATCAGAATTAACTACAACACTTACTCTGTTTGAAACCGTAAACATGTCCTCGTGTTACCCACGGATCAAATTAAAGTTTGCATCCGATATTAGTATTTTAGGATTTAATTGGCATCATGGAAATTTCCATATGATATTTAAGGCATGTACTGCGTGCCAGTTACTGCTTTTTTTGCATCTTAAAACAGATTTATATACCCTTACGAAATACGGTTTTAAAACATCGGTCTATATGTTCTGTCTCTGTACTGCCTATCCTTTAGCGTATCGTATCTGATACATCGATTAATTAAATGATTTATACAAGTCTCATACAAGTGATTTTTCCTGCTTTGTATATTCTACACCTATTCAAATCATGCCAGACAATACGTTTACCAATTGACAAGCTATTTCAATCAGTTTTTTCAAATAAACAAGTGTGCCTCTCTTATTTTATATTCGTGTTTTACCATAGTGATGAGCTACGTAAGTTCTTTCTGAGAGCTATTTTTTTTGTAAATCCTTTTTGAAAGATATAGAGTCCAGTGTTTTATATGCATATTTCTAACAGGCAGTGTTACAGCATTATAGTCCACGGTACAATCAGGAGGATGGTGCACATTTTATGAAAGGGTATCTGAGGGGAGAAAATATAAACCGTTAACAAAAAAAGAAAGCTATCTAAGTGGGAGGGAAGTAGGGTGACCAACTGGCATGGGTGTAAATTCAGGACGGTAAGTGTAAAAATTCAGGACAAAGGGTCGAAATTCAGTACAAAAATTCAGGACAGAAGGTCAAAATTCAGGGCAAAACTTCGGGACAAAAGGTACGTTTTATAGACACATCAGCAAAAGTTGCGCGATAGTATAAAAGGACGTAAATAGACAACCACTTAAGTACAAGTCAAAATAAGTTTATATTAGGTTGAGACAATCGTGCACTTCACGGTTTTTCGGTATGCGCGCAGCTTTGAGCAACTTTGCAGGTCTTTTTGTGGTATTTCATATGATAATAATCTATTTATATGGTTACTGCACTGGGTTGTCCAGTCTTATATTTTGTTTACAACTCATGGTCCTGAGCAGGCATGTTTAGTGAGAGAAGTGGTCAGGAAGATCTGCTCGGATAGACTTTGTTACTAGCATCTCATATCTGAGTGCCATTGTGAGATGTAAAGCGGCAAGCATAAGTGAACTAAAGGGAGGGTTGCTGTGATGAACCCACTATAGGGAACGCATTATGGGTGTTTCAGCAAGTGGAACTTAAAATATGGAATCTGACTCTGCTTATGGGGGCTTCGCAGAGAGTTGCACTAGCTAACGGAAGTCACAAGGGTGCTTTTCCCTGCAGCTTTCTTAGAGAAGGCACTGTCAATACACTATTACATAGTTTATTTTTTACGCCTTGCCTATTGCTACAAACACAATATACATCTCAAGCACAGCTCATGGCACTACGAGGCTCTCCCTAAAACTGTACACCTAAAACAAATCATGCAAACATTTACAATTACTAGTGTAACATTCAAGTAGCAGTTGGGTGTCACTCAAAATGTCATATGCATGATGTATAGATCCCACAAATAAGCACACAGCAAATACAGAATAGTAACGCATAGGCAAGGGAGTAGCCAGAAAATGTAAATACCTCCCACATTGAACTAATGCTCCTATGGCACCAAGAAAGCAAAGCAAGTCATCACAACCCTCCCCAGAAGACCTCTCTTGTCCAAGGATCTAGCCATTCATTCTTCCATCAAAACCCTGATATCTACCTTTTCAAATTTACATTCTGCCATCTATTAATTCTTTCATCCATCATTCAGTCTTTCACCATTCATTCTGTCCTTCCATCTGTGTGCCCATCCATATCCAAACCTTTTCAACCATTTGCAAACCTATCTATCATCTGTCCTTCCATCCATCATTTCACTCATCCATCCCTTCATCCACCCTGTCACTCATCCATCCACCCTTTCACCCAATCCATCCTTTCACTCATCCATCCACTCTTCCACCCATCCATCCATTCACTCATCCATCCAAACATTTACCCTTTCACCCATCCATCCATTCACTCATCCATCCAACCATTTACCCTTTCACCCATCCAGCCATCCTTTAACTTACTCATCCATCCACCCAGTCACTCATCCGTCCACCCATTCATCTTTTCACTCACTCATCCATCCCCCCACCCTCCCTTTCACTCATGTATGCATTCTTTCACTCATCCATCTTTACATTCTTCATTTCACTCATCCAGGCACCCATTCGCCCATCCATTCTGCCAATCATTCATCCATGCTTTCACTCATCCATCCATCCTCCCTTTCTCTCTCCATTCCCCTTTCACTAAGCCACCCATCCTTCTATCCACTCTTCACCCATCCACCCACTCATCCACTCATGAATCCATCCATGGACCCTATCACTCATCCATCCTTTCACTCATCCATCCATCCTTTCTCTCATCCATCCACCCTTTCACTAATCTATCCATACTTTTGTCCATCTTTACAACCACCCTTTCACTCATCCATCCATTCATTCACCTTTTCACTTATCAATTCATCAATCCATCCATCATTTCTCTCATCCATCCACCCATTCACTCACCCATCATCCACCCTTTCACTCATCCATCCATCCTTTTACTGATCCATCCAACCTTCTACCCATCCATCTACCCTTCCACCCATTCATCCATCTATTTACCCTCAACCATCCTTCCACTCACGCATCCGTCTATCCTTTCTCTCATTATCCATGCATTCACCCTTTCACTCATCCATTCATCCTTTCACTAATCCATCCAGCCATTTACCCATTCTTTCACTTATTCATTCCACCACCTTTTCACATTAATTATGAGCTGAGCCTTTGTCTGCTGAGTTGCAGACAGAAGAGGCCCATAAAGAACTTCACCCTCGCTGTAGTTCCTAAAGCAAGGGGTGGGGTGGGGGAGGGTTCACTATGACCCTGCTCATAGGCAATCTGAAAACTTGGAAGTCATGAGTAATGCATGATGCACGGTGCCAGGACGTGAGGTGACTGTGATATGGTGTTATTTCCAGCGCTTTAAGTGGGATGAAAAAACTGGGTGTCTCTCCAAGGGGCGTGTCTGATGTAATTAAGGGTGTGGCTTAAAACACCTAAGCTAAAAATATGTGATGAGCATAATGTGCTGCCCGACTGGTATTTTGGTATTTCTATCATTGCATCCAGTAACGTTAGACCTACAACAAGCCATGACTATTGGCTTTGTCAATGGATGTTAGTTGCATAAAATAAATAAAAAAGCAGCAACTATGGTTTTATGTATATTATATTAAAAATGCTTCAGCTCTGAAATGATGGGACTGTGTAAGAACTATAACCTCTTCTTTTTAACTTCTTTCCCCCGCTTCTTTGCATGAACAGGCACATAGCAGCATGGGCATTTTTGTACATTTGTTTTGTACATTTTTTCCATCTAACTCTAACAGAATACCCTGGCCTAGACCGCGGCAGGAGGAGGCCACAACATGCTGTAACAGCTCAAACTGGCCCATTGTCATTCTGTATGTGGCAATCAGCCGACATACAGAATGACAATGATCGGGGTGGGGCTGCTCTTGTGCTCCAAGGATGAGTGTGAGGTGGCCCCATCAGGGAGCTGAGGCCTCTTGCAGGGGAACAGCTCTGCTCCCTGCAAGGGCCAAAATTATGAACAAAAGGCATCCGTAAAAGGGATCCTCACGGACAACGGACGTGAGGTCCAAATTACAGTTGATCCATGAAATTTACAGATGGTTGGTCACCCTTGAGGGAAGGGGGCTGGGGTATGAGTCCATAGCTCCTTCAGGGGATAGTTTCCAATGGAACGCTTTTGAGGAGTAATCAAAATTCAGTGGTGCAGGATTGGAACAGGCCAGTCTACTAAGGAGGTTGTCCTATTATCAGTGCACTTTGTATGTGGGGGGGGAGGGAATGAATAGGTCCGGATTTAAAGTGGGCTCTAACAAGAGGGAGGGAGGGTGAGGGGGAAAGACCTCTGGAAGTCTTCCATGACAAATTACGAGAGGTCGTCATTGGAGAACAACTAGGGTGCCCTAGAGGTCTGACAAGGGTACATGACGGAGACCCCCTTTCTCTTCTCTACGCAGGGAAGCTCCATCAGCCTGCACCCAGTGATAAAGGTCTTGATGCCAAGAGGACAAGGTAGGAGAGGTTGCAGCTTTCCATCGCCAAGAGATGGCACAATGCGCTAGTAGGAGAGCGAGGTCCAGGAATCTAGTGCTGGTAAGCATAGCTCCCTCTGGGCAGGGGTATGCTCCCAAGAAAGAAACGGTGGAGTGGTCTATCTGTGAGTTGTGTAAGCATGGACAGCACTCCAGACCAAAAAAAGGGCTGCAGTTTCACTTAGTCCGATAACATGCTGGTCAAGTGTACTGGCGTTAGTTGACATCGTGGGATGTTGAGGGGAAAAGAATATGTAATTTTGGATGAGTCAAATATGCTCTTTGGAGAATATTTGCTTGTATAAATTTACAGTGAGCATTATGAGGAATTTGTGAGGGGTATTGTACTGTGCCTTTCCAGTTTTTATCATTGAATATGACGTAGGGTTCATCTTTCCGTTCAGACGTAAGTGTGTGTAGGGAGATTCCCACGTGAATCTGGACCCCTATGTACATACGTGGCACCAGTGTACTCCTGTGCCCCATTGTGTGAAGAGTCCCTAATATGGCTTGAGGGAGTAGTTCTTGTCACCAGCCATGTCTGGTGTATCACAAGTGGAATTTTACCATATGTGAGGAACTCATTTTGGTAAGCTTCTTGCGCTCGTTCAGGGCTTCAGAAGTAAGGAGAAGGTCATCCTCAAACATGTCCCCCACAGTACAAGGGGCCGCAAGCTCCCAGTATGTCCAGTTGCCAGAAGAAATCATTGTTAGTCGAGTTGGGAGACCCTTCAGTGAGATTGCTGGGGGGTAAGGAGGCATAGCTTTAGTATATTTTAGGGCAATGCTCATGCAGGTACGTGCTATCTCTAGCAGTACGGCAATTCAGGGGTCGTTCACTGTTAGAAATGGGGGACTCTAGTTGGCAGAGGTAGGTACCTTTGTCCAACTAAGGACCCTTGCTTCTAGTCAGGGTAAGGGGGATACACTTCTAAAATAACCCCTGCTTACCCCCTTGGTAGCTTGGCACGAGCAGACAGGCTTATCTCAAAGGCAGTGTGTAAAGCATTTGTGAACACATACAGTAATATAGTGAAAACACTACAAATGGAGACTACACCAGTTTGGAAAAATAAGTAATCTTTATCTAAACCAAAGCAAGACCAAACGACAAAAATCCACAATACAGTAATAAAAATATGACTTTAAATGGTAGAAATAGTTCAGTTCAATGCAAGTTGTAAATGCGACACTTTTCTCACAAAGTACCTTAGATGCGTCACGCAAAACAAACAAAATGGCCACAGGGAAGGTGATGTGTCGGTTCCTTACATGCAGGGAAGGTGATGCATCGGTTCCTTGCCTCGGGGGAGGGGATGAGTCGGTTCCTTACTGCAGCGCAGGGGAGGTGATGCTTCAGTTCCTTACCAAAGAGGAGGTGATGCGCCGTTTTCTTACTGCGTGGGGGGTTGATGTATCTGTTTCTTACTGCGTCCCCCAACAATGCAACAGTCTTGGCGCCTCGATGCGATGCGTCGATCCGGTACGATGCGTGGCTTCGTGCAGCCGCACAGCAGGCTTGCGTCGGGATTGGTGCTGTGATCTCGGACTTCAGAAATTGTTGCACCCGATGCGTCGTGCGGCAATTTCTTGAACTGTGGCAGGCGCTGCAACGGTTTCTTCGGCGAGGCGTCGGAAACAGGTGCGGATGCGTCACGCTTCTTCGATGTTGCATCGATTTTCCAGCTCTCAGCGACAAACTGTCTCTAGAGGTCCTAAACAGCAGCAGGCACCTCTTTGCAGGTTGAAATTCCCAGCAAGGGAATTCAGGGGAGCTGGTGGTAAAGTCTTTGTGTCCCTGAGACTTCAGAACAGGAGGCAAGCTCAGTTTCAAGCCCTTGGAGTTCTTTTCTTCAAGCAGGTGACAAAGCAAACAGCAAAGTCCTTTTTCTCCTTTCCTTGGCAGAAAGCAGCCACTGCAGGCCAACCCCAGATAGCAAACAGCACAGGGGCAGTATTCCTCCTCAGCTTCTCCGGCTCTTCTCCTTGGGAAAGGTTCCTCTTGATTCCCAGAAGTGATCTAAAAGTCTGGGGTCTTGGCCCCTCTTTTTGTACACCAAAATCCTTTGTTCTCTGAAGGCAGAGAGTGTCTGTACCCAGCCAAAACCAGTTATGTGGGGCACTTTGCAAGTGCAAAACAACCTCCATTGTCAGTGTGAGCCCTGGCTCCAGACACACCACAGGGGGGCAGAGCCGTCATTGTGGAAGGCAGGCACAGCCCAATTCAGGTGAAGGTGCTATTCCTCCCACCACTCCAAATGCAGAACAAGCCTATTCAGCACAGCCCTGACTCATCAGACTTCTGGAGTCGCTGCCCCTCTCCAGCCCCTGTCATCCAAAAGCCAGACATGCAATACACAAACCTAGCAGAGGCACACTGGATGGTTAGGCAAGAAAATACCTACTTTCTAAAAGTGGTATTTTCAAATCCAGAACGAAAAAATCACCCTCACTAAAAGATGCACTTTAACATTCTGAGTTCAGGCATACTAAACTTTACTTTTTATCTTGTTCCTAGGGTCAGTTATGTTTATAAGATGTTATAAACAAACTCCCCATTCTGTCCTATGGGAACAGATACCCTTGCAATAGTGAAAAACGAAATTGGCAGTATTTCACTGTCAGGACATGCCACACACATCTGGGCATGCCACATACAATCCACCCTGCCCACAGGGGTACCTTGGGCCTACCTTACGGGTGACTAATATGTAGAAAAGGGAAGGTTTAGGGACTGGCAAGTGTGTGCACTTGCCAAGTCGACATAGCAGTCCCAGACTGCACACAGGCTCTGCAATGGCAGGCCTGAGTCATATTTTACATGCTGCTTCTGTGGGTGGCACAATCAGTGCTGCAAGCCCACCAGCAGCATTTGATGTACAGCCCCTGGGCACACATAGTGCACTGTACTAGGCTCTGACAAGTAAATCAAATAAGCCAATAATGGAATCACTAATCCATAACAATAATTTACAAAGGGAGCACTTGCACTTTGGCACTGAACTGCAGTGGCAAAGTGCCCAAAGCATCTAGACCAGCGAAAATGGAGCCCAACACACAGCAAAACACAGGAGGGAAAGACAAAAAATGGAAGGGAGACCCACGCCAATGGTGCCATGTCTAACATGTGTCCCCTCTAGCTGAAATATGGGGAGAACTACCCACCCTCTGGGGAGTTCTCTTCACTAAGGCAGAAAAATCTGGACAGACCATCAGCATTGTCGTGTTCTGTACCAGGGCGGTGTTCCACCGTAAAGTTCATCCCCTGTAGGGAAATGGACCCCCTCAACAGCTTTGGATTCTCACCCCTCAATTGCATCAACCATCTGAGGGGCCTGCGGTCGGTCTGAACCCGGAAGTGAGTCCCAAACAAGTATGGTCTCAGCTTCTTCAGCGCCCAGACCACAGCAAATGCCTCACGCTCAATCGCACTCCACCTCTGTTCCCGTGGAAGTAACCTCCTACTAATGAAGGCTGCAGGTTGGTCCAGGCCCTCCTCATTTAGCTGTGAGAGCACAGCCCCCACACCATGCTCTGAAGCATCTATCTGCACAATGAACTCTTCTGAGAAGTTGGGTGCCTTAAGCACTGGCGCTGTGCACATGGCAGATTTCAGGGCATCAAAAGCCTTCTGGCAGGTGTCAGTCAAATTCACTTTCCTGGGCTGCTTCCTGGAAGTCCGCTCTGTCAAGGGGGCAATAATGGTGCCATACCCCTTCAAAAATCTCCTGTAATACCCTGTGAGTCCTAAAAAGGCCCTCACCTCTGTCTGGGTTTTGGGGGGTTCCCAAGCCAAAATGGTATCAATCTTGGGCTGTAGGGGCTCCACCTGGCCGCTCCCCACCTGGTGTCCCAAGTACATCACTGAACCCTGCCTGATCTGGCACTTGCTTGCCTTGATCGTGAGGCCTGCCCTCCGCAGCTCCTTCAACACTTCCCAGAGGTGGTGCAGATGTTCCTCCCAATTGGCACTGAACACTGCAATGTCATCCAGGTAGGCAGCACTGAAATCTTCCAGCCCAACCAATACCTGGTTGACCAACCTCTGAAAGGTGGCAGGGGCATTCTTCATCCCACAGGGCATCACCCGGAATTGGTAGTGCCCGTCTGGTGTGGAGAATGCTGACCTATCTCTTGCCCCATCAGTTAAGGCAATCTGCCAGTACCCAGACGTTAGGTCAAACGTACTGAGGTACCAGGCAGCCCCCAACCGATCGATGAGCTCATCAGCTCTGGGGATGGGGTGCGCATCAGTCCGGGTGACTGAATTGAGCCCTCGGTAGTCCACACAGAACTGGAGTTCTGGTGTGGCACCGGGTGCGGCAGTCTTTGGGACCAAGACCACTGGGCTGGCCCAAGGGCTGTTTGAGGGCTCAATCACCCCTAGCGCTAACATCTTGGAGACCTCCTTGATGCAAGCTCTGACCCTGTCAGTCACTCAGTAAATCTTATGTTTTACTGGAGGACTGTCCCCAGTGTCCACATCATGGACGCACCACTGAGTGACACCGGGGGTCAGGGAGAATAGGTCAGAAAACTGCCCCAACAGTTGGCAGCAGTCACTCTGCTGTTCAGTGGTCAGGGCGGGAGAGAGGTTCACACCGTCCACTGACCCATCTTGCTCCTTTGCAGACAGGAGGTCAGGACGAGGCTCAGTCTCCTCTTCCATCCCAGCATCTGTTGCTGGGAGCATGCCCACTTCGGACCTCTCCAAGTGGGGCTTCAGGCAGTTCACATGTAGGACCCGCAAAAGGGTTTCTAGGAGACTGCAAGTCCACCAAGTAGGTGACGTCACTCTTGCGCTCCACCACCTCAAATGGTCTGGTCCACTTATCCTGGAGCACACACGGCTCCACTGGGGCCATGACCCAAACCTTCTGTCCAGGTTGAAACTCGATCAGAGTGGCATTCTGATCATACCAGCGTTTCATTTCCTCCTGGCTGGCTTCCAGGTTTGCCTGAGCGAGTTGCCTGAAGCGCTTAGTCTGGTGTCTGAAGGCCAGCATGTAGGTCTATACATCCTGGGGAGGTTTACTGGGAGCTTTCTCCCAGTCTTCTTTCACCAGACTCAGAGGTCCTCTTACAGGATGGCCATACAGCAGCTCAAAGGGACTGAACCCTAAGGACTTCTGGGGCACCTCTCTGTAAGCAAACAGAAGGCATGGTAAGAGGACGTCCCACTTACGCCTCATGGGCTCATCAAGACCCATAATCATGCCTCTCAAGGTCCGTTTGAATCTTTCAACCAGCCCATTACCTTAGGGGTGGTAAGGAGTGGTGAACTTATAGGTTTCACCGCACTCCTGCCACAGGGACTTCATATACTTAGATATGAAGCTGGTACCCCGGTCGGACACCACCTCTCTGGGGAACCCCACACAGGAGAAAATCCCAATCAACGCACGACCCACCACAGGGGCCATCACGGTCCGGAGAGGGATGGCTTAAGGGTACTGGATGGCATGGTCCACCAAGACCAGGATAAACCTGTTGCCCATGGCTGTCTTGGGATCCAGAGGCCCCACAATGCCAATACCCACCCTCTCAAAGGGGGTGCTGACTACAGGGAAAGGTTGGAGAGGAGCCTTCCACTTCCTTCCACTCTTACCACTTGCCTGGCAAGACCTACAGTAAGCATCAGAATGCTTGCGCATTTGGGGCCAGTAAAAGTGGGTGACAAGCCTCTCAAAGGTCTTGTCTTGCCCCAAATGCCCTGCCAAATGCACATCATGAGCCAGACCCAGTAGGAAGGCTCTGACATGTTGGGGCACCTCCAGCACACGGGCTGACCCAGGCACAGCAACCTTAGGCTCGCTATACAGGAGACCATTCTCCCAGTATATCCAATGTGATCCGGACTGATCACCTGCTGCCTGGTGTGCAGCCTGCTGCTGCAAACCAATGAGAGAAGGGCACATCTGCTGCTACTGACCGAAATCCTCCCTGGTGGGCCCTCCTTCTTGCTGCCAATGGGCCAGCTCCGGCAGGTCCCCCAGTTCAGCTACTTGTGCCCCTGTAGGCTCCAGGGCATCCCCCTCAGGGTCTACCTCTTCCTGGACCGTGGGAACTTTGGGGGCTGGTTTCCCGCACCCCCTGCCTCTTCTCTTCCCGGCAGGCACCTGGGCCACTCTTTCAGGCTCCAGGTCCTCTTGAATGCCCTTACCGGCTGCCATTGACCGAGTGGTCACACATGCCCACTCAGGCAGACCCAACATCTCCAAATGAGACCTCCGCTCCACCTTCGCCCAAGAGGAGCTCTCCAAATCATTGCCTAGCAGACAGTCAACAGGCATGGCTGGCCTCACAGCTACTCTCAAGGTACCTGATAACCCTCGCACTCAAATCAATCAATCAATCAATCACGGCATTTATAGAGCGCGCTACTCACCCGGGAGGGTCTCAAGGCGCTGGGGGAGGGGGTAAGTTACTGCTCGAACAGCCAGGTCTTGAGCTGCTTCCTGAAGGAGAGATGGTCCTGGGTTCGCCGAAGGTGAGTGGGGAGGGAGTTCCAGGTCTTGGCTGCCAGGTAGGAGAAGGATCTTCCTCCGGCGGTGGCTCTGCGGATGCGTGGTACGGTGGCGAGGGCGTGGCTGGTTGATCGTAGCTGGCGGGTGGGCGTGTAGAAGGTCATGCGGTCGTTGAGGTACTTGGGGCCCAGGTCGTGGAGGGCCTTGTGTGCGTGGGTGAGGAGTCTGAACGTGATTCTCTTGCTGACGGGGAGCCAGTGCAGGTCTTTCAGGTGTCCGGTGATGTGGCTGTGTCGGGGGATGTCCAGGATGAGTCGTGCGGAGGCGTTCTGGATGCGCTGGAGTCTTTTTGAAGTTTGGCTGTGGTTCCGGCGTAGAGGGTGTTCCCATAGTCCAGTCGGCTGGTGACGAGTGCCTGGGTGACGATCTTCCTGGTTTCAGTGGGGATCCATCTGAAGATCTTGCGGAGCATGCGCAGGGTGTTGAAGCACGAAGATGAGACGGCGTTGACTTGTCTGGTCATCGACAGGGAGGAGTCCAGGATGAAGCCCAGGTTGCGTGCGTGGTCCGTTGGCTTGGGCGCGGTGCCCAGGGCCGGGGGCCACCAAGAGTCGTCCCAGGCGGAGGGTGATGAGCCCAGGATGAGGACTTCCGTCTTGTCTGAGTTCAGTTTAAGGTGGCTGTTCCTCATCCAGTCGGTGACGTCTCTCATCCCGTCGTGTAGGTTGGCTCTGGCGGTGGTGGGGTCGTTGGTGAGGGAGAGGATCAGCTGGGTGTCGTCGGCATAGGAGATGATGTTGAGGTTGTGTTGGCGTGCGATGGCTGCGAGGGGCTCATGTAGACATTGAAGAGGGTTGGACTGAGTGAAGATCCTTGTGGAACGCCGCAGATGACTTCGGTGGCCTCGGATCTGAACGGGGGAGGCGGACTCTCTGGGTTCTTCCGGCGAGGAACGAGATGATCCATTCCAGTGCTTTCTCTCGGATTCCGATGTTGCTGAGGCGCTTCACTAGGGTGCGGTGGCAGACGGTGTCGAACGCCGCGGAGAGGTCCAAGAGGATGAGGGCTGCTGTTTCCCCGTTGTCGGTTAGGGTTCTGATGTCGTCGGTGGCTGCGATAAGGGCGGTCTCGGTGCTGTGGTTGGCCCGAAACCCGGACTGCGAGGGGTCGAGGGATCCATTCGTCTCGAGGAAGGCGGCAAGCTGTCTGTTGACGGTCTTCTCGATGACTTTGGCCGGAAACGGAAGGAGCGAGATGGGACGGTAGTTCTTGAGGTCGGTGGGGTCCGCCGTTGGTTTCTTCAGGAGGGCGGTAAGCTCGGCGTGCTTCCAGCTCTCCGGGAAGGTGGCGGTGTGGAAGGAGGAGTTGATGATGTCCCGGAGATGGGGTGCGATGGTGGCGTCGGCTTTGTTGAAGACGTGGTGTGGGCAGGGGTCGGTTGGTGATCCGGAGTGGATGGAGTTCATCGTGCGGGTGGTGTCTTCGGTGCTGATCGGGGTCCAGTTGCAGAGGGTGGTGGTGGCGGGCGTTGGTTCGGCGGTAGGGTGCGTGGTCTGTGCGTCGAAGCTGTTATGTATGTCGGTGATCTTGCGGTGGAAGAACGCGGCGAGTGAGTTGCAGAGGTCTTGCGAGGGGTGATGTCGTTGTTTCCGGCGCTGGGGTTGGAGAACTCTTTGACGATGCTGAAAAGTTCCTTGCTGTCGTGGGCGTTGTTGTCCAGTCGTTCTTTGAGTGCCGACTTCTTGGTGGCACGGATCAGCTGGTGGTGTTTGCGGGTGGCGTGCTTGAGGGCGGTTCTGTTGTCTGTGGTCTGGTCGAGTCGCCAGGCTTTCTCGAGTGTGCGGCAGTTCTTCTTGGATTCCTTGAGTTCGTTGGTGAACCAAGGGGTTTTCTTGCTTCCGGGTCTGCTGGGAGGGTTTTTAGTGGTGCGAGGTCGTCGGCGCAGGCGGTCAGCCACTTGGCGAGGTTGCTGGCTGCTTCGTTTGGGTCCGTTGTGTTGGTGGGTGTGTTCTGGCTGAGGGAGGCGGTGAGCTGCTCGGCGGTGATCTTGCTCCAGCTCCGGCGGGGAGCCTGTTGCGGGTGGTGGTGGGTCGCAGTCTTTCTGAAGCTGAAGTGGACGCAGCTGTGGTCGGTCCAGTGGAGTCCGGTGGCGTGGCTGAAGGAGATGTGCTTGCTGGAAGAGAAGACGGGGTCAAGCGTGTGGCCGGCGTAGTGGGTGGGCGTGTTCACCAGTTGCTTGAGTCCGAGGTTGGCGAGGTTGTCCAGCAGGGCGGTGGTGTTTCTGTCGTTGTTGTTCTCCAGGTGGAAGTTGAGGTCCCCTAGGAGGATGTAGTCGGCGGAGGGCATGGCGTGCAGGCTGATGAAGTCTGCGATGTCTTCGCTGAATAGTGTGCGTGGTCCCGGGGTCTGTAGATGAGGGTGCCTCGGAGGGTGGTCTTGGGGTCAGTGTGTATCTGGAAGTGTAGGTGTTCGGCGGCGGTGAAGGTCTCGTCGGAGTTAGTCGAGATGCGGATGGTGTTCTTGTGTACGATGGCGATGCCTCCTCCCCGTCTGGTTGACGCGGTCCTTCCGGGTGATCTTGTATCCGTCCGGGATGGCTATGGCGATGTCGGGCGCTGAGGAGGCGTTCATCCAGGTTTCGGTGAGGAAGGCGACGTCCGGTGCTGTTGCGTCGAGCAGGTCCCAGAGTTCCACGGCGTGCCTGTGGACGGAGCGGGTGTTCAACAGGATGCATTTCAGGTGGTTGCTGCTGGTGCTCGACTTGGCGGAGGTGGTGCACGTCCGGGGGCAGGTGAATCGGCAGGCTTGGCAGGTGAAGGGTCCGTGGGTGCGTCTCGGTGAGGCTCGGTAGCAGGCAGGGTTCCGGCCGGCATTGAGTGCGGTGAGGGTGGCGGCGTCGTAGGTCCGTCGAGTAGTGTTGCATCGGTGGGATCCAGGGGTCCTGGCGCTGGGCGCGGGCCAGGCGCGGACGGGCGCAGACGGGCTTACCTTTGGCGCACCTTCGGCACTCCGTCGGTGCTCCCGCTGCGCGCGGCCGCTGCGCGGTCGCTCAGGGGGCGTCATAAGTAAGGAGCCTGGAGGGAGGAGCAGCTGGGTGGCGGGAGCGGGGCGGCGAATGGAATCACGGGGGGCGGGGCCGCAGGGAGGCAGTGGCGGGAAGTCCCAGGAGCAGCGGGCAGCGGGAAAGTCCCAGGAGCAGTGGGAAAGTCCCAGGAGCAGCGGGCAGCGGGAAAGTCCCAGGAGCAGCGGGAAAGTCCCAGGAGCAGCGGGCAGCGGGAAAGTCCCAGGAGCAGTGGGAAAGTCCCAGGAGCAGCGGGCAGCGGGAAAGTCCCAGGAGCAGCGGGAAAGTCCCAGGAGCAGCGGGCAGCGAGCGAAGGAATCTCCAGGCAGGAGGCGGCAAGGCAGGCAGGAGTGGCAGCAGTGAGTGGGGAACCTGTGCCACTTTGCAGAGGCACTCTGTATTGTCAGTGGCAACTACTGGGTACAATGTGTTGGGGACCACCTGCTCTTCAGACACCAGCCGACAACTGACAGCTGTCACACTGGCTCCGGTGTCTCTCAGGGCCTCCACACTATGGCCATTGATGGTCACCCACTGCCTGTACTTTTTAGTGTTATCAGGCAGATGAGTCCTTGGGACCATCTCATTGTCTCCTAAAGAGACCAGGGACATCTCTGCGGGACCCCACCCACCTTGGGCACCCGACTCTTCCCCCACGGCTACACTAGCCAGTTCCTGGGGCGGTGCACCAGTGGGTGCTTGGTAACCGGTTTGGGACACTTAGGATCCCCCCGGAAGTGGCCCACCTGACCACAACTAAAACAGGTCTTGGGACCCCTCTGAACAGGCTTACCGGTGGGGACCCGTGGTTTCTTTTCAGTGGGAGGCTGGGAACCCTTACCTTGGTTCCCTTGGGGATTACTTTGGGGCCCTTTTTGGAACTCCTTTTGTTTACCCTTGTCCCCCCCACTCTTCTGCTGGGGACCCTGCCCACCCTTGGCGGAGTCTCCCAGAAGACCTTTGTGGACACTGGTACTGACCCAGTGGTCCGCCTCCACAGCAAGCTTCCTGGGGTCAGTCAGCTTACTATCAATCAGGTGCTGGCGTACCTCTGGAAAACAACTACTGGACAAGTGCTCCCATGCAACCAAATCATAGAGCCCCTGTAAATCAGTTACCTTGCTACTCTTCACCCATCCATCCAGTGCTCTGCAAAAATAAGATACATACTCCACCCAAGTACTTGACTCCAGCTTCTTGCAGTTCCTATAATTCTGCCTATAAAGCTCTGGGGTCAACCCATACCTGGCTATCAAGGCTTCCTTCATAGGGGCATAGGACATCTGATCCTCAGTGGGCAAAGCTAGTAGGGTCTCTCTCCCTTCACCTATGAAGCGGCCCCACAATCCCGCTCCCCAATCTCTCTCAGGGACCCGGTGGGACTTCATTGCTATTTCATAGGCCTTAAACCACTGCCCAATGTCCTCATGCTTCATGAAATCTTTGATAACATCTTTGGGGATGTATACTTTTCCTTCCCCAGGCACTGATGGTGTGCTGCCACCAGAGGGAGTGATTTCTAGACTCTTTGCTTTCAGCTCCAACTCCCTCAACACTCTCTCATGCTCTAAAAGCATTTTCTTTTCCTCCATGGCCAATTTCTTGCTCTCCAACTCCAACTTCTTATTCTCTAAGTCACCTTGGCTCCCCAGCTTGAGCTTAGCAAGCTTCATTTCATGCACTCTGCTTCTCTCCCTGTTCTCCAACCCCTCTGGAGACAGACCCCTTAAAGACACACTGCTGCCTTCCCTGGGAGGCACCCCCCTCCAAATAGGCCCACTAGCCCATCCTGCTGCCATTCTAAATTCTCCCCCTCCACCGTAGGCTCCTCGGTCTGCCCACTGGCATTCCTTGCTTCCAACCAGGCCTCAGCGCCTATTGGAATTCCTCCTTTCTGGTGAGGCCTCTCACGGAGATTATACTTTTTTTGCAGATGGCCTTAAGTTGTGGCACAGTGTAGGTATCAACCCTCTCCTCTTCAAATTCGATATACACAGATGCAAATGATGCTTGTTTACTCATGGTGACAATTGGCAGCTCTCAAGATGCAAAAAAATCCCAGAGAAAAAACTCTAGCAAATGTATGTGGTTGCGTAATGGTCTGCACTATACTAGTAGTGTACACCAATCACTGTATGTAAGTCACAAATGCGAGTCCAGATCGTCACCGCTGAGCACCAATGTTAGAAATGGGGGTCTCTAGTTGTCAGAGGTAGGTACCTTTGTCCAAATAGGGACCCTTGCTTCTAGTCAGGGTAAGGGGGATACACTTCTAAAATAACCCCTGCTCACCCCCTTGGTAGCTTGGCACGAGCAGACGGGCTTATCTCAGAGGTAGTGTGTAAAGCATTTGTGAGCACATACAGTAATACAGTGAAAACACTACAAATGGACACCATACCAGTTTAGAAAAATAATTAATCTTTATCTAAACGAAAACAAGACCAAACGACAAAAATCCACAATACAGTAATAAAAATATGACTTTTAAATGGTAGAAATAGTTCAGTTCAATGCAAGTTGTAAATGCGACACTTTTCTCACAAAGTACCTTAGATGCGTCACGCAAAACAAACAAAATGGCCGCAGGGAAGGTGATGGGACAGTTCCATACATGCAGGGAAGGTGATGCGTCGGTTCCTTGCTTCGGGGGAGGTGATGCATCGTTTTCTTACTGCGTGGGGAGTTGATGCGTCTGTTTCTTACTGCGTCCCCCAACAATGCGACAGTCTTGGCGCCTCGATGCGATGCGTCGATCCGGTAGGATGCGTGGCTTCGTGCAGTCGCACAGCAGGCTTGCGTCGGGATCAGTGTGGTGATCTCGGACTTCGTTGCACCCGATGCGCAGTGCAGCGATTTCTCGAGCCGCGGCAGGCGCTGCAATGGTTTCTTTGGCGATGCGTCGGAAACAGGTGCGGATGCGTCACTCTTCTTCGATGTTGCATCGATTTTCCAGCTCCCAGCGACAAACAGTCTCTAGAGGTCCTAAACAGCAGCAGGCACCTCTTTGCAGGTTGGAATTCCCAGCAAGGAAATTCAGGGGAGCTGGTGGTGAAGTCTTCATGTCCCTGAGACTTCAAAACAGGAGGCAAGCTCAGTTTCAAGCCCTTGGAGATCTTTTCTTTAAGCAGGTGACAAAGTAAACAGCGAAGTCCTTTTTCTCCTTTCCTTGGCAGCAAGCAGCCACTGCAGGCCAACCCCAGACAGCAAACAGCACAGGGGCAGTATTCCTCCTCAGCTTCTCTGGCTCTTCTCCTTGGCAAAGGTTCCTCTTAACTCCCAGAAGTGATCTAAAAGTCTGGGACCCTCTTTTTATACACCAAAATCCTTTGTTCTCTGAAGACAGAGAGTGCCTGTACCCAGCCAAAACCAGTTCTGTGGGGCACTTTGCAAGTGCACAACAACCTCCATTGTCAGTGTGAGCCCTGGCTCCAGACACACCACAGGGGGGCGGAGCCATCATTGTGGTAGGCAGGCACAGCCCTATTCAGGTGAAGGTGTTACTCCTCCCACCACTCCAATTGCAGATCAAGCTTATTCAGCCCAGCCCTGACTCATCAGACTTCTGGAGCTGCTGCCCCTCTCCAGCCCCTGTCATCCAAAAGCCAGACATGCAATACACAAACCTATCAGAGGCACACTGGATGGTTAGGCAAGAAAATACCTACTTTCTAAAAGTGGTATTTTCAAACTCAGAATGTAAAAATCACCCTCACTAAAAGATGCACTTTAACATTCTGAGTTCAGGCATACTTTACTTTTCTATCTTGTTCCTAGGGTCAGTTATGTTTATAAGATGTTATAAACAAACTCCCCATTCTGTCCTATGGGAACAGATAGCCTTGCAATTGTGAAAAACGAAATTGGCAGTATTTCACTATCAGGAGATGCCACACACATCAGGGCATGTCCTACCTTTCACATACAATGCAACCTGCCCACAGGGGTACCTTGGGGGTGACTAATCTGTAGAAAAGGGAAGGTTTAGGGACTGGCAAGTGTGTGCACTTGCCAAGTCGGCATGGCAGTCCCAGACTGGACACAGGCTGTGCAATGGCTGGCCTGAGTCACATTTTACAAGCTGCTTCTGTGGGTGGCACAATCAGTGCTGCAAGCCCACCAGCAGCATTTGATTTACAGGCCCTGGGCACACATAGTGCACTGTACTAGGGTCTGACAAGTAAATCAAATAAGCTGAACACTGAGCACTGAACAGCAGTGGTAAAGTGTCCAAAGCATCTAGACCAGCAAAAATGGAGTCCAACACACAGCAAAACACAGGAGGTAAAGGCAAAAAATGGAAGGGAGACCAACGCCAATGGTGCCAGGTCTAACATTCACTATACAGGAAATGTGCATTGTATGGTGTCCCAGAATGTATCTGGTCTGTTGTGAGGCCTGCTTCAATGAGATGATGCCCTGCTAACCAGAGGCAAGTTATGCAGCTGGGCAGTGTAGTAATATGCTCGGAAGTGTGGTGCACTGAGTCCATCTTAAGCAATGACGAGGTAGAGCTTGGTCAATGCAATCTGCAGTCGACCAGTGCCCCATATTAAGTTGTGCAGTATAATGTTGAGGTTTCTGAAAATGTTCCCCGGTATGATCACCAGGAGATTCACATCTTTTCTGAGAGCTGTTGGGTGATATAAATCAATTATTTGCCATTTTGATAAATGCAAACCTGCTGGCAAGCTCACTTTTCAATTGTTGAAAGGTTGAAAGATAGTCTATGTGAAGTGACTTTGCATATCTGGTTTGTCCTTTTTCTAAGAAAATGCCATGTCAATCTTCTTGTTTGCTTCCCTTGATCAACAAGACAAAGACAACGAAAGCCCTTTTCTTTGTCTATTGACATTTTCGACATGGGAGTTGATTACAGGGAGAATGGAGCCCAAACAACACCTATCAGGCTGTAACATAACCTAATAGCCTAACAATAGAAAGATAACTTGCATCCTGCTCAAATGGTTCCAGATTCTTGAGTGAAAATCCTGCCCTCCAATCAAAATATTTTTTCGCAGCATGTTGTTAAAAAAACCTGCATGGAGATGCAGAAGAACTCTGATGATAACTGGGAACTAGTCCTGACAGAGTAGGAGACCTGTATAAAGATGTAGAGAGGCCCTGTGACCAGAAAGGGATTATCTGGGGCCGCCCACCCTCAAATCCAAGATGCCAGTTAAACTCTTAACCCTCCCCTGCCTTGTCTATCAGCGTTTTTGCGGCTGAGATCCCTTTCCCAAACCAACCCCGGATGCGTCCCCATATCTCTGGGAGCCACGTTCCTCCAGGAGCGCGGCTGGCAGTCACGCGGTACCGGATAGGGTCCGGCTCCCTGTGGTTCCTGGTTTCCTGGCTCCGTAGTCTTCGAGCCGGAGACGGCGTCCTCAGTACCTCGCCAGCCGGAGACTCTTCCTCTGAATCCTTGGGGTTGCAGCTCCTCCCGTACTCGGTTTCCGTTCTTCGTCCCTCGTCCCGCGGTGACGCTCGACTTTTCTCTTCCTCATCGGACTTCCTCGGGCTTCAGTTTATAAGGACCTCCCTCTTGTCTTCGATGGCTCCAATTGGTGCATGTGATGGTGTCACATGGGTCGGCCTCGGCTCCAGGAAGTAAGGGTGATTAAAGGAACCGGTACAGCCCTCAGCACTTTGCTCAAAGGGAGACTGCAAACAAAGTATAGGAGACACATACGGGGGGAAAACATCTTCGTTCTCCTCTCCCTCCCGGTCCCGGATAGCCACATCGTGACAGAGGGGTTTGCCATTTCGCGGGACACAGCAGATGTCTCTCAACTAGGCCCCCTTTGTCATGTTGTTCCTAAAAAAAACGTAGGATCTGCAAGTTTGTTGGACAACATAAACTCAGGGATTGATGTCTAGACTGATTCCGGACACTCCCACAGGATATGTCAGCCTATAGACCAGCTAGCTCACAGTACCACCATAAGCCCCTTAACCTTACCAAGGAGTGAATAGTTTCTGGCAACCATTGAACATGACAACCCTTGACCGTTCAGGGATCGTGGAAACAGTACAGTACTTTTCGCTCAGTCAATCGGGCTCACTTAGACTCAGAAAGATACACAGAATGAACGTTGAGGACGTTTTCAGTAAGTATTTATTGAACCAGAGCCATTCTAGTATAAAACATGTTTGCTGCGACAATCATTAGACAGAAGCAAATGTAAATGATTAGAAGTACCAACAGTGTAAATAGAAGGTAGAATCCTACCATGGTGCTAAAATAGTGAATATATGCAGGCATATAAACATAGCAGTAATCATGCGTACTCCTACGATGCAGACCCTACCTAAGTGTACCTAAGTGTACCTAGCATGTATATGTGTGTAAAGCCAAGAATCCCCTAGGAAAGAGCCAACCCCATTACCTGATGGGAGAGAATGAAGGACCCCATCTTGGTCACGAGTTGGACAGCCTGCATAATTTTAAAATTATACAAAATTTACAAATAAATAAATAAATGTATTTAACGAGTCGCATAAACAACAGGACACGTTTCGGCTCACGCCTTTTTCGACTGTCAGTGTGTTTGCAGCACTTCCGTGATTATATCTACAACAGTGACTCTGATGTCTTGTTAAGTCATTAGAATATCAACATAGTAAACAGACTTACATTTCGAAAGGATACAAATCTCGTGTAAGAAGGTCGCCATATTTGAATGTCACGATATCATTCATGCATCTGCTATTTTATGTCAACCTAAATTCCAAATGACATTTAATGTGACTTTCGAGAATTCTAATACATTTTTGGCATGAATCCTCAAATAAAAAGTTATCTAAACTGATTCAGAATTCATAACAGTTGTGACCCTTAATCATGCTCTGAATGAGCTATCATTTGCGATATCAATTGACATTTTAAAAATATACACAAATTATTTCATGATTTAGCTCTGTATGAGCTTCTGTTCCTTTCCTAAAATGTTAGAGACCTTTGATCCATCTCGGTATCAATTTACAGGACATCAATTCATTAAAAAAAATTCTTAGTCAAACTACAATAAAGAGAAATATAATTTTACAGAATCTCAAAAATCTCAAAAATCCCAATTCATTGATAAAATAAAATGAAAGAATTAGATACAGTGAAGGGGACTATGAAACTAGTGGACCTGCCTACTGTTTAATTGTCCTAAATGTATTGCTAATTCCTCTTCTGTGTTCAGACCCAGAGACATCTTCGTTTGCACATCTACAATATACCTCGATTCCAGTCCAAGCAATTTCATTACTTTATCTCCACCTCTCTCACTGGGCGGGATATGGTCCAAGCAAAAGAATCATAATAGACTTCTATTGCTTCCAATGATGTAGGGCAAAATGTCTTGCGAATGGATAGGTTTGATCATTCTTTTCTATTGCCCGTGAATGCTCCGAAATCCTACGCTTCGTTTGGTGAATAGTGCTGCCAATATACATGAGTTTACGTGGGCATATAAGGCAGTAAACACAATATGGTGTATTACAGGTCAAGAATTTGGTTATCGGTCTTGGTCTGTTACAGTCTGGTACTTCATATGTAAGTGTTTTGATGCTATTTTTGCACGCCTTGCATTTGGCGCATTGAAAGAATCCTGTCAGCTCACTCATTCATGGATTGATTGATACTGCCGGTAAGTGGCTCTGTACTAATGTGTCTTTAATCGAACAAATTCTTCTGTATGTTATTTTAGGGTGATTAGGAATGGCTTTTCCAATAATGGGATCAGTTCTTAAAATATGCCAATTACGTTGTATAACATTTCTTACATTTTGTGCCTTATTGGAGAAAGTAGTGATAAGTCTAAATTCCTGATCTGATTTTTGTTCAGCACTCTTTTCTTTGAGTAGACTGTTCCATGAGATCTTATCTACTCTCTCATATGCACATTTGACTATACTCTCAGTGTAACCTCTTAATCGGAATCTGTCTAGAGCCTCTCTTGCTACATGTTTATAATCTTGTTTTCGCGTGCATTTCCTTTTGAGTCTTAGTAATTCTCCATAAGGAATAATTTTTTCAAAGGATTTGGATAACTACTATTTGCTTCTAAAACAGAGTTACCTGCAGTGGGTTTACGAAATAAGGTTGTACAAATCTGACCATCTGCAATTAATATTTTCAAATCTAGAAAATTAACTTCTATTGCACTGATTTTACCACTAAATTGCAAGTTGACCTCATTTATATTCAAAGTTTTGATATACTCTACAGCTTCTTTTTGAGGTCCTTTCCATAAAATAAATAGATCATCAATATAACGATACCACCCTACAATGCAGGACACCCATGTGTTGTATACATCATGGGCACCTGCTTCGCCCTCAGTTACGCGAATTTATTCGTGGGCTGGTGGGAGAAGCAGGTGGCATGGGCAGATGAGCACAACACATGGGTGTCCTGCATTGTAGGGTGGTATCGTTATATTAAAACCCACACACAAAAAAATAAACAATTACCCTAATTAAGTATTAATTAATTAATATTAATAGCAACTAATTATTGATTAATCAAACATAAATTACTTTTCCACCTATAAACTCCAAAATCCGCACCTAAAAAATTACAGAATTACAATAATTAATTACCAATTAATTAATTAATATTAATTAACAACCACTTAAAAATTAATTAATAATAAATTACTTTCCACAATTAACACTATAAAATCTCAATTAAATAAATATGAATAAATAAAAAATAATCATTAATTTATTATAATTAAATTACTTCCCATCCTATTCCTCTATAGACCCACAACCCGCTACGGAACTAAAAAACGCAAACTTTTATTAAAACAAAATTGATAACTACTAAAAATGTAACACATATATTAAAAAACATAAACAATTCTTATACAAAAAAATACATCACATACATTTAAAATATATACTAAAATACATAACACTAATTAAAAAATCGATATTTTAAACAACTATATTTTAAAAAAACGATATTAATAACTTGTATATTTTTAACTTCGATATTACTTACCTTCAAATCGATATTCTTGACAATGATATTCTTGCACTCGATATTTCCACTCTACGATATTTCCAACTCGAAATTCATGTAGTTTAAATTTTTGGGCCTCGATATTATGTGTCATTACCCCAAGGAGCCATGTTTTCAAAATTCAGCAAATAGCCACTGTAAGATTTTCATGTAGCAAGCTTCCAAGATTACTGAATGAAGTTCGCCACTTCCAAAGAACACCCCTTGGCTAACAAGAGTTCCCGCTTAGCCGCCAAACCCTTAGATTCAGATGACTGAGAGATGCCTGGGACTGCTGTGGTTGACTCAGCGGGGACGGTTATAGAGGAAAAAACCATAGAGGTGTTGTAGACATAATTGTCAAAACTGGAAACCATGGCCTCCAAACCCACCTTTGCACAATCAGGACTGACCTGAGCCCGATCATCTCTGATCTGCAACACTTGAGGAATGAGAGGGATCGGGGGCAAACAATAAATTAGACCCTGAGGCCACTTCACTGAGAATGCATCTACTGCCCATGCCTCCCTGCTGGGAATCAGAAGCAAAAGTGAGGTCGCAAATAGGTCTAGTCATGGGCAAATCAACCTGCAACAAATTTCCTGGCAAACTCTGTGTGACAGGCAGAGAGAGATACCGAGGAGGGGAATCTCCTGGTCAACTGGTCTGCAGGTCCATTATTCCTGCCCTAAGATATACTGCCTTGAGAGAGAGGAAATTAGACTCTGCCCAGGAACAAATCTCACTGGCCAGATGATATAGAGGAAGGACCATTCCTCCCAGGTAATTTATATATACCACCACAATGTGGGTGTCTGAATGCACAAAGCTTGATGACAGATCTGCGGAAGAAAAGTTATTAGAACCTCCCTGACTGCCGCTAGCTCCCTCCAATTGTAGGAAGACTGAGCCTCCTGATGGGACCATCTGCCCTGAGCTGTAGAGGGCCCCAACACTGCCCCCACACCAGTTTGCTGGCATCTGTTGATATCACTCTTGGGGTGGACTGGCTCAACTGATGCCCTTTGGACAGATTCAACGGATCAAGCCACCAATGGAGATCTTCCCAAGTCTGTGATGAGACAGGAATCAGCTCTGTAATTTTGAGACAGAGGATTCCAATGGGACAACACGTGATGCACTAAGGGGTGAAGACTGCTCCAGGGGATTATGGCCAAAGTTGTAGCCGTCCTCCCCTGGCTTTGCAACCACAGTCTTGCTGAGGCTTGAGGCCTTTGCAATAAGTCTTGTAGATGACAAACCAGTCTCTGGTTTCTGTCATGAGAGTGAAGTACCACACCTTTGTCCATACAAAACAGAGCCCAAATGAAATGCAGCTGCTGTACTGGCTGTAGGGGAGACTTCTTGGTATTGATGAGAAAACCGCAGTCTTGGAAAAGGTTGCACACTTCCTGGACATCATTATCTGCCTTGGAAAAAGAAAGAGAACTAATTAACCAGTCATCAAGATAGAGGTACACGTGGATACCTCAAGAATGAAGAATACCCACCAGCGGAGCCAAGAGCTTTGTAAAAACTCTTGAAGCCGACCTAAGCCCAAAAGGGAGGACTTGAAACTGAAAGTGTTGGAGGCCCACAGTGAAACAAAGATATTTCTGATGGGCACGGAAGATGTAAGTAAGCATCCTTCATGTCCTGGGATTTGATTTTATTGGTAAATTTGTTGAGCGCACGAATGCCCGGGGGCATCTTGGCGCTAGAGTTGGTAGGACAAAGTGATCCTGTTATAATATACCGGCTGCCTAATTAGTAAAGAGCCACGTTTTTAGTGCCCTTCTAAAAGACATAAGCGACGTGCTGCTCTTTATAGCGATAGGAAGAAGGTTCCAGGTTTTAACTGTCCCTAGGAGGAAACTTCTTCCTCCCCACCGAAGCCGCTTGAACTTCGGTGTTTGTAACAGTTTTGAATGGGCTGATCTTAGACTTCTGGCCGGCACATACCAGTTCAGATTAGTCCTCAAAAACTGAGGCCCTATGCTGTGTAGAGCTTTAAAGGCCAGACACTGTGATTTGAATTTAATCCTTTTGTCCACAGGCAGCCAATGGAGGGCTCTCAATCTGTGGGAGACTGGCTCATACCTAGGGATATCCAGTACTAATCTGGCTGCTGCATTCTGCAGTCGCTGCAGTTTTAGTAAGTACTGGGATTGGATCCCCATATATAAGGCATTGCCATAGTCCAATCTGGATAGGGCCAGTGCTGTAACTAGTGTTTTTAGTGCATCAGGGGGGATAAATGGACGAATACTTCTTATCATTTTTCAAATGAGCCAGATGGTGGAGGATAACTTGTTAATATGACTATTAAATGCCAGATTGTCATTGAAGATGAACCCCAGATTTTTGACCTTGGGCACTGGTATTGGGCAGTCGCCCAAACTGGCAGGCCACCATCTTGGTGACCAGAAGGATGCATCTGATCCTAACAGCATGACTTCGGTTTTATCACCGTTCAATTTCAAACAGTTAGACTGCATCCATTGGTTTACCTGTGTCATACAACAGTTGAAGCGGTCAGCTGTCTCCTCCACATCACTTGAGACTGACACCACCACTTGTGTGTCGTCTGCATAGGAGACAGCCGAAAACCCAAACTGCCTAATGATTGAGGCCAACGGAGCCACATATACGTTGAAAAGTGTGGGGCTCAGAGAGGAGCCCCGAGGCACCCCACACGCCAGTTTGAAAGACTTGGATGTAGAGGCTCCGAGAAAGTTCTATTTGCTAGGTAATATGACAGTAAAGTGAGGGCAGAGTCTTGGATCCCCAGCTCTCCTAGTCGGTTGGAGAGTATTTCGTGGTTCACAGTATTGAAGGCCGCCGATAGATCTAATAAAATCAAGGCGGCCTTCCCCCCAGAATCTAGGATTGTCCTAAGTTCCTCTGGCGCCATGACCAGAGCCTTCTCTGTTCCATGCCCCTCCCTGAACCCATATTGTGAATGGTCCAGGAGGTTCCCAGATGAGATAAAGGCAGAGAGCTGTGTATTGAGCAGTTTCTCAAATACTTTAGCTGGAAATGGAATTCTGGAGATCGGACGGTAACTACTAGGCTCCTTAAGATCCAGATTCGATTTTTTAAGAAGGGATAAGACTGAAGCAATTTTCCAAGCCTCTGGAAAGGAGGCCGACTGAATTATCTCCTTAAGCACTAGACTTAGTTGTTCACTTAACATTTCTGGGAACAAATGCAGAACTTTGGGTGGACAAGGGTCTGTTGGTGCCCCTGACCTGGTTGTCTTCACCACCTGAACAATCTGTTCTACTGAAGGGGGAGAGAAACTGAAGCCCGTGTTGGGGGTAGGGGTGTCCAAGCCTAGCTCGGTGAACATGGAAGTAGAGTAGTTGCCAATCTTAAAGGATTTATATACTGTTGAGACTTTGTCTAAGAAAAACAGTCCCAGAGTGTTGCAGAATTCAACACTGCTATCCATCTGAGTTGAAGCTGGGAGATTGGCTAGTTTCTTTACTGTCGAGAAGAGCTCCCTAATGGAGTTCTTAGCCTCAAGAATTTTTGTTGTAAAGTAATTACTTTTTTCCTCTATCACCAATTTCTTGTAAATAGCCAATGTTTGTGCATATTCAGTCTTCCCAACCTGATCATAGTTTACTCTCCACTTTCTTTCTGCCCTTCTACACGCTTGATTTTGGACTCTAAGTTTGTCCGTGAACCATGGTTCTGATGGATTTTTCCTCCTGGCGATAAAACTTTTTATAGGGGCTGCGATATCTACCACAGATTTAATCTGTAGATATCCTATGAACAGCTACGTTGGTGTTGGCCGTGAGGTTTGGTTTAGTTCCAAATAATAGATCTTGTAGGGAAGGAGCATTGATATTAGCCCAATCTTGGTGGATAACTAAAATGGGGGCAGTTGAGTGACTGGAATGGTGCTGGTCTACCCTTACAGTAAACATAATAGCTTTATGGTCTGACCAGGGGACGAGAATTATTTCAACAACTTTGAGAGAGGAATTTGAAGTGAAAATCCCATCTAGGGTGTGCCCGGCAACATGTGTATCGTGTTTAACGATCTGTTCCAGTGAAAGACTGGCCATTGCATCGACTAGTAGGGCAGTATTGTGCTCTGTGGATTTTACTAGATGATAATTAAAATCTCCTAGTATTGTGTAATCGGATACATCTAGGCTAGATTCAAGAAAAGGACTTAAAATATCCAGCAGAGGGGTCCGTGCCCTCGGAGGCCTGTAGAGCAGAAGGGCTTTTAGCGTGTAGTTATTGCTAAGTGAAATCTGAAAGGATAATGTTTCGCAATCACGGGCGCTTCCAGCTGCAGAACCTGTCACTTGTAAATCTTCTCTGGAAATAATCGCTAGCCCCCCCCCCCCGCTTGAGTGTTCTATCCTCTCTAATGATAGTATAACCTGCTGGTAGGGCCAGTGCAATCCCAGGGTCGGAGGCACCATCAGCCCAGGTTTCAGTGATGAATGCCATATCAAGCTTATGTGATTCAATCATTTCGGCAACCTCAATATTATGTTTTAATAATGAGCGTGAATTAATTAACATTGCCTGAAAGGTCTTTGTAGTGTTCTTGTGTATAGGTTTTTGCTGTGGTGTTAGCGCCTTAATATTCATAAAGCTAAGCGGCAGCTTACAATGCTCGCACTGCTCCTGCTCTTTCTGAGGTTCCAGTAAAGGGCAACAGGTGTTTATGTTAAGTCTAAGAAGTTCATTTTTAGAGTACGTTATACTCTTTAGTTCGCCCCAAAAATGTGCAGGGATTTTGGCGCTAGGCGAGATCCAGGCGCGGACGGGCGCAGACGGGCTTGCGTTTGGCGCGGCAGCGCATCCCTGCGCGTCCGCTCTGGCATCAGGCTGTGTAGGGGGTGCAGCGGGAAAGACTAGCCCGCTCACCACCCGGAAATGCCTGTCTCACTGGAAGTGAGGGAAAAGAGGAGTTAGGAGCCCAGAGGAAACGCCCTCCGCTCAATCGGCACTTGCCGTGGCAGACCGGGGCGAAAGTGGAAAGATCGGAACCAGAGGTCACCGGTCAGACCGTGAGGGAGGAGCCCGTCAAATTTAGGTAAGGCTCAAGATTCCAAAGTGCAAGTGCACTACGTTCTTAACATGTGGACGCATAAAATAACAGTTACAAGTTCAATGGCAGCAGCAACCAATTAATAAACATAAAATCAGAGCAGACTAAAATCTTAGGTTTAAAACTTCTGTTTAAAAACATCGTCACGGCAGTCCTACCGCTTCAGGGCGCGCGTCCGCTCTGGCCTCAGGCTATGTAGGGGGTACAGCGGGAAAGACTAGCCCGCTCACCACCCGGAAATGCCTGTCTCACCGGAAGTGAGGGAAAAGAGAAGTTAGGAGCCCAGAGGAAATGCCCTCGGCTCAATCGGCACTTGCCGTGGCGGACCGGGGCAAAAGTGGAAAGATCGGAACCAGAGGTCACCGGTCAGACCGCGAGGGAGGAGCCCGTCAAATTTAGGTAAGGCTCAAGATTCCAAAGTGCAAGTGCAATACGTTCTTAACATGTGGACGCATAAAATAACAGTTACAAGTTCAATGGCAGCAGCAATCAATTAATAAACATAAAATCAGAGCAGACTAAAATCTTAGGTTTAAAACTTCAGTTTAAAAACATCGTCACGGCAGCCCTACCGTCAGGAAACTTCACTGTGCCAGATGCAGAAAAATACTCTGGAGTGTTCTTGAAGGACCGATACACCAGAAATTTGTTGAGTCTCTCAAGATCCATTACTGGAAGAAAGTCTCCCAAGGGTTTGTGCACTAGAAATAAAATGGAGTAAACTAAAAACCCCTGCCCTGTTCTTGTGTTGGAATCAGGCAAACAGCATTCTTTGCTAACAAGGCTTGAACTCCTTCCAACAGAGACTGACTTCTTCTCAAATCATGAGGAAGTGGGGTAGGCAGAAAATGATTTAAAGGCTGGCTTGCAAACTCCAGTCAATACCCTTTGGACACCAGAATTACAATTGAGAGATGGCTATGCTGTGATGCTCACACATCCAAATGCGGCCAAAGTAAGGGGATATAGTGTTCTGCTATGGTTATGACTGTCAATATATCGGTGCTCCCGTAGTAAGATCACCCTGCCACCAATGATGATGTACTCAGCCTGAAGCAAAGTCCCAGGACAGCAAACTTAGTACTGAAGCACTCCAATGTCCAAAACAATTTGTATACCCCAGTGACATATTCTAAAGTGAAGGTGAGTAAAGGTTGTTTATACTCTCCGATTTTCTCCATAGTCCTTGCATGTGTAACACAGCGTCACAGAATAAGCAGCCAACGCGTGTTTCGTCACTTGGACTTTCTCAAGGCTGTACTGATTAGTCAAACTGTTTGCCCCTCTGGCACAGAATTAAAAGTCCAAGTCCACTCTTTCTGTTTGTGGTCGATTTCTATTATGAAACCATCACTGGCCTTAGGGGACGAGGAGATAATGATCTGTAATACAGAGTTTTACACAGCTGAGAATGTGCCATGTTAGATCATGTCAGTCTCCCATAGTAGCATGTTACTATCTTGAAGCGTACAATTTTGCAATTATGCCAAAGATAAATTTATTTTTCTTACCCAGGCAGGTTTTTCTTATGAAAAACCTTTCACTCCTATGCAGCTGACATTTACCATTGAAGAACTGTAGTAAATGCCTTGCCAAGATTTTGCAGTTGTTTTTTTTATATATATTAATAGAGCGAACTCGAGCGAAGATCGCTGGACTTGATCACCTGTTACATTTCACACTGTTAAATGTATTTTTTACCCACGGGGAGATTAAGTGATTTGTCCAGAATCATAGGATGTTGAGCTGACCGCAGACTCCAATCTGGTTCCCCAGTATCCTCTCGAAATGTTTAAATGCGTATTGCTGAGGTAGGAAGTATGAGTAAAGGCAACAGTAATACTCTCACGAATACACTAAACATGGCAGGTGTAATTGTTGTTGCTTAAAAACCACTGCCCTGCTATTAATCGTGATAGTCTATTGCCACTCTGTCCTCAGAAGCACCTGTGCCTTTTATAGGACATACTACGAATTCATTCAGTGCACCTAAAAGAACACGCTGGAATAGATATCGCTTCAGATTCATTTTAAAATAGTTGCTAAGATAAAAAAAGAAACTATTTCTGGTTGCAAGGCCAGTGTTTGATCTGTGCATCACACAGATCTGTTTAATATTATTTCTTTCATCCTTAGCTGTAGACCATGACGGGCAAATCTCCATCTGTAAATGCAATCTTTATTATGAAGAAGCAAAACAAGCCAAGAGATGGTGTCACACCTTCTATTGCCAATGCAAATTAATTCTGATTTTTCCTTGAAATACAATAATTGAATTAGAGATTTGCAGCCTGAGCATATGAGAAATGACGTGTCTAGACTGCCAAGCAGAGGTAGATTTGCATTAAATCCAGCTTATAAGGAACACAGATAAAAAGATTAGAACGGTCACTGTACTTTTTCAGAGACACAACCCAGTTCTGCTTTGAACAGATGCTGTCCGTGAAAGCCAAGTTAAAGGGAGCAACAATTATTAATAAACAAAATAAGAAATTCTAATACACAGGTCGGCGTATTACTGTTCCGCCAGATAGTGAAATTGATATTGTGAGGATTCACAAGTGCATTTTTACAAAAAGGAGGGTAATATTGTTTTAGACAGGACAGTACATTTTTTTAACAGCAAACAAACAACAAAAGATCTTGCTAGCATGAAATAATGCTTTGTATAATGCAAATCTATGAACTGAATGACCTTAAATCAAAGATACAATTGGACCTGTGTAAGGCTATCACACAGCTGTGGGTACTATTTCTCCGATTATGAGTTGAGTGCTGCAGAACTCCCGCGTGGAACTCTTCTCCATTCCACCATACGTTGGCCAGAGTTCGCACACCCAGCTTCTGCGGCCAGAAAATCCGCCCAGGAAATTTTCATCTTGAAAGGTCTGCATTGAACTCTGAACCCATATGACGGCCTCGATCTGACTTTCAGGCAAGGCACGGGAGAAGCACTTCTCTTTCCTGCCAGGGAACATTCTCCCCTTCCCTTCATCACTATCCCCACCAGCATTCCATCCCTACATATTTGCCACGTGCTCAGTGCATTTGATAAATATGTACATAAACCCCACTAATTTAGGAATTCCAGACAAAATTCTGGCCAGTAAATCCGGTTCCCCAAAGTTATTTCTCAATCTTTGGGGTTTATCTCACAGTTGCACAGTTCTGACAAGGTATTACCTTACAGCTCAGGTGTTTATAGGTGCAAAGTTTCAACTCTACCAGTACCTTAACTATGCTCAGGTAAAAATATTATTGTGTACGAGTGCAGATTTATGATCTTTCCCTTTTTACAAACATTTTCAAAAGTATTCCCAGAAAACCGCACCAATCTCGACTTTCCTGGTATATTACTTTGAATGTCACATTACATTTTCGGTGTTGCTATTTCACTATTGTGGATTTGTAAGCAGGGTGCAACTCTGCATTGGGAAAGGCAGCCTCAGAGACAATGTTATGAGGTAGACAGACAGACAGACAGACAGACAGATAGATAGATAGATAGATAGATAGATAGATAGATAGATAGATAGATAGATAGATAGATAGATAGATAAAATCTCTGTGGAGGACCCCATACCGCTCAATTCTCCTTCCTGTGAGAGGGTGCACATCCAAACAAGTGAAATGTCACTGATAGACTTCAATAGCATCATCTGTCCTGTAAACCTATCACACCCACCGAAAATGTTTCATAGCTGTTCAATTTGATAAACTCACTATTCTGTACATGTACCATACAAATAGATATTTCATGACATTTGCCTAATGTGTATTGCAATCACCTAGCCTTTGACTTTTACTAAGGCTCATTATATCCCTCAGAAATACAACTTTTAAAAACTAGTTTGTAATGTTAACTTCTTATTGATGCAGTTCTGTTGGAAAAGTAGAAACCAGCAAGTCTTAACGTGTGGTCTGGAGACCCCTGGGGGTCGGCAAAGCCAACTCAGGGGGTCTGCGACTGCTTAGAAAATTAAATATTATCAGCAGATTAATAATGCGTATATAAATGAAAAAGCAAAATGTCAAATTGAACATTTTAAAATGTTCTTTAAATGAGAGAAAATTTGAAATTGGAGGCTAAAAATTAAGTTAGTATTCTCAGATTGATTCATGGAAGCAGTGCAAGTGCATCAAACAGACTATAGCATGGACGATGAGTAGCCTCAACTGAATTTAGAAAGGCTTCAGCCTTCCCATTAAAACTTCTATTCTTTTTAATATTTGTTTTTGAATTAATAAAATATTTCATCATTCGTGTCTGTTCGATGAATGCTTGTTTCTGTTTTATTGTGTATCGTTTTGTGGCTCAAATTATCAAAAATGCTTATCGAAAATGCTCAGGCCGGGATCTCTGGCTTTCAGTAATGACTCACTGGGGGTCATGGAATCCCATAATAATGATTCAGTGGGGGTCACCGGGTTTCACTAATGATTAAGTGGGATCCACAGAAGTCAAAAGGCTATAACCACTGGTAGAGGCTGTGTGAGAGAAGGGTAATGATCCCTGATAGATGACACATTAATTTTATTCTCATTTGCACATTACTGTGAAGGCAACATTGTTTTAAGAAACATTTTTTGGTATTTTAACAGTGGACTGTGCTATGGTGCAAATGTGCAGCTATTAGCTGGTATTTCGCATGTTTCTCAGGCTATGTACCAGGAAGGTATTGTGTCACTAGAGCCAAACTGAAATATCCCTTTAATGACTTCCGATTCTAATTGAGGAACATTTTCATGGTTTGATAATCATGGCATGTAAATGAAAGGACTTATAAAGAAAAAAACAGACACGTGTTTATATTAACAAAGCAAATGTATTATTGTGAGTTCAGCTATTCTACAAGTTTGATCATACATCTGAAGTATGTGGGGAGGTTCACTCGCTTCCAAATATCCATTATATTTATTTAAAATTCTCTGCATTTTAGACCGTACTATTTTCTCAATTTTTCTTTGACTGATTTTAGCAATATTCTCATTCTAGACACCTCTACACATGCTATTTTCTTTGCAGATGCCTCATTTCATATGTTGAAGATGTCGTGGCAGGTCCTTCTCTACTCTTGATGCTCCTGATTGGATGCACTTCTGTTATCCCTTCAACAAATCTACAGGCACATTGCCTTTCATAAGGCTATAACACAATCTCTTCTGCTACTATAGCTTATAAATCTGCTCTCTGGTATTCATTTTACATGTCACACTACCCCCACCATTTTGTCTGCTCTATGGTCAGCATAAAGAAACTCATTGCTGATTGAACACTCAATAAATGTTATTATACATGTGTTCTTTTGCTTAATTTCAAATAAGTAATAACTTAAGGAGGGGTAGCCTAGTTTGAAGATTTTCTCAACCCCCTTTAAAATCAGATATTCTCAAAAATGCTCGATTGATTAAGATCAGAAAATAACCGGTTGACCCTTTTTGAAAAAATAAAACTTAGTCCAAAATATTCTCAAATGCCTCAAACAAAATGGCGTCTAAACTTCCAAAACAAATGCATTTTAAAACCTACCTGAGTTACACAGGCTACTGTTCCTCTTAGGAGAATTCCAGCAGTAGTAGTGTTCTTGCCCTAGAACATCTTGAAAAATCTCCGAAACTATAGCTGTATCTGGCAGTCCAGCAGACGTATTCACAAAGATTCCAGCAGATCATATGCAGAGTAAGCAGTCCAGAGCAGTGTGTGGAAGTGCTCCCTCCGAAGAAAGTTTAGAAAGATATGGAGTCAACACCAATTGCAATCAATTGCAGTTCAGGTAATCAGACATTGCCATCTATCATTTCTCTATCTTGCTTTTTCCATGTAGACGAAGGGTCTTATTAGGAGAGATGGCAATATAATCCTTCCTCCAAGGGTCTCCCGAGAAATTAGAAATTGCCATGGGAATCAGGAATTCTGCATCGGATATCCATGATAATTTCCCATTTGTTCCCCCTTTTCCCCTATAGATTTCACTAGCTGTTGGCTGGTAAAATTAGAATTTACATGGGACTGGTAAGGGGCTAAGTGTCATGCAATATAATTGTTTGCGAACGTGTAATAGGAAGGATCCTAAAGTAAAAATACACAAATCTCACAATTTCAGGCCTTCGACAGTGTAGAGACAGGTGGGGTGAGGTGTGGGTGTAAATGGGGGTTGAAATTTTGAGGTGTTAGCTATTAGAAAGGAGTGGGTGTGCATAGTGTTGAGTGAGGAGGGAGGGGAAAGGGGAAAGGAGAAAATAGTAAAGAGGATGGTCGGTATTGGAGAGGGGATAGAAGGGTTATTGTCTTTCCACAGACTACTACATAACCAGGCAGGATCAAATCAGGAAAAGGGCCGGTGAGTTAGCCATCATTTTCAAGTCTGGGTTGTCCTGCCAGATAACTAACCTCCCTATCTTAGATCGTGAATGTGCTTTCTTCTCCCTTGGCATGACTAATAGTGTTACCTTTTCTGGCTCTCTTATTTACTGCCTGCATGGCCCTGTGGGTAGCTGGAGCTCCAGGCTGGCTGAGGCATTTCCTCTTAAATGTGTTAATTGTACTATCCCAAGTGATTTCAATATGCACTTTGATGAAACAAAGTGTAATAAAGCCACCTCCGTCCTTGGTGATTTCAAAGCTCTTCGCCTACAACTTTGAGTTACAGGACTTACCCCTAAAGGAGGACATCTTCTAGAACCGGTGTTTACTAATCTATCTGGTGCTCTTGTAGAGTCAAAAGAAATTGATGGCCCATGAAGTGTGGGTCACCGTCGAGTTGCACAGCCTTATAAACACAGGTATTCGAGTAATACGCCTTCACCATAGTATTTCAAATTTTTTTGAACCATTTTATTGCCATAGTTTCTCCAATTTAATCCTTCACGTCAAAGGTGCGAAATTTGATAATCTTGCGCGTTTAAATTGATCGAGAATTGCCCATCCGGGCCTATTCTTGAACATTTACAAATTTCGGGTTCTCCAAATATCCCAATAACATCGCCCAATGCATTTCGGTTCATTTAACCTTCGTCAGGGGTATCTGTAGTTAATGAGAATATATATCAGCCACATCATTTAAAGCCCAATACGATCCTAACTTCAATCCAAAATAATGTACAAAGCAGTCTCCCATAATTACAAAAACGTCTCCACAGTGATTTTAACAAAAACCTGAATCATTAACCTATGCTAAACATACCCCCAATTTTTTATGAAACATCATACACAACTCAAAAAGCTCCCCCATATAAACCCAATTTCATCAAAGAAAAACCAGCTTTGCATGTACCTCTCCAATATTCTATGTGAAAACATGTTGAACTCAAAACACAAAATCGTCTAAATTGCCCATTCAAAAATAATACCACAGCCACCCACAGTTACTAATACCCTCCTTATTCACGTTAATCATCATTCTGTTCCCCGTGCATACCTGTTATTTTTGCCAAAAACATCATCCTCAAACGCTTTTCCGTATATTTTACCTTGCTGTGTAACCCCAACTGAATTTAAAACAACCGAAACCATCCCCACCTGTAACTCAGTGAACGTAAAACGTCACGTGTCCACATTACCCCGCCCCGTTAACTCCCAATCATCATAGATGCTTAAAGTGACAACACTCCAAAATAAATAAATGCTAGTCGAAACAACGGTGAACCAACCAATAATATAGTCCCATTTATGTGTGATTGAATGTCCAAATTTAAATGGCATGTGTAGTTCTTGAACTGATTAAAGAAGATCTTATGCTGACAAATATGATGTATAAGCGTCACTGTTCTACCATGTCGGTATTTTGGTGAACTACCTTTGACGTGACCATGATGTAATCAAAATGACTCTTAGCGATTTTTTTTGTCGGGGTGCTGTGACAGGATTGGAACGGCAGGGTAATTCAACAAAGCAAAGATCTGAAGCACACCCTTTTTTTTGACTTATAGAGTTTCTTTTACGTTTTTCTCCAAGTTTAGCGTGCAGCACTCCCAATGTGCTCCGTTCCTGTCGCACTGTGATAAATTCAAAAGAAATTGATGGCCCATGAAGTGTGGGTCACCGTCGAGTTGCACAGCCTTATAAACACAGGTATTCGAGTAATACGCCTTCACCATAGTATTTCAAATTTTTTTGAACCATTTTATTGCCATAGTTTCTTCAATTTGGACATTCAATCACACATAAATGGGACTATATTATTGGTTGGTTCACCGTTGTTTCGACTAGCATTTATTTACTTTGGAGTGTTGTCACTTTAAGCATCTATGATGATTGGGAGTTAACGGGGCGGGGTAATGTGGACACGTGACGTTTTACGTTCACTGAGTTACAGGTGGGGATGGTTTCGGTTGTTTTAAATTCAGTTGGGGTTACACAGCAAGGTAAAATATACGGAAAAGCGTTTGAGGATGATGTTTTTTGGCAAAAATAACAGGTATGCACGGGGGCACAGAATGATGATTAACGTGAATAAGGAGGGTATTAGTAACTGTGGGTGGCTGTGGTATTATTTTTGAATGGGCAATTCAGACGATTTTGTGTTTTGAGTTCAACATGTTTTCACATAGAATATTGGAGAGGTACATTCAAAGCTGGTTTTTCTTTGATGAAATTGGGTTTATATGGGGGAGCTTTTTGAGTTGTGTATGATGTTTCATAAAAAATTGGGGGTATGTTTAGCATAGGTTAATGATTCAGGTTTTTGTTAAAATCACTGTGGAGGCGTTTTTGTAATTATGGGAGACTGCTTTGTACATTATTTTGGATTGAAGTTAGGATCGTATTGGGCTTTAAATGATGTGGCTGATATATATTCTCATTAACTACAGATACCCCTGACAAAGGTTAAATGAACCGAAATGCATTGGGCGATGTTATTGGGATATTTGGAGAACCCGAAATTTGTAAATGTTCATGAATAGGCCCGGATGGGCAATTCTGGATCAATTTAAACGCGCAAGATTATCAAATTTCGCACCTTTGACGTGAAGGATTAAATTGGAGAAACTATGGCAATAAAATGGTTCAAAAAAATTTGAAATACTATGGTGAAGGCGTATTACTCGAATACCTGTGTTTATAAGGCTGTGCAACTCGACGGTGACCCAGACTTCATGGGCCATCAATTTCTTTTGAATTTATCACAGTGCGACAGGAACGGAGCACATTGCGAGTGCTGCACGCTAAACTTGGAGAAAAACGTAAAAGAAACTCTATAAGTCAAAAAAAAGGGTGTGCTTCAGATCTTTGCTTTGTTGAATTACCCTGCTCTTGTAGAGTCCCCATTCCCTCTCAGCTGGTCTGATCATTTTGCAGTTCCTTTTTTATTCAAGCAGCATGTGTTGAAAGAAGTGTGACGGGCTCATGTGCCCCTTTCTAAATGCAAAAAAACAACCATCTATTCCACCTTTGATAGTTCCATCATTCGAGATAATAGAACCATTGTAACTGATGTGCCTACAGACAGATTGACTTTCTGGCTTTATCCAAGGATATTAAGTCAGGATATTTTGTAGACCTTCTACCTCCGGATAATATTAGCACAGTAAGTGCTATGCTCTCCCCGATATTAATTGATCTGCTGAACACTTCCCTCGCTTGTGGCACGTTACTTGGGACATGGAAGCATGTAATGGTACTAGCACTATTTAAAAAAGCAATGTGGTGGTATCTGACTGGGCCAACTATCACCCTATTTCTCTACTTCCTCTCTATACCAACATCGTTAAGAAGCATTTTAATGTACTGCATCTTACTCAATGCAGATTTCGACCTGAGCACAGCACGGAAACAGTGCTTCTAGGCATCACTGAACATCCTAGGCAGGAGTTGGACAGAGGAGGAGCTGTGGCTCTGATCCTACCTGATTTAAGCGCTGCGTTCGACACTGTTTCACATCGTGTGCTCCTCAACAGATTAGCGAGTGTTGGGGTCCAAGGACTTGCTTTATCTTGGATTCTGGAAGATGGTTCTTTTCAGGTTATTGCAAAACCGTATGAATTTTCAGTGTATAGACTACCTCATGGAGCTCCCCAAGGCTCCTCTTTGAGCCCAACACTATTTAACAGATATGTTCGTACATTGGCTCAGATGTTTAAGAAAGATTCTGATTCCTACCTTTGCATACCCAAAAACTATTGTGCAGGCTTTAATAACCTTTAGACTGAATTAGGGCAATGTGTTCTATCTTTGTGCTACTAACTCCTTGTTAAATTGACTGCAGACTGTTCAGAGTGTGGCGGCCTATCTACTATGGAATATTCCTCGTAGTGCTTCAGTCTCTGAACATCTTTGTCGAATTCACTGGCTCCCAATAGCAAAACATGAAGTATAAGGTGTTTTGCTATGTGTATTAAGCATGGATCAGGCTGGATTTTATACATACTATCTTTGATCTGTCACTATATCCCAAAGCGGGAGCTCTGATCGGGTAACTCCAATCTGGCAAGTCAGGGAGGGTGGTCCTTTGCCTTTCTGGGGCCGAAATTATGGAACACCCTGTGACTCAATCTCTGCCTATGCAACTCTTGAGCTATGTTGAGAAAGATGCTCAAGACCGAGCTCTTCTAAATCTTTGTCTGCTCTACTGTTTTTTTCTCAGCTAGTGCTGGGAAATCCCTGGGGTAGCCATACACTTTATAAATCAGAATTGAATTGAATTTATGGTGGAGGAAGCAGAGTTGTGCAATGGGATGGATGTCTTATAGAGATAGGGCCAGGGTTTGAGAGGTAAGACTATTTGGTGAGTGAGGAGTACAATCATTATGAGATGGATGGTGTTAGTGAGTTGGATAGACGAGGAGAGGAATAGTTAGGGGATTGGGCACATTTGGGGACATAGAAATTCCTGTGCTTAGGCTACAGAGGAACAGTTCTACTGGATAAAATCACCGTTATTCTAATAAATGTACCACCCAGGACTAACATTGGTTCTAGCAAGGAATGTTCAGCTGCTAAAAGAATAAAAATAATTCTGTCCCAATTAGGAGAAACCCAAGAATTTATATCTCCCCTGAAAATGTGAACAATTATTTTCCAGTTGTCTATAGGTTCGAACAGGCATGATGTGAGTGCTACAGAGGAAGGCACAGCTCCCTGAAAATTGCAAATATTTACATCCCTACAGTCTCTGGGTTCTACCCAGGAGCAATCTGTGTGTTATCCAGGGAGAAGCAGTACCCAAGATATTTCTAAGATTGTATCCCAGTCAGCTCATTCAAAATCTGTAGGAGTGCTCATAGAATTTATGGGCTGAGACAGCCATTTGAGATTAGAGGCTAGGTAAAGATAGAGAGTTTTAGTACAGGAGAAGGAGTATTAGAGTCAATAACCTGACATGATTTTAGTGCAGTGAATCAGAGAAGTGGATTGGGACAGTGAATCTTTGAGCTGAATAATTTGTAAACATATACGTTGGTCAATCAGCAGTGGTATCAAACACACAAAAGATGATGGGAGGAATGCTTGCAAAAAGTCCAACCACTGGTAATCGCTTGGGGTAGCATTTCAGTCCATTGTTCTTTTGCCCACTATGCAACACAGTTTGGACCCAGCCATATACAAATAAGTCCTGACCTTGCTCTAATACGAACAATCTGAACTGAACTGCCAGACCAGGTCCTCCATGAACAGGAACACAAGCTCTGCAAGACCGGTTTTGCCCTGATTGAGGCCATCAAGTCAGGTGTAGCTTGGTTCCAGTGGTACAGTAAGCACGTGACCCATGCCTGTGCATACTCTTGCCACCTAGGGAAGTACATCAAACACACCAAAGGTTGTAGCAGGAATGCTTGCAAAAAGTCCAGCCACTGGCAATCACCAGGGGTAGCATCTCAACCCATTGTTCTTTTGCCCAGCAGTGTGGACCAAGCCATATGCAATCAGTCTTGACCCTCCTGAACTAGGGACAGTCTGCTTAAGTGCTTAATTCCTTAGTCAAACACGTATATCTTTTCCTGCTGTTTGATAGGATACAATTCAGTTCCGCTAGCACATGTGTTACTCTTGATATGATGTTATGATATTTATCCAACTCATTTCCTTGTTATAACCCAGTTTTAGTCAAATATATCCTAAGAATATATGGAAACACATAGAACAGGAGTAAGAATCGCCTATATTTAAAGCTCTTTTGGTCTAATTATAAATTCAGAATACCTTGCGTGTTATCAAGTGAAATCTCCACAGAATGAGAACTCCAAATTCTGCAATGTTTGATTAGCTTAAATCCTTCTGTCAGTTAATATAGCCCTGATCTGTGTGACTACATGTTAATCTCTGGGGCAATGTGTAAAGTATTTATGCAGCAAGCAAACAGTAATAAGTGAGAAAACAACACAAGAAAAATCCCACACCAATTTAGGAAAATAGAGTAGATTTTAATAAAGTATTTGCCACCAAAACAACAAAAATCCAATCAGTAGAACCGGAGATGTGCAATTTAAAAGCTTTTAGGTAAGCACAGCACCTGAAAGCACAAAGCGCCACTAGTGGTTATCTAGTCATGCGAGACCGACTGAAAGTAAAAAGTTCAGGCCGACTGTGATGGAGTGTGGGCCAGATAGCCTCTCTGGAAAACTTACCTTCTAAAGTCCAACATGAAGAGTTCCATTCGCGGTGGAGGAGGCCTCAAGGAGAGCATTGCGGATGGTAGTCGCTGTAGCGCGATGACCACGCCAGGTGTCATGTACAGTCGTGACTGTAGCTCAAAGGTTCTGTTGGACATCATGGACAGTCATTGCTGGATCTTTGCTTTGGTGGTCAATTAGGACTGTCAATGCTGTAGAGCGAAGTGCAAATCTCCCTTGCTGTTTAACACTAGCGGTCACTGTAGTGCAAAGCGTCTGGTCTACCGGAGCTTTGCATCGGCGGTCAGTGTGGGCGGCAAGGTCTTGGCATGAACAGGCCCATTTGTGGTCAGGAAGAGCTCAAAACTTTAGGATTTCTCCTTCCTTATAGTAGGAGCTCAACTGATGCCACACCAAGGGTCCAGAACCTGTGAGGTACCTCTTAGGGATCAGGAACTCACTCTAGCAGAGGTCACCAGGACTCAGGCAGGTCCAGTGGCAGGTCCAGTGCAGCAGGTCAACTGGGCTGTTGCCATGAGAACTCTGGAGCTTGTTGTGTCTCTGTAGCTTAGAATAGGAGGTCAGTCAGCTGATCCTTTGAGTCCCTTCAGCTTGAGATTAAGAATACAGGTCCAGTCTTCCGTCTCAGACATCAGGACACTGAAGAGTGAGTCTGAAGTACCCTTTTAATGTTGAAGAAACTTTGGGAGTCTTCCCCCTACAGAAGTGTCTGGAACTTCCTGCCTCCCTGCCCTGGTCCCTGTCTCTCTGCAGGCACAATAGGCTAGTGTGAAGTCCTTTCTGTTGAGCTGAAGCAGAGACTTTGATGTGCAAGTGTGACAAGTGACAGCTCCGCTCCCCTTTTCAAGTCAGAATGGCCCATCCTGCTAACATCCAGATCCTTAATTGTATTACTGTCTGGGAGGAATACACAAAGGTTAAGTGCTAACTACACCTCGTCATGTGATCCAGGAAACAGGCTGCAGCCACAAAAGTGTTAGGACAAGAAAATGACAACTTCCTAAAAGTGGCATTTTCATAATTGTGACTTAAAATCCAACTTTATCATTAAAAGAGTTTAAATTTACAATTGCAATTCCTCAGACACCAAACATGATATTCCTACCTGCTCCGAAACAAAAGTTATAACTTATTAAATGTAATATTATAACTCAATGATATCTTATGGGCTAGGCAGGCACTGCAAGAGCCAAAAATGAGTTTGAGAGTTTTTCACTACCAGGACATGCAAACCTTAAAAGTACATGTCGAACTTTTTAAATACAATGCGCCCTGCCCTATCGGCTGTTTAGGGCCTACCCTAAGGGTGACATATTTTCATTAAAAAGGAAGGTTTAGGCCCAGCAAAAGATTTACTTTTCCTGGTCAAAATGGCAGTTTAAAACTGTACACACAGGCTGCAACGGCAGGCCTGAGGCATGTTTTAAAGGGCTACTTAAGTAGGTGGCACAGTAAGTACTGCAGGCTTACTAATATCATTTAATTTACTGGCCATGGTACCTTTAGTACCACTTTACTAGGTACTTATAAGTAAATTAAATATGCAAATTGGGTGTTGGCCAAATTAACTATGTTTAAAGGAGAGAGCACAAGCACTTTTGTACTGGTTTGCAGTGGTAAAGAGTCCTAACACACACAAAAACGAATTCAGCAAAACCGAAGGGGTGAAGACAAAATGTTTGGGGTTGACCATATGGGGAGGGCCAGGTGCAACATGACTCTCCTCCCACCTATACCCAGGCTAGACTACTCAATACCTTGATGGGCTTCTCGGCTTGGGCGGTAGAACATGAATGACTGCCCTCTACTGCAGAGACTCTTACCAGTTCCATGCCCTTCTGAAACTCAGTTGGATCCCCTATCAACAATCTCCTGAGTCACTGGACTGACCTATGAGGAATACTTCTCCTCACCTGTGTGTCACATCTATGAAGCACCTAACCTTAACTTGACCACAGATGCATCGCAGAAGGCAGACAGTACCACCATGTCCAACAAAGTAATGTGGCCCATTTCACCCCTTGGATCAGACCTCTGTCCCCCACCCAAGGAAAACTCTGTCTATAAGAACAGCAACCAACAGAGGCCACTGGCAGCTGTCAGTGTCAAGTTCGAGGCCCTGGGCCATCCACTCTCAGGTGGAAGCTCTAAACTGGGACCTTGGGCAGGCCTCACTTTCAACCTTGGGGTTGGCAAGGATAAACCCCATATGTTTGCTACATGTTCTGCATTACAAATTTATTGGTATGAGATTGCTACACGTTTATCTCAACTCGTGGACAGAATTATTTCTTTAGATAGAGCTACTGTGTCATGAGGGACAGGAGAGTAATATAGAGATTTCGTTTTATTTTATGTACTTATCAGTAAGTTAAACACTGATAAGTAATGGCATGCTAAGGGACCGCTGGTGTTTAGAGAACGATGCTTAAAGATGATACAACACTATGGGGCATATTCTCAAGGACTCATCGCTGATTTAGTGGCACTTTAGCGCCACGAAAGTGCCGATAGATTTATCGCCCTATTCACAAGTCTGCGCTAACAGCCCATATCGTCAGTTTTCCTGCAATAGCTGCCGCTAAAAACATCGCCAAGGCTGACAGCGACAAATAACGCTAATCATATGCAGAGTAGGCGTTCCCGTGCAAAAACTCACGATAACACCACTTCGCGATATTCACAACGACCAGCCAGATCGACGATGCGGGCCTAAAACATGCGATAAGGCGCGTTAGCAGCAGGAACTTAAGACCTGCTTTTTCCTGGTCTTAAGTAGGACGAAAACCTGCAGTAGAAAGGGAGACCAGCCCAGAGCCACATCTGAAGACCAACACATGCAGCTTGGAGACCCTAAGAGGGCCACAACACCCACCGCCACCACCACCAGGACCACCCCCACCCCCACCCCCCTGGACTACCACCGAGGCAGCGCAGAACAAGACAGCGGACCTTCCGAAAACGCACCAGCCTCAGAGACTTTACGCCAGAGGAAGTCATTGCCCACTACAGGCTCAAAAGGACAACCATCCTACGCATCCTGACCCACATTGCCCACAGGCTGACGGTACCAACACAGCGGACAACCAACATCCCTCCGCAGACAAAGCTGCTGGCTGTGCTGCACTTGTTGGCCTCTGGTACCTTCCAACCAACAACTGCCAGAGTCGGAGGAGTCTCACAGCCAGCCCTATCAAAGTTCCTCACACCTGTCTTGGATGCCATCATCTACTTGATACCCCAGCACCTTCACTTCCCCCACATTGCGTAGGAACAGCTGGGGACCAAGCAAGGCTTCTACGCCATAGCTGGCTTCCCGCACATGTTGGGGGCAATTGACTGCACACATGTCCTACGTGTGCCCCCTTCCAACACTGCACACAATTACCGCAACAGAAAGCACACGCATTCCATCAATGTGCAGGCAATAGTGGACCACCGGGGACTGTTCACCAATGTCATCGCAAACTTCCCAGGCAGTGTGCATGATTCCTACATCTTCCGACAGTCCATCATCAACCAGCGCTTTCAGGATGGCTCCTATGGAAATGGACTGCTCGTTGGTAAGTTTCAACAGAACACACCACACACCTCAACTCCACAATCATACAACTCACAACTGTGGGAATGCACACGTAACAAAATCACATACAACATGCCAACCAACATGCCCACCTACCAGACACGACAACACAAGTAACTGTGGTAACAGGGGCCAGACATGTAGACAAACCACCCACAAAGGCATAGCCCCTCTGCCACACAATTCCAGTATGTGGGGAGAGGTGGGAACCAAGAATGTGCGAAGGAGGCAAGTGACCCATGAATAAGAATGTACACAAGTGTGGCGGTGATGTGCTGGACAGTCATGAGTATGCAGAGCACAGACATGTCCATGTGGACATATACAGCTGGTGTGTGTAGTGTTGTGGACAGTGGACGCAACCATGTTACCTCAGGCAGTGGGGAAGACCCCGGACATGTAGCTATGTCGCCCTCCCTGTAAGCGTAAGCGTAGTAGGCTGGGCTGGCGTACGGCAGTCCAGCGTAGGAGTGTGAATAAATAGCCCGGGGCTCTGGGCGTGGTTCACTTCCGGGATGGCCACCAAAGTAACTACTGCGTGTGTCTCTGTGTCCGTCATATCCTGACCATAGGCCTACACACACGTGGCCGACCACCTTCATCGGCCAAATTAACACTGGTGACGAGGAGCCTACGTCACACGCCACCCGGCGCACAACTCGTCATCGCCTGCAGGGGCGTGTCTGCCAGGGCGGCGCCCCTCACCCTGCCACGAGGCCGCCGCCGTGACCGGCAGTGCCTGTGCACCTGCTGCACTCCAGCCCGCTGGTCCCCAGACCCGTCCGGCACCCAGCAGTGATTGCCCGCCCCTGCTCACCTGCCGCCACCGGCGTGTCTCCAAGAGGGCCCACCACGGTCCGGTGCAATCTTCAGTGCCGAGGCCCGCGAGCTTGGCAGCCTCCTCAGCCTATCGCTGGCTTCTGTGCAACAGGCCCCCAGTACACCCTGTGCCACCGCCCCGCGGAGTTCTGTGTGTGCTGACTGCTCCCTTCGGCCTCCACTGCGGTCAAGCAGGCTAACAGACAAATCCTTTCCAGTCCGGCCCTCCAGGCGCACTGAATCATCGCAGGCTGCACACCCGCTCAGCTCATCAGGTGGGCCTACCTCAGTGCACCGCAAGTCACTGTGCAGCCTCCAGGCCACAGCATCATCGCAGGCTGCACACCCGCTCAGCTCTTCAGGTGGGCCTACCTCAGTGCACCACAAGTCAATGCCACGTGGCGGTAGGCCCCTGCCGGATGCAGTGCCTCAGGTGCCACTAACTCAGTGCACCACAAGTCATCGTCCCTTGGGGCTACCCCACAAGTCCACCTCCAGCAGCCCACAGCATGTCCTCGGTAACGCCACTGGAGCCCCTCACAGTCACGGGGCCACCCCCGTCCCAGGCAGGCCTCTGGAAAGCCTGGGTGGAATGTCTGGAGATGTACTCCGATGCGCACGACATCCCAGCACCGCGGCGGCAGCGCACGTGTAGGCGTGTGAGGAGTGTGAAGAAATGGCCCGGGGCGTGGTTCAGTCCTGGGCTCTGGGCGTGGTTCAGTTCTGGGCTGGCCACAAAAGTAACTATGGCGTGTGTCTCTGTTGTGGTGTCTGCGCCACCCGGCCCTTAATAGACAAACTTGCAATGTAGCATGCACCCGGAGGGCGGGCTCGCCCAAATGGATAAATAAAGGAGCGCAAGACCGCTCGGGGTCTTGGCTCATACATGCTAACTGTTGTGTGTGTACCTTCATTGCCGCAGCATAAGCCAAAGGCCTAGCCTTAATCGCAGCGCGAGTTCAGCCAGGCCTGAACTCCACATCTGTGTCCGCCCTATCCTTACCATAGGCCTACACACATGTGGCCGCCCACCTTCAACGGCCAACATTACAGTGTTGTTGACAGGTTTGCAGACATGCGCAGACAGGCATGACAATGGTGTGCTGTAGGATTGCAAGTGATGCAACCACGCAGCTCACACAAGTAAATAGTCTCGGGGGAGGGGGGAGCAGCTGTGAGGCTACGTAATACACATTGACCCCGTACATTCGCCAGAAGCAATACATGGCAAACATGAATCCCAAAGTCACACAAATCACACACCACAAAACTTGTAAGTCTGCCAACACAGAATGCAGAACCACCAGTTTACACTAATCTCACTTACCTCTTACAGGTGATCAAGGATATGCACTCTGCCCGTGGATGATGACACCCCTCCGAGCCCAGAACACCCCAGCCCAGAGGCAGTACAATGTGGCCCACAAACGTGCCTGGGGCATTGTTGAGCGCACATTTGGCGTTTTAAAGTCACGTTTCAGGTGCCTGGACATCACAGGTGGAAGACTCCTGTACAGCCCAGAAACAGTGTGCAAGATGATCATTGCATGTTGTGTATTGCACAACATATGTGTACGCACCAATGCCCCATGAATCCAAGTGCCAGATGCACCGGACGATGATGAGGAAGATGTGGCAAGTGGACCACACCCCACTGCAGCTGCAGTAGGAATAGCCCGAAGGAACACAATGATTGACAATTTCTTTGTATTAGCACGTCACATTGTGACAGTACTTAGCAATCATGGAACAGTAAGAAATGACCACATGAACAGCATGTGCAAAAAAGTTTCATTGCAACACACATTCCCTGTGTGCATGTCAGTCCTCTGTATTAGCACATCACTCTGACAGGTGTAAGTGCAACATTAAGTGCTAACAATCTCACAAATAGCAAATAGATGGTGGGTATGTCACCTCTGTACAGAGAGGCTGTTCAGGGTGTCACGTATTCTGAATGCCATCACAGGCTGTCAAATGTAGTACGTAATCCCACTCATCAGCGTATCACATGTGTACAAAAACATGACATGAAGGCTGTCATTGGTGTTCAAAAAAAGACAACAGGCTGTCATTTGTGGTCAAATTTGAAATTGCGGGTGTTATTTGGGGTCAAATATGAAATTGCGGATGTCATTTGGGGTCAAATATGAAATTGCGGGTGTCATTTGGGGTCAAATATGAACCACCCCGATGCAGAGATGCACCCTGTGACTCAAGTCCCACAACATGAGCAACATGGACGTAAGGGGGATGGGGGCACAGTGAACACCTCAGCAACATGGGAGATGCACACCAGCCAAAAAGCCAGCAGGAATACCTTGCGTAGAACACACCAAGGTGTCCCCTGGACATATGTGCCATGTACAGATCACATGTGTACACGGACGTCATCCATCAATAGTAGTGAACAGTGTCAGCTAATAGGTGCAAGGTGAGATGACACGTGCCTCCTCACAGCTACTTGTAACCATCACTGTCAGACTGAAGCAAAACAACACTGCTACATCAGAGCATGCAAATTTGACCGTGAGGGCACGTACATGGCTGGGAAGGGTTCAACCATGCCGGAAGGCGAAACAGTGACACCCCCCCCCCCCAATCCACATCACATTTCCAGAATGCAAGCAGATGACAAACTAACATTAGGGATGAAAGCTCCTTTGTCTGGACTAGAAGGCGGTGGCACATCTGCACCTCCGAGCTTGGAATTGCATTCGCCCGGCACCCCCTGAGAGATACCATAGCAGAAGATGACGACTCCCACACTATGCACAGCGCTAACCAAAGACCAACATATACACACCCCACACACAGAGGTCCTTGCTCTCAGTTCTCTTGCATGGATTGACCTTCACACAGACCATCCCAGGAGTCCAACCGCTGCACACTCAAACTAATCATTGCTCCGAGCTGTGGCATCCACATAACTTTGACTTTGACTTTTTGACACACAGCCCTATTTCCTACATTGGCGTGGGGCTAAGTTGGGAAATTGCGAGATTGTTGTTTAGGAGCAATGAGGCCACAGCTAGTTCACACATTTCCAGTCATCACACTGCCTGTCTGGGTCACGGTCAAACATGCGCATTGATATCAGTTCCCAGGGAGTACCTTATTTTTGGAATCACTGCCCCTATATTCATCCATACTTTCATGCTTGCATGATCATTGACATGACACATATGTGTGAATTAGAATGTTTTAATCACATTCGGTGGAGTGTTGAAGCTGGACCAGTACATGGCCATGCAAACCCCACTTGACATTGTTGCCCCATGGAGGGCCAGCCAGAGTCCTTTAGGGATTGACAAGTTCATCGGAAGAGGAAGAGTGCAGTCCGCAGTCTGATTGCTGTGTCATTGGTAACCAAAACAAATATGGCAGTCCATGTTGAGGGCCAAGGTGAGTGTCGCAGAGTGTCTCGGGGGACAGTGAAAGGTGTTGTTCCAGGGAATGATGCAGAGGGCAGAACCAAGCTGAAACAGGCCATATGGCGGAGATGAATGCTACCGCTTCCTTCTTACCAAAAAGGCAGAATCATCCACATCATCGTCCTCTGATGTGTGATGTGCCTCACATGTGGGTGGTGGTGTTTTGTCAGCAGCACTGTGTGGCACTGACACCTCAGGGGCCGGAGGTGGAATGTCTGCCGCACTGTGTGGCAGTGACACATCAGGGGCCGGAGGTGGATTGTCTGCAGCACTGTGAGGCACTGACACATCAGGGGGCAGAGATGTGGATGGAGTAGTAGCAGCAGCATTCATCTGCGCCAGGCCTTGTGGCAGCAATGCCATGATGAGGATCTGCAGGGCATGGAAGATCCCAGCTATATCTCGCTGGTGTGCAGCCGTGGCAGCCATTCTTTCTGCCTGCATCCGCTCCATGTTCTCCATGACCCTCCGCATGCGTCCCAACTCCCGGCTGTCATCGCTGGAGTCACTCTGACTAGACAGTTGTTCTTGTGTCAGAGTCATGACTCCAGTGATGTCAGCCATGGCTTGTTGAAGAGCATGGAGCGAACTGTGGGTGTCTGTTAGGGACTGTAAGTGGTCCCTGATGGGACTTAGACACCCACGTATGGCATCTAGTTTGGCTGCCATGAGGTCGAACCCCACCCGCACCTGATCAGCCATCTCCTTCTGGCCCTCCAACACACGGCGTTGGAATGCCATGTGTTGGTTGTGGGGGTGCTGGGAGACAGCCGTGGTGGGGGGTGCTTCCTGCTGTGTGGTCCGTGCAGGGGGTGGGGTCTCCTCGATGCAGCTGGGCTGCCCTGCTCCTGGGGGTGGGGTGCTGACGGTGTCCATGAGCTGTTGGAGGGCTTCGGTGTCGATGGTTTGGAGGTCCTCTTCATCATCAGTGAAGAGATGTACGGTCTGCTCTGCAGGAGGTGTTGATTCTCGCTCTGCAATGTGAAGGGGAGATGCAGTTTAACAGTGTGTTCCATGTATGTTCACGCATTGGACAAGTTTACATACAGACTGCATGACAATGTACATTGTGACTGTTTGGGAGGAGATGCCTATTTGATGCGGGACAGTGGACATTTCTACACCATCAGGGATGTGGGGTTGTGCTTGTACATTATCATCTCACAGTTCCCTGCTATGCAAATGTGATTGGCCAGTTTCTACACACAAGCGGCAGCAGTTGTGTCCTCTGTTCTGTTGTGAAAGTGTTGCAGTCTGTACCACATTGTTGTCAATGTTGATGTGCTCTGTTTCTTATGTGTGTGTGCTGCTCTGATTTTGCTGGCCCTTATCACTTTCAGGTGGTGTGCCTTTCACTTTCTGTGCGTATGCAGGGCTGAGATGTTGCAGACTTGGGTAAATTGGGCTCTTGGTGGGAGTTGGGACTCTTGGGCATGGTTTGTCCGCAGATGTCTTGTTGATGTCAGAGGTTGTTTGTGCACGTGGATGTGGTCCACACTCAGCCACCTCAGTGTTGTGGCGTGCACCATGTCATGATAATTGGACTGCAGCCATACTAATCGTCATGCAGTGTCACTTGCTTTGTCAGTGTGGCTCACGGACCCGCAGCTTTGCTGGGTTCAGCACATGTGCATGGGTTTGTTGTGAGATTAGTGATGTGTGGTGAGGGCCCCCTCTGGGCACATTGTCAACGGGGGCCTACTTGCTGTTTCTATGTGTGCTGCAGTGTGCCAAGGAGATCAGGGACATGATCCAGAGTAATTGTGGGTGTGCACTGTGCTATACTTAATTGTGCATGTGTGCCATTGTGCCCATCTCCCACTGTCCCCCCAGTCCCTTGCTCACTTTGCCACTGGATTCAAGATAGCCTGGCTGATGAGGGTTTTGAACCCGAAACCGGTCCCAGGATGCTTGTTTCCGGTCCAGGGAAGACATGGCTTGGCAGTTCGGGCTGGACTGTTCCCATGAGGCACAGGGTCAGACTGATTTGCATATGGCCATGTCTGAACTGGGGTGGTGGAGTGAGCTAAAGAATGATGATGGATTAAACCCAGATCAGTTGACTGGGGGTGAGTGTTTGATTTGCTCTAACGCTCCGTCCATCATCCCTTTTGGTATCCCTATGAGTTTAAAGCTGTATTGCAATCAAACCAGAATCGGTGACTACATTTTTGTATACTTGGGTCATGTTTGATCCTACTCCGGATATAGCAACAGTGATTTAGTTTCCGATATATAAAAGATATATTAGAATCGCTTGATTCCATATTGTATACCTATTTTAAAAAACATTTTAGGAATCAAATAAGTAACATAATAAATGTATTTGTAAATTTGAATATACATATATGTAAACGAAGGGGAGGTAGAGGTCAGAAAAAACAGAGGACTCAGCCCTCTATGCGTACTGTAGTAACTAAAAAGAGTCCGTCCGTTTGATTGGACTAACTTTCCTCTCGTTATATTAGGTAGAAAACAGAAAGTTTTCTTAAAATACCCCTCACCCACCATGGTTTCCCCTTGGTGGCATGCTTCATCATAATGTTCTTCCCGTCCTGCTGCGGAACGGAGCGCGCTGCAACTGACGAGTACATGGGAGCACTTTGATCATATACTATGAAGTATGGGGAGGTATAAGAGTGGGAGGGTCTTATCCAGTGAGAAAAAGATTAAAAATTCCTGGCTAAGTAGGGAAAATGATTTATTCTTACCTCTAGCTGGCATGGTTAAAATGGGGAAAAGATAAAAGACATACGGTCTTGTGCATGTATTTCAAAGGTCTACATATTTCAAGCTCTACCCCAAGGCTTTTTGTCAGGACCACCAAATGATCCCTTTTGCCACGTCTATTGGGAAACGACTTTTGTGCAAGTATTCTATATTTTTGTCAATGAGTAAAAAAACAACATACAATACCCAATTGGTAATGTTTCTTTTGGATATGTAATGAGCCAAATTTTGGCCTCATGAGCTCAGATGGGGGAAGGGATGCTTTTAATCAAACTTTCTTCAAAGCTACTCCCTTGCCTGTGGAGATAGCCTGCCCGCAGCTCCGATATATATATATATATATATATATATATATACATACATAAACATATTATCTACTGGCGGTCGCCAGTAGATAGTTAAAGTTAGGACCTATTTTCCATAGGAAATGCGCAACATTCTATTTCCAATACCTTTGGCGCCGGTTGACGAATCTTCGCGAAATTTTTAAAACTTATGGCCCGCTCCGGTCCGCCCCTATCCTGAAAGTTTCGGGGTGATTCGGCAAGCGGGGGCCGAGAAAAAAGGGGGGTCCCAAAACGTGTTTTCCCCATGCAATTTTCCATAGGAAACTTTAGACACAGCTACAGCCCGAACTGCTGAACGGAATTACACCAAATTTGGCAAAGAGGTAGTTTTTGGTTCAGAAAGAACGCTTTTTGTTAAATGGTGTAAATCCGTTCAGTAGTTGCTGAGAAAATCAAAAGTAAAAACACATATATATCTATGGCAGCGGAGGATCCGCGCACCCTCCCGATCACGAGCTGTATGCTAATTGGCTGTCAACACTCCAAACCAGGAAGTGTTGGCAGCCATCTTGTGACTCAGTAGAACCGAGTCACAAGAAAACAGTAGAAACAAGTGCGCAAAACGCAAAAAGGGGGCAGGGTAGAAACACCCTGACCCCCTAGGCCTGCTCAGGGGGTCCCAGAAAGACCCCCAGGGCCAAAAAAAGCATTTTTTTATTTTTAAAAATCGGCGGGATGCGCGGATCCCGCCGTGAAAAAAAACAACAATGCGCGGGCTCCCGCGCTTCGTTGTTATTTGGCCCCTGGGTGGGCCAAGTCCGGGGGGCATGCGGGGTTTATTAAATATTTGTTGTGGGGGGCCTCTAAGGCCCTCCCAAGCCCCGGGGACCGCCACCCCCGGGGGTTTTTATTTTTTATTTTTTTTAAATTACCTGTGTGAGGGGGCTCGAGCCCCCCCACACGCCCAGGGGACCGCCACCTCCCTGGGGCACTAAGAATTTTAAATTGGGGGTCCGTTTCGGACCCCCGAAGCCCAGGGGACCACCACCTCCCCGGGGCTTTGAACATGTTGGGAGGGGGCCGCGCGGCCCCTCCTGAAGCCTGTGATGGCCCTGGGGACCACCACCCCCAGGGCCGGCTCCTGCAGTGTCCCGGGTGCCCACCCGGGACACTGCTGTTTGCTATGGCAGGATGGGAGCCTCGCGGCTCCCGTCCTGTCATAGCAAACTTGCTTGAATCTTGGAAGAGAGGCAGGAAACCTGCTCTCTCTTCCAAAATTCAAAGCAATTGCTTTTCCACACGGGAGCTGCATCTTAGCAGCTCCCCATGTGGAAAGCAATGCCGGCTCCCGAGGGACGCGGGAGCCGGTGGGACCGTGGGGGATTGGGGACCCCCATGGTCCCCAACGGAGAGGGCCAGCCCCGGGGGATGGGGTCCCCGGGGCCATAAGTGGCCTGAGGAGGGGGCAACGCAGCCCCCTCCAAAACAATTTTAAAAAACAATAAAGGCCATGCCCCGGGGGATGGGGTCCCGGGGCCGATTAAGGCCTCGGGAGGGGGGCCACGCGTCCAATTTTTTATTTTTTTTTAAATAGCGGGCAGGCCCTGGGGGATGGGGTCCCCAGGCAAATAAATTACAAAAAGAAGGGGGGCCACACAGCCCCCCTTCTTAAAAAAAAAAAAAAAAGACCGGCATTGCGCTGGTGGCCACGCCCCCTCCTTGCAGCACTCTGTAAACGCGCCCCCTGGCACGTTTGCAGATGGGGAACAAATTCCCCTTGAATACTGGGGGTCCCTGGGGTCCAACTAGCCCACCAGGAACCACCAGTATACGCCAGGGGGCTGCGCCCCTTTTTACACCTCTCTGCAACGCAGCTCTGTGGCGCTTAATGGAGGTAGCTGGTGGGATAGTTGCACCCCAGGGACCCTCAGAATTCAAGGGGAGTTAATCCCCCGACTTAAAATGCGCCACGGGGCGCGTTTGCACAGTGGTGAAGGGAGGGGGCGGGGCCTGAGGTGACATGTGTGCAAACATGCCCTGTGGCGTGTTTTAAGTTGGGGGATTAAGTCCCCTTGAATCCTGAGGGTCCCTGGGGTCCAACTAGCCCACCAGGTACCTCCAGTAAGCGCCACAGAGCTGCGTTGCAGAGAGGTGTAAGAAGGGGCATGGCCTCGGACCACCTCTCTGCAACGCAGGCCTGTGGTGCTTACTGGAAGTACCTGGTGGGCTAGTTGGGCCCCAGGGACCCTCAGGATTCAAGGTGACCTAATCCCCCAACTTAAAACGCGCCACGGGGCGCGTTCACACAGTGGTGAAGGGGGGTGGGCGGAGCCTCAGGTGACATGTGCGCAAACACGCCCTGTGGTGCCTTTTAAGTTGGGGAATTAATTCCCCTTGAATCCTGAGGGACCCTGGGGGCCAACTAGCCCACCAGGTACCTTCAGTAAGCACAACAGAGTTGCGTTGCAGAGAGGTGAAAAAAGTGCGTGGCCTCGGAACGCCTCTCTGCAACTCAGCTCTGTGGTCCTAACTGTAGGTACCTGGGGGCTAGTTGGGCCTCAGGGACCTCAGGATTCAAGGGACTTAATCCCGCAACTTAAAACGCACCACGGGGCGCGTTTGCACACATGTCACCTTAGGCCCCGCTCCCTTCACCACTGTGCAAACGCGCCCTGTAGCGCGTTTTAAGAGGTCGTTTTAATCCCCTGCCCTATTATGTACTAGGGACTTACAGAGGAGGTCATGCTAATCACAGGGGTACCCCAACGCATAGTGTTCCCTAGTGTATGTAGGTGTTTTCACTGTATTCTAAGTGTCTTTTAGCATAGCACTGGCTCTGGTTAGTCAGAGTCAGTTACCACCAGTACACGTCTGAAAAAGTTGTGGGCACAGGATGATTTTGCAACAAGGCCTCTTTCTGCTCCTCTGTTGGTTCTTTCTGCACATCTTTTGCTTCTTCCTGCACTTTTCTTCGTCTTTGTGGACTTCTGTTGCTTCTTTCTGCATTTCTTTTGCTTCGTTCTGTGCGTTTTTCTTCTTTCTTCACATGTCCTACCTCTGTAGGCATAGTTAGAAACTAGCATTTAAAAAACCTTTGAAATTCACTTAAAAAACCATAGGTTTCAGGCACATTATAGTTAGAAATTAGCATTTAAAAAACCTTTGAAATTCACTGAAAAAACCATAGGTTTCAGACACGTTATAGTTAGAAATTAGCATTTAAAAAACCTTTGAAATTCACTGAAAAAACCATAGGTTTTAGGGACAGTTATAGTTAGTTGGACATTTCACTGGTACAAAACCATAGAAATTCCCCCGTTATAGTTAGTTCAGCTAACTATAACTCGCGCCCCCGCAATGCACTGCTGATGACGTCACATATTACATCACTCATGACATGGTCAGTGACATCACTGATGACATCTCAAATGACATCGCTGATGACATCGCTGATGACATCATCCATGTGATAATTTCATGCATCTTCTCACACCCTAATATAACTTTTGATACACCCACTCTAAATTACAGACTGCCATTCTCAAAACCATACACACTCAAATACCAATAACTACATACCCACTCACTGATTCTTAGGTCTACACACACACATCTACTCACTCACCCATACAGTCACTCATACTTACAGTCACTCAGTACAGGACTATCATATGCACTCATACATCTATATAAACACTCACACACCTCCACTCATCCATAGAGGTACTCACACACCTAGTCAGTCATGCAAAAAAATAATTACACACCCATTTACTCACCTATACAGTTATACACACACCAGCTCACTTACTCATACAAATACTAGCACATTCTTACGCTCTTATATAATAACTGATACACACACGCATCCATACAGCCACTCTCACAATCACACACTCTCACTTATAGCCCCTTTAAATACTCTAACACACATATATACTGCCTTTTACATATGTAGTTACTCGCACATGTACCACTGAGATATACATTCACTCACTAACACACCCATACACACACTCACCCACCCAAGCAGTCCATCACAGATGCACTCTTCAAATCATGCACCCAGTGAATCACCCACTCACACATCTATGTACAGAGTCACACACACCCCACCCACACAAACACTCAGGCACCCATCCAGATACTCAGAGAACCAATCAATAACCCGTATAGACACTCATGTAGCTATTCGCAAATCCATGCATCCACTTACACACCAACAGACAGACGGATACAGACATTCACACAGTTTAGTCACTAACCCATGCATTCAGTAAGATACGTTTAATCACTCACTTGTAGAGTCAGTCACGCACCTACTCAATCATCCATTGAGACACTTATACACCCAGTCATTCTTCAATATGCCTTTGCCTATATATATTAAACATATTTAAACTTTACAGAAACACACAGTCACTGGATGATGTCATCAGTGATGTCATCAGGGATGTCATTTGAGATGTCATCAGTGATGTTATCAGTGATGTCACTAGCCATTGCATGAGTGATGTAATATGTGACGTCATCAGCAGTGCATTGCGGGGGCGCGAGTTATAGTTAACTGAACTAACTATAACGGGGAATTTCTATGGTTTTGTACGAGTGAAATGTCCAACTAACTATAACTGTCCCTAAAACCTATGTTTTTTTCAGTGAATATATATATATATATATATATATATATATATATATATATATATATATATATATATATCTATATCATGAGAAGTCCTGCCACTTCTATGACGAAAAGCAGCCACCGGCAACAGGAATCAAAACAGAGAATGTTTATTCAGGCAGACGATGACATCAGATGGAATGACGCGTTTCGGTGGACACAGCCACCTTGCTCACCTTAGCCCCCGAGTGGCACAGCATCCTTCTGATTTTAACCAGACATTTGCTTTACTGAGGCTCACTGGAGGGCTTGAAGAATTTCATTTGAAAATCAAGCAGCCACGCAGAAACCCACCGAAGGGAAAAATTGTTTGTTTCAACACTACAAACTCCAGCATGCACTGCAATAAGGTACTTACCAGAAACCCACTAGAGGGTATGAATTTTCAGCATATGACTAAATTGAAGTTTGTAGTATTTCTGCGCAGGTGCTGTTTAACCTATGAATAAGGGGCTGGAGGCCACGCAACGCGTCAGGTGCAAGCAATCAGGAATGCATGTTTCCGGTTCCTCCAGAATAAAGAATTCAGTGGAATTGGGCTGCTGTGAGTACGTTCTTAAGAGCAGAGCAAGAATGGAGACATATATATATATATATATATACACACAAATGCCTCGTAAACCAAGGAATGACGACGCCTTGTTCTGGCCAAATTTCATTTATTTAGACAGCTGATAGGACGCGTTTCGCCTGTCCAGCAGGCTTGATCACCAGGTTGATCAGCTGTCTAAATAAATGAAATTTGGCCAGAACACGGCGTCGTCATTCCTTGGTCTACGAGGCATTTGTATATATACCGGACCTTGCTTGGGTGGTCCGTTCACGATGACGCACCCTCTGTTTTGGAGCAGCGGCGGCTGTAACTTAAGCACGGAGGATATATATATATATATATATATATATATATATATATATATATATATATATATATCAAAGCTCCAAGTTTGCCCTTGCAATGAGCTGCACTCAGACACAAGTGTAAGGCTGCAAGCCTTTATTCGGGTATGAGTAGGCTCCTGGTTAACAATAGCGTTAGACAGTCATTCCCATTGCCTGACGCGTTTCAAAAGTCATCCTTTCTTCTTCAGAGGCTGTTGTTGGGAAGGGTTACGTTCTTCCGGTCTTGATTCCCATTATATTCGGCTTAATTCCACGCCCCCGATGGGCTGGTCAAATGACAAACAGCGGTGCCTTCTGGGAATCGAAGTCCCAGTAATTTATTCCTCCAATGGTTGCACTAATTACTGTCACACAAATACAAGCCCACAGATGGGCCTCGGAAAACAGTGTCCACTCTCAATCCCAGGCTCGTGTTCCACCTATGTGACAGGGTATATCCCAAGTCTCGTGGTCCCCTCCGATCGCGGGATGGTGCAAGCTTGGCAGCGGGGCAGCCGCCCGATATCAAGGCTCCAAGTTTGCCCTAAATACATATATATATATATATATATATATATATATACATATATATATATCTATATTATATATATTCAGTCACAAACTTATGTTATGTCTGAATATCAAAATCATTCTAGAATGCAAATAATTTTTTTCACATCCCACTGTTACTTATTTGATTCCCACTAATTCTATTTTTACTGTGCAACTCGTAATCAGGGCATTGCTGCTGGAAAGTCAAGGATAAGTCTTATCCTCAATTTTATGACTTAGTCCCTTATTTCTATCCTATATACCTTGTTTTAAGAATATCCTGTTGTTATCCTATTTGCATTGTTGTAACTGCATCATTAGTCTGGTTAGCTGCATGATTGATTTTGATTTCGGCCTGCACATTGCCCTAAAAGCCGGTTAGGAGGAGTTTCCACTGCATAAGATAATATATACATAGAAAACATTAAGTGTTATGCATTATAATTTCATAACCATTATTATTGTGTTGCCTTTAGCCACAGATGCTCCCTGAATGGTGATGACTTGAACAGACGATGGGTTTGCCCCAACCCAAATCTTCAACCAACAATTTACCATACTAAGGGGCTGCTACAGTACTTGAACAGTATCGATAGGACTCCACTCGTGAGTACTGGTTGATTATCTGTTATCTGTTCTTGATGTTGTTTTGTGGTGGTACGTATTTCCTTAATAATGTTAAAATGTTTTCTGTTTCACAACTTATTATGCTTGATAACTAATTCAGACAAGTCACATACAAGAACTTCATTTTTTTAAGAATTGACACTGAAGAAGTAATATTGCAAAATACCAGATGCATAATTGCCTGGGTTCCCAAGCCCATGCTTGATGTGTTACTCCAGACCAGATTTTTCTTTAAATCCAGGGACTTGTAGTCCCGTTTTATAATGGAATAAACAAAACTATAAGTCCCTTAAATCAAAGAAAACAATTGGACTGAAGCAGCACATCACTCATGTACTAGGGAAACTTGACAGGGTTCCACATGTATACTCATCGGATATCCCTAGTTTTCAACAAGGTCAAGTCTGCTATCAATTGTGTTTCTTGAGTCTAAGAAGAGGGCCTCAAATAGCCTAATAGAATTCCATATTTGGTCAGTTTATTAATTTCACATCACATCTTTTTTCAGCTAAGCCTGACTGATTTCACACACCATTCTAGCTATTCAAAGGAAAATATTATTTCTCTGTTCTGAGTTCTTCACATTCTACTTTATAGTAACACTGTGCTTTAGGAAGTGGTTGTCAACTTGAGCTCAGTAATAGAAGCCTGTCTGCTACAGTATAATATTATGGAATTTCCTTCTATGGGTGTAAAAGGTGAAGACAGGGCAAAGTTGCACTGTAACTGGGATGCCAGAGTAGCATTTTAATAAATGTATGTGGTATCCACATACTATCACACCTGGTATTGGCGATGTCTCTCCATTTTTTTTTAAAAACATATATTTATTGATTTTCACAAGAATACACAGATTATATCCGACATGTGTCATCATGTAAACTAAAGAAAATCCCGCCCACCCACCACCCCCCGGGCTCAAACTGACATTTTCATACATGGCATGTGGTCATTCCTCTTGGGGACATAGTAGTACACATAAAGTTAGAGTATCCCACATCTTATTCTTTCTTCACCATCTGACAATACTCGCATCCCCGGACTATACATTATATTTCTACGTTTGTAATTCTTTGGCCACAAATTCCTCCATCATTGCATTCCAGTCCAGCGAGATAGGTATCTTACACATCCCTTTCTGTTCCTCTCTTTGAAGTTCAGCTCCTTCCGCCCTTCCCCATCGCACCACCTCATTATACCAGTCTAATAACAGGGGCGGTCTAGTAGCTTTCCACCTCATTCTTATATTTCGTTTTGCCAAGATCAGAGCAAGGTTTGCAAATTTACGGGAAGGACTTCCCTTCTTCCCCTTGGGACCGAGTCCTAATATGCAACAGTCCAATGAGCGAATGTTCCTCGTCGGAGCCACACTATTTACTAGCTCCTGCACTGATGACCAATAATGAAGGCGTCTCGAGCAGTCCCATAACATGTGCAATAAACCGGCATTTGGGGAGTGGCAACGGGGGCAATCACCTGACACCTCTGGTAACATTAGGCTAACCTTGTGGGGGGTTAAGTATGCACGGTGCACAATCATGAGCTGGATAAATTTAAACTTCGGGTTTCTAGAAACCTTACGTGGGTGTTCCAACAGCATCCCCCATTCTTTATCCGTGAGTGTACGGCCAACATCCACGTCCCACCTATCTCGGGTCAACTGTAGTGATCCGGATGTGTGTGTGCGGATACCCCGGTACAACCACTTCGTCAGGTGTCTGCCATCACCCATCAAGTATTGCATGTGGGTTAGTGCATTTGTCAGCAGTTCTTCCCCTCCCGGGGTCCAAACCGTTTTGATATAGCGAGAAATGTGTGCATGTAGCAGAAACAATCTGTTTGTTACCCCCATCTCCCGTATAAATGTGTTGTGGTTCATCAATGTGAAGAAAGCACCTATCGTGGACACACCTGTCTCTACCCATACCTCTATATGTCTAAGAGTCACCCTTCCCGATGGAAGGGGGATGCCCATCAGGGGTATGTTTGGGGCGTATGGTGCCGATATTTTAGTGCGTGGCCTTCTTCCAATACAGCAGAGCCGTCCGCAAAAGTGGTGACACCGTCAACGGAATTTTGCTGCCTGGTAGCAGTAGTACATGCAGTTCCCCACGTTCCCACGCCTGGGGAGTCATGGATATTTCTCTCAGGTTGTGGCCTGCTATCCAGTACGCCAACCATTGCAGCTGGCCTGCATAGCAATAATCTCTCATGTCAGGGACTCCCATACCCCCTTGCTTTGTGGTTAATTGTAATTTAGAAAGCCCTATACGCCTACGTCCCGACCCATATCAGTTCAACTAGCAGGGTGTCCAGTAATTTAAACGTCTGAAGTGGAATCATAATGGGCAAATTAACAAAATAATATAACATTCTTGGTAACACCACCATTTTAGCTATGGCTACCCGCCCAGCTACCGATATCGGTAAGGAAGTCCAGAACCCTATTTGCTTTCGAAGTGATGTTATAGTGCGAGTTAAATTACCATCCAATATATCCTCCACGTCCCGGTATATTTGGATACCCAGATATTTAAAAGTAACCGTCGCGGTTTGAAACGTCCAACAACCGAATCGAATTGGTTCGGTCCTGGCTACGTCATTAAAAAAGAAGACATGTGATTTGTTCTCGTTGATTGTAAGTCCCAAAAGTTTCTGGAACACCGAAAAAAGTGCAGGTATAGGGTCATAGTCCTCGTCTAGATTGTTAACGAATAAAATGATATCGTCGGCATATGCCGAAACCACATGCATCTCCCCATTTATATGTATCACCCTGTGGCCTGCCATTACACGTAACTTGTGCAATAGGAGTTCCAGTGCTAAAATGAATAATAAGGGCGAGAGCGGGCAGCCCTGTCTAGTACCCCTCACTACCTGTTATTGGTGTGAAATGTGGGTCCCCGTGCGAGCCCTCGCTGTTGGAGTCGTATATAACAGTTGCACCCAGTTCGTGAACTCCGGCAGAATCCCAAATCTAGGCAGCGCATTCAGCATATATTCCCAGTGTAGGGAGTCAAACGCTTGGCCCAGATCCAAAGAAATGCAGCCCCGCTGAGCCACGTCCGCAGGCACCTGGGACATTACCAGATGAAGCCTCCGAATATTGAGCGCCGTACTCCTGTTCAGTACAAATCCACACTGATCGGTGTGTAGCAATCTAGGGGAATATTGCAATAGCCTAGTTGCCAATAATTTACTCAAAATCTTGTAATCCGTGTTAAGGAGTGAGAGGGGTCTATAACTTGCCATGTCTCTGCTGTCCTTACCCGGTTTCGGAAGGGAGACCACCGTCGCCTGTAGAGTAGTGAGTGGGAGGGAGCCATCCTCTAGTGCCGTCCGGTATAATTCCTGTAGTCTGGGAACCAACAATTCTGAAAAAACTGCATAAACTTCAATTGGCAAGCCGTCATTACCCGGCGATTTGTTACGGGGAAGGGCCTTAATCGCTGCTTTGATTTCCATGCTTGTGATAGGCCGTTTCAAGTCTGCTGCTTGTTCATCACTTAACGTTGGGAGCTGCAATCCCTAAAAAAAAAACTCAAATTCCCCCTCCCCAGCCTCGTTCGGAGATGCATACAGCTGCTCATAATACCGACGAAAAGCGACATTAATTTCCAACTGGGTGCGCAGCACATCTCCGCTCGGGGTAGCTATTTCAAGAATGGGAGAGACTGTTGGTGTATCTTTAATTATCCTAGCAAGCAAGGGGCCCGCCCTATCCGCATTCACATGCTGTTTCTGGGTGCATAAGCGATAATCTACATAAGCGATAATCTAGGACACGGATCTCTTCCAAAAGCTCAGCGTGTGTTACGTGCAGTTCCTGCAACTCTGTTTTGCTCTCATAATTCGTTACCGCCTCCTGTTCCAGCGTGCCTAGCCTATTTTCTACTGCCATGAGCTTGTCGAGGAGGGCCGCACGTACACCTACTTTTGTACTGATCGCCACCCCCGTATCACAGTTTTAAAGGCGTCCCATTCAATCTGTTGTGTGCTAGCTGTATCAGTATTCTCAGTAAAGTAGTGGGTTATGGCCACAGAGAGAGCGTTGTGGAACACTGAGTCCTCCAGTAATGAGGGGTGTAATCTCCATGTTGGGATGGGCGTCGGAACCTTCCCCCAAAGTAGTGTGGCCTCAATCGGATTATGATCCGAGTACGTTTTACCCAAATGTGTGGTGTCTGTAACTGTGACCAGTAACCTCCGCAAACAAAATATTCTATCTATTTGAGTGTGTAGGCCATGCGGCGCTGAAAAAAATGAGTATTCTCTGTCCGTGGGGTGCTTCTCCCTCCAATCGTCTCCCATCTCCCATCCTCAGGCCCATGTCTGGAGCGCGTCTGCCTGCTTTCTACATCCCGCACCCTGCAGAGGAGGGTGCGATCTATCCAACTCTAAATCCAGAACTGCATTAAAATCCCTGCCTAAGATCCAAGGATATCCTTCCCAGCCCACCAAGGCAGTACTAAGAATTGCCAGAAATTTGTCCTGTTCCGTGTTCGGGGCATAAACACTCCCTACCACTATGTGTTCCCCGTCTAACAGGCCATGCAACAGCACATATCTCCCATTGGAATCTGCCCTTTGTTCTAGGAGCGTGAAGGGGATGCCATTTCTGAACCATATCGCCCCCCCCGGGGCAAATGCGGAGTAAGAAGTAGAAAATAACTGGCCCCTCCATTTCTTAATAAGCTTATCCGCTTCCGCCTGTATTAGATGGGTTTCCTGTAGAAAGATTATATGTGCCTTTCTACGGTTTAATTGTGCCAGAATTCTATGTCTTTTGTGTATCGATCCCATACCTCTCACGTTCCAGGACGTGTATTTGTATCTATTAGATTGCGCCATCAGATTTTCTAACGTGCAAACTGCTCACGATATAGTTCCCCGTACACTGAGCACCCCGCACAGCACATGTAGCCGAACCCATAACCCCCACAAACTTCCCAATACTAGGTTCCCCCACTTAAAATAAGAGGACCAAACCATCAAATGAAACACGACAAGAACTCTGTAGTTTCCATAACTACGTGCAGTTGCCTTAGGGGTAGTGGCCACCACCCTCCTCATAGCACATTGTACACAATACTCAATATTCAGTTACATTAGGGCTCCAACCAACCCCCTTGTATAGAACCAGTAGTATAGACATCGCGACCAACCAGCATGGCAACATTGCATAAGTAATCCCATAATTGGCATACTCAGCATAATTTGTATACACATATATACTCATCTGACAGTCCACCACAGTCGCTGGAGAAGAGTACCTCCGTCACCCCAGATAATCATTGGCAGTCTGAGGGGTGACCAGGGGGAACAGAGCCATACTATTCTTAGAGTCAGATTGGGCGTTCACATCTTCCGAAGAGTCCACAGTTTCCGCCACCGATTGTGCGTCGTGGGCTGCTAGTGCGACCGCCGTCAGTATCGCTTCCTTTTGACTGTCCGATATCTGTTCTTGTGACGGGTATCCTCCACCTCCGACACCTGTCTGGCATCTCTAGTCCGGTCTGTCACGTCTCACTCTCCGAGACTTCAGTTGCTGTCTTCTGCTGGACTGTGAGGAGTACTGTGAACCCGGCAGCGACAGAGTGATTTCTAGCCAGTCCGCTGCTTCCTCCGGGCTGTCAAAGAACAGGGCCTTTTGATCATAGAGAACCTTGAGGTGAGCCGGGAACAGTAGGGCATACTTCAGGTGATGAAGCCGGAGTTTCTTTTTGGCGTCTTGGAAGGTAGCCCTCGCTCTCTGTACTGCCAGAGTGAAATCCGGATAAAGCGAAACAGTTTTGTTCTCAAATGTTATCGGAGCATTCTCCCTGGCCGCACGCAATATCGTATCCCTATCTTTATAGTTCAAGATCCGCGCTATGATCGGCCTAGGTGGTGCCCCAGGGAGGGGAGGCCTGGGCGGGACTCTGTGGGCACGTTCCACAGTAAATTGTTCTTTGAGCCCTACTGTAGCTACCCGTTCTCGTAGCCATTGTTCGACAAATTGGGTTGGATGGGACCCTTCACTTCTCTCTGGTATTCCCAAAATGCGCACATTGTTGCGTCTAGATCGCCCCGCTGCGTCATCCACCCTATCCTGTAAGCCTTTCAATTGGCGCTGCAGTTGTTCTATTTGAGAGGAGTGTGTCGTCTGTTGGGGAATGAGGTCATCTAGTGCTATCCTGTTAGATTTGACTTTGTCCGCCAGTTTTGTGTGATCTGCTTTCAATAGATTAAAACTGGTAGTCAGTGTGCCAATTTGTGTTTCGATAGCAGCTCTGGAGTCTCGTATTTCTCTCAATATTAAATCCAACTTGTCCTCGGTACGAGTGGGCTCTGTGGGTGGAACCACATCTAGGTCCGGACTGCGCAGCTGTGTGTCTGGTACCATCCCCGGTGGGTCGCCGGGGGACGGGGGTTCGGGTTGTTTGGCCTTGGGACGCCCCATATCATCAAAGGGGTTAGGGAGGTGTACGTCTCGACTCCCACACCTCAACACCACTTGTAATACGCTACTTGATAGCCCACAGCAGTTTCACCTTAGTATACCGCGTGGCACACAGCTACCCTGTACAGGGGCCCCCTCGCTGTCGTCGCACCGAAGTGTTTCGCCGCCTCCCGCGGTCTAATCCAGTAAACTGACGTCCAACCGTATCCCTCACAGTCACAGCCTGGTCCCACCTCACCCGGACAGTATCACAGGTGCACTTTTGCACAGTTAAGGACGAGACCGCAGTAGCATCCAGCCCAGTTCCTCCCTGGATCGCAATGTATCCCTGGGAAAGCAGCTGCGCAGATGGATGGGGGATCCGTCTCAGAATGAGATTGCCAGGTACATGTCAGTTTAAGCCTGTGATCGCAGAACCTGCCATCCAGCCCATGGGGTTCCCCATCAATCACCGTTGTGCATCCCCGTGTCCGGGATGGCCAAGTCTTGGTACCCACCGCTTCACCATAGGCATCACCAGTAATCGTTCAGTCACATCTCCTCTCGTGCTGCCCTGGGCCACTCCTGCTACCCGAGTCGCTCCGTACAGCTCACACTCAGTCTCTACGTCAGCCACTGCGCAGTGTTTTACACACTCGGACTTGCCTCAATGCTTGATGCGCTCCTCAGCCCCAGTGCAGTTGGGGTTCCCTCAACCGCCGACTAGGGCAGGTCTTTGTTTCCTGTACTGCCGCAATGCAAGGGACGGAGTCGGGGGTAATACAGTCTTGGGTCCCACGCACGTCTCTCTCACCAACTCTGCCGAGTGGGAGCCGGTCTTCGGCCTCCGTCCGCCATTTTGGGCTGAGTCCGGGTCTGTCGCACCTCAGTTTTCCACAGAACCACCGAGCTTAGTCCCCAGCTCTCCCCGCGGTAGGTTTTCAAAGGGGGGGGGTCGCTCACATTACAGTCTATCCAATCTGCTGCTCCCGGACCGTGCGGCCCACATTCCCTTTCCGTGCCACTCCGCAGCTTCCACGACAGCGCGGGTGCGGCCGCTAATGCCGTTCGACCGCCGAGGGCTAAACCAAGCTTCAAAATAGCCCGATATCAGGGTCGCCGCATTTCGCAGGCCCTCCGATGCCCAGAGCGCCGTTATTTGAGCGCCGGTGGCCCGATGCCGACAGGATAAATGCCACAGTGTCAGGGTTGGTTACGGAGCTCCTCTAGCTCGCGTCCGCCATGCTCGGCGGTTGGCCACGCCCCTGCGATGTCTCTCCATTGAAGACTTTTTTGAATGATATGAAACTTCTCAGCCTGCAATGGGCTCTACATGGCTCTGATGGCTATATCATATACGAAAAGCATATCATACAACCAACAACCTTAATCAGCTGCAACAGCTTCTCCCTTGAACAGTGGCAAAGGGACGAGTCAAGGGTTCCCACTCTCCCCCTGCTTTTTATTTTGGCCTTAGAATCCCTGGCAATAGCCATGTGCAAATCATCAGCAGTGGAAAGAATACCAATTCCATCTGGGGACATGAAGCTAATACTTTATGCCGATGATATCTTGCCAACTCTATCTACTCCTGCTATCTCTGTCTCAGCTGTAATGAGGTTTGTTGATTGTTTCTCGATCTTCAGCAGCTACCAAATCAACTGGTCCAAAAGTGAGGCCCTCTGTATGACCACAATCACAACTGTGTACAGCCTAAATGGCCTACAGTTTTGATAGATGCTGACACAAGTGAAATATCTTGGACTCTCAATTCAGGTTAACCCATATCGCATGGTATCTGACCACATCAACTCTCTTACAGATGATATGCAGAGAGATTTCATGACATTGCAGCATTTACAACTTTCACTGTGGGGAAGGGTCCAAACTATCAAGATGCTTGCAGCCCCCAGCTTTAATTATGTCTTTGTCATGCTGCCAGTGCCCGCCCACCTATCAAAATTGCACCATTTAGATTCTCATATCAGGCAACACATTTGGCAGGGAGCTACTCCATGACTCTCAGCAGCTAAGCTCTATGCGGACACCACTTCTGAAGGACTCAATCTCCACATTCTTGAGATAGATCATACAGTGATTCACCTCCCCCAGTTTGTCTACGACTTCCAGCCCACCAATTAAACCCCTGAGTGACTGCTTCTAGAGAAACACATACAGGAAGCACTCAACTACATTTCTGTAGCGTATAAAAAGACCATAATGCCCATGGCATGCACCAATTTAATACTTCAGAGTACTTTAAAGATCTGGGAAGCAGGTCATAGAACCCTTGATCAAAAGATTTCTGTCCACTCCTGCTCGGGTGGCCCCTGTGGTCTAGGAAGTCAGAACACTGGACAATCAGATTCGCAATGGGCACTTGGTCACCTTTTGCTAACCTACAACAGGAATACCATCTGGAACAAATACACTATCTACGTTACCATCAACTAAAAGCTATAATTCTACTGAAACTGGATGGCTATTCCCAGGCCCTAGGTGACTCCATACTACACAGGTATCTATCCAAATGGGGAATGTCCAAAAAAACGTTATCACAAGTCTTTATAACACCCTCATAGATGGTGCATACTCGAAACCCACGTTGACCCTCCTGTTTAAGCACTGGAAACCCCATCTCTCAACATCCCTTACTGACACAGACGCCTTTTCCTTCATGACTTAGAGTCTAAGGGAAGCACGGCTGAAATTTAGCCACTTTAAGATCCTTTATGACAGGCATTGGCCACCCTTTCAGCTCCAAAGGGCAAATTTAGCTGCAACTTCCTGTTGCTGACAATGTGGACATATCCGTGGGGACACAATACATATATTTTGGGGTTGCCCGGTGGTCGAATCCTATTAGTCAGCAGTGTGGGATTCTCCTCAGAATGCCACAGACCTATAAATTCAGCCTTCCCTAGATCTAGCGCTCCTGCATGCGACACACCGTGAAAGTAATCTCCTCGTACTAAAAATGCTAGCTTGACACCCCTTTGACATTGGCTACAATTTGTCTTCTGAGGTACTGGAAATCCGCCACCTCACCATCAGTGGAAGAATGGGCATCGACCATGGCTGAAAAAGCAACCTACGAGAAGGTGATATACAAATTGAAGGATCAGATGAAAGTGTTTAATGAGATATGGGGGCCCTTTTTGTATGATTATTTTAGGTAGTGCTAGAGTTAGCCCCCTCTCCCATTTTCCAATCAGGCATAATTTCAGTGTCTGTTTGTTACAGTGGTATGAAGTTGAATTATTTCAGCACTAAGACATCTGTACCAGAGTGTATCTCTAGGCCACTTTGGCCTTTGAAAAGGGGCCGGGTATCCCCTACAAGTGTTAGATTATTCCCTAAAATGGAGGATACCTGAACAAGCTGGCAACTGTAAGCTGGGATTGTATCTCTGTTTCCGAGCTGTACTGTCTGCAGTTTCTGCATTAACTCGAGATGTCCTGAGTTGTGTGTATTATGATAAACAAATAAACTGGTCTTTTTTTACTATTATACAAACATCTCTCTCCTAATGTAGGGTGAATGTATCCAGTGTCTGTACTGCCTAAGAAACCCTAAGGTTTTATAAAAGAACCCTCACTCACTTACCTAGTAGGTGACATGCTTCATCATAGGGTTCCCATCCTGGTCACCAAATGATTCCAGGGTGCGCTGCGATGCCTGATTACAGCGGAGCTGGTTATTTTTGAGGGTGAAGTGGTGCTCTCAGAGAGAACCTCCCGTACGGCCAGTTTCTCAGACTTGGAAGGAACTGCTCTAAGAAAACTGACTTCATCACACAGTCGGAGGACCTGACAACAAAACTAAAAGATCGGAGCTATCCAAGAAAAATAAAGCTCACCAAAGAGCAAACAATCAAAACAGAGAAAGCCTCTTAGAACCATCAAACAAAAACAATAACACCATCCCATTAACATGTGTAACAACTTACAACACTGTCTCCAATGAAGTCAAAAAAATCATCAATAAAAACTGGCGCATTATACAAACTGGGAACCTCAAATGGAACAAACCCTTGTTTTCCTTTAAAAAAGCAATGAATTTAATGACAACCTGGTGAAGACCAGACCACAGAGCAAGAGGAATGAACGATGGACTACAGTACGTAGTATGTGGGGTCTCCCAGAGATCACAGGCCACTATGCCTGCGGCAACTGTAGTGTCTGCCATTTAACAAAAACCACAAAGACCTTGGAACTGGAACCTGGAAAAACATGGGCGTTGCGAAAACACACTAATTGCAACACTGTGAATGTACCGCTCCAAAATCTGGATTTCGTTCTAATTGTATGCAGTTGTGGTCTAAAATATGTGGGCATGACAACAAGGAAAATAAAAACCCAGATATGGGAACATCGGAGTAATATAAGATGCAAAAGAAACACAACAAAACTAACAGACCACTTTATCAGCCTAGGGAACACCCCCAATGATTTAACATGGTGTATCATTGAACAGTTAGAAAATACTGAAGACAACACAGAAGGACGCCTCTTTGAAAAGGAACAACGTTGGATCTATTGTCTGTCCGCCCACAAGACTGGGCTAAATGATAATATCCCATGGAACACGGTACTATAAATAGTCCCTGAACCCTCTGAGTGTCTGCAACACGGTACTATGAATAGTCCCTGAACCACCTGAGTGTCTAGAACATTATTCTTTGACAATATCTTTTTGCGACTGCTGCCTCACAGACATTGGGTCTTCAATGACAAGTTGTCATGACACCAATGTATGTAAATTTTTCACATACAGGTAGAATAATGCAAAAAGACCCATCAAAAAGAACAGAAAAATAAAATTGCAGGCAAATAGAAGACCCACCTTAGAAGCATGCCCGCATTACATATGAAAACACACCATGCAGTTTATTCCCTCTAATGTCTTTCCCTCTCACCAACATATGCGGAAAACTAAACACAAGATTGAGTTACATACCGGTTAACCCTGGGCGTAGTTTGCGTAGTAGCACTTCACGTAGCTACGTGAAGTACATTTTGAACTACACGTAGCTATGCAAATTGCGTAGTGCGTAGCTGTGTGCTTGACTGCACTGTACAATAATTGCCAAAGGCATCTTGCACAGTGCAAGTTAAGATAAAATAAGTATCTCTGTCTTTATATGCTAAAATGCATATAGCATTTCACAAAAGTGAAATCAATAAATTAACAAGCAGTGAGAGAGGTGATGATTTTGGTATCCTCCCTAACCTAGGGAGAGAACCAAGCAGATGCCTTGAAAACAAAAAGCACATCTTTTGAACGATTCAGTGGTGGTCCCATCCTCTTAGGACCACCCCAAGCACAGTTATTGGCAAAAATACAGTCCCAACCAAAGGCCCTGCAAAGCATTATGGGACGAGATTAGCAGTGGGCAGTGAATATTATAGTATCCAATATCAAAATAATTCTACAAAGAGCTGCAGTTCCACTAGTCGTTACTAGATGTCCCTCACGAGTCAAATGCAAAAGCTTCATGAAAGGGTTTCAATGCTTTTGCATTTGACTCGTGAAGACATCTAGTAACGACTAGTGGAACTGCAGCTTGATGTATTAATAATTTCAATGCTTTTGCATTTGACTCGTGAGGGACATCTAGTAACGACTAGTTGAACTGCAGCTCTTTGTAGAATTATTTTGATATTGGACACTATAATATTCACTGCCCACTGCTAATCTCGTCCCATAATGCTTTGCAGGGCCTTTGGTTGGGATTGTATTTTTGCCCATAACTGTGCTTGGGGTGGTCCTAGGAGGAAGGGACCACCACTGAATCGTTCACATGATATGCTTTTGTGTTCAAGGCATCTGCTTGGTCCTCCCCTAGGTTAGGGGAACCCAAAATCATCACCTCTCTCATTGCTTGATATTTTCATTGTCTAAGTTCACTTTTGTGAATTTGTTATATGCTTTTAGCATAGAAAATTGCTTTAACAAAGCATTTGTATGTGTTTAATATACTGCTGCTATGCTATGTCGATTAGCAGAGTTTTTACTCTGCTACGTGCAATTTGCGTAGTGCATAGTAACACAAACTTTGCATGCTCCGTGAGCGTAGCAAAGTATTATGCCCAGGGTTAATACCGGTAAGCATACAGACACTCTGTTATTTTTATTTTTACACTGAATAGGGATAAAATAACATTAAATAGGATAGCTGCCGCATAAGTACCCTGACGGACATCATACAGAGTACTGCCTTTGTTCCCTGGGGGATTTCTCACCCAATAAAATAAAAATCAGGCTTCCCCCTTTTTCACTCATGAATAAATGCAAAAAAAAAATTAAATACTAAACAGAGCAAGATTACTCGCTCAGGCTGTCTCTACATGTAGTATTGATAAGTAGTAGACGAGATAACTATGGCGTAAGTAACCTTGACAACCAGGCAAGCTTTGCCTGACCTACTCAAATGACCCCATTCATCACACGTTCCTCGCCCCACGCAATACGTGCACACAGGCACCCGGCAAACGGCGAGGCCCGTCCACATTTAAACGCGCCTCTGAGAAACAACGGCATAATGCGCGACGACCGAGGCAGATCAGGTTTCACGGAGGGTGAGATACTTTGATGGAGTAAGTGAGCCCGCTAATGGGGGGAGCCTGTTTTTAGAACCAGGAAAAGACATATGGGAATCTAAAGGGATATCAATCAATAAAGAGGGACTAAAGGGCTTTTTTGGAAGGAGGTCCAGCATACATGCCCAATCATATAGTAGGAAAAAAGGGTATGGAGTTCCTCTAGTGGTAGGACAAAGGAAGGAGATATGTCAATCAGCCACAAAGTATGTGCTGCTCTGAATGGTTTAAGAGGAGGGAAATTTCTCCTGTCGGAACTGGGGCCCTCACACACCCAGCCAGCTAGGTGTCATGCTTCATCATATGGGCCTGCTCCTCGTCGGGTCGGCGCTGCAATACCTGACGGGCACCCATAGTGGGGCTCTTTAGCGGAGATCTTTTGTTCCGTGCCGTATGGTGCAGTGGGGGTAAGGGGCCTTAGGAAGTGAAGATGTGGTGAGAAGTGATTAAAACAAGTCGGATAGTCCAAAGATACTTTTATTCAGACTGGCTATCCACCTGATTAAAAACGTGGAGAGAGTGGCGGCTACCTGAAGTTTATGATTCAGTTTAACTACGCTTAACTCTATGGGTCAACATGTTTCATGCCGATTGGTCAGGATGATCCATGGCAATTCATCAGGACCTAGTGGTTAAACTATCTACACCGTGTGGTGGGTGTGTAATCTACCTACCACATCTCAGCGCTGTGAGTGGAGTACCCACAGTATCTCAGAGCGACCTAATAGTGATCGGTGCCGGCAGAGAGGGGTAGGTTTGACGGCTCACATCCTGGAGCCCAATGGGCACTACATTGTAATTGTCCAGTTACCCCTCCGGAAACTGACAGAAGCGATACTTTGATCACTATTAGGTCGCTCTGAGATACTGTGGGTACTCCACTCACAGCGCTGAGATGTGGTAGGTAGATTACACTACAGGGTCCACCCCCTTGGCCGATCCCAGGTGGCAAGTAGCTACCATCGCTGAAGTCAGTATTTATTTATTAATTTTTTTATACCAAATGCACGCCTCTTTTAACATAAGGGACTCATTAATTCTAGATGCACGCCTCTCCTAACGCAATAAACAAAATATTGTAGCTTGCCCAATGTCTGTATCGCCAACATAACAGTGAATAAGTGTAGTCGGCCGAGCTTTAAAGTTACACATGGGACAATTGCATGGAAGGTGGGGCACAAGCGGAGAATTATGAGCACCAATTGCTCTACACTTCCATGCATATCTGTATGTCCTACATGAAAAACAAGGCTAGTCGATATTGATAGAGACCGCTACGTAAAAATCAAAGAAATACTCCCATATGAGCCGTCTCAGTGCATGCCTACTAAGATAGACAAATACAAATAGAACTTTATGCCTACATGTCTGTTAGTCTTGTATGTCTGATAAATATTGGGAATTGAATGCGGAAAAACAACTGGCGAGAAACAATGACTCTTATGAATGTACATTGCTGAAATTTGGCACAAGAACACCTAAAAATATGATTAAAAGTAATGGATAGGCACATTGCCGAATCTTGGACCAGGGAGGTTCTATTCCCCCTCCTGAGTCCGAGGTTAAATTTGCCGCTGCCTATATGTTTGCAAGTCAATAAGATAATTGTACCCACACTTTTCTTTACAGAAATGAAAGCGACACAGTGAAATTCCAGTGGGTTGTAAGTTTAATTCAAATAATAGCTGTATGCCTTAGCGTGCATTCCAGCTTCCATTGGTCCTGACGAAAGCCATTTGACCATGATGGGCACATGAGAATATGGCTGAAACATGTAGACCTTTCATAGGATAAGAAGGATCAAATTTATATCCTTCACATATCCATTACTTTTTTTAACATCGACCAATACTCTCACCAATAAAGCTGAGGTCAAAAAGACTGAGGGGCACATGCATCAACCAAAATACCGGTCGCAAACGGGACGATTCGAAGAATCGGCCCCTTTGCGACGGGTATTTTGGCATTTGAGATGCATCAACCCAAATGCAAATTCGCAAAATAGGTAGTCGCAAAATTTGCGATTACCTATTTTGCGAATGCATTTAGGAAATCGCAATTTGCGATTCCCTAAATGCTATGCAGGAAGTATGGAAAAATTGCGACCCTGCTTCAAGGATTCGCAAATTAACACCAACTTCAAGTTGGTGGTAATTTACAAATGCTTAGAAAAATGCTCTTTTTGCATTTTTCTAAGTGCCATGTGGCGCACACACATGCCCTTATGGCATGTATGTGCGCCACATGTGCACACTTACCTGTATTGGGGTGCATCAGGGTGGCCTTTTGGCCCCCTATCACCCTTGCAAATTGCGAATGCAATCCCATTCATTCCTATGGGCCTCTAGGCCCATAGGAATGAATGGGAAGCCATTCCTTAATTGCGAATCGCGATTTGCTATTCGCAATTAAGGACTGTTAAGGATTCGCAAAAATGTTTGCAAATCCTTCATGCATAGGCATTTGCGATTACCAAATAGCTAATCCTTAAAATTCGCTATTTGGTAATCGCAAATGATTACCTTGATGCATGTGCCCCTGAGAGTATTTGAGCCAATTTTAAAAAGCCCCACACTTGAGCACTAGTCACTCACTATCACCACTTCACCCTCAAAAATAACCAGCTCCGCTGTAATCAGGCATCGCAGCACACCCTGGAAACATTCGGTGACAAGGGTGGAACCCTATGATGAAGCATGTCACCTACTAGGTAGGTGAGTGAGGGTTCTTTTACAAAACCCTAGGGTTTCTTAGGAAGTACAGACACTTGATACATCCACCCTAAATTAGGAGAGAGATGTTTGTATAATAGTAAAAAAATGACCCGTTCTTTTTGTTTGTCCTAATATTATTTGGGAAGGGGAACGGGCCCGTCTCCTGACTTCTCAGTCTCATATTGTTGTTGAGACTGAGTTTTGTGTATGCACTTTAAACAGTGCAACTGAATACAATAGGAACATGCACGTCAGATTCTCTAAACATTTGTCACAATGTCCTCCATTACAGACTGATTTAAAAAACACATGTTGCCCGCTGGTAGGTTCACAAAGAAAACCTTTGAAAATTTGAAAACGAATTGCCTATATACCTGTTCACAGTCCAAAGAGTACACAATCTATGGTTGTTTCGTAGTGGGCACATTTTGTAGTGATCATTTCAACATCCAGATCTTGAGTAACTTCCTGAATTGCTGGAGCAACGGTGCAGTCCTGAGGTGCAGGGGGAGGTCATTCCTTGTTTTGGCTACCAGGTGTGAGAATGAACGTCCACTGCTGTTGGTTCGGCGGATTTGTGGGGTGAGGAGAGGGAGGTGGATAGAAGGTGTCTGATCAGTTGGTGAAAGGTCAGCCATTTGTTGATGTATGCAGGGCCTTTGTTGTGCAGGGCTTTGTAAGCATATGTCAGCATCTTGTACTGGCATCTCTTCTGAATCGGGAGTCAGTGTAGTTTTTGGATATGAGGAGTGATGTGGGTCCTTCTGGGGAGGTCGAAGCTAAGTCTTGAGGCTGAGTTTTGTATAGTATTAAGTCTCTTCATGAGGCATTCAGTGATTCCTACGTAGATTGTGTTTCCATAGTCCAGTCTGCTGGTGATGAGGGCCTGCGTGACAGTTCTTCTGGTGTTAGCTGGGAGCCACTTGAAAATCTTACTGAGCATGCGAAAGGTGTGGAAGCTGGTGGATGAGACACATTGACTTGTTTCCTCATGGATAGCTTGCTAATCAGGATGATGCTGACGTTGTGGGCGTGGTCTGTTGTGCGTCATTCAATGGTGAGGTGCTGTTTCCAAAGATGAGGACTTCCGTCTTGTCCATGTTGATTTTGAGACAGTTATCCAGTCCGTGATGTTTGTTATGCATCTATGAAAGGAGGGCTCTGATGTTGTCCATTGCTGCGATCAGGGCTGTCTCAGTGCTGTGGTTAGTTCGAAATCCAGATTTTGGAGCGGTCCTGGAGGTAGTGGTCTTCTAGGTGTTGTGTAAGTTGTTTGTTGATCGCTTTCTTGAGGACTTTAGCTGGATAGGGTAGCAGAGAAATGGGCCAGTAGTTCTTTGGTTCGGCTGGGTCATCTGATGGTTTCTTAGGGGCGAGGTCTCCCTTCTGCGTATTTCTAGTCCTCAGGGAAGGTGAATGGAGGTGTTCAGGACCTTCCTGAGCTCGTCGCTGACTGTCTAGCTACCAAGGTTTAAAATATAAGGGGGCACAGGTTCGTGGTTGTTCCTTAGTGTAAGGGGTACATGATGGAGATAGTGTCTTGCATCGTGGGAGGGTTCAAGAGGGTGAGCAGGTGTTCAGGGTTTAAGTTTAAGGTTGTGAGCTGGTTGAAGCTGTCGAGCTGTTGGTGTTCAAAATGTTCGTAGGTGGTGGAAATCGTTTTGTGGAAAAAGTCAGCAAGATTGCTGCATAGTTCCTGGGAGGTTATGATGTCATTCTCAACACCTGTGGGATTGGAGCACTCCTTCACGATGGCGAAGAGTTCCTTGCTGTGGTTTGTGCTGGTTTCAATGCGGTCTGCCAGGGCGTTCTTTTTGGATTCTCTCAGGAGGCAGTGGTATTGGCTGAGAGCGGCCTTGAAGGTTGTGTCGTGACCACAAGTACTCCTCGGGATCTGGGCGATGCTCAAAGGGGTCCACCTCTTGATATCCCCAAACTCTGACAGTATAGACACAGAGTGTTGAAGCGATCAAGCGAGGGATAGGAATTAGGGTAGGAACGGCAGGGAGAGGAGACCTGTAACAAAGAAACACAAGATAAAGATTACTCTTATTATTCCACAGTCTACTCTCATAGAGTCTCACTAGTGAAAATCCAATACCTGTCCAAGACCCCCCACAGCGGCGAGGAACGTCCTCTACTCTCCTTGAGATACCTCTCTCAAAAGGAGTACAATACAACCCTTTTCTTTCCTTCTCATAAAATCAATTCACCTAACCCTAAGGTAGCGGACATGAAAGAGTACCGGATGATAGTCTCGAAGGGTACTGCAGCAATCTGGAAGAAAGAAGGGCTTGCGCAAAGGGATTATACTGATTCCCTATCCCCAGAGTAATCCAAAAGTCTTGCACCAGAAGAATAACGTCTCAAGAAAGAAAACAATAAACCAAAGTACGAACACGGTGAGCTTCGGCGTCCCACTGAAATAAGGCTTTCAGGGAAGTGTCCCAGAACTCACATAACCGCTCTCTTCTGCGGCCGCAGAGAGGAAAGGAACACCCACTCCTTTGGGTGCTCCGTGAAACGCAAGCAAGAACCCAAGGCGGACCCAGCTCAAGGACTCCAGGAAGAGCCGCTCCGGTCCTGAACTGCACCAAATCCGGCGTGCGCGGTGTCCAGGCACGCGAACAAGGATCCTCACACAGGGCAGCCGCCCTGTAACGCATCCACGGCTGAAATCAAGAATTACGCACAACGCTCCGCGCGTTGTACGTAATTTAAAGGAGACATAGCCCCTCCCAGAAGGATGGCCTTCTGAGAGATGTAGTCCTGCAATCCTTTCGTCCACCCTACATGTGGAGCAGGCGCTATCCGTCACGGCCTGACAGTACACCCACCTCCCCAGCGCCTCCTAGGCCCAGGCTTGCCAGGATTGCGAACATGGAAGAGTCGAATCGCCCGAGGGGCGTGCACGTTGCTGCATGGTTCCCAGGAATCATCTTCAGATGAGTACCCCTTCCAGGCAATCAGATACCACAGCCGGCCCCTCCGATACCTGGAGTCTAGGATGCGCTGCACCTCATATTCGAGCTGACCATCCGCCACCACCGGAGGCACAGCCCTGCGTCTGGCACACACAGCTGGCTTCAACAAGCTACAGTGAAACACCGGGTGGATCCTCAAAGACGCCGGCAGCTTCAACCTGTAGGCCACAGGGTTGATTCTGCGGAGAATGGTATACGGGCCGATGAACCGGGGATGGAAGATGCTGCGCATTCTAAAACGGATGTTCTTGGTAGAGAGCCATACGCGATCTCCAGGCTGGTACGTAGGCCCCTCTCGCCTATGCCGATCTTCCCACTTCTTGTAGGACTGTTTGGCCCGGTCCAAGTTGGTCTGGATCTTGCTGTGTATTTTCGGAGAGCCGTCATTTGAGCCAGGACTGTAGGGTGATTCATAACTTCGCAGGGTATAGCCAGAGGCAGGGTGTTAGCATGAAACCCGGTGTTGGCCCTGAACGGGGTTTCCTTGATGGAGCTGTGCCAGGCATTGTTATACAACAGTTCGGCCAGCCATAGTAAGGACACCCAGGATTCGGTTGCTTCTTTGGAATAGCATCGTAGGTACTTTTTAGAGTCTGATTCAGGCGCTCCGTTTGTCCATCAGTTTGGGGATGGAAGCTAGTTGACAGCGCCGCCTCCACGTGAAGTGCCTTGCACCACATGCTCCAGAACCTAGCAATGAATTGAGGTCCTCTGTCTGACACGATCACTTTTGGGAGCCCATGCAAACGAACCACGTTCGATAGCAGTAATTGAGCTGTCTGACCTGCAGTGGGAAGGTTCTTGCAAGGGATAAAATGACCCATCTTAGTGAGACTGTCTATAACGACGAGGATTGCATCATATCCCTGGTCCAGTGGTAATCCTAGGACAAAGTCTATGCTGATCGTTTGCCATGGCTGCGATGGTGTGGGCAAAGGCATCAGCTTCCCCTTGGTCTTGGCTTGCTCCCCTTTTGCACGAGCACACATCTCGCATTGTGAGACCCATTGTACGACATCCTTCGCCATACCTTCCCATGAAAACTGTCGTTGGATTAGGTGTAGGGTCTTCTTATGACCTGGATGACCGGCCAGCACCGCGTCATGACACCAGTTGAAGGCCTGCAATCGTAAGGCGTGAGTAGGTACGTACAACTTGTTGTTGTGCAATGGCACTCCATGTTTGAGGGTTCGACGATTGCTTTTTGCTGCCCATCGTTGCCACCGATCCAGTGATTGATGCTTGATGACATGGTCAAGGAAATGATCCACGGTTACAACACATAATATTTTGTCGGGACTTACAATCGCCTCCGGGTTTTCTTTCCGTGGCCTATCGCTCTCTCCTTGTCTAGACAACGAGTCCGCCTTCTTGTTCTCTGACCCCGGCCGATACGTGATAATGAAGTCGTATTCTGCGAAGAACAGCATCCACTGCATCTGTCTTTGTGAGAGGTGTCGGGCGGTTTTCATAAACTGGAGGTTTCTGTGGTCAGTGTACACAGTAACCGGATGTTGCGCCCCCCACAAGTATTGTCTCCATTCCTGGAAGGCCTTCTTAATGGCCAAAAGTTCTTTTTCTGCCACGGTATAGTTGGTTTCTGCGGCGTTTAGTTTTCGAGACAAAAAGGCCACCGGATGCAGTTGTCCTGTATGTTTGTCCCGTTGGGACAACACCGCTCCTATCGCTGTGTCCGACGCATCTGCTTCAACTACGAAAGGTATGTTGGTATGCGGGTGTCGCAAGATCGGTGCAGTACAAAAGGCAGTTTTCAACTGGGTAAAAGCCTCCATGGCTTCCGCATTCCAAAGAAAAGGTGTTCCCTTTCTTAACAAACGAGTAACAGGGAGACCAACTGAGAAAAGTGAGGGATGAATCTCCGATAGTAATTGGAGAAACCTAGAAAACACTGTACATCTCTCACACTCTTGGGAACAGGCCATTCTTGTACCGCTTTTACCTTCCTCTCTGCCATGCTGAAACCCTGAGGATTCAATACGACCCCCAAAAATTCAACTTCAGTCACGCTGAACTCACACTTACTGAGCTTACAAAACAGGCTGTGCTCTTGCAACCTTTTGAGTATCAGTGTCACGTGAGTCGTATGTTGTTTCTGGGAAGACGAATAGATCAGTATGTCATCTATATATACGATGACAAACCGATCCACGTATTCCCTGAGCACATCGTTGAGAAAATACTGGAATGCCGCCGGGGCATTGCATAACCCGAACGGCATAACCAAGTATTCATACAACCCATAACGCGTTTTGAACGCCGTTTTCCACTCATCTCCTTCGCGTATCCGAACCAAGTGATAGGCCCCTCTGAGATCCAGCCTGGTGTAAATACCGGCCTCCCTCACCTGATCCAGTAACACTGGGATGAGTGGAAGCGGGTACCGGTTCCTCACCGTGTTTTTATTCAATAGGCGGTAATCGATACACGTCCTCAAATCACCGTTCGCCTTCGCCGTAAAGAAAAGAGGAGAGGCCGCTGGCGAACGAGAGGGTCTGATGAAGCCAATGTCTACGAAATGATCCAAGTACTCACGCAGATGCTTGGTCTCAGGTTCGGACAATGCATAGATTCTGCAGGACGGAATAGCGGCTCCTGCAATCAAATCGATGCAACAGTCATAATTGCGGTGCAGGGGTAACACCTCCGCCTTGGCTTCGCTGAACACCTCACTATATAAGGCATACTCTGGGGGTAGTTCTGTCTCTTTCTCGATTGCAGTGGCGACATAGTATGTCTGTGCCAGAGCCAATGTTTGAGACCAGGTATTTTTCAGGCATTGTTCTCTACACTCCTCTGACTGAAAACATATGGTCTTCAACCTCCAATCGTTGGTGGGGTTGTGTTGCCACAACCATGGCATGCCCAGTATGACCTCATATTGAGGTGCCTCAATGATGTTCAATGTTAGGTCCTCTACATGATCTAGAGGGCCCCCTTCCATACTAGTTCCACCACTTCGGTGTGTTCCGTAATGGGACCTGACTTCAACGGAGTACCGTCCACCGCCAACACCTTTTCTGGCTTCTCACTAGGGACTCTTTGTAATCCCAGCCTCTGAACCAACCCACAATCGATAAAGTTCCCTGTGGCCCCGGAGTCGATCATAGTCCATACCCGGTGTCGTTGTTGGCCTGTCATAAGGATCATGGGCAACACTATGTGTGCTTCGGTGCTTTTTACCTCTACGATAGCTAGTGAAGGTATCTTTAGTACTCTCTCTTGCCGCTCTCCCAGGGGCATAGGTGGCTCAGTGGCATCTCCGTTTCCTGAGGACCGTACCTCTACCACTGCTACCTTTTTCCCCGAATAGTAAACATTCTTTTTCTTAGGCTTATGGGGGCAGTCCCTCACATAGTGGCCTTTCTTTCCACAATACATGCAGAGACCCTGAGCTCTGCGGTTCTCCCTCTCGCTTTTAGATAAAGGAGACCGGATGGCTCCCACATCCATGGGTTCAGATCCTACGATTTGTGGGCTATGTGCTGCTCGGTCGTCCTGCTCCCACCCACCTAACGACCTCTCACCTCTTTTCCGATCCCCACCCCTTTCGGCAATCCTATGGTCTAACCTCAAAGTGAGGTTGATTAAATCAGTGCATGTGGTGGGTTGTGGATCTATTTGCGCTAGCACGTCCTTCATCTCATCCCTTAGTCCCTGATAATACAGTGACATTCTTTTCTCCTCTGGCCAGGCGGTTTCGGCCACCAGTCGGTTAAAAGCGGTCATGTAGGTTATCAGGTCTCTCTTCCCCTGTCTCAGTTCTAAGAGTTCTCTGTCCGCGCTAAACGTGGTAGCCCTGCGATCAAACACCCTCTCGAATTCCCTGCGAAAGGCTGTCCAATCGTTAAGCAATGGATCGTCATTCCTAACCAAAGGCACCGCCCAGTTGGCGGCATCTCCAGTCAGATACGAAATGGCAAAAGCCACCCTCGACAAGTTATTAGGAAAGGAAGCTGGCTTACAGGAGAAGTGTAATGCTATTTGAGTCAGGAAAATTTGTATCTTCAACGGATCACCGGAATACCTCTCCGGACTAGCTAAGGGAATGGGAGGAGGTACAGTCACCTGAATCTGGGGGTTAGAGGTTGAGACGTCGAAGGGGTTCCTAGACTGCCTATCCACTCTCTCCCTAAGTGCCGCAGTTTCGGCCCTAGATGCAACCAGCTCTTGCTGTACGGCCACCAATGCCTGTAGCACGTCGTCCAAGGACGCCATCTTTGCGGATGGCCCAGACCGGGAGGAGAGTTATTCGTGGGTGCGTAATTCTGTCGTGACCACAAGTACTCCTCGGGATCTGGGCGATGCTCAAAGGGGTCCACCTCTTGATATCCCCAAACTCTGACAGTATAGACACAGAGTGTTGAAGCGATCAAGCGAGGGATAGGAATTAGGGTAGGAACGGCAGGGAGAGGAGACCTGTAACAAAGAAACACAAGATAAAGATTACTCTTATTATTCCACAGTCTACTCTCATAGAGTCTCACTAGTGAAAATCCAATACCTGTCCAAGACCCCCCACAGCGGCGAGGAACGTCCTCTACTCTCCTTGAGATACCTCTCTCAAAAGGAGTACAATACAACCCTTTTCTTTCCTTCTCATAAAATCAATTCACCTAACCCTAAGGTAGCGGACATGAAAGAGTACCGGATGATAGTCTCGAAGGGTACTGCAGCAATCTGGAAGAAAGAAGGGCTTGCGCAAAGGGATTATACTGATTCCCTATCCCCAGAGTAATCCAAAAGTCTTGCACCAGAAGAATAACGTCTCAAGAAAGAAAACAATAAACCAAAGTACGAACACGGTGAGCTTCGGCGTCCCACTGAAATAAGGCTTTCAGGGAAGTGTCCCAGAACTCACATAACCGCTCTCTTCTGCGGCCGCAGAGAGGAAAGGAACACCCACTCCTTTGGGTGCTCCGTGAAACGCAAGCAAGAACCCAAGGCGGACCCAGCTCAAGGACTCCAGGAAGAGCCGCTCCGGTCCTGAACTGCACCAAATCCGGCGTGCGCGGTGTCCAGGCACGCGAACAAGGATCCTCACACAGGGCAGCCGCCCTGTAACGCATCCACGGCTGAAATCAAGAATTACGCACAACGCTCCGCGCGTTGTACGTAATTTAAAGGAGACATAGCCCCTCCCAGAAGGATGGCCTTCTGAGAGATGTAGTCCTGCAATCCTTTCGTCCACCCTACATGTGGAGCAGGCGCTATCCGTCACGGCCTGACAGGTTGTGCAGTCTTTCATTTGTTGCTGATGCGCAACTTCCTTTCTAGCTGCCTGCATTTGCATTTTGTGGAGTGCAGATCCTCATTGAACCAGTTTGCTCTTTTGGTTGGTCCTTTGACTTTGGCTGTCTGGACAGGGGCGATGGTGTCAGCGCATTCTGTGACCCACTGGGAGACGTTTTTGACTGCTTGTTCTGGGTCATGTCTAGAGTCTGGGAGGTGTGAGAGCATTGTTCCACTGGTCTTCTGATACCTTTTTCCAGTTTCGGCACGTTGATCTGGGGGGTACGGTGCCGGAGTGGGTAGATCCTGCCTTTGTCATGGAGCCAAGGCAGATGTGAGTGGCAGCAGGGATGTGGTGAACTAGACTACGAGGGTCAAAAGCTGCTCACAGGGACCGCACAGCGGCCTCCGTTAATACTCCTGGGAGGTGGGAGGGGCTGGCAGGGAGGCAGGAGCAGCAGAAATGGTGGGAGAACCAGCATCTGCAATGCAACCAAAATGATTGAAATGAAAAACGAGCAAAAATAACTGAAGATACAACAAACAAAAGACAGGGCAAAACAACTAAACAATCAACTCCTGTTGAAAATGGCCCTTTTTACTGACCTGTGTTTGTTGGCTACAGGACTCTGGGCACTTTACCACTGCTGATCAGTGCTAAAGTGCATATGCTCTCTGTGTAAATTGTTATTGTGATTGGTTACCCATGATCGGCATATTTGATTTACCAGTAGTTCCCTAGTAAAGTGCCAGGCTGGTAAATCAAATGCTACTAGTGGGCCTGCAGCACTGGTTGTGCCACACACATGAGTAGCCCTGAAAAGATGTCTCAGGCCTGCCACCGCAGTGCCTGTGCGCAGTTTGTTAACTGCCATGTCGACTTGGCATGTGCACCCACTTGCCAGGCCCTACCCTTCCCTTTTCCCCCACATAGGACACCCCTATGGTAGGCCCTAGGTACCCCCCTGGGCAGGGTGCAGTGTATGTGAAAGGTAGGACATGTACTGGTGTGTGTAACATGTCCTGATAGTGAAATACTGCCAATTTCGTTTTTCACTCTTGAAAGGCTATCTTGCCCCATAAGACAGAATGGGGAATGCTTTGTAACATTTTACAAGCATATCTTCCCAATGGGATAAGACAGAAAAATGGAGTTTGGTATCCCTAAACTCAGGATTTAATAACACATCTTTTAGTAAAGATGGTTTTTAAACTGTGTGTTTGAAAATACCACTTTTAGAAAGTGGCTATTTTCTTGTTCAACCATCCTGTGTGCCTCTGCCTGTTTGTGGATTGACTGTCTGGCTTTGGAGTGACAGGGGCTGAGGAGGTGCAGTGGCTCCAGGAGTCTGGATGAGTCAGCGCTAGGTTGAATAGGCCTGACTGCATTTGGAGTGGTGGGAGGAGTAGCACCTGTACCTGAATAGGGCTGTGCCTGCCTTCCACAAAGCTGGCTCCGCCCCCTTGTGGTGTGTCTGGAGCCAAGGCTCACACTGACAATGGATGTTGTGCACTTGGAGAGTGCCCCCAGAACTGGTTTGAACTGGGCTCAGAGCCCCTTGCACAAAGAGAACAAAGACATTTTGGGGTATAAATATCAGACCCAAAACCCCAGACTTTGGATCATTCCTGGAATTCAAGAGGAACCTTTGCCAAGGACAAGAGCTGGAGAGACTGAGGAGAAGTACTGCCCTTGCTGTGTGTCTGGGGTTGGCCTGCAATTGCTGTTTCTGCCAAGGAAAGAAGGACTTTGCTGTGTGCGGTGTCCCCTGCTTGAAGGAGATCTCCAAGGGCCTGAAGTGAGCTGGCCTCCTGTTCTGAAGTCTCAGGGACACAAAGACTTCACCCCCAGCTCCCCTGAACTCTGCTGCTGTAAGTTCTGACCTGCCAAGAGGTGCCTGTGCCAGTGTTGGGCCTCTGGAGGTTGTTGCTGCTGTTTGGGAGCTGGAAGCAAGAAGAAACTCAAAGAACTACAGAAATCAACGCATCGAAGGATCGCGGCTAAAGAGAGCCGACGCAGCGCCGCTCGACACCGCCGCATCCTGGATTTCCACGCATCGTACCTGTGCGGCAAGTTCGTCCGACACATCACCTGCGGACCGGAACCGTCACGAAGAATCGACGTATCACTCCCCATACAGACCAGATTCGACGCAACCCTTCCTCTACGTGCAGCGGAGTGTCGCATCGCCTCTCCAAGGTCTCAAGAGTGTCGCATCTCTTTGTTTTCCGACTCTGCGGCTGTTTGGCTTTTGGAACTTTGACACATCTACAGGTACTTTGGTGAAAAGTCACGCATCCATAGTTTTCTATGGTACAAGTTCTTGAAACCTTTTGAAAGTCATATTTTTAACTGTGTATGTTGGATTTTTGTCGTTTTAGTCTTGTTTAGTTTAGATAAAGATATTTTATTTTTCTAAACTGGTGTGGTGTCCATTTGTGGTATTTTCACTGTGTTACTGTGAGTGTTGGTACAAATACTTTACACATTGCCTTTGGGACAAGCCTATCTGCTCGTGCCAAGCTACCAAGGGGGTGAGCAGGGGTTATCTAAAGTGTGTATCCCCCTTACCCTGTCTAGAAGCAAGGGTCCCTATTTGGACAAAGGTACCTACCTCTGCCAACTAGAGACCCCCATTTCTAACAACTCCCTACAGCAGGATCGATCGAGGGCTCGGGAGCTTGAGGGATTGCGTTGCAGTACCTTTGTCAGGGAGCCGAGGTAGATGTGAGTGGCAGCGGGGCAGCGTCGAAATAGACCACGAGGGTCAAAGGCTGTAACAACATTGACCTGGCACGGGGCTGCTTCTGAAGAGGATGTAATGCTGGCAGGGGACATGCTATTCATCTCCTAATGTATTCCAATGCATAACAAAACCCTGGGTGGATGTCTGCCTTGTTATGCATGAAGCAGGGGCAGAAATGCATGCAAATCCTGCATCTGCACTCGCTGTCCAATTGTTTACTGCTTGAAGGTCCTGACAATGAATTTAGATCTGTGGGATCAGGAATTGCCCCTACACATTTGGGGGGCACAATTTTTAACCCGTAAAGGAAAATGTTGTCAATTGGGTCCCCAGTTTGTGCATTACAAGGCAGCTCCAAACTAATTAAAATAGTTACAAGAGAGCAAGCCCTAGCATTCGGGCCAGACTAGGAATCCAAAGTGGGCCTGGCAAATTTTGTCAGACCAGCCGTGTACAGTCTATAGTGAGTGCAGCGAGCGAGCCTGACTTCTACAGGAAGGGTTTGGGGGGTTTCTCGCCCCCCCCCAAGAAAATGTGGGCAAAAATGGTGCGGTCTACAATACATTTTTCATTATTTATTCAATTGTATTAGCTTTTAAAGCATAGTAAATGATGGCCTTACAGTGCAAGAGGCCAGGAAAATCTTTGTTGGGATCCTTCAATGATTCCCTCACCTTCCAGCAGTGCCCCTCATCTGTCCATGGCCCCTCTCTCACATATATTTATTTGTTTTATAGCGCCTCTCATACCAGTGTAGGGTGTCAGAACACTTTACATCACACACAAATGCAGTGACAATGAGTCCCACATGTGTAAATCAGTGTATAGAAAATGTTACATAAGACAAAGGGGACACGAAGGTGTAGGATTCATGTAATACATACTGGTAGGCATTTTATGAGAGTGCTTGGTCTGGAGAAGCGAAAACCCAGGATTCAGAACACAACACAATAGTTAGGGTTGGCTTTACTAATATGAATTTATTTCTACCCAAACACATTTTAGCAACATTAGGTTAATGAACGACTCAGAACAAAACATAACTTTCTAACCTGTACCATGTAGTTGCGTGTAGCTCTTTGATGACACTTCATAGCTCACTGTGCTAGATTATGGCTGTAACTTATTAACTGCACAGTAATAAAAGGGTCTCTGTGACAAAAGCAGTAACCCACTAAGCTGTGCATATAAAATACTGTACTGTGATCTGCATGATACAAGTCCTTTGCAGCAGGCATATTAACCCTCTGAGCTACCTTAGATGAGTCAAAACTGCTGCTAGACAAAACTTTGATGTCTCTACAGCAAGTACATTAATCACCAGAGTTAGCTTGATACTTTTATTGTTGCCTGAAAACTACTGGATAAACAAGGAACTCTGCAGCGGGGGCTTTCAAGATTGCTGCACTGAACAAAACTGCCCCCCAGTAACAAAACCGGCCCTCCACCCTTCGATCCTTCCTTGATTGAGGCTCTTCCTTCCAGCAGGAGCCAGGAGTCAGTTAAAGTCTTCCCATTTACTGGAATAAACTGAGTAGGTGGTGGTTTAGGGACCAGATTTCTCCTGTGCACTAGCCTGTGAATGGAGAAATTGTAACTGTTTTTTTCAGAGCCCCCATCTCCTTTTTCAGCACTTACCCTTTGCGTATTGTAAAATGACCCAGGATCCCCTGCTTCAATACAGTAGAACCCTTCGTCCACCAGGTAGACCCACTGTAAGCTGTTTGGTAACTCCTCCATTTAGATGAGATCTCCTCCCGCCTAACAGCATGCAAACTGGTTCTTTGCCCCTCTGTGATTGGAGTATGGCTACCTAGGAGGGTATTTAGACTGAATAGGAGAAACTCTACCTAACATCTTGCAGTCAAAAGAGGTAGTGCTAATACAGTCCTTTTATTCTGCCAGCTATTCCTGTCCACCCCCACATAGCTAAATACTGCTAAGATGTCAGCAGGTAACACCCCCATCCTTTTTGCCCTCTTACTCAGGCCATTGTTTTCTGAGGCAGGGTTGGTAACTGTCCCAGCTAAGGATATGTATTCCAGCTTTGGCGGTGTAATGTGTGGCAGTATTGGTTTCAAAACATTTGGGGTTCTAGCAGCCTAAAAGTAGATTTTTGCAGAGTTACATTTGCACTCAAGTTAACAAAATTCTGATTTCATGATTGAAATAGATTGATGAAAATACTTAAGAAATAACTTTGAAGGCCTTTGCTAACATTTACCCAGGCAGACAGAAAATTAAAAAGTTTAATCATACCTAGGTATGTCCTATGAAAAATGTTGCTGGACCTACACGTAAAATAGCTTTTAGGCTTTCAGTCCTTACCTTGTGGGCTTTCAAGGTATGCTGTAGTTATTCCTAATTAATATATAAAAGCACATTTTTATGCATGGCTATGACACTTTCACTTCCTATGCGTCACTACAAAGCTTTTAAAGTGGTGCCCATCCAGAGCACAGTGGCCCCTGGGATATTTTTTGCTTTGTGCTGCCCTACACGTTTTGAGCATGAGACATGTCTTTATTTGTCTTGCTGCTAGAGTACTCTGAGTGAAAAATAATGAGCAACCCAGTGTTCCTCAGAACCTGGGTTTGTAAATCCATTATAAACAAGCATTGGTAAATGCATAAGGTTTCACCTGTGGGATTAATAATAAGCTGTTATTTGTTGTAAGTTGTAGCTTGGTGAGCAGTTGTGCAATATAAGTTATTGGAAGTCCGTTTAAGTGTTATGACTTGTTTATTGAGAAAGGAAAATCTTTCTTGCAAATTGTGTTCATAGAATCACGAATTAGCCATAATTCTGTTATAATGAAAGAAAGCGCTACTGAGTACTGACACGTGTTCCATGGAGGGCAGAGGGTAAGCTGTGCCCCAGGAGCCAAGGGGTAAGCACCACTTGAGAGTGCAGGCTGCATTGGTTGCCTCTAAAGTGCAGTGCAGACTGGGCCCGGCACACCTACTGACAGCAGCCTTTTTTAGCTTAATTAAACTGGCACCCTCCTGTATTAGTCAACTCCTTGAGATGTCGTTTATCAATTTGTCACAAAAGTGTTGCGTTTTGGAGGCAAAGAGTAATCAAACCTGAGGAAAAAACACACTTTTTCTGTTTAAATTGTTCATTTGATAACTGTTTCAGAGCACCACTCCAGGTCTAATCTTATAGCTACAGACACAAACTACTTACTCTGAATGAAATCCTGTAAAAATAGAGAAATTTTGTTTAATGTCAATGTAATGTTATGTTGGGTGCTGTCGGTGCTTTTCAAAGAGCCCGGGGGAACCGTGTGCATGGGGGGAGCCAGGTGCATGCCTTGTGTGTAGAGAACAATGGCAGAGAGGATGATTGCAAGAAAGGCTTCAAGAGGGCACCACATTTCCGTACAAGGCTTGCATTAAGAAAGCAGTGCATTCTGGTAGTTGTAGTCTTACTGTACATCACATAAACCAGTTGGAGTAAAGTGCCTTGCAATTATTAATTGTTAAAGACAATCCAGGGACTAGAAATTTCACATTCTGATGACATGGAGTTATATATAGTTCATCCAAGTTGTCAAATGGCCACACGTGTGTCACAAGCATAGATTTTTAAAAAAAATCCCAATATGCAAACTGCTTTTAGTCTTTTAGAAAGCCAGGACTGGCTGAGGTTGCCAAATGTGATAAGGGCGTGGGAGGGGTATGACAGCTGTGAGTGACTATGTCTGTGGTGAGGCCTTAAGGTGAGGGTTGACTAGTCAATGTGTTTGCACAGACACACACCTGTGTGCATGATGGATTTACCATGCCACACAGCGCCCTCTTAACATGTCCGTCCCAGCTTTGCAATGCAGTCGGGCCATCACTGCTCATTAGCTCTATCTTAGACCCGATCTATAACTTCCTGGACATACCATCGCCATTAAAATGACAGACACTCTCACTTCACTCTCAGATTAAGGCCGAAATAGCACCTTCCTGGCTGACTCTTTTCCCACGTTGGTTCTTTAAGGAGACAGATAAAGATCGCCATAAATATGAAAGTTTTAAAATTGACATGACCTCAAAAGTATGAAAGCTGAGTTAAGCGCGTTTCAGACCTGGGAACTGCAGACTGAACCCAAATCTCAGCTGCGAGTGTGGTACTCATTGAGCTACTGTAATGGTTTACTCACTGTAACCTTGATACCTGTCGGATAACTCTATGCACTTATAATTTAAATCTGCTTCAGAACATCGATGATTTCCCCAAAGAATAAATGGAATCTGTGTGCGTGCGAGACAGCCAGACAGGTGAGGAAAGACAGAGAGAAATGGGGAGAAAGTGGGAGACGGCAAGAGACAGAGAAAGGCAGAGAGAGACAGAGGATGAGAGACCAACAGAAATAGAGAGAGGAGAACGATGAGATAAAGGCAGAAAGGCAGGGTGGCCAAGAGACTGAGCAAGAGACAGAGGGGCAGTACTTCATGTCACTGGAACAAATCTTTCTGTATTTTAATGGCCGGGAATATACAGGCACAACTTCAAATTCTATTACCTGTAAAAGGAGGTTTTACAGACGGAAGTGTGTGTTTGTCAGGGAAAATAGACAACTGTGTTTCTGCGTGGTCTCTGAGCTGTAGTAGGTGCGCGTGGAAGCAACGGGTGCTGGCGAGCACTGCTATTATCGATAAAACCTGCTCTGTGTAATGCCCAGGCAGGAATAACTGTAAGGCCTCCTTGGAAGTTCACAGAACAAGGAAACACGTAAAAAAAGCCAGGGGGAGAATGATTACGTAAACAAGCACAGCGCAAGTGTTTTGGAGGGGTGGACATTGGTAAGAAAAACAAGCATTGGCATAGCCAATAGGTCTCGCTTTTGGGACCTTCTAAGTGTTTAGCTATGCAACAGTTGGTGTTGTTGCACCAAGGATATTGTGCCGCTTAACTAAATACTTATAAGGTCCCAAAAGCGAGACCTTTTGGCTATGCCAATGTTTGGATGCAAGGCGGAGGGGAGAAGTGTGCATGGCGGAGGGGAGAAGGGTGCAAGGCGGAGGGGAGAAGGGTGCAAGGCAGAGGGGAGAAGGGTGCAAGGCATAGGGGAGAAGGGTGCAAGGCGGAGGTGGAGAAGGGTACAAGGCGAAAGGGGAGAAGGGTGCAAGGCAGATGTGGAGAAGGGTGCAAGGCAGATGTGGAGAAGGGTGCAAGGTGGAGGGGAGAAGGGTGTAAGGCGGAGGGGGAGAAGGGTGCAAAGCGGAGGGGGAGAAGGGTGCAAGGTGGAAGGGGAAAGGGTGCAAGGCAGAGGGGGAGAAGGGTGCAAGGCAGAGGGGGAGAAGGGTGCAAGGCGGAGGGGGAGAAGGGTGCAAGGCAGACGTGGAGAAGGATGCAAGGCAGAGGGGTAGAAGGGTGCAAGGCAGAGGGGTAGAAGGGTGCAAGGCAGAGCATGAGGAGCGTCTAGCAGCACCAGGCCTGTCAGCAGTTTTTACGGACCCCTATACAAACAACTATGCAGAGCCCCAAGTCACAAGCGCCTGTTTCGAAGTTTAAAAATAAAGTGTTATTTTTGGAAAGAGAAAACACAGTAGCTCCAGTCTCCGCCACCAACTAATGATTCCAAATGCAGGTCTCACTAGGGAAGTAACCGATCCCGAGGTGGCGGGGGCCCGAGGGGCGGCCGCACAGGGCTAAAGTCAGAGGGGTCCTTATGAGGGCAGCAACTTCTGCTGATAGCGAGAGGAGGGGGGGGGGGGGTGCACAGCGAGGGATACAGGGGAGAGGGGGAGAGTGTGGAGGGATAGAAGGGACAGAAGGTGAGAAGGGGGTGAGAGTGGGCGCAAAAGGAGGGAGGGCGCAGAGAGATTCAAAAGGGGGCTCTGGTGAAAAGGGACGAGCAGGAGGGTTTCAAGGTGGGGAGGGGTGAATGTAGCAGAGAGAGGAAGAGAAACAGGAGACAGGTGTGACAGGGGGAATGCGGCACAGGGAGGGATACTGGTGAGAAGGGTGTAAAGGAGTGGGGAGGGGAGGTAGCAAAACGAAGTAAAGAGAGGAGCCAGGTGAGTAAGAGAGATGTAAATATATTAGAAAAAGAAGGCATTAGGGAGCGAGAGAGAGAGAGAGACAGGGATGGGGCTTGTGAAAAGGGGAGACGCTAGAGAAAGTGACTGGGGATGAAACCGATGCAGACAGGGAGTGAGACAGTGAGCAGGTGGGTAAATGAGGTATGGGGGAAGAAGGAAGTGGGTGAGCGAAAGGCCTTGGAGAGATATCGAGGAACGAGGAAAAAGAGAGGCCAGAGGGAGCCTATGTGACTGGAAGGAAGAGGCCGGGTGTGCAGAGAGGCCGCGAGAAGGGGTGCAGGGCGAGATGAGAGCGGGTCAGCAGCGGGGAAACAGGTGGGGGCGAAGGGGAACAGGAATATATAGAGGCAGACAAGGGGAGGCCGATGAGCATGAGAGAAGGGGAGATCAGAGGGGTGAGGAGGCAAAAGAGAGGGGGGCTAAGTGAGTGGGTGAAATGGTGAGAAGGTGGAAGGGGAAGTGGCGAAAAGGAGAACAGGTGGAAAAAAAAGGAGCTCAAGGAAATCTGATGCTGGAGGGGAAAGAACGACAGAAACAAGCATTGGCCGCGCAGCCATAAAAGTAACGGCCGCGCGGCCGTGAAAGCGAAAGTGATCGCGGTGAAAGCGAAAGTGATCGCGATGACGCGCTCTGTGGTAAGCACGCGAGTGGTGCGCGCGCAGCAGTGATCGCGCTGGAAGGGAGGCAGATGGCGGCTGTGCGCGTGCACGCACGCGTAACCGCACGCTGGTGGCCGGAAAAAGCCTTTGGTAGCACTTTGAAAAGCCCCTTACTAAATGTCTCGCAGAGCAGCGCATGCGCTGGCTCAGCGAGACCTAAAAAAGAAATGCCAAAAGACTGGCAGCCAACGCCAGACCTATTGGCCTTCCCTTTACTTGTTTTTCTGTGATATAGGATATGACTGATTCTTGGCTTACTGCATATTGCAGGTTTCATTCATGCCCTTTTTGGGCACTTTCTAAGTCAGTAAAACAGAACTAACAAAATTAGGAGCCAGATCCTGCTTTTCACATGAGAGTAAAATTATCATGGAAGTGATGAAAAATGTTGTACATAGGTCCGTCATACCCATCTGGCTCATGTTTTATGACTTTTCAGTGTCATAGTTTTCTGCACCAGTGTTTAGTTTCTTATTTGCATAAATTGGATTCTGGATACATTCTCTTAAATAATATATTTTTCTAAGTAATATCCAAACAATCCAGATATCTACTTTATACAGGACTGGACTTTAAAGCGGGTCACCAGAACTTCCAGATTGACTTGGGCTTGTTTTTCATATTTCGAGAGCCTTCTGCAAGAATACCCTTTCATGAATGTACACGAAAGCAAAACTCGCAAAAGGTTTTCAGTTGGAGTTTGTGAATATTAATTTGAAGGTTGAGGGGTCATTATATTATTTAGGGAGATTTAATGTACTGAATTGTCTCCTCCCAGCTTCATTGCATGTTGCTTAGGTGGGGTCAGATCCTTTTCCTTGAGAACAAGGATGCTTGTTATGGGAAAGATAGTGAGTTATGTTTATGTAGATTTTGTTCCTCCTCTATGCAATTCTCTCTGTATTTCTCTATGTTACCTGTCATTTGTAGCTGCCTTCTTCTATACAACAATAAATAAAGTGCCTTGTTTCAATAACATAATAAGTGATCCAGGCCCACAATATATATATCACCTGATGAGCTAGAACTCGAGGAAAATCGGTCTGAATGTGTCAGTTTCTTGAGAGTCTTGTACTAGTTAATGAATTGCATTTTCAGTTCTACTGTTTGTTTTAACTCACAAAACTGATCAAAAATGAAAAATGTTCTGACCCTCAAACGTTCTTCAACGTTTAATTCCTCATTACAAGTTGTGACCCTCAAACGTTCTTCCACATTTAAGCCCTCATTACAAGTTGCCTGGATTGGTGTTCCTAGTTGTGATACAGCTCTAGGCAACTACAAGTTTCCCAGTGTCTGCGAGCCCAGAATTATGGGGTTCGCCAAATTCGGACCCCATAATTCTGGGCCTGGAGACACCAGACACCTAGCCTTATGCGGAGCTGTTGGCAGCTGCTGCGGCTACCCCAGCCTGTCCACATATAGAAGCATGGGAAGAGCAGAAAAGACCCCTTCCTCATCTGCAGCCAAAGCTCCTCTGCCATCCCACTGCCCCACACTGTGGCATTTCTTGTATGCTGCCCCTCTCTGCATTTGCCCAACAATTACCTTGCTTAGCTGCTAGCCTTGTAATCTCCTCCAACCCATAGTCGCTCACTCATTTGGCGATGCAGCGTGCGCAATGTGATTCGTTTTATTTATTAATTTATTTACTTAACTTCGTTCGGCTGTATGCCAGAGTTTACTACCCCCCGCCCTGCCCCTCCCCCGCCCCACCGCCCCGCAGCACTCCCTCGAGGAGCCGCAACTGCACAGGGGTAGGTAGGCCTGGCATTCCCTGCATGTCTTGTTCTCCTTTGAAGCCTCATGCTTTATGACCTGGCATTCCTGCGTAGCTGTAGAGCTCTATCCAGCAAGATAGCATCTTCCCTGGACAGCAACTTATCACCTAACCTAGCAGCCTGGCTAATCCTGTTAGTGCTGACCAATCAGGGAAGACTGCAGGAAAGCCGGATTTTGACTTACCGAAAAGAAAGTCTTATAACTTCTTTTCTGTATAAGTTATGATAAATTCAACAAGGGCAATCGGCTGGATTTAGCAATACCATTCTTCCAAGTCGTTTGAGGATATTTGATTCCCTTCCTAGCAATAATTATGCTTGCCTAAAATATTGCAAGGTTTGCCTATGGGCTAAGTATCTACCATGGGTAAAAAAATAACATGAGCAGATTTCCCTCATTAATTGCATTTATAAAACATCTTTTATAAGGACCCTGCTTGTAGTTACATGACCCTCCTACCCCTGGGACACCTAGGCGAGACCTTGGGAGTGCCTAATATGTAAAAATAAGGTAGATTAATACTCCACAGTGCTCACAGCACCAAAGTTGAGTCCGCAGTGAATTTACTACACTAGGAAAAAAATAACATGGGCAGTGTTTCCTCACCAGGGTTTATAAAACCTTTTTAATAAGGATCCCCCCACCCCCCTTCTAGTTACATGACCCCCCACCCCTGGGACACCTAGGGGAGACCTTGGGAGTACCTAATATGTAAACATAGCATAGGTTATCACTTTACAGTGCCCACAGTACCAAAGTCGACTTTCCAATGAATTTTCTTTTAAGAGCAGTCCCTCAAGGCAAAGCTGCTTTTAAAATGACAGCCAGCCACTCAGCAGTGCACAAATGCAAAGTACATAAAATGTGATGGACTTTCAAACCTCCATGCCCTATTATATACCAGGGTCTTGTAGCTAGATTAAACCACCTTGCCCTATTATCTACTAGGGACTTACAGGGTCTGTAAGGCCAAAGTAAGTGTAAACTAATACCTAGTGTACCCTATTACATGTGTGTGTTTAAACATAGCACTGGCCCTAGGCCTGGTCAGCAGAGCCCAGGGCACAGAGTCAGTTACTACCAGTACCAGTCAGCAAACAATGGGGAAGAACAGGGCAAAAGGATGACTTTCTAACACTATGGTGCAAAAGAGAGGAGAAATTACGCTTGGACGTCAGGGGCAGACTGGGAACCAAAACCGGCCCTGGCAAAGTGCTCGGCCGGCCCCCCGGGTGGGTTGGGGGTGCAGCCCAGCTGTTTGTCAGGGCCGGTTTCAGCAGATTTTGTAACAGGGGGCGATATTGCAGCTATGCTGCAAAAACGGCCCTGTAACAAAAACGGCCCCCTAGGGGCCCAAAATTGGCCCCACCCTGGCGGCCCACTGGGGAAACGCCCGGTGCCCGCTATGGCCAGTCCGGCCCTGTTAGACATGAGGACTTGGTGCTAACTGTAGTGCCACTAACAAGGCTGTAGGAAAAACTGAATTTTCAAAGATCTATCGTGCCTTTTTCAGAGATTAAAAAAAAGCATGTAAGGTGTTGGCTTCAACAGACACTGAGAAGCATTACTTTAGACATTGTCACTAAAACAGACACTGTTCTCCTTCATCCTGCCCTGATCAGCAGATGGAAAGGAGAGGATCATCTCTAGCACAGACGTTTAAAATATAACATTCTTGTGTTACGTTTTCCTTCCATCAATTTGTGAGAAAATGAAACCATTTATATTTTTCATTCTATTTACCCCTTGGATGATGTTGGTGTGTGCGTACAATAGTGTTCTCATGGCCTACATTGATATTGCAATTCAAGAAAATAATATATTTATCTTTCTGCAGTTTAGCATGTAGTTTCAAAAACCTCCACAGTATTCTTAAAAATTCTGCATGAAAACTTACGATTGTCTTAAAACTTACGATTGTCAACTCTCCTTTTTTTCCCAGTGATACTCTCCTGCCTTCCATCTTTGCATGCCTCCACTTTGTCACATGAATGCTTGCCTTAATCCCTATTATTGTATCTCTGCAACTTGCTACCCCTCATTTCAAAGATAGCAACATCTCCTTTAAAATTAATACTATTGCAAACTATTATTTCCTAATCTCCTGCAGCTTATCTATTTATAGCGCCAACCAATGCATGAATTCACATACTGCCGTCTCCCACTAAAGGTTACAACTGACTCCTATTGATTATTAACTGGAGGAGAGGCATGCTATGGTTTTCTTAAGAATGCAAGACTAATCCCAATAACCAACAATTGCCACAAAAAAATACCTTGGGTCCTGGAGCAGTCGTGCTGCCCAGCGTAAAGCTCTACAACACCTCATCAAGGGTAGTAAGTGCTATATACATGCAATTACAATGTAAATGCAATACATTAACCACACTAATGCTAATACCATAACACTCAGGGGCCGATTCCGATCTCGGCCGGTAGGGCTCCGAATAGGATTCGGCTTTACCGGATCCGATTCGGAGCCCTGTTTCCCGACCGAACCGTACGCGGGTCCGGCCGAGCGAGTACGATGCGAATTCGCCGACCGACTCGTCCGGGCGACCCGACCGCTCCGACCGACTCGTACCCGGATCGTACCGCTCCGACCGACTCGCTCGGACACGATTCGCACCGCGCAATGGAGACGTTTTCCGGCCGGGTAAGTACGATGCGCACCTCGACCGCTCCGACCGACTCGCGCCGTCCGACTCGAACTCGCTGTCGGAGCCGTACTTTGGGGGTCCGTGTCGGACCCCCTGTACGCGTACCCGTGAGAGGCGCACACAGGGGGGACCCATGGGTCCCCCTACCTGTGCGTGTACGCCGCGAAGCGCTTGCGGCGTACTCGCTGTAGGGGCGCCCTTGTCCGCCTCGCACCCATTGAGGCAATGGGAGCCCGCGTACGCGTTGTACAACCGGCTCCCATTGAGTTCAATGGGAGTCCGACCGACTCGTGTCCGGTGGCATACGAATGCATCGGACTCGTTCGGTCGGACTGCACGGGTCCGATTCGGTCGGAAATCTCTCCGGGTCCGGCTCGGTCGGAGAGATTTCCGGCCCGAATCGGAATCGACCCCTCAGTGGTTGGGCAGTGAATTGTATGTAGTTCATAGAAGCTGCATAATAATTCCATTTTACACATAGGCAAAACTGCTAAAGGTCATGTCCATCACCCAGTACTGTACCAGTCTACAGCATTAAATCACCCATCACCAACTGAACGGACATGGAATAACTGAAGAGATCTGCCACATGCTGCTGGGCATCGGAGGATTTTAATTTCGTCCAACACTGCAGGTCCCATTTAGCTACCTACCATGACCGCTTCTTAACATCTAGAATAATAATTATATAGCGCAGCTTTTCACCCATGAGGCTATGCAGGCGTTGTCCATGGGCATGGGGAGATTAAATGATTTGCCCAGAATCACAGGATGTTGAGCAGATGCTGAGACTTGAACCCGGATCCCCAGCTCTTTAGTCGGCAGCTCTGGCCGCTGTGCCAAATCCTCTTCCCCTCACAATTACAATCAGATATTGGATGATAGTAAGAAAGTTCATCCCAGCAGATCTCTCCCCATTGCTCTCTTTAACCTATGGGTGCTCAGGACCATAAACCTTAAATAAAATATCCCAGAATGGGTAAGCCAGTGCAGTAGGCAGCTAAGTGGACTATGAACATAAGAAATGCCATAAAGAAGAGCTGCTCAAAGATGCCAGCTTATGAAAACCATAAACTGTGCTCCTGTCTCTCTCCCCTCTTCATCCATCACACTGCTAAGCGCTGCGTCCCATAGCATGATAACTGCATCTTGGTGGTCATCACCCATGACACTTAAACACTTCCCACAGAGGATCAATCAAAGACAACACACTTCAATCACACACCCCACAAGGTGTAGCATGCTACCCAGGTAGGCAAGTGCTTCAGTGCCCCACATAGGGGTAGTAAGTGCTATATAAATATTCGAATACACTGCAATACCCTACATCAAAGACAACCACTGTAAGAGCAAAGGCAGAGCAGGGTGCAGGGCAGCTAGCACAGTCGTGGAGCCTAACAGCCCCTCAGTTGCCAGGATCTGCGTTTCTGTGACTGCTGCCCGGTGGAGGACAGCAGCCCGATCTTCTAGAAGTGATTTCAGACATGTTAATAAACGTGACCTTGTAAATCAGCAGACATCTCTCACCACTAATATTTATAGCGTGATTAGCCTTGACTCGGAGCCCTTTAACGTGCCGCATGACACGCACTTTGACCTGCAATAAATGCAGTGTCATGTGCCTTTAAAAACCGCCTTACCTGCGTCCTTTCCCCTGGGTGTGGCCTGAGAACCTATTGAAGTAAAAGAGAAACATTTCTGACCTGGCTTCCAGTTTGGCAGGCTGACATCTCAAGCAGAGCCGGGCACCGGCTGCAGAAACCCGGAAATGCCTGTGCTCACATCTCCCGTGGTGACAGCTAAACAGGCGAGCAGGGGCCCGCCACAAGCCCCGGAGAGGGCTGCTTCCTACAGCATGGTCCAGGGCAGTTCACGTGAGTGCAAGCTTCACTAGCACTTTTACTCAAAACACAGAGGCCAAGGGCCCCATGTCGTGTGGCACATTCAGCTAGTTCTGGTTTTTGACATCGACACTTAATGTCTGAAACTTGCGTTTTGACCTCTCTTATAGTAAATGGGCTCCCAAATGTCACCCGATGCAAAGTGCTGTTACTTATAAAACCAGGAGTGAATGTTTGCGCGTTTAGGCAGTGTGTGAACTGCGCTCCTGGCCTCTTGTCCTAGAAATGAAAGGAAGTCTGCACTGCAGGGCATCTATACTGTTTGAGGTGTTACCGCCGTCTGCGTCCAGCTGAAGGTCGCAGAGTATTACGTGAACATTTTTGCTGGTCTTTTTTGTACATTTGTTGATGTACAACAAATGTTTTTCATTTTGTAAACCCGTCCTCTGAAGAGATCTCAAGTTGTCCCGTGTTCGGTGTGAGTAGTCGACACGTCATAGCTGTATCCAGGGCACAAGTGCTAAACAAGCATGCGCGCCTCGCACGGCAGCAGGGGGAGGGGGGAATAGGAGGGGGCCTACGCAATTCCCTTGCGGGAGCGAGCGGCGCCAGGAGCGATAATTGCTACCATATGGCGCCGCTCGCTCCCGCAAGTGAATCGCCAAACGTGCACGCGATTCCAAAAGGTCTTTTTGCCTATGCAGCGCATGCGCGCTGCGTAGGCGAGACCTAAAAAACAGCTGACAATGCGACAAATGCGTGCAGCCAGGGGGAGAATGATTATGTAAACAAGCACAGTGCAAGCGCTGTGTAGGGGACATTATGTAAATAGGCACAGTGCAAGAGCTGTGAAGGCAAAATATTAAAAAAAGAGTGTCCCAAACGCAGATGGAAACACTTTTCGGTGACGGGACACTGATAAGAGAAGCACACGTGGAACAGCATGAGGAACAATAGGAAACAGTCTGCATCAGCCAATAGAAACTGAGGAAAAGTAAGTGGCAAGCACAGAAATCAATAAAAAGCAAGGGGGCAGGATGTAAGCCCCGCTTAAGATTTATATTGAAATGCCTACTTTGAACAGACCTGTATTAAAGCAAACCTAAAGTCCCTCATGAAGCTCCTCTAGATTTCACAAGCACAGTGTTTTTGCTGCGCAGGCGAAACCTAAAAACAGTGGCCCTTATGGACACATTTGAAAGGCACTTTGAACATTTGAAAACTACTGAAGGAGTGGAAAAAACCTTCTCCCTCTTGTATCAGTTATGCTGCTTGGAAATTTACAAATACAGAAGACCAATGTTTTTGAAATGGACAATGTATATACTTTTAAAATATAATCAAATAATCCAGCAATTGACAACATTACATGTACAATAATAGTTTCAGACTGCAAGGTGCTCATGAAAGAGGAGTTTGTGAAAGAAATTGCAGTGCTAAAAGTGAGTGAAATAAAGAATACCAGAGAATGGGGGAATCTGTCTAAATAGTTCAGTAACTCATTAAGACAACAATTTGTGAGACTAATACAAACTAACTGGTTGGAAGAAATTAACCGTGGTATGCTGAGAACAAAAATAAAAGCCTTTGTCAGTTATAAGACCAATCAAATTAGTACAAAAAGAAAATACAACAAAAATTGTGCCTTACCCAAATCAAGCTGTGACAGCTTGCTGGTACTTACAACGCACACTTTTAGAGAAGTGGTTAATGATTTTTTACCATTGGTCGTATGGACCTTTGTTGGTTGACTTGAAGTGCTGTAAGGGAGAAGATATCAACAATACATTTCTAGCTTGTGAAGCTAATGTGACTCCTCAATAAGGACCAGGAATCACCAAATAGGGCTATTTTAGAATACTAATCAATCCAGTGTATAAGCAGAATAAAAATAGGTTCATGAGATACAACAATGCAGCAGTTAAGCTGAAATATCTCAGATTGAGCCATAATAAAATGAAATACACAATAGTGACAGCCACAACAATATTGAAACAAATTAAATAGGTGTTCCATAAATAAACTGCCTTCCTCTTTTCTAAACCTAGATCAACTATAGGACCATCTATCCAGGAATTCTATTTAGCGAGCTTAAAGGGTGTCAGCATAATGTAGACTTCTGTAGACGTCTTGTAAAGGAAATAAGTATTTAGCTTAAAGCTTCACACTTGTAGGAACAAGGTAAGCAGAGAAGTTTGCCCCTCTCCAAGTCTAAAAGAAGACTCACTGTCTAACTGTGGGAACACCAATTAAAATAACAGGAGATTCAGAAACATCCTTATCTCCTCTCACACCACCAGGAACTGACCAAATTGTTACTTGAGAGGAGCGTTTGCACCCTCCCTTAAATAACCATCGCTTTGAGACTTAGACTGTAAACCACAACCTTGAACATCTTGCCGTCCCGGTACATGATGAACAGAAGACCTCTTTCGACCATTAATTCTCCACTTTCGCTGCCAAGTTCTTTCCTCCAGGCCTCACTAACGACAGTCTAATACACACAATCGACCTTTCTCTAACTAACGAAAAGCATGATGATGCACCTGCAAAAAGAAAGAAAGAATATAACGGCTATATTAAAAGCATTTCAATGAGGTCTGTAGTCCAGGCTAAGTTAACTCAGCAGTCGATATGAACTTCAAATACATGATTATACCTACACAGGAATAGCTTTAGGAATAAATGCAAAACATGACTAAAGAAGGACAGGATTACATGTTTCAACTAAACATTACTACACTTGTATAAACCTCTAATTCCTTTGATGATTAAATTTCATTAATGCATCTAAACACTTAAGGAAGTTAAGAAAGACAGTGACTATAATGTCAGATACGAGTACATAATAGTAAAATTGTGACAAATAAAGGTGGAACCTAAATTACACTGCTCCACTGGTGAGAGAAGAAAAACATGTGCACACGATGCTGCACTGTAGCGTTGTGATTGGCTTAGTGGAGCTTGGGAGCACTGGTGCTTCCTTCTGCTGGTACTTTAGACAGAAAGAAGATGAAGAGGACGGAGGAGTGGCGGGGGCCAGCCGTACCCAGGTAAGTGGGTTTTTCTATGTCTTTTTCATTCCCCCCACCCTCCCCTCCAACCCCGTCCGGTAGCAGCCTCTACTGCTGCATATGCTACAGTTAAAGAAAAGCATGGCTGGTTTGCAAAGAATACACAATGCACTTGTTAGAATTTTGTTACAATTAGCTTGACTGCATTTCTGCCTACCTCAGACAACGGCATTGGCTGAAAAAGAGAATTCAGTTTAAATCTGCCTGCTTTCTTGAAAAAAGTATTCTGTGGAAACAGCACTACATTCTTCCCTGCTAAATTGTGAAATATACTCCTACTTAACGCCATAGGTAAACCTGATTTTGTTGTAAAAAGACCCATGCTCACAAAATAAAGTGGAAGATCCTTTCAGGTGAAGGGTGCCTTCTTTTGGAGTTTCCTTTCATTACCATTCGGAGCACAACCAAATCTATTGTTTATAGTGTAACAGGGCTTAACCGGTTAACTGCTTCGAACGTTCCGCGCCAGTGCGGAACGTTCTATTAAGCGGGCGGGGCCGCGTCGGCCAACGGACGTGCGCAGCACTACCGAGGTAGTGCTCGCGACGGCCGTTGGCCGACAGAAGTACTTAACGGGTTAATTACACTCCCTGATATGTCGATGCAACTCACAGAGTAACTCTTGGCATGCATAAACTGTGCAAGCATGACAGCAGACATTGGCAGTTGTATGATGGAATACACTAAGCATGGGCGAAAATTTAATGATGCCGGACTAATTGGAGGAATTTCAGTAATTATGCATTACTGTTGTGATGCAAAATTACTGAAATTACTTAAATTACTCCAGCTTGAGTAATTAAGAGTAATTTGTGGCAAACGTCCTAATGCAGGAGCAGAGGAACAACGAGAGCATGTACAAGAGAACGAGTGGTTGCCGGCCATTGCTGCTCATGTCCTGTAGCATTTAGTGCTATTTTCTTAGCGCAAAATACATTCTCTGATCGATCCATTTTGGATGTAAAGGCTAAAGGCTGGATTACACTTCTCACACAATTACAAGGTTTTTCACAGTCATTTCAAATAATTCCGCTAGCGAAAATACACAGGTTGCGCCCGCCCCTAGAATACACCTAGACATATACGTGCAATATTTCCATTTAAAATGACATTTCTTTTTTGTTACACCAGGTTTACAAGGCACACGCTAAGATGCCTGTCTAATAGAGCATACTTTACTCAGCTCAGCATGGCATATGAGTAATGCCTACATCTAAAGTGCATTTTTCTCTTTAATGACTTTGGATGAAATTGTTATAAAAAAACTATTATCAGAAAACAAGGGTCTCTAGTCATGATATTTCCAATACAAAGTACCAAATAGCAGTTGAATATTTTCAAGAAGAGAAATGCAAAACCAATTTTTTTTAGAAAAAAAAGTAGTGACGCAGTGAGTATAGATGTAAAAAACGTGCTTGTTGCTGTCTTTTGAAGTGATAAACTCAAGTGATAAAACGTGATCGACACGTGTGTTCAATAAAGGAAAAGCATGGCCTGCCAGGAAATTTCACCTACACAATCAAATAGGGTTCATGTATTTTAAGGTCGATAGCGTTTCGATTCCCTAGTGGAAGTGGGATCATCATCAAGACTCAAGGAATATTTAAACATGAGACAAAGCTGAAACAATAATTAAGAAAAGAATGACTCACAAGAGCAATACAATTGGACATTTAAGCTGGTGCTCCACTTTTGCTTTGGAAATGCCTTCTTTGAACAGACCTGTATTGAAGCACACCTAAAGTCCCTCATGAAGCTCCCCTTGCCCTGCTGCAGCTGGCCAAAGGAGTGAAGGGAAATGCTAATCCACAAACATGTCTAGGATGGCTCCTCCATATGTCTTTCCAAGGCCTTGGGTTTCCCACATAGACCACAAGCCTCTATGTAATGTACCACACATACGCACACATACATTACAGCATGCAAAAGCAAACACACACATGCTGCACAGTGCTACATGTTATCATGATGTAGGCCAAGGGCTAGTTAAGTACACAGCAGCAGGACCTTTCATGAGTGCGCAAGTAGGCCCCACTGCAGTGGAAAGGCAAAAAGGCCTGTTCGCTCTACTGATCACTATTTCAAAAACATTATTTTGCCACCATCACACTCATGCTACTTAACTTTTTGTAAAAACAATAGCCTTTTACCACTATGAAGGTAATGCTTTTTGCACGCCTTCTGGCCTTTCAACCGCAATCCATGCAACAGGCCTTAGTCCTGACAGACATGCATGATCCGTGTTTGCCCCTGACCAAAAAGTAGTACCAAGGATCCAGACATTGTTGAAGCTAAGTCACTCAGAGCAGGGGTGCACCTCCGTCACGATGCAGGGGACTTTTCCATTCCATTAGACTCAATAGCTACGGTTAGGTCTGAGTATCCATTGAAAATGTGATTTTTACTTTGCTTATAACTTTGCTGCAGTTTGAGGAATCTGCATTAATTTTATAAAAGTAAAGCTACCTTATTTTTAGGATGTAATATTTAGTGCGAATATCAGACTTTAAAATGTATGACTTTACGATGCATTTAATACAGCTTCTTGACTTTGCCAAAGCACGTTTTAAATCATTGTACCTTTATAGTGAATTTGGCATTGAAAAGCCTGATACCCTGATATTCTTTTTTGTGTGTATGTGTCTTTTTGTGTGTGTTTGTGTATATGTACCCTTAAACACAAAATATTATGTATGTATATATTTACATATATCTGTCTAGGGTTCAGAGGTGGGTAGAGCTAAAGGGGGTAAGGGGGTAAGGGGTTTTTAGGGTTAAAGAAACAAATATATATATATATATATATATATATATATATATATATATATACATATATATATATATATCTTCCATGTAATGGCTCACTTTCGCTGGCTTTGGTGGCGCTTCTTTTTAGACGGTGCAATCCCCACGGCAGAGCCATGCCGTATTTAACATTTCCATGTAATCCTCCCGCCCGGGAAGACAAACGGAGCGCACTCAGTGAAAGAATTTTCCAAAAACTATTTAATCCGCACCGAAACGCATTGGTTTATGTACGCTGTACAGAATTGCCCGTTATTACTGGATTAAATCGTTTTTGGAAAATTCTTTCACTGAGTGCGCTCCGTTTGTCTTCCCGGGCGGGAGGATTACAAGGAGAAAAAAAATATATATATATACATATTTGTTCCTTTAACCCTAAAAACCCCTTACCCCCTTTAGCTCTACCCACCTCTGAACCCTAAAATCCCTTTACCTCCCTTTACATCTGCCTGCCCCTGAACCCTAATAGACATGTAGATCCATTTACCTCTACCCATCCCAGAATCTTGAAAAGCCCTAACAACCATTACCTTCTTTACCTTCACCCACCCCTTAACCCTTATGGAGCCCTCACCCCTGTGGGAGCAAAATGGTACCCCAAAATTTAGAAACATAAAATTGCCTGTGTTAAACCTCAATTTCATGAGGCAATGTGTCACTGTGTTAAGGCACATCCCAAAGCACCAAAATCAGCAGAGTAATACAATTCATTAATTAATTGATAGGGTCCACTCAACAACTGAGCTCTGGATGAATGAAAAGCTAAAGGGTTTTACTACAAAAATTCAACATAAGCAGTACAGGGTAAATGCCATGCAGGGTCTCAGATGCAAAGTTATACAGAGTAGGCAAAATCTGAAATTATTCTAAATCCTAAATGAGCAGCAAAATCAAACGTCTTCTGGCTCACACCCAAAATCAAGGGTTTTTTATTAATAATTCTTGCATATTAAATCAATAGTTTTGCTAGTTCGTGGTGTGAGTAAATATATCATTTCTTCAGCAAGTCAATGCACATAGCAAATAAACATCATATTGTCTTGACAACTAAGCACTAACCCAAATTATGATAATTATTCAGCACTCTCTATGCTATTGTCATCTGGAGATGTTCGAACAAAATAGGAAACATTGACAATAAGATTTTCTTCAAGTGAAGGGTTCCAGTGTAGAGGAGAAAGATGTACTTCTGAGTAATATTTTTTCATCTGCACCAAGTAAAGTTCATTGTGAGCAAGACAACGCAGCAATGTAAATAAACTAATGTGGCCTCAGCATCACTGTGTGCTGAGGATCCTGTGTAGAAGAGATGTGCAACGGGGGGAAGCACGAGTGAGTGACAGAGATCACATCCATCTTGTTCACAATGGCGTCTCACACGGAAATGTGGAATAACTGAAACATGTTGAAAAACACACTTCATGCATTTGTTTCAAAGACAATTACACTATATTAGCCTGTAAATGTAAAATCATGTGTGAAAATGCATATTACATATTGTTAGTGATAAGCAAAAATATAAATCTTTAAAACACTTCCACACCCCCCCTTAGTGTCCCATCCCTTGCCATTAATGAAACCCTCGCTTATTTTAAAGAAACCTGAAAAAAATACTTAGCTCCATTTTAAGGGTCTGCGTGGTATACCTTTTTAAATGGGATGACATTGTACTTACCTGCATTGCATAGGCTTCTGTTGTAATGTCCATTGTGGTAAACACCACGTTGTAAATGTTACACACCGTTTTGTGCAGATCATTCGAGAAAGTCAAAAGAATTCGTATTTTTCCATTTTAACTACAAAACTCTGCTCTTCGGTACACTAAAAACTGCTATAGTGAGGTATATCTAACCTGGCATAAAAGAAGGAATTGACTCAAATCTTCTTAGTAGGGTTTGCAAAAGGTGTTTTGCGGGCTTCGAAGGGTTCAGTTATGAAGGATTATTGAAAACACGTTTCTTGATTTACTTATAATTTTAGCACCATGAATTTGTGTGAAATTAGCCAGATGATTGACATGCGTAGTTTACTCTTTGTTTAAATTTGTGTAGATGCTTTAGTAAGATAAGACATAGTTAAATGTAGTGGGTAAAGCAAATGTTAATTTGCAGTTAACTTAAGAGTTGTTTAATGAAATTTTGTGGGTACCTAGTAATGAAGGCCAGAGCAGATTTTAAGGGATTCACCGAGATTTGAAAGGAAGTGGGGGAGAGGAATAATCTTTGATTTGTTAATAACTTTGGTGTAATTTCATATATTTACATAACATTTGGTAGACTTTTGCCATGGAAAAACTTTATTTGCTAATACTTCTGGCACCCTTTTGTGTGTGTGAGGAGGCATCAGCATGCTAGGTGTGACATGCAATGGCAACGGTGCTTAGAGGGTGGAAGTGGGCAGCCTAGCTGCCGACACGGCTTGCACGCCTTGCACTTGCTGCTTTACTGCCTGTTTTTTCAGCTGACCTTTAGCTTCTCCTGGGCACCATTGGACCCTTCCGGGCCTCAGGACCCTAGGCACTGTGCTATTCCCCACACATCAATGCAGGTCAATGCGAGGTGATCCCAGGGAGCCCTGATGTCCCTATAGCACTGACTCCCTACCTAGAGAGTGCTATATAGTTTGAACTCGCATTCCAAACTTTTTTCCCATCTACTGCTAATCAAATTTCACCAACACCTTACCCAACACCTTCTTTAACTGCTGCTATAAGTTCTCCTAAGAATCAAAAAATGGAGTCCTACCTAGCTGTTGCAACAGGGTCTCAGACACCAGAGTCATCAGGGAATTCTAACCCTACACTGTATAGCGTGATGGCTGCTAGCCTGGGTAGGAAAGAAAAACTAAGCATGAAAATCAAGTCGGAAAAGAGAGAACTCGCAATACGGAAATATAGTAAACCCAGATGTTGACACATTAGTGGTACAGTCATGAGGCATAAGGACAAATGGCATGTATTCTGGCTCAGACCTGCAAAAGTAAGTCTTGCAGAACTAATGACTACTTAATGATTACATCCCAGGGAAGGGTGGCAAGAGAAACAGTTGTGCTGAGTAGCAGGCATTTATAAACTCCTTAGTGTAATTACCGGCTTGAAGAAGGAACTCAAGGATCTTAAGGAGTTAAGACTAACTGAGCAGATGGAGAGGAGTAAGTCCTGTATATGCACACATAAAAGGTCACACATGGCCTCAATATACTGTCCAGCACCTGATATTCGGGACACAAAGATACTACTCCACGATCAGCCTTTTCCCCACGAGGCAGGCAAACTCGACATTAACGGAATTCTCATTCAGGGTAATGCAGCCAAAGAATACAGAGTTGCACCCAGGGACGCATTTGCTCAAGTGTCTCTAGAAAAATCGGATAAATCATGCTGCCTCCTAAAGGAAGGAGTATTGGAAACAAACTGGCCTGGTACCTCTTCCCAACCATTTCAGCAAGTCTTCTCCTGTCTGCTGATCAGAGGTTAGCAAGTATAGACCAGGTGGTGTCAAAGTGGATAAAAGACACCAGGAACTTTGCCATCTGGAACTTACCTGCAATTACCGAAAAAGAAGGTAGAGATGTACTAAGAAAGATTTACAAATGGCTGTCTGAAACGTTTGGGGACAATACACTTATTTATAAACTGTAAAGCGCCATCAACCCAGCACTGCATGTAACTTCAGTTGCATCCTGATAGTGACCAGTTGTGCTAACTTAATTACATATATGAACAAATCATCGCCACTTGCGAATCCTTCCTTACAAATAAAAATAGTGCTAAGCCCATCTGCATCCTGGGCAAACAGACACTTGTTTCTGCTAAAGCAATTGCTCCCAATTAGGATACCTCCATTGCTAATGGAAATCACAATCCGGCAGCAACAAGTACACAGTAAATAACCCTCCCATGATTAAGGAGAGCTCCAAGAGATCAAACCTGCCAGTAAGCATGTACAATAACATGGTGATTGTGAAGGCATCACAACGCAGTAACAAATCCAGGCAAATCCATGTACCTGGCCAGCCCTAGAGATGGTCTAGCCCAAAATGTAGATCTGGATTGACTAACCCAGAGTCACAGGTTACATATCAAAAAGTGCCACAACCAGCCCCCAAATAGTTCAGTTGTCTCATGGAATATTGCAGAAATCTCTCAGAAATTGGGAGATGGTGACCTTCTAAATTAATGCCTCATGATGTGATTATACTTCAAGAAGCCTGGGTCTCTACAGCATGGGATACTCCTGGATATGTCCCCCACACAAAGCAGGAAAAAGTGTTGGAGAAGACTAGAAATAGCAGTGGCCTGCAGATATCATGTAGAATAGATATATGTGTGGCAAAAAGCTGAGAAGAACCCCATAAGGACTTGCAAGTTGTTGATATTCAACTCCTAGACAATTCCATCCTGCGAATAATAAACATCTACACCCAACAGAAGAGGATAATAGGTTTTAACATCCTCCTGAGGGGGCATCAATAGGTATTAAGTTTCACTTCTGAGCTGAAAGTTGTACCCTAATCTGTGGTGATTTAAATTACAAGGTGGGAGAATGGGGAAATGATGATGAGGCAATAGCTGAACTGAAATTAGCTTGCTGCATCACATTTATCCGACATGGTTTCCCAAAAATCGATGCCAAAGGGAGATTTTTGGCCCACTTTTGCTCAGCTGAAGGCCTCATCTCAGCTCGCAATTCCTACGGAAAGAAAGACCGTACCACAGCTAGCATACCGAACCACAATGTCTGCCGAGCACAATCTATTATAGGCTACATATTGATCAAGATCACGGATTGGCATAGGTTTGAAAACATGGAGTTAAAATGGAGACTGGAAAGGTACCATAACCCACTGACAATAGAAGTAATCAACCATGTTGGTACAGATTCAAAAGAATACATAATTCAAACCACAACTGGGAGCTGAGGGGACAGGTCAGAATAAAATGGAACATCAACCTTGAATCCAAAATGGATGATTGGAAGCCAGACATTTTAACAGCGAGCCTTAATTCCCAACTATTGAATGGAACAAGTGGGGAGACTATATTATCCCTCTATGATCGTTGGCTAAAATCGTTAACCCCAATTGTATCAAGATCTTGCACTTTCAAAAATCCTACATCAAGGCAACAAATTCTGGAAAATTGAGTTGGTTTGACTGAGAATGTAAGCCAATGAAATCGGAATTACAAAGCTTGCTCCAAAGTAAATACTCCAAACAGGTCATATGGGCGGGCTGACTTAATTATAAGTCACTAATTAGGAAAAATAAAGCAGAGTTTGCAAACAGGCAGTGGCTGGAGCTGGGAAGATTTGCTGTAGAAAATGACATGCAGATATTTTGGAGGATGATTGAGGAAGGCCTCGGAGTAAGGAGAAACTATCTGGAAGCTAATATCAATGAAGCAGCATGAGTGAAGCATTTCAGTACAATCTTCAATGCCACAACCTACCCAGGCCTGGCATCATCCTCCCGCAATAGTGTATCAAGTATCAGCCAGTTGGAAGTGTTTACAAAAGGAAAAATGACCAAAGCAATAAAAAGCCTTCATAGAACAAAGGTACTGGGCCCTTACATAATTTCTTCGGGGATCTTTCTTGCTGATATAGAATGCTGGGTGGAAATTCTTGCAGAAGTCTTCAGGGAAATTGTTGTGCTTCATCGCTGCCCCAATTCCTGGTTAAACAGTATTATTGTTTCCCTATATAAGAAAGATCGAAAATACAACCCAAAGTCCTACAGACTAATACGCTTAATTGACATAGGCTGTAAAATTGTTTCCCTGTTTGTAATGATTGCCTTGGACGGGTCTGTAATGAGAGTATCCTTTCCCTGATACACTGTGGCTTCAGAGAAGGGCTGTCAACGATCAACCAGAGGTTTACTTTCCTACATTTGAATGTACGACTAGGATAGTGACAGGAACGCTCTTGTATGTGCATTTTCAGACTTTTCATCTGCCTTCGATCCGGTTTTTAAAAAAACGCTTGTAAGAAAAACGTCATATGCTGGGCATAGAGCCGGAGCTTTTCTCACTAACTCAAATGTTATGCTCTGGCACATCCACCCAGGTGAGACTCAACCAAAAGGGGCACGTTAGTAGGAAATTATATACCAATAGGGATCAAGCAGGGCCGCCTTAGGCACCACTTTTGTTCTCTATTTTAATAATATATATGAAGAATTATTGAAAGCGTTAGCTGATGTTCCTTCAATCAATTACTTCAAGATCCCATCCCTCATCTATACTGATGATTCTACTCTCATTGCAAAAACTCCTAAAGCTCTCCAGGCCCATCTCCAAGTGATGAAAACCTATTGTAAGAGAAGTGACTTGGTACTTAACACCAGCAAGTCCAAGATAATGATTTTCAGGAGCAAGCATACAAAGAAGCTGTCCTTCTTTATAAACCACGAGAACTTGGAGGAAGTGGCAGCCTTCAAATATCTACGTGTGATAATCAGTAATGCACTTCAATGGAAAACCCATAAACAACCGCCATTGGTAACTCAGAAACCACCACATATGCAATTTTGAGGATGGTGTAGAAGCACAGTCACAGGTTCTCCAGCCACATTGACAGTTTTGCAGGCGAAAGTGGGGCATCAAATGTCCTGTGGAGCAGAGCTGTGGGTGCTTGACAGGCTAAGAGATAATGTAGGACACTGCGAGCAAATGTTTTGGAAATCATTTCACAAACTACCAGCTAGCTTCCTGACTGCAGTATTGGAGAAGGATGTTGGATACTCCTCAGTTGAGTCTATATGCCAGACAGCCCCCATCAAATACAGACTGAAAAGATTGAGTTCAAGAACTACTCACCTGTTGGACAAATCCTGGAAAGAACACTTCTCTATGCAGCCTAAATCTAGCTACATGATTCAATGGAATAAGGAAGCAGAGCGGCTGCACTTAGCGCCCTCCATGAACCTAAATTTGTTGTCACACAAGAGGAAAACACTGTAATAAACAACCAATCTTCTATCTTAAAACAACAAGAAACATTGCTCGCCCTTGGAAATTTAAAACTAAGCTCCCATGACGGCTAGTTTGACCCATCCTCACAGGGTCAACAATACCTCTTTTTACTAGCAAACAACAGAGAAAAACGACTTTTCGCCCTAGCCCAGGCTATTTGCTCCTAAATACAATCAAGAATGGACAAAACCCAGAGGTTACAGACAAATGCATCTGTGGTAAGAAGGAGGACTTAGAACATTTCATGCTGGGGTGCAACCTTTATAGCAAGATGAGGTATAATGCAATTGCTAAGATTCTGCACAAAGAGCACCCTGGAAATAAGGCGGACAAGCTATTCTTTTTGTTAAGTGACCTTGCAGGACACGTAACCAGGGCAACAGGCCTATATCTGAGTCTCAGCTGGGATTCTTTCACAAAGCTTCAGACTGTTTAACAAGAGCAATCTGAGCGTTAATGTCTGCTAGCCCATTTTTCTCTGTGAGTCACCCCGGCTGTTAGCTCAAGTACCACTGTTTTATGTCCTTGATCTTTTTGGGCGGAAATATTTGGTTTCGTTTTAGTGTATATAGTAGAAAGCACTTTAATAAATTCAAATTCAACTTCTGCACAAATCTGCACAAAATTGATCCGAAATTTACATTTTTAGTTTCTGTTGGTGAGTCAAGTTAATTCCTGTGCTAAGATTTGAGATTCCGTGCAGATGTCAAAAACGTTTTGATTTACTAAAAACTATGGCACCATTTAAAAAATTGGAGCAAAAGTTGATACTCAAGAGTTGTGTTAACTTGCAAATTGTATTTGTTGGTGATAGCTGGCCGTTCTGGAGGGTGGTTGCCTGAGGCAAGGCACCATTGCACATGACCGAAGGCCATGTGCAGTGGTGGTTAGCTGCAATATAGGTTAGTTCAGGGCCTCATTCATGGTAAGTCACTGAAGTCAACCACCTCTACACAGAGCTGAAGCCTATGCAATATGGAGGGTAGGCAGCAACATGATACAGAGGCATCGTTCACACACCTACCTCACACTGACCACATACATCTACTCAGGCACCAGTAATAAACATTTACCTTACTTTCTAAACAAAACACACACACTTCTGAAGTTGTTGTTAGCTTAGTTCATAACACACTAATTTCATTTCAATTAAAAACCACATTTAAAGTGTAGTCATTGTTTCAAATAAATATGAAACAAAAAAATCCTGGGCGAATGTTAATACCCCACCCTGTTGTTTGTAAAGTCCCTACCCATAGTTTTGACTTCCGGTTACACAGCGCTTCACCTCGGCCAATGTGCTGTTTGGCAAGACACAGCTCGATAAGTAACCATGTTCCATATGTATAGTATTGCTAAAACGGCGCTTCTCCTCTGCAATGTAAGTATGCGAATGGTCATTGTGAACTCTGCACTGTTCAAAGTAAAAAGAAAACTCCATAAACAAATTTAAACAAAAAAATTTAACAAAAAAATCCTGAATGTCCCAAATTATGATAATCACGTCAAACTACAGCTTGGGTACCTGTAAGCAAACCCTAATTCACACACCAAATGCTAGTGACTAAAACACTTTTCATAATAGTAAATAAGAATGTTTCACACCACAGCTTTGAATTTCAGCACAAACGGTGATCATACTTTGTCTATAGTTGAGTAATTCATAGTATTACTAGAAAAATATTGTCATGTCACTAGTGAGATCAATTAATGTCATTTGTTAATTCATTTGTGAGATCATCTGTTAAATCATGGCTGAATATATTTACATCACACCACTATCAAGATCTATTCTATCGATTTTTTTTATACCAAGGTTGCTGTGCTTCCATTGAGTAGTTTTTGCTCTAGTGGTGAGTATATAGTCTTAAGAGACTTAAACATTACCCCAAATAACTCTGCCCCGCCCCCCTGAACCAGCTGCATAAAAGTATGAAATGAAGAAACTTAGCTGAATGGTGCAAGTGTCTGCCAATGTCTTGCAGATTTGTCAATTGATGCCAAAGGTATTATCTGGAGCACAAAGGCTATCTTCTGCGCATTATGTTCATCAAGAACAACTATTCCTATTTTCAAGCCCAAACATTAAGCATAAATATTAGAGGCTTTTGTAATCAGCCCCCTAGGCATGACACACAGTGATAAATGTACTTGACATGACTAATGTTAAAGTAAATTACTGTATAAGAAAGAAACATGCAGTGAAGCTGCTGCTGCTCAGCTGCTGCCTCTGTGCCTGTGATGCACCTCACTAGCTCACCAGGGAGATGTTGAGAATCATTTAGTTGTTGTTGATCTCTACTGTGTCTGGCCTTTGCCCATTTGAAAATTGCCAATTGTCAAAATTGATTTAGTAGAGAAAATATCGATTTGTTTGCCACCCTTACTCTTAGCCTCCAAACATGACAAGATGCTGGAAAACGGATTTTTCTCAGTCTCTGAAGAAGTCATTGATTTTCAGATACAAGCAGTTGAAAGCATACTTTTCCATCTCACGAAATAAGCAGTGTTACTGGCCATTCCGAAATTAGTGTTCTGTTTTTAATGATTTTTTAACGTGAAACTTTACTCTGCTTAGCTCAATGAAAAGCTTGAAAAAGGAATATAACGTCTGTAGTGAAAATACGGTATATTTTCATAATTAATTTCCTTCAAACGGAATGAAAAAAATCTCGATAAAACTTTAGTTTGTGCTGTTGCCTTCCCGCCCCCACCAATATCCACCCTTGCTTTTACAGCCCCCCCTTCCTTCCTCGCACCTTCATACCAACCATAACCTGGGCAAGTGGTTATAAAATAATTCCAAAATCGCACACCAAATGCAGTGCTCATGGCCCTCACCCTTGATATCTTAGATACAGTAACACATAGCATACGTAACCTTATGGTTGAGAATAAATATTACATTACCATTAATACTACAAAAGAGGTGACTAGAATGAAGTATTATTTATTGGTTTGAGTATACATTGTTATTTGGTGATGCTGGGCTTCTGGGTGTTATTTATATTTTTTCTTATAAGTATAAATAATGTGAGGTGATGATCATTGCACTTGATGTGCAAGTTATTGTTTGCAAGCTTGTTTTGTAACCTATCGTCTGCAATATCAGTGGTTTTTCGATTTTGATTTGTCACTATAACATCACTTCAACTGTGTTTTTCATTGAACTTCAGAGGTATGTTATGCCTACTTTTAGGTGTTGTAACCAATAATAATAATACATTAATTTTAGCTGTAGTTTTTTTTTTTTTGTGAATTTCGGTTTTTTGATGATCTACTTCAATTAACTTCTTTAAACTTATTTGCATCAGCTAGGACCAGGCTCCTCGCCCAATCCACCATGGCAAACCAATTCACCACAGGCAGCCATGCCCCCAATAAGCCAAGCTCTTTCATTTATTTTGGCTGATGTTTGTTAGACCTGACATCCTTGGTTTCCCCCCTAACCTTTTGCCTTCAGCCCTCCTCTTTTGCTGACTTTGTTTTTGTGGGTTTTACGACTCTGCACACTTTACCACTGCTAACCTGTGCTAAAGTGCTTCTGCTCTCTCCTTAAAACATGGTAGAATTGGCTTATACCCAATTGGCATATGTAATTTACTCGTAAGTCCCTAGTAAAGTGGCACTACCTGTGCCCAGTGCCTGTAAATGAAATGCTACTGGTGGGCCTGAAGCACTGATTGTGCCACTCACTTAAGTAGCACTTTAAACTTATCTCAGGTCTGCCATTGCAGCATGTGTGTGCAGTTTTTAAACTGCCATTTCGACCTGGCAAAATAAACCTTTTACCAGGCCCAAACCTTCCTTTTTAATACATATAAGTCACCCCTAGGGTAGGCCCTGAACAGCTCAGAACGCAGAGTTCAGTGAATTTAAAATGTGGGACATGTACTTTTTAGTTTTACATGGCCTGGTAGTGAAAAACTCTTAAATTTATTTTTCACTACTGCAAGGCATACCTCTCCCATAGGTTAACATTAGAGTTATCCTATTGCATTCAATAATTGATCATTTCTAAACAGGAGCAGGTAACTAGCTCTTTGGAGTCTTTGGAATTATAATGAACAATCCTCTCTCATGGTGAAGTCGGATTTCAAATTACAATTTAAAAAATGCAACCTTGAGCATTGTGTATTCCTCCTAGACAGTCACACGCAATAGAGAGAATAGGTGTGCATGGATGTGCTATCACTGGCAAGATGGGAGGGTGAAGCTGGGCACAGCCCTACTTACACTCGCATAGGCTGCCTCCACACAAAGAGGCTGTTATACCCCCTGTTGTTAGTCTGGAGCAAGAAAAGGGAAGGCAGGATGCCTTGTGACTTCAAAGGAAAAGCTCTAGAAGCTTTTCCAAATTCAAAGGAATGTCCAGGTATAAATTTTGGACCCCAAACACCAACTCTTTAGTACACTTCTGGATCTATGAATACTCTGCCAGAAAGAAGGACTACTGTGCTGCTGAAAAGACTGCCACTCTGCTGGACTGCTGCTCTGAAGGACTGCTGCCCTGCTGTGTTGACCTGGGGATTGCTGCCCTCTTGCTTGGGTGAGAAGGAAGGGACCTACATCTGTTGAACCCAGGACCCCAAAGTGATCCCAAGGGTTAGTTGTCCGGCCTTGTGACTAGAGCCTCAGGGACAGATGGCTCTAACAACCTTGAACCCAGCTCTAACAGAACTGATGCATCTCCTCTGCTTTGCTGCACAAGCTCGAGCAGAACTGTCACATTACCTCTGCTGCAAGCGTTCTCCCAATGCAAAGGACTCAGCATCGACCTCACAGCCCACATTGGAACCACTGAGTGTGCGAACCTTTCCCAGTGCAGGCCCTTGCATAGCAAAACTCATTGATGGCAGCCTCGACTAGGACGCAGGTTCTCCCATCGCAGCCTCACTGCTCCTCGGAACCGATGCATCGCCTCGACTGTGTGAAGCATACTCGGTGCAGGACCTGGCAATGCCCCTCAACCAGGATCTAAGGTACTCTTGTTTAGCAGTCCTAACTGAGCCAGTGTACCCAGCCTGCGCTCTATCGTGGTCAGCCTGAACTTGTGACTTTGTCCCCATCCAGCGCAACCAGACATCCACAGTTGGCACTTTGCTCTTTTTGGCACTATTTTCACTGAAATCTATAAACTTGCATATCTCCGGATCTCCTGATTGAATTTGGTTTTTGCTTTGGTCATGTTTTATTTCTTAAAATCTATTCTGGTGTGGGATCAACTTTATGTGGTGTTTTCACTTTATTACTGTTTGAAGTGTTGCAGAAATACTTTACACATGCCTCCAGATTAAGCCTGACTGCTCTGTGCCAAGCTACGAGAGAGTCGAGCATAGGTCAACCAACAACCCAATTTCCCACAGTGTGTAGTTACAGTATTTCATCTAAGAGTTTGCAGTTTGGAGCAGGATTAATGGTATGGATACAGACCACATCTATTGTTCTAACTTTAAAACCCGAGGCATGACTTCTCTCTGCTGTGGATGGTGTATTCCTTTTGTTGGGATTGTTGTTACATATTTGTCAAAATAGCACGTTTTTGTGCTAAATGCCATATACATGGTTTTCTCAAAGACAATTATATCAACCACTGACTCAAGTATAGAACGTAAAATGATATTCCTTCTACCAATATAACACAGTTAAGCAATGGAAGAATATAAACCAACACACCATACAAACAGTGAAAGGGGATAGGAGCACACTGCCATCACGTCTCAGCGTCATTACCTCTAGGCATCTTGGTCGATGTAGTACATTGTTTTTCACTCAATACAAAGTTCGAAATGATAATTGGCTAATGCCATATTTTGAGTAGTGTATCCCTAGACACGTGTTTCTGGATTCCTCCGTCATCAGTAGAGAAAAGTTAGTAGGTTGCTGGACATGCTGCCACTTAATTTTCACAGGCACAATTCCACTCAGGGCAAGCAAGCACTCCCAAGCTCGCCAGCTCAAGCGGCTCAAGGGAGCCTTTTAAAACGGTGAAAGGGGATAGGAGCACACTGCCATCACGTCTCAGCGTCATTACCTCTAGGCATCTTGGTTGATGTAGTACATTGATTTTCGCTCAATACAAAGTTCGAAATGATAATTGACCAATGCCATATTTTGAGTAGCGTACCAAGATGCCTTTGACCCTGCTCTCAGGCAGGTCGCTCCCCACGCTGCTGTTTTGACCTGGTTGTAATTGTCTTTTTACATTGCTAATGTACTGATTTTGTTGTACTTGTCTTGTTGTGCTTTGCCTGAAATTCCTTTTTTTCTCCCTCCTGCTATTTTGTTTTTGCGCCCTGTTTCTGCCTTCTGTTCCCCCCGCCCTCCTTCACCCGGTTTTCTTGCCGCTGCGTCCCTGCGGCCCCGCCCCCCCGCTCGCCCATTTGCCGCCCCGCTCCCGCCTCCCAGCTGCTCCTCCCTCCCACCTCCCCTTATATGGAGGCCGCGCAGCGGTGAAAGGAGCGACCTTTGACCCTGCTCTCAGGCAGGTCGCTCCCCACGCTGCTGTTTTGACCTGGTTGTAATTGTCTTTTTACATTGCTGCTGTACTGATTTTGTTGTACTTGTCTTGTTGTGCTTTGCCTGATATTCCTTTTTTTCTCCCTCCTGCTATTTCGTTTTTGCGCCCTGTTTCTGCCTTCTGTTCCCCCCGCCCTCCTTCACCCGGTTTTCCCGCCGCTGCGTCCCTGCGGCCCGCCCCCCCACTCGCCCATTCGCCGCCCCGCTCCCGCCTCCCAGCTGCTCCTCCCTCCCACCTCCCCTTATATGGAGGCCGCGCAGCGGTGAAAGGAGCGACCTTTGACCCTGCTCTCAGACAGGTCGCTCCCCACGCTGCTGTTTTGACCTGGTTGTAATTGTTTTTTTACATTGCTGCTGTACTGATTTTGTTGTACTTGTCTTGTTGTGCTTTGCCTGAAATTCCTTTTTTTTCCCCTCCTGCTATTTCGTTTTTGCGCCCTGTTTCTGCCTTCTGTTCCCCCCGCCCTCCTTCACCCGTTTTTCCCGCCGCTGCGTCCCTGCGGCCCAGCCCCCCGCTCGCCCACATTCGCCGCCCCGCTCCCACCTCCCAGCTGCTCCTCCCTCCCACCTCCCCTTATATGGAGGCCGCGCAGCGGTGAAAGGAGCGACCTTTGACCCTGCTCTCAGGCAGGTCGCTCCCCACGCTGCTGTTTTGACCTGGTTGTAATTGTCTTTTTACATTGCTGCTGTACTGATTTTGTTGTACTTGTCTTGTTGTGCTTTGCCTGAAATTCCTTTTTTTCTCCCTCCTGCTATTTCGTTTTTGCGCCCTGTTTCTGCCTTCTGTTCCCCCCGCCCTCCTTCACCCGGTTTTCCCGCCGCTGCGTCCCTGCGGCCCCGCCCCCCCGCTCGCCAATTCGCCGCCCTGCTCCCGCCTCCCAGCTGCTCCTCCCTCCCACCTCCCCTTATATGGAGGCCACGCAGCGGTGAAAGGAGCGACCTTTGACCCTGCTCTCAGGCAGGTCGCTCCCCACGCTGCTGTTTTGATCTGGTTGTAATTGTCTTTTTACATTGCTGCTCTACTGATTTTGTTGTACTTGTCTTGTTGTGCTTTGCCTGAAATTCCTTTTTTTCTCCCTCCTGCTATTTCGTTTTTGCGCCCTGTTTCTGTCTTCTGTTCCCCCGCCCTCCTTCACCCGGTTTTCCCGCCGCTGCGTCCCTGCGGCCCTGCCCCCCCGCTTGCCCATTCGCCGCCCCGCTACCGCCTCCCAGCTGCTCCTCCCTCCCACCTCCCCTTATATGGAGGCCGCGCGCAGCGGGCGCGCCGCTGGTGCACTGAAGGCGCACCTAAGGCAAGCCCGTCTGCACCCATCCGCGCCTGGACCGCGCCCAGCGCCAGACCCCCTGGCCCCCACGAATGCCACAACGCCCGCCTCTGCTACAATGCCAGCACCCTCCACGCACTCAACGCCGGACGATCACGCACCTGCTGCTTGGCCGCCCCGAAGCGCATCCAAGGACCCTTCTCCTGCCGGAACTGCAGCTTCACCAGCACCCGGCCCGCCAACCCGCCAACCATGAAAGAACCCAACTACCTCAGCTGCATTCTTCTCAACACCCGCTCCGCCCGCAAACACGCCGTTGAACTCTGGGACCTTCTTGACTCAACCTCCCCAGACGTCGCCTTCCTGACGGAGACCTGGCTGAACCCCTCCTCGGCACCCGACATCGCCATAGCCATCCCGGAAGGCTACAAGATCACCCGCAGGGACCGTACCAACGGAGTAGGAGGATGTTGGACTTGGCCCTTTTTCCCAGAAATTTTTCGCTTTTTCCCCCCTAGCCTATGTATTGTACCATGGGTTTAAAATATAATAGAGTACTACTATGTAATGGTGTCACTGTCACTTTTAAAATGGACGCCATTCCTGCCTGCCCTTGTGCCGCCTGACTGAATTGAGTGGCGGTCTAGTTGTTGTTTCCCAGCACTCCCAGCTTTTGGAGGGAAACCTGGCAGCCAGGGTGCTCTACACCTCCCCTAAACCAGTTAAGACCGGTTCCCCAGGTAACCTTCCAGAAGTTGCCAGCCTTTCTGGTAGGTGGGGTGAGGGGCATATATAAAGGGGGGCTGTGCTGCCATGTGCTCGGTCAGTCAAGAGCAGTCCAGACAGTGAAGGGGAAGTGACTGAGGGGAAACTCTGCCAGGAGGTACTGCCACATTGGGCCTGTGTGCTGGCCCCTGTGCCCATCTGCCCCCCCCCCCCTGTTTTCCCCAGGGCCAATAAAGAGACATCGCCGGAGTGGAGGCTGCTGTGCTGGCAGGATTGCCACCTTACTGGAGGATGACCGTTCCGAGGAGCTGCTGCTTCAGGACTGGTGAGCCGCCCTGCTAGCCACTGATCTCGCCCTGCACTACTTGTCTCCTGGCCTCTAGCGCCTCGTGAGCGCCTTATTGGGACTGCCTGTACTCAAGGAGGTGAGGAGCGTGGACAACCCCCCCCCTCTGTGGGCCCTGGACCTGTGAGGTCCCTAGCGCCTTGGGAGCGCTTTACTGTTCTTGTCTGTGCCTGCCTGCACCCTAGCGCCTGGGGAGCGCTATATCTAATGTGCCAACAGAGGGGCTGTCACCTGCAGCATTTTGCGGCTCAAGCGCTATAATTGTGCCAAGGAGTGGAGGGGCATGTGTATCCCCGCAGCGCTGTGTTGCCTTAAGGGCCCGAGGAAATCCCGGAGTGGAGATCCCCCCTGTGTGCAGGAGAAGAGCGGGTGCCCACCCCGCATATCTGTGACCTTCGCGGGAGCCCACCCCGCCTGCTGCCGCGTTATTATGATTTAAACCAGCGGGTGCCCACCCCGCGTGAAGGCTGCGTGGCGGGAGCCCACCCGCACGCTGACATTGCCACAAATCACCGCCGCGGCCTCTGCGCTGTGGAGAAGAAGCGCTGTGAAGCAGAAGCACTGTGAGGAAGAAGCGCTGTGAAGAGGGGAAGCGCTGTGAGCCCCTGTCACCGCCGCGGCCCCCGTGCTTACCGGTGAGCCAAATCACCGCCGTGGCCCTCGCGCCACCAAGCCCGGAGAAGTTGTGGCCAGGATCACCGTCGCGGCCCAGGCACCGCATGAGAGGAGCCGTGATTGCCGATTAGGCTGCCCCGGAGCTGCCGTGCGCAGGAGACGTCGCCTAGCAACCAGGGCGCTGGCCGCGTCACCGGCCGCGCCCGCAAGAAGCCACGACACCATTGGTTCCCGGGCCGAGAGCTGTTGGAGGCCCGGGCGAAGTCGGGACGAGGTGGGAGCCTACCCCGCCTCGTGTGCCGCCGGAGGCCCAAGGACGGGGCAACGCGAGCCTTCCAGAGAAGCCCCGGGTCCCAGGAGGGGGCCCGGGTGAAGGGGAGAAGCCACCTCGCGTGCAGCGCCAATGAGGAGAACAGGGGACTGTCGAGGCACAGGCCGGTGCCTGTCCCCTGCCCGAAGGAGTCCTCCACAGGAGCCCGGTGAGTGGGGCTCGGCTGCCTGGGGGTTGGGGGGAGTGTCGGGGCGCATGGTCGGTGCCCGCCCCCCTGGACAGGGTCGGACTCTCTACAAATGCCCCGCTGCACAGTGGGCAGTTGCAACGGTTTGAGGAGCAGTTGGGCCTCACCTAAGACTACTGAGTCCCCGAGGGGACCCCAATTCCGTTAGGGCCAGCCCCGTTGCCACAGCGGTCTGCCGGACAGTGGCCGCTGCAACTTGAGTGAGACTGTTGGAGGCGCCAACGACTAATCTGCCGCAGCCTGGGGTATGGAGTCTAGGTACCCCCCTGTGTGCCCTGCTGATATCAGGTGTGATGCCCTATGGGGGATGTCCTGCTGGCCTTCATTCCACGCCTAATGCTGATGTAGGGGTGCCAATTGGGGAATGCTGAGTGCTGCTGATCTTATGCCCAGTATGTCTCCCCTGAAATGGTGATAAACCCCCCACTTTAGAATTACCTACAGGTATTGCCCAGCTGCATATTAGTTAATACCTGCATTGCCATCACCCATGCATAGGAGATGTGGCCTTACTAAAGGAGCTCTGAGGAAATGTTACCTTGATGTTGAATGCCCACACAAGGGATGTTGCCCTATTGAAGTGCGTAAGAAGTGTTTCTAATGTTCTTAGGTTGAATGCCTCTTAAGGGTCAATCTTTGAGCACTGCACACAAGTGAATCCATGCTCATGAAAGGTTCCTGGTGTGGTATACCTACGCCAGGGGGGTTACCTTACTGAAAGTGGTTAAGAACTGTTCCTATGATGTTTGCAAGCCTGCAGTAGGCTCCTTGTTGAATTGAATGTACCTGATTGGGGCCCCTGCCCCTGTTATCACCTGCAAGTCATCACCTACAGTGTTAAGGGCATACCAGCATCTAATTTCTGTTAATGGAATGTACCTAAATGAGCTTGTGCCCATGTTAACACATGCCCTGCATTACCTGCAGTGTTACCTGTTTTAAGACACATGTTGCTAACGTCTTTTCGCTTATATGAAGGTTTAATGCCTTGATGTACTTGCATGAATTCCTCAAGTTTTACAGTGACATCAATTTACTGTTGCACTGAGTTTATCTGCCCCATCTAATGCGGACTTGAATTAGATAAAGAAACTTGTTTTTACATCACCGCCTGGTGTGGTCTCCTTTTTGTAGTGTGCCTGGTGTGTCGCCTGTGTGTGCTGCGCGGATGCTTTACACAGTGCTCCGAGTTTAGCCTCCCCGCTCTGCACCACGCTACCCGTTTCCAACATTGGTGTTCAGCGGTGGGATAGGACTTGTGTTTGCGCAGTACCACAGCGGCAACTGGTTGCACTACAAAGTGTGCACTTGAGAGTAACCACAGATTTGGGGATTGTGTCTCCCTGTTGCACTGTGGGTGGTGTATCCCGGGTGTATCTCACCAGGATGGGGTTAACCTATGACGAGGATTGCCTGTGGGAGTACACTGAGCAGGAGGTGTTGGACCTCTGCAGGGAGAGAGGGATACCCACGGTAGGCAACACCCGCAGGAAGTTGTTCCTCTATGAGGCCCTGAAAAGAGGGGAACCCTTAGAGCCCTGTGGGTACCTTTCTGATTACCCCTCCGCATATTTAGGGAATGGATATGGTAGAGACCGTGAGCGGGACTCTGAGAGTGAGGGGTCCCAGTCCATAACCCCGGAGGGTGGTGACTCTGAGGAGGAAGAGGATGTTAGGGCAGAGACACCGGTAGCGAATGAGGACACCATAGAGAGGGAGTCCCGTGCTGGGTCCAGCCCCAGGGGCACTGCCCCACCCCTTTCCCTGTCCCCAGAAGAGCGGGTAGATAGGAGGGAAGAAAGGGAGCATCAGCTGGCGCTGGAAAGGCTCAGAGTGGAGCTAGCGCAGCTGAGAGTTGAAGAAAAGAGGCTAGAGACCGAGAGGGTCCTAGCACAGGAGAGAATGGCTGAGGCAGAGAGGGCCTTCGCCAGAGAGAGACTAGCTCAGGAGGGTAGGTTGTCCCCTGAGAGTGGTTTCTGTGGTCTGGATTCACCAGTGAGGGTGGGATCCAGTGGTGGCAGCGAGAGTGAAGCCAGTGCGGGAAGTCCCACTCCCAGAACCCGGAAGAGGGTGCCTGATCCCCAGAAGGAGGGGGGCAGGTTGGAATTTAGGGGCGGCAAGAAACTGTCCCATCAGTCTTGGGGGGAGTATGTGGACGTGTGTTGGACCGCACTGGAGGAGTGGATGGTGTGTGGCGCGGTGACAGATGGGGAAGGGCTGTTCCGCCTGATTATCAGGGAGCATGTGCTCAAGAGTTGTTTTCCCAGGTTGCGCCACCACCTGTTGCAGTGTGGGCTCTCCGACCCCAGGGAGCTTGCACGGGAGGCAGACCTTTGGGTGAGTGCTATAGAGTCTGAGAGGGCATTGGGGAGTGATCCTGAAGGGAGGGTTGCAGGGATCTTCCAACCCAGCGAGGTGGAGAATAGCCCAGCTAGGTCCCAGGATAGTGAGAGGGTTGTAGGGCCTCACATCCTATCTATAGGAAGGAGTGAGATGGGGAGGTGTCCCGAGGTGCCCCAACCGCAGTCTCAGGGCCTGGAGAGTTCCATAGGGGAACCCCAGGTTGGGAGCCTAGGCTGTCCCGATGGGCCATCCATGGAAGGGGATCCCCTAGTGTCAGGAGAACCCGGGGCGTCGGTAATCCGAGCTCCAGGGGTTCTGGGGTCTGCTCAGCCACAGGGTTTAGATCCTGGGCTGGGGTGCCAGGTTCAGGGGCTGCCTGACCTGGAGGGAGGGGCACTTGTAATCAAGGTCCCTACCGGTTTCACTTCCAGGGGTACTTCTCCAGGTGGGAGGGTGCGGAACTCTGGAAGGGGGTGCAGAGGGAGGAAGGACTCGCCTCTGGCACCGGCTCAGCCACAGGGCTTAAATCCTGGGTTGGGAGGCCAGGGACAGGTACTGCCTGACCTGGCGGGAGGGACGTCTGTAAGCAGTGTCCCTCCGGAGCTGTCTTCCAGGGGTACCACTCCAGTTGGGAGGGTGCGGAACTCTGGGAGGGGGTGCAGAGGGAGGGAGGACTCACCTCTGGCACCGGGGCAACCTAAGGGTTTAGACCCTGGGTTGGTGGATCGGTTGCAGGGCCACGGCCCTGGACGGGTGAGAGAGTGGTGGTCTGAGGGTGCCCCGCATAGGAGGAGAGGGCGGAACCCCAGAAGGAGAGGTAGGGGGAGGAGAGCCTCGCCCCTGCCTTGTGGACAGTGTGAGAGTGTGGTCCCTAGGTGGGAAGACCAGTGGCAGTTTGGGACTGCACGGAGGAGAGGGAGAGTGGTCAAAGGGTACTACGGGCCTGGGGCTACTGCCCCCCACTCTGTGAGGCAGCCAGGGCCAGAGACATCTGGATGGCCTAGGGGCCGGTCCTGGCTGCAGCCAACTAGGGAGCACCAGGGGGGTGGCCTAGTTGGTCCAGGAGGAGTGGAGAGAGGGAACCATCGGGTTCCGGAGTGGTGAAGAACCTGCGGGTGCCCATGCAGAGGTGGGCCCGCGTCCAAGTTTTTTCGCCCCAAGCAGAGAAGCCCATCAAGGCATTGATCGGTCTACCCTGGCTTTTGGCTGGGAGGGGGTTGTGTTGGACTTGGCCCTTTTTCCCAGAAATTTTTCGCTTTTTCCCCCCTAGCCTATGTATTGTACCATGGGTTTAAAATGTAAAAGAGTACTACTATGTAATGGTGTCACTGTCACTTTTAAAATAGACGCCATTCCTGCCTGCCCTTGTGCCGCCTGACTGAATTGAGTTGCTGTCTAGTTGTTGTTTCCCAGCACTCCCAGCTTTTGGAGGGAAACCTGGCAGCCAGGGTGCTCTACACTTCCCCCTAAACCAGTTAAGACCGGTTCCCCAGGGAACCTTCCAGAAGTTGCCAGCCTTTCTGGTAGGTGGGGTGAGGGGCATATATAAAGGGGGGCTGTGCTGCCATGTGCTCGGTCAGTCAAGAGCAGTCCAGACAGTGAAGGGGAAGTGACTGAGGGGGAACTCTGCCAGGAGGTACCGCCACATTGGGCCTGTGTGCTGGCCCCTGTGCCCATCTGTCCCCCCCCTGTTGTCCCCAGGGCCAATAAAGAGACATCGCCGGAGTGGCGGCTGCTGTGCTGGCAGGATTGCCACCTTACTGGAGGATGACCGTTCCGAGGAGCTGCTGCTTCAGGACTGGTGAGCCGCCCTGCTAGCCACTGATCTCGCCCTGCACTACTTGTCTCCTGGCCTCTAGCGCCTCGTGAGCGCCATATTGGGACTGCCTGTACTCAAGGAGGTGAGGAGCGTGGACAAACCCCCCCCCTCTGTGGGCCCTGGACCTGTGAGGTCCCTAGCGCCTTGGGAGCGCTTTACTGTTCTTGTCTGTGCCTGCCTGCACCCTAGCGCCTCGGGAGCGCTATATCTAATGTGCCAACAGAGGGGCTGTCACCTGCAGCGTTTTGCGGCTCAAGCGCTATAATTGTGCCAAGGAGTGGAGGGGCGTGTGTATCCCTGCAGCGCTGTGTTGCCTTAAGGGCCCGAGGAAATCCTGGAGTGGAGATCCCCCTGTGTGCAGGAGAAGAGCGGGTGCCCAACCCGCATATCTGTGTCCTTCGCGGGAGCCCACCCCGCCTGCTGCCGCGTTATTATGATTTAAACCAGCGGGAGCCCACCCCGCATGATGGCTGCGTGGCGGGAGCCCACCCCGCACACTGACATTGACGCAAATCACCGCCGCGGCCTCTGCGCTGTGGAGAAGAAGCGCTGTGAAGCCGAAGCGCTGTGAGGTAGAAGCGCTGTGAAGAGGGGAAGCGCTGTGAGCCCCTGTCACCGCCGCGGCCCCCGCGCTTACCGGTGAGCCAAATCACCGCCGCGGCCCTCACGCCGCCAAGCCCGGAGAAGTTGTGGCCAGGATCACCGCCGCAGCCCAGGCGCCGCATGAGAGGAGCCGTGATTGCCGATTAGGCTGCCCCGGAGCTGCCGCGCGCAGGAGACGTCGCCTAGCAACCAGGGCGCCGGCCGCGTCACCGGCCGCACCCCCAGGAAGCCGCGACACCATTGGTTCCCGGGCCGAGAGCTGTTGGAGGCCCGGGCGAACTCAGGAGAGGAGTGGGGACGAGGCGGGAGCCTACCCCGCCTCGTGTGCCGCCGGAGGCCCAAGGACGGGGCAACGCAAGCCTTCCAGAGAAGCCCCAGGTCCCAGGAGGGGGCCCGGGTGAAGGGGAGAAGCCGCCTCGCGTGCAGCGCCAGTGAGGAGAACAGGGGACTGTCGAGGCACAGGCTGGTGCCTGTCCCCTGCCCGAAGGAGTCCTCCACAGGAGCCCGGTGAGTGGGGCTCGGCTGCCTGGGGGTTGGGGGGAGTGTCGGGGCACATGGTCGGTGCCCGCCCCCCTGGACCAGGTCGGCCTCTCTACAACTGCCCCACTGGACAGTGGGCAGTTGCAACAGTTTGAGGAGCAGTTGGGCCTCACCTAGGACTACCGAGTCCCCGAGGGGACCCCAATTCCGTTAGGGCCAGCCCCGTTGCCACAGCGGTCCGCCGGACAGTGGCCGCTGCAACTTGAGTGAGACTGTTGGAGGCGCCAGCGACTAATCTGCCGCAGCCTGGGGTATGGAGTGTAGGTACCCCACTGTGTGCCCTGCTGATATCAGGTGTGATGCCCTATGGGGGATGTCCTGCTGGCCTTCATTCCACGCTTAATGCTGATGTAGCGGTGCCAATTGGGGAATGCTGAGTGCTGCTGATCTTATGCCCAGTATGTCTCCCCTGAAATGGTGATAAACCCCCCACTTTAGAATTACCTACAGGTATTGCCCAGCTGCATATTAGTTAATACCTGCATTGCCATCACCCATGCATAGGAGATGTGGCCTTACTAAAGCTCTGAGAAAATGTTACCTTGATGTTGAATGCCCACACAAGGGATGTTGCCCTATTGAAGTGCTTAAGAAGTGTTTCTAATGTTCCTAGGTTGAATGCTATTACCTGCCTCTTAAGGGTCAATCTTTGTGCACTGCACACAAGTGAATCCATGCTCATGAAAGGTTCCTGGTGTGGAATACCTACGCCAGGGGGGTTACCTTACTGAAAGTGGTTAAGAACTGTTCCTATGATGTTTGCAAGCCTGCACTAGGCTCCTTGTTGAATTGAATGTACCTGATTGGGGCCCCTGCCCCTGTTATCACCTGCAAGTCATCACCTACCGTGTTAAGGGCATACCAGCATCTAATTTCTGTTAATGGAATGTACCTAAATGAGCTTGTGCCCATGTTAACACATGCCCTGCATTACCTACAGTGTTACATGTTTTAAGACACATGTTGCTAACGTCTTTTCGCTTATATGAAGGTTTAATGCCTTGATGTACTTGCATGGATTCCTCAAGTTTTACAGTGACATGAATTTACTGTTGCACTGAGTTTATCTGCCCCATCTAATGCTGACTGGAATTAGATAAAGAAACTTGTTTTTACATCACCGCCTGGTGTGGTCTCCTTTTTGTAGTGTGATTGGTGTGTCGCCTGTGTATGCTGCGCGGATGCTTTACACAATGCTCCGAGTTTAGCCTCCCCGCTCTGCACCACGCTACCCGTTTCCAACAGAGGAGGAATCACCATCATCCACAGGAACACTCTCAGAGTCTCGACCAACACCGACGATACCATTAGCACCGCCGAACACCTGCACTTCCAGATCCACAACGACCCCAACACCACCCTCAGAGGAACCCTAGTCTACAGACCCCCCGGACCCCGACCACAGTTCAGTGACTCCATCGCCGACTTCGTCAGCACACACGCCCTTGCCTCCACAGACTACATCCTCCTCGGGGACCTGAACTTCCACCTCGAGAACAACAATGACACCAACTCCACCACACTGATCGACAACCTCGGACTCAGACAACTCGTCACAACACCCACCCACTCCGCCGGCCACACGCTCGACCCCATCTTCTCCGCAAGCCCCCACGTCGCCTTCAACCACACCACCGAACTCCACTGGACCGACCACCGCTGCATCCACTTCACCTTTCGGAAACCCACCACACACCACCGCACCCAACAGATGCCTCGCCGCTGCTGGAGCAAAGTCACCATAGACCAGCTAACCGCCACCCTCACCCAGAACCCACCCGCCGACCCCAGCGACCCTGACTCCGCCGCCCGCATCCTCAGACAGTGGATCGACGACTGCACCAACACCCTCGCCCCACTCAAGAAACCCTCCAACAGCCACACCAGCAAGAAAGCCAGCTGGTTCACTGAAGACCTCCAGGCCTCCAAGCAAACCTGCCAAAAACTAGAGAAGAACTGGCACCGTGAACGAACACCAGACAGCTACGCAGCCCACAAGGACGCCACCCGCAGACACCATCACCTCATCAGATCCGCCAAAAGTGCCTCCTTCAAAGACCGCCTTGACAACAACGCACACAACAGCAAAGAGCTCTTCAACATCGTGAAGGAACTCTCCAACCCCAGCTCCAACTCCAACGACATCCCACCTTCGCAGGACCTGTGCGACTCGCTGGCCACCTTCTTCCATCGCAAGATCGCAGACATCCACGACAGCTTCAATGCCACGACCACCCCAACAACCATGGAGACCTCCGCCACCACGACCACCATCCGCACCAACCGCCTGCTCTCCTGGACCAACATAAACGATGACGACACCATCAAGATCATGAACACCGTCCACTCCGGTTCTCCATCAGACCCGTGCCCACACCACATCTTCAACAAAGCCAGCACCACCATCGCACCCCATCTCCGGAAAGCCATCAACATTTCCTTTGAGACAGCAACCTTCCCGGAGAGCTGGAAGCACGCCGAGATCAACGCCCTACTCAAGAAGCCCAAGGCGGACCCCAATGATCTCAAGAACTTCCAGCCCAACTCCCTGCTCCCGTTCCCGGCGAAGGTCATCGAGAAGATCGTCAACAAACAACTGACCCACTACCTAGAGGAAAACAGCATCCTGGACCCGTCCCAGTCCGGGTTCCGCAGCAAACACAGCACCGAAACCGCCCTCATCACCGCCACCGATGACATCAGGGCCCTGCTAAACAACGGAGAAACCGCGGCCCTCATCCTCCTGGACCTGTCAGCCGCCTTCGACACGGTCTGCCACCGCACACTACACATACGCCTCCAAGACGCCGGGATCCAAGAGAAGGCCCTGGACTGGACCACCTCCTTCCTCTCCGGAAGAACACAGAGCATCCGCCTCCCCCACCCCTTCCGCACCGAAGCCACCAAGATCATCTGCGGCGTTCCCCAGGGCTCATCCCTCAGCCCTACGCTGTTTAACGTCTACATGGCACCACTCGCCCACGTCGCCCGACTACACGACCTCAACATCATCTCCTACGCCGATGACACCCAGCTGATCCTCTCCCTCACCAAGGACCCCCACACCGCCAAAACCAACCTCCACGAAGGAATGAAGGCCGTCGCCGAATGGATGAGGAACAGCCGGCTGAAGCTGAACTCAGACAAGATGGAGGTCCTCATCTTCGGATCCACCCCCTCAGCCTGGGATGACTCCTGGTGGCCGACCGCACTGGGAACAGCTCCAACACCCACCGATCACGCACGCAACCTAGGGGTCATCCGCGACTCCACCCTCTCCATAACTAAGCAGGTCAACGCCGTCTCTTCCTCCTGCTTCAACACCCTCCGCATGCTCCGCAAGATCTACAAGTGGATCCCCACCGAAACGAGAAGAATGGTCACCCAGGCCCTCGTCAGCAGCAGATTGGACTACGGAAACGCCCTCTATGCAGGAGCCTCGACCAAACTCCTGAAACGGCTGCAACGCATCCAGAACGCCTCTGCACGCCTGATCCTCGACATCCCTCGCCACAGCCACATCACACCCCACCTAAGAGACCTGCACTGGCTCCCCGTCAACAAGAGGATAACCTTCAAGCCCCTCACCCACGCACACAAGGCACTCCACAACACCGGACCAGCGTACCTCAACAGACGACTCAGCTTCTACGCCCCCACCTGCCAGCTCTGCTCTGCCGACCTCGCCCTCGCCACAGTCCCCCGCATCCAAAGAGTGACCTCCGGCGGCAGATCATTCTCCCACCTCGCCGCCAAGACCTGGAACACCCTCCCCATCCACCTATGGCAGACCCAAGACCTGCTGACCTTCAGAAAACTACTCAAGACCTGGCTTTTCGAGCAGTAGCAGCATTCCCCACCCCCCAGCGCCTCGAGACCCTCACGGGTGAGTAGTGCGCTTTATAAATGCAATGATTGATTGATTGATAGAGGCTAGATGGTAGAGTGGAATTGTGCCTGTTAAAATTAAGTGGCAGCATGTCCACTAGTATTCAGAGATCACACATTTTTCAATATTTTGACAATGAACTGGTACAGAGACCAGTGCAAAACTGCCTGTCCCAAACAAATTATTTACAACATATTTCGCAGTTTCTTGTAAATGCATAAATGCAACATCAGACAGTATGGATGGAATTGCGATACAGGCCCTGGGTGGGTGGGGAGCGTCGACGTTTCGACTCAACTAGTGCATAGAGGGTGACTTAAACCTCTGCTGCGAGTCTTCTTCAGGACGAGAAAGGGGGGAGCAACTTAGAAATTAAAGATCAACGGTGTGTTAATTGGCGCCAAGGACCTACATCAAGAGAGATAATGAGATACGGTAATATACTCACCTAATCCTGGTGCCACACAGGCATCCCAGGTTTGACAATGAAGGTTGAATACTTAATGGCCCAGTCGGGGTTGTCTGTGGAAAACCAAACCTAAAATTAGTGTGCATTCAAGCTAACACTGTTGCATAAGGTATGTAGTCTGCATGATTACGCACTCACCCCCTGGAGTGAGGTGAACTCCACTTGTGAGGACCAACCTTGTGAAGTCCTCACCGGTATTTAAAACCGTAAATAGATTATCCCATGGTCGTAGAACATCCGATTTAATCAGGTATGTAAAGACCTAAATATAAAACCAGAGGGAATGGATATCAATAATAACTAATGCTGCCAAGGTTAGAGTAAGGTCATGTCAGCAGTGGTTTCAGGTAACTACCTTGAAAAGAAGGGCCGGGCGCCGCACACCTCGAGGAAGTCTTCCTGCCGAGTTCAAGTACAGGGACGAACTGGCAGACGGCTTCCGTTTATAAAGCAGAAAGCCGGTCTCAGCCAGGGCGACGTGCACTTTGCACGCACTACCCTCGAGCGTCATCCAGAATTCTGGAGAGCCCAGAGCTCAACTCCACGAGTGAATGACTACCGGTTGCTTATGTCTGTCCGGCCCGGTACGGGTACAAAAGTGTACCGGCCATACTGCATTAGTAAAGTGATACCGGCAATAGAATAGAATCACTTTGTAGTGAGCGAAAAACAATGTACTACATCGACCAAGATGCCTAGAGGTAATGACGCTGAGACATGATGGCAGGGTGCTCCTATCCCCTTTCACCAACACCTTACCAACAGGAAAGATGCAGACACTCAACCAAAATTGGGGAGCTCTGTACATCATAACAGTTAATCCAGTCTTCATAACTGTCCTCCCAGCATCAATTTGATATTATCATTGTCATAATAACATAAAAACACTAGTTCATTACCTGGTCCATTATCGTCAATGGGATAAGCACACATGGTCTATGAATGGACCTGTGGAACCTTGCTGGCAACTGGTTGGCACAGATACAGGCTGTACAAGCATGATTATTTACCCACTCAATAGTAACCAGATAGCCTGCCACAAATTACAGATCAACCAAGTAGTCTAGCACATCCCCCCATTCATGTCTCAAATAGTCACAAACACTGAGCACTTATATCCTTCAGCACCACAGTCTAGCAGTGTGGAAATCCTTTCAGTAACACAGCAGTCCTTCTTCCTGGCAGAGTATCCACAGGTCCAGAAGTGTACCAAGGAGTTGGTGTCTAAGGTCCACTAATTATATCTAGTTCTGTCTTGAAGTTGGAGAAGCTTGTAGAGGCATGCCTTTGAAGTGCACGGGTGCCTTGCCTTCCTTGCCCTGGCTCCAGACTAACTACAGGGGGTATGCACAATGTGTGGAGGCAGGACACAGCCTATACATGTCTAAGTGGGGCTGTGCCCAGTTCTTCCATCCTATCCTGCCAAGGATGGCCCATCCAGTCACACCTAAGCTCCCTATTGTGTATGGATGTCTAGGAGGAATACACAAAACCCAACTGTCAACTACACCCAGTGATGTGACCCAGAGACAGGCTGCAGGCACCAAATGGCTGAGGCAGGAAAATGGCAACTTTATAAAAGTGGAATTTTCAAATTTGTAACTTTAAAATCTGACTTCACCACAAGCTAGGAATTTTCATTACAATTCCAAAGAAACCAAACACGAATGAGTTACCTGTTCCTATTTAGAAGTTATAGTTTATTAAATGAAATAAGGAAACCCCAGTGTTATCCTATGGGAGAGGTAGAACTTGCAGTAGTGAAAATAAATTTAAGAGTTTTTCACTACCAGTACATGTAAAACTGAAAAGGTACATGTCTAACTTTTAAATACACTGCACCCTGCCCTCTGGGCTGTCCCGGGACTAACCTAGAGGTGACATTTATGTATTAAAAAAGAAGATTTGGGCCTGGCAAAAGGTTTAGTTTGCCAAGTCAAAATGCCAGTTTAAAGCTTCCCACATTGTCTGCAATGGCAGACCTGAGACATGTTTAAAAGTGCTACTTAAGTGGGTGGCACAGTTACTGTTGCAGGCCCACTAGTAGCATTTAATTTACTGGGCCTGGGCACAGTAGGTGCCACTGTATTGGGGACTTACAAGTAAATTAAATATGTTGATTGGGCATGTCAGCCTTAAGATGTTTTAAGGAGAGAGCACTAGCACTTTAGCACTGGTAAACTGTGCAGAGTCCTAAGGCCAGCAAAACAAAGTCAGCAAAGCAGGAGTTCTATAGGCAAAATGTTAGGGGAAAACCATGGTACGGATTCCAGGTCTAACTCACATGTAGGCAGGATTAAATAATGTGACATTGTTGAAGGTTGTTTTGCTACACCATTGACTAGAAAGAGGGGTTAGCGAAGTTCTTATCACCTTATTGTTTGACATCTTGGTCATATTTCAGACCTCATGACGTTGACATGTCTAGAGAACAAAAAGACCAGAAAGAACAGGTGATAATTGCAACAAATCACAAGGACTTTGGGGATGTGTTCAACAAGACTAAGGCTGCGACTCTGCCACCACAGTGATCAAATGATTCCCGGATAGACTGCATCTCAAAAGAATCGCTCTGAAACAGTTGTGTCAATGCCCTGATTGAAGCCAAGACATGTCACTTATGTGAATACCAGGAGAGACGTCCAGCAAATTAGTTAATCTGACCCTCTAAACCCCCAGGAGTTTCACCTCTTCTCTTTGAAGCTATGAAAGGCTGTGAATCACACACACACACAATGACTATCATGCCCTGATCTGCATCTGTCAAGCTTGATGTAGTTTAACCTGCATGAAGCTTGTATTATGTTGAAGACTACCCCCTCATTTTCACTGCCTCCAGTTTTCTGCAGTGGAGTTGGACTGCAAGGCCTATCAACAGGACAGTCCATTTGCAAACCAATGTGCAACTAACCACAGCACCTAGCCTTAGGTTGTGTGCAACTTGTTTTACACAGGCATCCAACTTTTACACTCTACAATTAAATGGTGCCAAAGTAAATAATAAATCAAAACTATGTGGATCCCCTTTTAACATGACCCCTTGTTTTTAGATATGCATACAAACCTGCAATCCCTGCCTAGGCCTAGGCTTAACTTAAAATACCAACATAAAACTAAACAGGTAAAATACTAATTAATTTTGTGAGGGTTTGTGCAAGGGTGACAAAGTGTTTAGAATATGAATACTTTTGACACCTGTTAACCATGACTTCTTGACGGAGCTACATCCCATTCAACATATCAGAAGTAAGTTAAACATTCCAAGTGTCTTCCAGATTTCATGTAGATCTATGAAATTCTACCAATGTTATCAGAAAATCAAATATATTTGATCCTCCACACTTTGACTACTCTTAATGGATCTCATTGAAACCTGAAGTAACTTGGTAACAGCTTGCAAAAGTCATGCTGTTACTGCTAATGTAGTCAGCAATGTTTCAGCCTCTTATTTTAACCTTGCCCTTTTGAGGGGTTTTCAAGAAAGTCAAAATATCAGGAGTAAGCTAAACATGCTAAGTGCCTACCAAGAGTCATGCAGATATGTGGAACTGCAGAAGAAATATTTGCAAATCAATTTTTTACCCCACCTACTTTTTCTTTGCCCCTTCATTGATGTATCTATGTGAAATTTTATATTCCTACATTGGGCTTAATCTGCATAATCTGCTACCATCCAGCTTAACTTCAAATAGAGTAACTAAACAGCAGCAAAGCTTTAAGCACATGAAAATGCTTTTGCTCACAATTATAACTTTGCCTCCTTTTGATGGATCTGCAGAAAATGTACCATACCAACAGAATAATAAAAACGCAAAACATGCGACAAATGTCTTATAGAACATCAAAGAATGCCATAGTTACTAGCAAATTGGCATCTTTTTGACCCAGTGTTTTAACTGTGCCCACCTATTACAGATCTACACAACTTTAAAACATTTTAAATACTAAGAGTAAACAAAACATGAATCCATTTAGAGGAGCGTCTTACAGTCCAAATGTACAATGAGTTGGCAAGGATGAAGTGTCCAATATAAAGTTTTCTTTAGTTTTCTTCGGATACTAATGGCACATTAACAGCCAATGTGGTTTGTTCTTTTAAACACTAAGAACTTCTTCAGGGCTGTAGAATAAGATAAAATCAAAACACATTTTCCATGCAAAAATAGAAATTGTTTCATAGTTAAAAAGAGTTAATAAAACAAATAAATATAGGGTAAATTCTAATACCAGCAAAGAGTCAAGAGATAAAAGTGCATAAAATGAGCGACATCAAAAACTAGTTACAAAAGTGAAAAAGGTAAGGTTACTTGTGACAGTCAATCTCAACTTGAGTTCACACAGTTACTAAAATATAGTTCATACATAATCTGACAAGTTACAATTTTCTACATGGATACATTTCAAATAAATGTCTCAAAGTACATTCTTAATGTTGTAAAATGAAAACCCTGATCTGTTCAAAAAGGTGATGTCCCTATATTGTTATTAGATTTAGTACATGATCCTCCCAATGAGCACCTCATATAGTAAGTATACATCATCGATATCAATTAAATAGTATACCGAACACCTGAGCATATTTTACATGGTTAGTTCAGATTCATCCTGCACTTCCACCATCATAGTAAATTAGATGATCAGTCACAGGGTAATGACACAAAAATCGAGTATGCATATGTGCAAAATTCCTTAATAATCAATTCCCTTCTATAATATATGATACATTCTAATGTAACTAAATGATACAGCATCATGTAACAGCACCATTTCAGTACCTTGCATGTAATATCTAAATCCAAAACAAAACCTTGCATGTAATATCCAAATCTAAAACAGAACAGTGCCATCTAAAACATGCATGTCATTGTACACATTACAGCACCTTTTGACCTTTTACCATGTTATGTCTGAACGAAATGCATACACTCACCATGCACTATGAGCCAAACACGTAAGTACATATTAATGGTCTCAGTGGTAACTGAGATTAATGCATTGGAAAGCACATTGCTTAAATAGTTCTGCCTAGATGTAAAAAACTTCCGCAAACCATCATCTCCACATGTTATACATAGAACTCACCCATATATCTGGCATGGAATAACAAAACATGCTAAGTGTTTTACCAATTTTTTAGTAAATCAAGTAACACCTTTGAAGTGTTATGATATCTCTAACTTTTAAACTTTTCAATATCAATCAAACCATGTTTTTAATGTTGATTTCTTGAAAACTACTGAATGGATTCACACCAAAGTAAGCACCAGCACATATTTAAGTAAAGTTCTGTTTGTCAGGACCATTTATTTAGCAGTAACTTAAAAAAGAAAAAAATACCAGAGGGGCTGTGGACCATTGGTCAGGCTTCACAAACACTCCAAGGTATGCAATCGCTTCTCATCATCAGTGATGTCATTTGAGATGTTATCGGTGATGTCATCAGTGATGTCACTGACCATGTCATGAGTGATGTAATATGTGACGTCACGTCATCAGCAGTACATTGTGGGGGCGCTAGTTATAGTTAGCTCAGCTAAATATAACAGCTGAATATCTCTGGTTTTGTACAAGTGAAATGTCAGCCTAACTATAACGTCCCTGAAACCTGTGGTTTTTTTCAGTGAATTTCTAAGGTTTTTAAAATGCAAATTCCTAACTATAACTTCTCTGAAACCTCTGTTTTTTTCAGTGAATTTTTAAGGTTTTTGAAATGCTAATTTCTAACTATAACGTCCCTGAAACATGTGGTTTTTTCAGTGAATTTCTAAAGTTTCTTTTAATGCTAAATTCTAACTATGCCTACATAGATAAGACATGTGCACAAAGAGAAAGAAAGGCGCAGAAACAAGCAAGAGAAGGGCAGAAAGAGGCAAGAGAGGTGCAGAAAGAGGAAGAAAGGTGAAGAAACAAGCAGGAGAGGTGCTGAAAGAAGCAAGAGAGGTGCAAAAAGAAGCAACAGAAGTGCAGAAAGTGGGAAGAAGGGTGCAGAAAGAGGCAAACAAACTGCACAAAGAAGCAACAGAAGTGCACAACGAGGCAAGAGAACTGCAGAAAGAGGCAGGACAGGTACAGAATGAGGGAAGAGGGGTGCAGAAAGAGGCAAGAGGGGTGCAGAGAGAAGCAAAAGAGGTACAGAATGAAGCATGAGAAGTGCAGAGAGAACCAACAGAGATGCAGAAAGAGGTAAGAGGGGTGCAGAAAGAGGCAAGAGATGTGTGGAAAGAAGCAATAGAGGTGCAAAAAGAGGCAAGGGAACTGCAGAATGAGGCAAGAGACGTGCAGAAAGAGGCAAGACAGGTACGGAAAAGGGAAAATTGGTGCAGAAAGAGGCAAGAGGGGTGCAGAAAGAAGCAAGAGAGGTGCAGAAAGAGGCAAGCGAGGTGCAGAAAGAAGTACGTGAGGTACAGAAAAAAGGCGAGAGGTGCAGAAAGAAGAGAGTGAGTTGCAGAAAGAGGCAACAGAAGTGAAGAAAGAGGCAACAGAGGTGCTGAAAGAGGAAAGAGAGGTACAGAAAGAGGGAAGAGGGATGCAGAACGAGGCAAGAGAAGTGCAAAAAGAAGCAACAGGGGTGCAGAAAGAGGCTAGAGAACTGAAAAAGAGGAAAGAGAGGTGCAGAAAGAGGCAGGACAGATGCAAAAAGAGGGAAGAGGGGTGCAGAAAGAGGCAAGAGGGGTGCAGAAAGAAGTAAAAGAGGTGAAGAGAAGCAAGAGAAGTGCAGAAAGAAGAAACAGGTGCAGAGAAAGGGAAGAGGGGTGCAGAAAGAAGCAAGAGAGGTGCAGAAAGAGGGCAGAAGGGTGCAGAAGGAGGCAAGAAAAGTGCAGAAAGAAGCAAGAGAGGTGCAGAAAGAGGTCAGAGGGGTGAAGAAAGAGGCAAGAGGGGTGCAGAAAGAGGAAAGAGGGGTGCAGAAATAAGAAACAGAGGTGCAGAAAGAGGCAAGAGGGGTGCAGAAAGAAGCAAGAGAACTCCAGAATGAGGCAAGAGAGGTGCAGAAAGAGGAAATACAGTTACAGAAAGAGGGAAGCGGGGTGCAGAAAGAGAGAAGAGAAGTGTAAAAATAAGCAACAGAGGTGCAGAAAGAGGCAAGAGAAATGCAGAAAGAAGCAACAGAGGTGCAGAAAGAGGCAAGAGGGGTGCAGAATGAGGCAAGAGAAGTGCAGAAAGAAGCAATAGAGGTGCACAATGAGGAAAGAGAACTGCAGAATGAGGCACGGGAGGTACAGAAAGAAGAAAGACAGGTGCAGAAAGAGGGAAGAGGGGTGCAGAACGGGGCAAGAGAAGTGCAGAAAGAAGCAAGAGAGGTGCAGAAAGAGGGAAGAGAGGTGCAGAAAGAAGCAAGAGAGCTGCAGTATGAGGCAAGAGACGTGCTGAAAGAGTCAAGACAGTTACAGAAAAAGGAAGAGGGGTGCAGAAAGAGGCAAAAGAAGTGCAAAAAGAAGCCACAGAGGTTCAGAAAGAGGCAAGAGAAATGCAGAAAGAAGCAACAGAGGTACAGAAAGAGGCAAGAGGGGTACAGAAAGAGGCAAGAGAAGTGCAGAAAGAAGCAATAGAGGTGCAGAAAGAGGCAGGACAGGTGCAAATAGAGGGAAGAGGGGTGCAGAAAGAAGCAAGAGAGGTGCATAAAGAGGGAAGAGGGGTACAGAAAGGCAAAAGGGGTGCATAAAGAAGCAAGAGAGGTGCAGAAAGAGGCAAGGGACGTGCTGGAAGAGGGAAGAGAGGTACAAAAAGAGGGAAGAGGGGTGCAGAAGGAGGCATGAAAAGTGCAGAAAGAAGCAAGAGAGATGCAGAAAGAGGAAATACAGTTAAAGAAAGAGGGAAGAGGGTGCAGAAAGAGGGAAGAGGGGTATAGAAAGAGGCAAGAGAAGTGCAGATAGAAGCAACAGAGGGACAGAAAGATGCAAGAGAAATGGACAAAGAAGCAACAGACGTGCAGAAGAAGCAACAAAGGTGCAGAAAGAGGAAAGAGGGGTGCAGAAAGAGGCAAGAGAAGTGCAGAAAGAAGCAATAAAGGTGCAGAAAGAGGCAAAAGAACTGCAGAAAGAGGGAAGTGAGGTACAGAAAGAGGCAGGACAGGTGCAGAAAGAGGGAAGAGGGGTGAAGAAAGAGGGGTGAAGAAAGAGGCAAGAGCGGTGCAGAGAGAAGCAAAAGAGGTGCAGAAAGAAGCAAGCAAAGTGCAGAGAGAACCAACAGAGGTACAGAAAGAGGCAAGAGGGATGCAGAAAGAGGCAAGAGAGGTACAGAAAGAGGGAAGAGGGGTGCAGAAAGAGGCAAGAGGGGTGCAGAAAGAAGCAAGAGAGTTCAGAAAGAGGCAAGAGAGGTGCATAAAGAAGCAAGTGAGGTGTAGAAAGAGGCAAGAGCGGTGCAGAAAGAAGAGAGTGAGGTGCAGAAAGAGGCAAGAGAAGTGCATAAAGAAGCAAGTGAGGTGCTAAAAGAGGCATTACAGGTGCAGAAAGAGGGAAGAGGGGTGCAGAACGGGGCAAGAGATGTGCAGAAAGAAGCAAGAGAGGTGCAGAAAGAGGGGAGAGGGGTGCAGAAAAAGGCAAGAGGGATACAGAAAGAGGCAAGAGGGGTGCAGAAAGAAGCAAGAGAACTGCAGTATGAGGGAAGAGATGTGCTGAAAGAGTCAAGACAGTTACAGAAAAAGGCAGAGGGGTGCAGAAAGAGGCAAAATAAGTGCAAAAAGAAGCCACAAAGGTTCAGAAAGAGGCAAGAGAAATGCAGAAAGAAGCAACAGAGGTACAGAAAGAGGCAAGAGGGGTACAGAAAGAGGCAAGAGAAGTGCAGAATGAAGCAATAGAGGTGCAGAAAGAGGCAGGACAGGTGCAAATAGAGGGAAGAGGGGTGCAGAAAGAAGCAAGAGAGGTACAGAAAGAGGGAAGAGGGGTACAGAAAGGCAAAAGGGGTGCATAAAGAAGCAAGAGAGGTGCAGAAAGAGGCAAGAGACGTGCTGAAAGAGGCAAGAGAGGTACAAAAAGAGGGAAGAGGGGTGCAGAAGGAGGCAAGAGAAGTGCAGAAAGAAGCAATAGAGGTGCATAATGAGGAAAGAGAACTGCAGGTATAGAAAGAGGGAAGAGGGGTATAGAAAGAGGCCAGAGCAGTGCAGATAGAATCAACAGAGGGACAGAAAGATGCAAGAGAAACGGACAAAGAAGCAACAGACGTGCAGAAAGTAGCAACAAAGGTACAGAAAGAGGAAATACAGTTACAGAAAGAGGCAAGCGGGGTGCAGAAGGAGGGAAGAGAAGTGCAAAAATAAGCAACAGAGGTTCAGAAAGAAGCAAGAGAAATGCAGAAAGAAGCAACAGAGATGCAGAAAGAGACAAGGGGGGTACATAAAGAGGCAAGAGAGGTGCAGAAAGAGGCAAGACGGGTGCTGAAGGAGGCAAGAAAACTGCTGAAAGAGGCAAGAGAGGTGCTGAAAGAGGGAAGAAGGGTGCAGAAGGAGGCAAGAAAAGTGCAGAAAGAAGCAAGAGAGGTGCAGAAAGAGTGAAGAGGGGTGCATAAAGAGACAAGAGGGGTGCAGAAAGAAGCAAGAGAACTCCAGAATGAGGCAAGAGAGGTGCAGAAAGAGGAAATACAGTTACAGAAAGAGGGAAGCGGGGTGCAGAAAGAGGGAAGAGAAGTGCAAAAATAAGCAACAGAGGTGCAGAAAGAGGCAAGAGAAATGCTGAAAGAAGCAACAGAGGTGCAGAAAGAGACAAGGGGGGTACAGAAAGAGGCAAGAGAAGTACAGAAAGAAGCAATAGAGGTGCAGAAAGAGGCAAAAGAACTGCAGAAAGAGGGAAGCGAGGTGCAGAAAGAGGCAGGACAGGTGCAGAAAGAGGGAAGAGGGGTGCAGAAAGAGGGGTGAAGAAAGAGGCAAGAGGGGTGCAGAAAGAGGCAAGAGGGGTGCAGAAAGAAGCAAGAGAGTTCAGAAAGAGGCAAGAGAGGTGCAGAAAGAAGCAAGCAAAGTGCAGAGAGAACCAACAGAGGTGCATAAAGAGGCAAGAGGGGTGCAGAAAGAGGCAAAAAGAGGTGCAGAAAGAGGGAAGAGGGGTGCAGAAAGAGGCAAGAGGGGTGCAGAAAGAAGCAAGAGAGTTCAGAAAGAGGCAAGAGAGGTGCATAAAGAAGCAAGTGATGTGCAGAAAGAGGCAAGAGCGGTGCAGAAAGAAGAGAGTGAGGTGCAGAAAGAGGCAAGAGAAGTGCAGAAAGAAGCAAGTGAGGTGCAGAAAGAGGGAAGAAGGGTGCAGAAAGAGGCTAGAGGGATGCAGAAAGAGTCAAGAGGGGTAGAGAAAGAAACAAGAGAGGTGCAGAAAGAGGCAAGACAAGTGCTGAAAGAGGCAAGAAAACTGCTGAAAGAGGCAAGAGAGGTACAGAAAGTGGCAGGACAGGTGCAAAAAGAGGGAAGAGGGGTGCAGAAAGAGGAAAGAGGGGTGCAGAAAGGAGCAAGAGAGGTGCAGAAAGAGGGAAGAGGGGTGCAGAAAGAGGCAAAAGGGGTGCATAAAGAAGCAAGAGAGGTGCAGAAAGAGGCAAGAGAGGTGCTGAAAAAAGCAAGAGAGGTGCAAAAAGAGGGAAGAGGGGTGCAGAAGGAGGCAAGAAAAGTGCAGAAGGAGGCAAGAAAAGTGCAGAAAGAAGCAAGAGAGGAGTAGAAAGAGGTAAGAGAAGTGCAGAAAAAGGCAAGAGGGGTGCAGAAAGAGGGAAGAGGGGTGCAGAAAGAGGCAAGAGGGGTGTTGAAAAAAGCAAGAGAGGTGCAGAAAGAAGGAAGAGGGGTGCAGAAGGAGGCAAGAAAAGTGCAGAAGGGGGCAAGAAAAGTGCAGAAAGAAGCAAGAGAGGAGTAGAAAGAGGTAAGAGGGGTGCAGAATGAGGCAAGAGGGGTGCAGAAAGATGGAAGAGGGGTGCAGAAAGGCAAGAGGAGTGTAGAACGGAGCAAGAGAAGTGCAGAAAGAAGCAAGAGAGGTGCAGAAAGAGGGAAGAGGGGTGCAGAAAGAAGCAAGAGAACTGCAGAATGAGGCAAGAGAGGTGCAGAAAGAGTCAAGACAGTTACAGAGAGAGGAAGAGGGGTGCAGAAAGAAGCAACAGAGGTTCAGAAAGAGGCAAGAGAAATGCAGAAAGAAGCAACAGAGGTGCAGAAAGAGACAAGAGGGGTACAGATTGAGGCAAGAAAAGTGCAGAAAGAAGCAATAGAGGTGCAGAAAGAGGCAGGAAGGGTGCAAATAGAGGAAAGAGGGGTGCAGAAAGAGGAAAGGGGTGCAGAAAGGAGCAAGAGAGGTGCAGAAAGAAGGAAGAGGGGTGCAGAAAGAGGCAAAGGGGTGCAGAAAGAAGCAAGAGAGGTGCAGAAAGAGGCAAGAGAGGTGCAGAAAGAGGCAAGAGAGGTGCTGAAAGAGGCAAGAGAGGTGCAGAAAGAGGGCAGAAGGGTGCAGAAGGAGGCAAGAAAAGTGCAGAAAGAAGCAAGAGGGGTGAAGAAAGAGGCAAGAGCGGTGCAGAAAGAGGAAAGAGGGTGCAGAAATAAGAAACAGGTGCAGAAAGAGGCAAGAGGGTGCAGAAAGAAGCAATAGAACTCCAGAATGAGGCAAGAGAGGTGCAGAAAGAGGAAATACAGTTACAGAAAGAGGGAAGCGGGGTGCAGAAAGAGGGAAGAGAAGTGCAAAAATAAGCAACAGAGGTGCAGAAAGAGGCAAGAGAAATGCTGAAAGAAGCAACAGAGGTGCAGAAAGAGACAAGGGGGTACAGAAAGAGGCAAGAGAAGTACAGAAAGAAGCAATAGAGGTGCAGAAAGAGGCAAAAGAACTGCAGAAAGAGGGAAGCGAGGTGCAGAAAGAGGCAGGACAGGTGCAGAAAGAGGGAAGAGGGGTGCAGAAAGAGGGGTGAAGAAAGAGGCAAGAGGGGTGCAGAAAGAGGCAAGAGGGGTGCAGAAAGAAGCAAGAGAGTTCAGAAAGAGGCAAGAGAGGTGCAGAAAGAAGCAAGCAAAGTGCAGAGAGAACCAACAGAGGTGCAGAAAGAGGCAAGAGGGGTGCAGAAAGAGGCAAAAAGAGGTGCAGAAAGAGGGAAGAGGGGTGCAGAAAGAGGCAAGAGGGGTGCAGAAAGAAGCAAGAGAGTTCAGAAAGAGGCAAGAGAGGTGCATAAAGAAGCAAGTGATGTGCAGAAAGAGGCAAGCGCGGTGCAGAAAGAAGAGAGTGAGGTGCAGAAAGAGGCAAGAGAAGTGCAGAAAGAAGCAAGTGAGGTGCAGAAAGAGGGAAGAAGGGTGCAGAAAGAGGCTAGAGGGATGCAGAAAGAGTCAAGAGGGGTAGAGAAAGAAACAAGAGAGGTGCAGAAAGAGGCAAGACAAGTGCTGAAAGAGGCAAGAAAACTGCTGAAAGAGGCAAGAGAGGTACAGAAAGTGGCAGGACAGGTGCAAAAAGAGGGAAGAGGGGTGCAGAAAGAGGAAAGAGGGGTGCAGAAAGGAGCAAGAGAGGTGCAGAAAGAGGGAAGAGGGGTGCAGAAAGAGGCAAAAGGGGTGCAGAAAGAAGCAAGAGAGGTGCAGAAAGAGGCGAGAGGTGCTGAAAAAAGCAAGAGAGGTGCAAAAAGAGGGAAGAGGGGTGCAGAAGGAGGCAAGAAAAGTGCAGAAGGAGGCAAGAAAAGTGCAGAAAGAAGCAAGAGAGGAGTAGAAAGAGGTAAGAGGGGTGCAGAAAAAGGCAAGAGGGGTGCAGAAAGAGGGAAGAGGGGTGCAGAAAGAGGCAAGAGGGGTGTAGAAAAAAGCAAGAGAGGTGCAGAAAGAAGGAAGAGGGGTGCAGAAGGAGGCAAGAAAAGTGCAGAAGGGGGCAAGAAAAGTGCAGAAAGAAGCAAGAGAGGAGTAGACAGAGGTAAGAGGGGTGCAGAATGAGGCAAGAGGGGTGCAGAAAGATGGAAGAGGGGTGCAGAAAGGCAAGAGGAGTGTAGAACGGAGCAAGAGAAGTGCAGAAAGAAGCAAGAGAGGTGCAGAAAGAGGGAAGAGGGTGCAGAAAGAAGCAAGAGAACTGCAGAATGAGGCAAGAGAGGTGCAGAAAGAGTCAAGACAGTTACAGAGAGAGGAAGAGGGGTGCAGAAAGAAGCAACAGAGGTTCAGAAAGAGGCAAGAGAAATGCAGAAAGAAGCAACAGAGGTGCAGAAAGAGACAAGAGGGGTACAGATTGAGGCAAGAAAAGTGCAGAAAGAAGCAATAGAGGTGCAGAAAGAGGCAGGAAGGGTGCAAATAGAGGAAAGAGGGGTGCAGAAAGAGGAAAGGGGTGCAGAAAGGAGCAAGAGAGGTGCAGAAAGAAGGAAGAGGGGTGCAGAAAGAGGCAAAAGGGGTGCAGAAAGAAGCAAGAGAGGTGCAGAAAGAGGCAAGAGAGGTGCAGAAAGAGGCAAGAGAGGTGCTGAAAGAGGCAAGAGAGGTGCAGAAAGAGGGCAGAAGGGTGCAGAAGGAGGCAAGAAAAGTGCAGAAAGAAGCAAGAGGGGTGAAGAAAGAGGCAAGAGCGGTGCAGAAAGAGGAAAGAGGGGTGCAGAAATAAGAAACAGGTGCAGAAAGAGGCAAGAGGGGTGCAGAAAGAAGCAATAGAACTCCAGAATGAGGCAAGAGAGGTGCAGAAAGAGGAAATACAGTTACAGAAAGAGGGAAGCGGGGTGCAGAAAGAGAGAAGAGAAGTGTAAAAATAAGCAACAGAGGTGCAGAAAGAGGCAAGAGAAATGCAGAAAGAAGCAACAGAGGTGCAGAAAGAGGCAAGAGGGGTGCAGAAAGGCAACAGAAGTGCAGAAAGAAGCAATAGAGGTGCACAATGAGGAAAGAGAACTGCAGAATGAGGCAAGGGAGGTACAGAAAGAAGAAAGACAGGTGCAGAAAGAGGGAAGAGGGGTATAGAAAGAGGCAAGAGAAGTGCAGATAAAAGCAACAGAGGGACAGAAGGATGCAAGAGAAATGGACAAAGAAGCAACAGACGTGCAGAAGAAGCAACAGACGTGCAGAAAGAAGCAACAAAGGTGCAGAAAGAGGAAAGAGGGGTGCAGAAAGAGGCAAGAGAAGTGCAGAAAGAAGCAATAGAGGTGCAGAAAGAGGCAAAAGAACTGCAGAAAGAGGCAGGACAGGTGCAGAAAGAGGGAAGAGGGAAAGAGGGGTGCAGAAAGAGGGGTGCAGAAAGAGGCAAGAGGGGTGCAGAGAGAAGCAAAAGAGGTGCAGAAAGAAGCAAGCAAAGTGCAGAGAGAACCAACAGAGGTGCAGAAAGAGGCAAGAGGGGTGCAGAAAGAGGCAAGAGAGGTGCAGAAAGAGGGAAGAGGGGTGCTGAAAGAGGCAAGAGGGGTGCAGAAAGAAGCAAGAGAGTTCAGAAAGAGGCAAGAGAGGTGCATAAAGAAGCAAGTGAGGTGCAGAAAGAGGCAAGAGCGGTGCAGAAAGAAGAGAGTGAGGTGCAGAAAGAGGCAAGAGAAGTGCAGAAAGAAGCAAGTGAGGTGCAGAAAGAGGGAAGAAGGGTGCAGAAAGAGGCTAGAGGGATGCAGAAAGAGGCAAGAGGGGTGGAGAAAGAAACAAGAGAGCTGCAGTATGAGGCAAGAGACGTGCTGAAAGAGTCAAGACAGTTACAGAAAAAGGAAGAGGGGTGCAGAAAGAGGCAAAAGAAGTGCAAAAAGAAGCCACAGAGGTTCAGAAAGAGGCAAGAGAAATGCAGAAAGAAGCAACAGAGGTGCAGAAAGAGGCAAGAGGGGTACAGAAAGAGGCAAGAGAAGTGCAGAAAGAAGCAATAGAGGTGCAGAAAGAGGCAGGACAGGTTCAAATAGAGGGAAGAGGGGTGCAGAAAGAGGGGTGCAGAAAGAAGCAAGAGAGGTGCAGAAAGAGGAAGAGGGGTGCAGAAAGGCAAAAGGGGTGCATAAAGAAGCAAGAGAGGTGCAGAAAGAGGCAAGAGAGGTGCTGAAAGAGGCAAGAGAGGTACAAAAAGAAGGAAGAGGGGTGTAGAAGGAGGCAAGAAAAGTGCAGAAAGAAGCAAGAGAGGTGCAGAAAGAGGAAATACAGTTACAGAAAGAGGGAAGCGGGTGCAGAAAGAGGGAAGAGAAGTGCAAAAATAAGCAACAGAGGTGCGGAAAGAGGCAAGAGAAATACAGAAAGAAGCAACAGAGGTGCAGAAAGAGGCAAGAGGTGTGCAGAAAGAGGCAAGAGAAGTGCAGAAAGAAGTAATAGAGGTGCATAATGAGGAAAGAGAATTGCAGGTACAGAAAGAGGGAAGAGGGGTATAGAAAGAGGCTAGAGAAGTGCAGATAGAAGCAACAGAGGGACAGAAAGATGCAAGAGAAATGGACAAAGAAGCAACAGACGTGCAGAAAGTAGCAACAAAGGTGCAGAAAGAGGAAATACAGTTACAGAAAGAGGCAAGCGGGGTGCAGAAGGAGGGAAGAGAAGTGCAAAAATAAGCAACAGAGGTTCAGAAAGAGGCAAGAGAAATGCAGAAAGAAGCAACAGAGGTGCAGAAAGAGACAAGGGGTACAGAAAGAAGCAAGAGAGGTGCAGAAAGAGGCAAGACAGGTGCTGAAAGAGGCAAGAAAACTGCTGAAAGAGGCAAGAGAGGTGCTGAAAGAGGCAAGAAAGGTGCAGAAAGAGGGAAGAAGGGTGCAGAAGGAGGCAAGAAAAGTGCAGAAAGAAGCAAGAGAGGTGCATAAAGAGGTAAGAGGGGTGCAGAAAGAGGCAAGAGGGGTGCAGAAAGAGGGAAGAGGGGTGCATAAAGAGGCAAGAGGGGTGCAGAAAGAAGCAAGAGAACTCCAGAATGAGGCAAGAGAGGTGCAGAAAGAGGAAATACAGTTACAGAAAGAGGGAAGCGGGGTGCAGAAAGAGGGAAGACAAGTGCAAAAATAAGCAACAGAGGTGCAGAAAGAGGCAAGAGAAATGCTGAAAGAAGCAACAGAGGTGCAGAAAGAGACAAGGGGGGTACAGAAAGAGGCAAGAGAAGTGCAGAAAGAAGCAATAGAGGTGCAGAAAGAGGCAAAAGAACTGCAGAAAGAGGGAAGCGAGGTGCAGAAAGAGGCAGGACAGGTGCTGAAAGAGGAAAGAGGGGTGCAGAAAGAGGGGTGAAGAAAGAGGCAAGAGGGGTGCAGAAAGAGGCAAGAGGGGTGCAGAAAGAAGCAAGAGTGTTCAGAAAGAGGCAAGAGAAGTGCAGAAAGAAGCAAGTGAGGTGCAGAAAGAGGGAAGAAGGGTGCAGAAAGAGGCTAGAGGGATGCAGAAAGAGGCAAGAGGGGTGGAGAAAGAAACAAGAGAGGTGCAGAAAGAGGCAAGACAAGTGCTGAAAGAGGCAAGAAAACTGCTGAAAGAGGCAAGAGAGGTACAGAAAGAGGCAGGACAGGTGCAAAAAGAGGGAACTGGGGTGCAGAAAGAGGAAAGAGGGGTGCAGAAAGGAGCAAGAGAGGTGTAGAAAGAGGGAAGAGGGGTGCAGAAAGAGGCAAAAGGGGTGCATAAAGAAGCAAGAGAGGTGCAGAAAGAGGCAAGAGAGGTGCTGAAAAAAGCAAGAGAGGTGCAGAAAGAGGGAAGAGGGGTGCAGAAGGAGGCAAGAGGGGTGCATAAAGAGGGAAGAGGGGTGCAGAAAGAGGCAAGAGGGGTGTTGAAAAAAGCAAGAGAGGTGCAGAAAGAGGGAAGAGGGGTGCAGAAGGAGGCAAGAAAAGTGCAGAAGGGGGCAAGAAAAGTGCAGAAAGAAGCAAGAGAGGAGTAGAAAGAGGTAAGAGGGGTGCAGAAAGAGGCAAGAGGGGTGCAGAAAGAGGGAAGAGGGGTGCAGAAAGAGGGAAGAGGGGTGCAGAAAGGCAAGAGGAGTGTAGAACAGAGCAAGAGAAGTGCAGAAAGAAGCAAGAGAGGTGCAGAAAGAGGGAAGAGGGGTGCAGAAAGAAGCAAGAGAACTGCAGAATGAGGCAAGAGAGGTGCAGAAAGAGTCAAGACAGTTACAGAGAGAGGAAGAGGGGTGCAGAATGAAGCAACAGAGGTTCAGAAAGAGGCAAGAGAAATGCAGAAAGAAGCAACAGAGGTGCAGAAAGAGACAAGAGGGGTACAGATTGAGGCAAGAAAAGTGCAGAAAGAAGCAATAGAGGTGCAGAAAGAGGCAGGAAGGGTGCAAATAGAGGAAAGAGGGGTGCAGAAAGAGGAAAGGGGTGCAGAAAGGAGCAAGAGAGGTGCAGAAAGAAGGAAGAGGGGTGCAGAAAGAGGCAAAGGGGTGCAGAAAGAAGCAAGAGAGGTGCAGAAAGAGGCAAGAGAGGTGCAGAAAGAGGCAAGAGAGGTGCTGAAAGAGGCAAGAGAGGTGCAGAAAGAGGGCAGAAGGGTGCAGAAGGAGGCAAGAAAAGTGCAGAAAGAAGCAAGAGAGGTGAAGAAAGAGGCAAGAGGGGTGCAGAAAGAGGAAAGATGGGTGCAGAAATAAGAAACAGAGGTGCAGAAAGAGGCTTCTTTCTGCACGAAAGAAGCAAGAGAACTCCAGAATGAGGCAAGAGAGGTGCAGAAAGAGGAAATACAGTTACAGAAAGAGGGAAGCGGGGTGCAGAAAGAGAGAAGAGAAGTGTAAAAATAAGCAACAGAGGTGCAGAGAGAGGCAAGAGAAATGCAGAAAGAAGCAACAGAGGTGCAGAAAGAGGCAAGAGGGGTGCAGAATGAGGCAAGAGAAGTGCAGAAAGAAGCAATAGAGGTGCACAATGAGGAAAGAGAACTGCAGAATGAGGCACGGGAGGTACAGAAAGAAGAAAGACAGGTGCAGAAAGAGGGAAGAGGGGTGCAGAACGGGGCAAGAGAAGTGCAGAAAGAAGCAAGAGAGGTGCAGAAAGAAGCAAGAGAGCTGCAGTATGAGGCAAGAGACGTGCTGAAAGAGTCAAGACAGTTACAGAAAAAGGAAGAGGGGTGCAGAAAGAGGCAAAAGAAGTGCAATAAGAAGCCACAGAGGTTCAGAAAGAGGCAAGAGAAATGCAGAAAGAAGCAACAGAGGTACAGAAAGAGGCAAGAGGGGTACAGAAAGAGGCAAGAGAAGTGCAGAAAGAAGCAATAGAGGTGCAGAAAGAGGCAGGACAGGTGCAAATAGAGGGAAGAGGGGTGCAGAAAGAAGCAAGAGAGGTGCAGAAAGAGGGAAGAGGGGTACAGAAAGGCAAAAGGGGTGCATAAAGAAGCAAGAGAGGTGCAGAAAGAGGCAAGAGACATGCTGGAAGAGGCAAGAGAGGTACAAAAAGAGGGAAGAGGGGTGCAGAAGGAGGCATGAAAAGTGCAGAAAGAAGCAAGAGAGATGCAGAAAGAGGAAATACAGTTAAAGAAAGAGGGAAGCGGGTGCAGAAAGAGGGAAGAGGAGTATAGAAAGAGGCAAGAGAAGTGCAGATAGAAGCAACAGAGGAACAGAAAGATGCAAGAGAAATGGACAAAGAAGCAACAGACGTGCAGAAGAAGCAACAGACGTGCAGAAAGAAGCAACAAAGGTGCAGAAAGAGGAAATAGTGGTGCAGAAAGAGGCAAGAGAAGTGCAGAAAGAAGCAATAAAGGTGCAGAAAGAGGCAAAAGAACTGCAGAAAGAGGGAAGTGAGGTACAGAAAGAGGCAGGACAGGTGCAGAAAGAGGGAAGAGGGGTGAAGAAAGAGGGGTGAAGAAAGAGGCAAGAGCGGTGCAGAGAGAAGCAAAAGAGGTGCAGAAAGAAGCAAGCAAAGTGCAGAGAGAACCAACAGAGGTACAGAAAGAGGCAAGAGAGGTGCAGAAAGAGGCAAGAGAGGTGCAGAAAGAGGGAAGAGGGGTGCAGAAAGAGGGAAGAGGGGTGCAGAAAGAGGCAAGAGGGGTGCAGAAAGAAGCAAGAGAGTTCAGAAAGAGGCAAGAGAGGTGCATAAAGAAGCAAGTGAGGTGCAGAAAGAGGCAAGAGCGGTGCAGAAAGAAGAGAGTGAGGTGCAGAAAGAGGCAAGAGAAGTGCATAAAGAAGCAAGTGAGGTGCTAAAAGAGGCATTACAGGTGCAGAAAGAGGGAAGAGGGGTGCAGAACGGGGCAAGAGAAGTGCAGAAAGAAGCAAGAGAGGTGCAGAAAGAGGGGAGAGGGATGCAGAAAGAGGCAAGAGGGATACAGAAAGAGGCAAGAGGGGTGCAGAAAGAAGCAAGAGAGCTGCAGTATGAGGGAAGAGATGTGCTGAAAGAGTCCAGACAGTTACAGAAAAAGGAAGAGGGGTGCAGAAAGAGGCAAAAGAAGTGCAAAAAGAAGCCACAAAGGTTCAGAAAGAGGCAAGAGAAATGCAGAAAGAAGCAACAGAGGTACAGAAAGAGGCAAGAGGGGTACAGAAAGAGGCAAGAGAAGTGCAGAATGAAGCAATAGAGGTGCAGAAAGAGGCAGGACAGGTGCAAATAGAGGGAAGAGGTGTGCAGAAAGAAGCAAGAGAGGTACAGAAAGAGGGAAGAGGGGTACAGAAAGGCAAAAGGGGTGCAGAAAGAAGCAAGAGAGGTGCAGAAAGAGGCAAGAGACGTGCTGAAAGAGGCAAGAGAGGTACAAAAAGAGGGAAGAGGGGTGCAGAAGGAGGCAAGAAAAGTGCAGAAAGAAGCAAGAGAGATGCAGAAAGAGGAAATACAGTTACAGAAAGAGGGAAGCGGGGTGCAGAAAGAGGGAAGAGAAGTGCAAAAATAAGCAACAGAGGTGCAGAAAGAGGCAAGAGAAATACAGAAAGAAGCAACAGAGGTGCAGAAAGAGGCAAGAGGTGTGCAGAAAGAGGCAAGAGAAGTGCAGAAAGAAGCAATAGAGGTGCATAATGAGGAAAGAGAACTGCAGGTACAGAAAGAGGGAAGAGGGGTATAGAAAGAGGCTAGAGCAGTGCAGATAGAAGCAACAGAGGGAAAGAAAGATGCAAGAGAAATGGACAAAGAAGCAACAGACGTGCAGAAAGTAGCAACAAAGGTACAGAAAGAGGAAATACAGTTACAGAAAGAGGCAAGCGGGGTGCAGAAGGAGGGAAGAGAAGTGCAAAAATAAGCAACAGAGGTTCAGAAAGAAGCAAGAGAAATGCAGAAAGAAGCAACAGAGATGCAGAAAGAGACAAGGGGGTACATAAAGAGGCAAGAGAGGTGCAGAAAGAGGCAAGACGGGTGCTGAAGGAGGCAAGAAAACTGCTGAAAGAGGCAAGAGAGGTGCTGAAAGAGGCAAGAGAGGTGCAGAAAGAGGGAAGAAGGGTGCAGAAAGAGGCAAGAAAAGTGCAGAAAGAAGCAAGAGAGGTGCAGAAAGAGGTAAGAGGGGTGCAGAAAGCGGCAAGAGGGGTGCAGAAAGAAGCAAGAGAACTCCAGAATGAGGCAAGAGAGGTGCAGAAAGAGGAAATACAGTTACAGAAAGAGGGAAGCAGGGTGCAGAAAGAGGGAAGAGAAGTACAAAAATAAGCAACAGAGGTGCAGAAAGAGGCAAGAGAAATGCATAAAGAAGCAACAGAGGTGCAGAAAGAGGCAAGAGGGGTGCAGAAAGGCAAGAGAAGTGCAGAAAGAAGCAATAGAGGTGCACAATGAGGAAAGAGAACTGCAGAATGAGGCAAGGGAGGTACAGAAAGAAGAAAGACAGGTGCAGAAAGAGGGAAGAGGGGTATAGAAAGAGGCAAGAGAAGTGCAGATAAAAGCAACAGAGGGACAGAAGGATGCAAGAGAAAAGGACAAAGAAGCAACAGACGTGCAGAAGAAGCAACAGACGTGCAGAAAGAAGCAACAAAGGTGCAGAAAGAGGAAAGAGGGGTGCAGAAAGGCAAAAGGGGTGCATAAAGAAGCAAGAGAGGTGCAGAAAGAGGCAAGAGAGGTGCTGAAAGAGGCAAGAGAGGTACAAAAAGAAGGAAGAGGGGTGTAGAAGGAGGCAAGAAAAGTGCAGAAAGAAGCAAGAGAGGTGCAGAAAGAGGAAATACAGTTACAGAAAGAGGGAAGCGGGTGCAGAAAGAGGGAAGAGAAGTGCAAAAATAAGCAACAGAGGTGCAGAAAGAGGCAAGAGAAATACAGAAAGAAGCAACAGAGGTGCAGAAAGAGGCAAGAGGTGTGCAGAAAGAGGCAAGAGAAGTGCAGAAAGAAGCAATAGAGGTGCATAATGAGGAAAGAGAATTGCAGGTACAGAAAGAGGGAAGAGGGGTATAGAAAGAGGCTAGAGAAGTGCAGATAGAAGCAACAGAGGGACAAAGATGCAAGAGAAATGGACAAAGAAGCAACAGACGTGCAGAAAGTAGCAACAAAGGCGCAGAAAGAGGAAATACAGTTACAGAAAGAGGCAAGCGGGGTGCAGAAGGAGGGAAGAGAAGTGCAAAAATAAGCAACAGAGGTTCAGAAAGAGACAAGGGGGTACAGAAAGAAGCAAGAGAGGTGCAGAAAGAGGCAAGATAGGTGCTGAAAGAGGCAAGAAAACTGCTGAAAGAGGCAAGAGAGGTGCTGAAAGAGGCAAGAAAGGTGCAGAAAGAGGGAAGAAGGGTGCAGAAGGAGGCAAGAAAAGTGCAGAAAGAAGCAAGAGAGGTGCAGAAAGAGGTAAGAGGGGTGCAGAAAGAGGCAAGAGGGGTGCAGAAAGAGGGAAGAGGGGTGCATAAAGAGGCAAGAGGTGTGCAGAAAGAAGCAAGAGAACTCCAGAATGTGGCAAGAGAGGTGCAGAAAGAGGAAATACAGTTACAGAAAGAGGGAAGCGGGGTGCAGAAAGAGGGAAGAGAAGTACAAAAATAAGCAACAGAGGTGCAGAAAGAGGCAAGAGAAATGCTGAAAGAAGCAACAGAGGTGCAGAAAGAGACAAGGGGGTACAGAAAGAGGCAAGAGAAGTGCAGAAAGAAGCAATAGAGGTGCAGAAAGAGGCAAAAAAACTGCAGAAAGAGGGAAGCGAGGTGCAGAAAGTGGCAGGACAGGTGCAGGAAGAGGGGTGCAGAAAGAGGGGTGAAGAAAGAGGCAAGAGGGGTGCAGAGAGAAGCAAAAGAGGTGCAGAAAGAAGCAAGCAAAGTGCAGAGAGAACCAACAGAGGTGCAGAAAGAGGCAAGAGGGGTGCAGAAAGAGGCAAGAGAGGTGCAGAAAGAGGGAAGAGGGGTGCTGAAAGAGGCAAGAGGGGTGCAGAAAGAAGCAAGAGAGTTCAGAAAGAGGCAAGAGAGGTGCATAAAGAAGCAAGTGAGGTGCAGAAAGAGGCAAGAGCGGTGCAGAAAGAAGAGAGTGAGGTGCAGAAAGAGGCAAGAGAAGTGCAGAAAGAAGCAAGTGAGGTGCAGAAAGAGGGAAGAAGGGTGCAGAAAGAGGCTAGAGGGATGCAGAAAGAGGCAAGAGGGGTGGAGAAAGAAACAAGAGAGCTGCAGTATGAGGCAAGAGACGTGCTGAAAGAGTCAAGACAGTTACAGAAAAAGGAAGAGGGGTGCAGAAAGAGGCAAAAGAAGTGCAAAAAGAAGCCACAGAGGTTCAGAAAGAGGCAAGAGAAATGCAGAAAGAAGCAACAGAGGTGCAGAAAGAGGCAAGAGGGGTACAGAAAGAGGCAAGAGAAGTGCAGAAAGAAGCAATAGAGGTGCAGAAAGAGGCAGGACAGGTGCAAATAGAGGGAAGAGGGGTGCAGAAAGAGGGGTGCAGAAAGAAGCAAGAGAGGTGCAGAAAGAGGGAAGAGGGGTGCAGAAAGGCAAAAGGGGTGCATAAAGAAGCAAGAGAGGTGCAGAAAGAGGCAAGAGAGGTGCTGAAAGAGGCAAGAGAGGTACAAAAAGAAGGAAGAGGGGTGTAGAAGGAGGCAAGAAAAGTGCAGAAAGAAGCAAGAGAGGTGCAGAAAGAGGAAATACAGTTACAGAAAGAGGGAAGCGGGTGCAGAAAGAGGGAAGAGAAGTGCAAAAATAAGCAACAGAGGTGCAGAAAGAGGCAAGAGAAATACAGAAAGAAGCAACAGAGGTGCAGAAAGAGGCAAGAGGTGTGCAGAAAGAGGCAAGAGAAGTGCAGAAAGAAGCAATAGAGGTGCATAATGAGGAAAGAGAATTGCAGGTACAGAAAGAGGGAAGAGGGGTATAGAAAGAGGCTAGAGAAGTGCAGATAGAAGCAACAGAGGGACAGAAAGAGGCAAGAGAAATGGCCAAAGAAGCAACAGACGTGCAGAAAGTAGCAACAAAGGTGCAGAAGGAGGAAATACAGTTACAGAAAGAGGCAAGCGGGGTGCAGAAGGAGGGAAGAGAAGTGCAAAAATAAGCAACAGAGGTTCAGAAAGAGGCAAGAGAAATGCAGAAAGAAGCAACAGAGGTGCAGAAAGAGACAAGGGGGGTACAGAAAGAAGCAAGAGAGGTGCAGAAAGAGGCAAGACAGGTGCTGAAAGAGGCAAGAAAACTGCTGAAAGAGGCAAGAGAGGTGCTGCAAGAGGCAAGAAAGGTGCAGAAAGAGGGAAGAAGGGTGCAGAAGGAGGCAAGAAAAGTGCAGAAAGAAGCAAGAGAGGTGCAGAAAGAGGTAAGAGGGGTGCAGAAAGAGGCATGAGGGGTGCAGAAAGAGGGAAGAGGGGTGCATAAAGAGGCAAGAGGGGTGCAGAAAGAAGCAAGAGAACTCCAGAATGAGGCAAGAGAGGTGCAGAAAGAGGAAATACAGTTACAGAAAGAGGGAAGCGGGTGCAGAAGGAGGGAAGAGAAGTGCAAAAATAAGCAACAGAGGTTCAGAAAGAGGCAAGAGAAATGCTGAAAGAAGCAACAGAGGTGCAGAAAGAGACAAGGGGGTACAGAAAGAGGCAAGAGAAGTGCAGAAAGAAGCAATAGAGGTGCAGAAAGAGGCAGGACAGGTGCAAATAGAGGGAAGAGGGGGTGCAGAAAGAGGGGTGCAGAAAGAAGCAAGAGAGGTGCAGAAAGAGGCAAGAGGGGTGCAGAAAGGCAAGAGAAGTGCAGAAAGAAGCAATAGAGGTGCACAATGAGGAAAGAGAACTGCAGAATGAGGCAAGGGAGGTACAGAAAGAAGAAAGACAGGTGCAGAAAGAGGGAAGAGGGGTATAGAAAGAGGCAAGAGAAGTGCAGATAAAAGCAACAGAGGGACAGAAGGATGCAAGAGAAAAGGACAAAGAAGCAACAGGCGTGCAGAAGAAGCAACAGACGTGCAGAAAGAAGCAACAAAGGTGCAGAAAGAGGAAAGAGGGGTGCAGAAAGGCAAAAGGGGTGCATAAAGAAGCAAGAGAGGTGCAGAAAGAGGCAAGAGAGGTGCTGAAAGAGGCAAGAGAGGTACAAAAAGAAGGAAGAGGGGTGTAGAAGGAGGCAAGAAAAGTGCAGAAAGAAGCAAGAGAGGTGCAGAAAGAGGAAATACAGTTACAGAAAGAGGGAAGCGGGTGCAGAAAGAGGGAAGAGAAGTGCAAAAATAAGCAACAGAGGTGCAGAAAGAGGCAAGAGAAATACAGAAAGAAGCAACAGAGGTGCAGAAAGAGGCAAGAGGTGTGCAGAAAGAGGCAAGAGAAGTGCAGAAAGAAGCAATAGAGGTGCATAATGAGGAAAGAGAATTGCAGGTACAGAAAGAGGGAAGAGGGGTATAGAAAGAGGCTAGAGAAGTGCAGATAGAAGCAACAGAGGGACAAAGATGCAAGAGAAATGGACAAAGAAGCAACAGACGTGCAGAAAGTAGCAACAAAGGCGCAGAAAGAGGAAATACAGTTACAGAAAGAGGCAAGCGGGGTGCAGAAGGAGGGAAGAGAAGTGCAAAAATAAGCAACAGAGGTTCAGAAAGAGACAAGGGGGTACAGAAAGAAGCAAGAGAGGTGCAGAAAGAGGCAAGATAGGTGCTGAAAGAGGCAAGAAAACTGCTGAAAGAGGCAAGAGAGGTGCTGAAAGAGGCAAGAAAGGTGCAGAAAGAGGGAAGAAGGGTGCAGAAGGAGGCAAGAAAAGTGCAGAAAGAAGCAAGAGAGGTGCAGAAAGAGGTAAGAGGGGTGCAGAAAGAGGCAAGAGGGGTGCAGAAAGAGGGAAGAGGGGTGCATAAAGAGGCAAGAGGGTGCAGAAAGAAGCAAGAGAACTCCAGAATGTGGCAAGAGAGGTGCAGAAAGAGGAAATACAGTTACAGAAAGAGGGAAGCGGGTGCAGAAAGAGGGAAGAGAAGTACAAAAATAAGCAACAGAGGTGCAGAAAGAGGCAAGAGAAATGCTGAAAGAAGCAACAGAGGTGCAGAAAGAGACAAGGGGGTACAGAAAGAGGCAAGAGAAGTGCAGAAAGAAGCAATAGAGGTGCAGAAAGAGGCAAAAACTGCAGAAAGAGGGAAGCGAGGTGCAGAAAGTGGCAGGACAGGTGCAGGAAGAGGGGTGCAGAAAGAGGGGTGAAGAAAGAGGCAAGAGGGGTGCAGAGAGAAGCAAAGAGGTGCAGAAAGAAGCAAGCAAAGTGCAGAGAGAACCAACAGAGGTGCAGAAAGAGGCAAGAGGGGTGCAGAAAGAGGCAAGAGAGGTGCAGAAAGAGGGAAGAGGGGTGCTGAAAGAGGCAAGAGGGGTGCAGAAAGAAGCAAGAGAGTTCAGAAAGAGGCAAGAGAGGTGCATAAAGAAGCAAGTGAGGTGCAGAAAGAGGCAAGAGCGGTGCAGAAAGAAGAGAGTGAGGTGCAGAAAGAGGCAAGAGAAGTGCAGAAAGAAGCAAGTGAGGTGCAGAAAGAGGGAAGAAGGGTGCAGAAAGAGGCTAGAGGGATGCAGAAAGAGGCAAGAGGGGTGGAGAAAGAAACAAGAGAGCTGCAGTATGAGGCAAGAGACGTGCTGAAAGAGTCAAGACAGTTACAGAAAAAGGAAGAGGGGTGCAGAAAGAGGCAAAAGAAGTGCAAAAAGAAGCCACAGAGGTTCAGAAAGAGGCAAGAGAAATGCAGAAAGAAGCAACAGAGGTGCAGAAAGAGGCAAGAGGGGTACAGAAAGAGGCAAGAGAAGTGCAGAAAGAAGCAATAGAGGTGCAGAAAGAGGCAGGACAGGTGCAAATAGAGGGAAGAGGGGGTGCAGAAAGAGGGGTGCAGAAAGAAGCAAGAGAGGTGCAGAAAGAGGGAAGAGGGGTGCAGAAAGGCAAAAGGGGTGCATAAAGAAGCAAGAGAGGTGCAGAAAGAGGCAAGAGAGGTGCTGAAAGAGGCAAGAGAGGTACAAAAAGAAGGAAGAGGGGTGTAGAAGGAGGCAAGAAAAGTGCAGAAAGAAGCGAGAGGTGCAGAAAGAGGAAATACAGTTACAGAAAGAGGGATGCGGGTGCAGAAAGAGGGAAGAGAAGTGCAAAAATAAGCAACAGAGGTGCAAAAGAGGCAAGAGAAATACAGAAAGAAGCAACAGAGGTGCAGAAAGAGGCAAGAGGTGTGCAGAAAGAGGCAAGAGAAGTGCAGAAAGAAGCAATAGAGGTGCATAATGAGGAAAGAGAATTGCAGGTACAGAAAGAGGGAAGAGGGTATAGAAAGAGGCTAGAGAAGTGCAGATAGAAGCAACAGAGGGACAGAAAGAGGCAAGAGAAATGGCCAAAGAAGCAACAGACGTGCAGAAAGTAGCAACAAAGGTGCAGAAAGAGGAAATACAGTTACAGAAAGAGGCAAGCGGGGTGCAGAAGGAGGGAAGAGAAGTGCAAAAATAAGCAACAGAGGTTCAGAAAGAGGCAAGAGAAATGCAGAAAGAAGCAACAGAGGTGCAGAAAGAGACAAGGGGGTACAGAAAGAAGCAAGAGAGGTGCAGAAAGAGGCAAGACAGGTGCTGAAAGAGGCAAGAAAACTGCTGAAAGAGGCAAGAGAGGTGCTGCAAGAGGCAAGAAAGGTGCAGAAAGAGGAAGAAGGGTGCAGAAGGAGGCAAGAAAAGTGCAGAAAGAAGCAAGAGAGGTGCAGAAAGAGGTAAGAGGGGTGCAGAAAGAGGCATGAGGGGTGCAGAAAGAGGGAAGAGGGGTGCATAAAGAGGCAAGAGGGGTGCAGAAAGAAGCAAGAGAACTCCAGAATGAGGCAAGAGAGGTGCAGAAAGAGGAAATACAGTTACAGAAAGAGGGAAGCGGGGTGCAGAAGGAGGGAAGAGAAGTGCAAAAATAAGCAACAGAGGTTCAGAAAGAGGCAAGAGAAATGCTGAAAGAAGCAACAGAGGTGCAGAAAGAGACAAGGGGGTACAGAAAGAGGCAAGAGAAGTGCAGAAAGAAGCAATAGAGGTGCAGAAAGAGGCAGGACAGGTGCAAATAGAGGGAAGAGGGGGTGCAGAAAGAGGGGTGCAGAAAGAAGCAAGAGAGGTGCAGAAAGAGGGAAGAGGGGTGCAGAAAGGCAAAAGGGGTGCATAAAGAAGCAAGAGAGGTGCAGAAAGAGGCAAGAGAGGTGCTGAAAGAGGCAAGAGAGGTACAAAAAGAAGGAAGAGGGGTGTAGAAGGAGGCAAGAAAAGTGCAGAAAGAAGCAAGAGAGGTGCAGAAAGAGGAAATACAGTTACAGAAAGAGGGAAGCGGGTGCAGAAAGAGGGAAGAGAAGTGCAAAAATAAGCAACAGAGGTGCAGAAAGAGGCAAGAGAAATACAGAAAGAAGCAACAGAGGTGCAGAAAGAGGCAAGAGGTGTGCAGAAAGAGGCAAGAGAAGTGCAGAAAGAAGCAATAGAGGTGCATAATGAGGAAAAAGAATTGCAGGTACAGAAAGAGGGAAGAGGGGTATAGAAAGAGGCTAGAGAAGTGCAGATAGAAGCAACAGAGGGACAAAGATGCAAGAGAAATGGACAAAGAAGCAACAGACGTGCAGAAAGTAGCAACAAAGGCGCAGAAAGAGGAAATACAGTTACAGAAAGAGGCAAGCGGGGTGCAGAAGGAGGGAAGAGAAGTGCAAAAATAAGCAACAGAGGTTCAGAAAGAGACAAGGGGGTACAGAAAGAAGCAAGAGAGGTGCAGAAAGAGGCAAGAAAACTGCTGAAAGAGGCAAGAGAGGTGCTGAAAGAGGCAAGAAAGGTGCAGAAAGAGGGAAGAAGGGTGCAGAAGGAGGCAAGAAAAGTGCAGAAAGAAGCAAGAGAGGTGCAGAAAGAGGTAAGAGGGGTGCAGAAAGAGGCAAGAGGTGTGCAGAAAGAGGGAAGAGGGGTGCATAAAGAGGCAAGAGGGGTGCAGAAAGAAGCAAGAGAACTCCAGAATGTGGCAAGAGAGGTGCAGAAAGAGGAAATACAGTTACAGAAAGAGGGAAGCGGGGTGCAGAAAGAGGGAAGAGAAGTACAAAAATAAGCAACAGAGGTGCAGAAAGAGGCAAGAGAAATGCTGAAAGAAGCAACAGAGGTGCAGAAAGAGACAAGGGGGTACAGAAAGAGGCAAGAGAAGTGCAGAAAGAAGCAATAGAGGTGCAGAAAGAGGCAAAAACTGCAGAAAGAGGGAAGCGAGGTGCAGAAAGTGGCAGGACAGGTGCAGGAAGAGGGGTGCAGAAAGAGGGGTGAAGAAAGAGGCAAGAGGGGTGCAGAGAGAAGCAAAAGAGGTGCAGAAAGAAGCAAGCAAAGTGCAGAGAGAACCAACAGAGGTGCAGAAAGAGGCAAGAGGGGTGCAGAAAGAGGCAAGAGAGGTGCAGAAAGAGGGAAGAGGGGTGCTGAAAGAGGCAAGAGGGGTGCAGAAAGAAGCAAGAGAGTTCAGAAAGAGGCAAGAGAGGTGCATAAAGAAGCAAGTGAGGTGCAGAAAGAGGCAAGAGCGGTGCAGAAAGAAGAGAGTGAGGTGCAGAAAGAGGCAAGAGAAGTGCAGAAAGAAGCAAGTGAGGTGCAGAAAGAGGGAAGAAGGGTGCAGAAAGAGGCTAGAGGGATGCAGAAAGAGGCAAGAGGGGTGGAGAAAGAAACAAGAGAGCTGCAGTATGAGGCAAGAGACGTGCTGAAAGAGTCAAGACAGTTACAGAAAAGGAAGAGGGGTGCAGAAAGAGGCAAAAGAAGTGCAAAAAGAAGCCACAGAGGTTCAGAAAGAGGCAAGAGAAATGCAGAAAGAAGCAACAGAGGTGCAGAAAGAGGCAAGAGGGGTACAGAAAGAGGCAAGAGAAGTGCAGAAAGAAGCAATAGAGGTGCAGAAAGAGGCAGGACAGGTGCAAATAGAGGGAAGAGGGGGTGCAGAAAGAGGGGTGCAGAAAGAAGCAAGAGAGGTGCAGAAAGAGGGAAGAGGGGTGCAGAAAGGCAAAAGGGGTGCATAAAGAAGAAAGAGAGGTGCAGAAAGAGGCAAGAGAGGTGCTGAAAGAGGCAAGAGAGGTACAAAAAGAAGGAAGAGGGGTGTAGAAGGAGGCAAGAAAAGTGCAGAAAGAAGCAAGAGAGGTGCAGAAAGAGGAAATACAGTTACAGAAAGAGGGAAGTGGGTGCAGAAAGAGGGAAGAGAAGTGCAAAAATAAGCAACAGAGGTGCAGAAAGAGGCAAGAGAAATACAGAAAGAAGCAACAGAGGTGCAGAAAGAGGCAAGAGGTGTGCAGAAAGAGGCAAGAGAAGTGCAGAAAGAAGCAATAGAGGTGCATAATGAGGAAAGAGAATTGCAGGTACAGAAAGAGGGAAGAGGGGTATAGAAAGAGGCTAGAGAAGTGCAGATAGAAGCAACAGAGGGACAGAAAGAGGCAAGAGAAATGGCCAAAGAAGCAACAGACGTGCAGAAAGTAGCAACAAAGGTGCAGAAAGAGGAAATACAGTTACAGAAAGAGGCAAGCGGGGTGCAGAAGGAGGGAAGAGAAGTGCAAAAATAAGCAACAGAGGTTCAGAAAGAGGCAAGAGAAATGCAGAAAGAAGCAACAGAGGTGCAGAAAGAGACAAGGGGGTACAGAAAGAAGCAAGAGAGGTGCAGAAAGAGGCAAGACAGGTGCTGAAAGAGGCAAGAAAACTGCTGAAAGAGGCAAGAGAGGTGCTGCAAGAGGCAAGAAAGGTGCAGAAAGAGGAAGAAGGGTGCAGAAGGAGGCAAGAAAAGTGCAGAAAGAAGCAAGAGAGGTGCAGAAAGAGGTAAGAGGGGTGCAGAAAGAGGCACGAGGGGTGCAGAAAGAGGGAAGAGGGGTGCATAAAGAGGCAAGAGGGGTGCAGAAAGAAGCAAGAGAACTCCAGAATGAGGCAAGAGAGGTGCAGAAAGAGGAAATACAGTTACAGAAAGAGGGAAGCGGGGTGCAGAAGGAGGGAAGAGAAGTGCAAAAATAAGCAACAGAGGTTCAGAAAGAGGCAAGAGAAATGCTGAAAGAAGCAACAGAGGTGCAGAAAGAGACAAGGGGGTACAGAAAGAGGCAAGAGAAGTGCAGAAAGAAGCAATAGAGGTGCAGAAAGAGGCAGGAAGGAAGCAAATAGAGGGAAGAGAGGTGCAGAAAGAGGAAAGAGGGGTGCAGAAAGAAGCAAGAGAGGTTCAGAAAGAGGGAAGAGGGGTGCAGAAAGAGGCAAAAGGGGTGCATAAAGAAGCAAGAGAGGTGCAGAAAGAGGCAAGAGAGGTGCTGAAAGAAGCAAGAGAGATGCAGAAAGAGGAAATACAGTTACAGAAAGAGGCAAGCGGGGTGCAGAAGGAGGGGAAGAGAAGTGCAAAAATAAGCAACAGAGGTTCAGAAAGAAGCAAGAGAAATGCAGAAAGAAGCAACAGAGATGCAGAAAGAGACAAGGGGGTACATAAAGATGCAAGAGAGGTGCAGAAAGAGGCAAGACGGGTGCTGAAGGAGGCAAGAAAACTGCTGAAAGAGGCAAGAGAGGTGCTGAAAGAGGCAAGAGAGGTGCAGAAAGAGGGAAGAAGGGTGCAGAAGGAGGCAAGAAAAGTGCAGAAAGAAGCAAGAGAGGTGCAGAAAGAGGTAAGAGGGGTGCAGAAAGCGGCAAGAGGGGTGCAGAAAGAAGCAAGAGAACTCCAGAATGAGGCAAGAGAGGTGCAGAAAGAGGAAATACAGTTACAGAAAAAGGGAAGCAGGGTGCAGAAAGAGGGAAGAGAAGTACAAAAATAAGCAACAGAGGTGCAGAAAGAGGCAAGAGAAATGCATAAAGAAGCAACAGAGGTGCAGAAAGAGGCAAGAGGGGTGCAGAAAGGCAAGAGAAGTGCAGAAAGAAGCAATAGAGGTGCACAATGAGGAAAGAGAACTGCAGAATGAGGCAAGGGAGGGTACAGAAAGAAGAAAGACAGGTGCAGAAAGAGGGAAGAGGGGTATAGAAAGAGGCAAGAGAAGTGCAGATAAAAGCAACAGAGGGACAGAAGGATGCAAGAGAAATGGACAAAGAAGCAACAGACGTGCAGAAGAAGCAACAGACGTGCAGAAAGAAGCAACAAAGGTGCAGAAAGAGGAAAGAGGGGTGCAGAAAGGCAAAAGGGGTGCATAAAGAAGCAAGAGAGGTGCAGAAAGAGGCAAGAGAGGTGCTGAAAGAGGCAAGAGAGGTACAAAAAGAAGGAAGAGGGGTGTAGAAGGAGGCAAGAAAAGTGCAGAAAGAAGCAAGAGAGGTGCAGAAAGAGGAAATACAGTTACAGAAAGAGGGAAGCGGGTGCAGAAAGAGGGAAGAGAAGTGCAAAAATAAGCAACAGAGGTGCAGAAAGAGGCAAGAGAAATACAGAAAGAAGCAATAGAGGTGCAGAAAGAGGCAAGAGGTGTGCAGAAAGAGGCAAGAGAAGTGCAGAAAGAAGCAATAGAGGTGCATAATGAGGAAAGAGAATTGCAGGTACAGAAAGAGAGAAGAGGGGTATAGAAAGAGGCTAGAGAAGTGCAGATAGAAGCAACAGAGGGACAAAGATGCAAGAGAAATGGACAAAGAAGCAACAGACGTGCAGAAAGTAGCAACAAAGGCGTAGAAAGAGGAAATACAGTTACAGAAAGAGGCAAGCGGGGTGCAGAAGGAGGGAAGAGAAGTGCAAAAATAAGCAACAGAGGTTCAGAAAGAGACAAGGGGGGTACAGAAAGAGGGAAGAGAAGTACAAAAATAAGCAACAGAGGTGCAGAAAGAGGCAAGAGAAATGCTGAAAGAAGCAACAGAGGTGCAGAAAGAGACAAGGGGGGTACAGAAAGAGGCAAGAGAAGTGCAGAAAGAAGCAATAGAGGTGCAGAAAGAGGCAAAAAAACTGCAGAAAGAGGGAAGCGAGGTGCAGAAAGAGGCAGGACAGGTGCAGAAAGAGGGAAGAGGGGTGCAGAAAGAGGGGTGAAGAAAGAGGCAAGAGGGGTGCAGAGAGAAGCAAAAGAGGTGCAGAAAGAAGCAAGCAAAGTGCAGAGAGAACCAACAGAGGTGCAGAAAGAGGCAAGAGGGGTGCAGAAAGAGGCAAGAGAGGTGCAGAAAGAGGGAAGAGGGGTGCTGAAAGAGGCAAGAGGGGTGCAGAAAGAAGCAAGAGAGTTCAGAAAGAGGCAAGAGAGGTGCATAAAGAAGCAAGTGAGGTGCAGAAAGAGGCAAGAGCGGTGCAGAAAGAAGAGAGTGAGGTGCAGAAAGAGGCAAGAGAAGTGCAGAAAGAAGCAAGTGAGGTGCAGAAAGAGGGAAGAAGGGTGCAGAAAGAGGCTAGAGGGATGCAGAAAGAGGCAAGAGGGGTGGAGAAAGAAACAAGAGAGCTGCAGTATGAGGCAAGAGACGTGCTGAAAGAGTCAAGACAGTTACAGAAAAAGGAAGAGGGTGCAGAAAGAGGCAAAAGAAGTGCAAAAAGAAGCCACAGAGGTTCAGAAAGAGGCAAGAGAAATGCAGAAAGAAGCAACAGAGGTGCAGAAAGAGGCAAGAGGGGTACAGAAAGAGGCAAGAGAAGTGCAGAAAAGAAGCAATAGAGGTGCAGAAAGAGGCAGGACAGGTGCAAACAGAGGGAAGAGGGGGTGCAGAAAGAGGGGTGCAGAAAGAAGCAAGAGAGGTGCAGAAAGAGGGAAGAGGGGTGCAGAAAGGCAAAAGGGTGCATAAAGAAGCAAGAGAGGTGCAGAAAGAGGCAAGAGAGGTGCTGAAAGAGGCAAGAGAGGTACAAAAAGAAGGAAGAGGGTGTAGAAGGAGGCAAGAAAAGTGCAGAAAGAAGCAAGAGAGGTGCAGAAAGAGGAAATACAGTTACAGAAAGAGGGAAGCGGGTGCAGAAAGAGGGAAGAGAAGTGCAAAAATAAGCAACAGAGGTGCAGAAAGAGGCAAGAGAAATACAGAAAGAAGCAACAGAGGTGCAGAAAGAGGCAAGAGGTGTGCAGAAAGAGGCAAGAGAAGTGCAGAAAGAAGCAATAGAGGTGCATAATGAGGAAAGAGAATTGCAGGTACAGAAAGAGGGAAGAGGGGTATAGAAAGAGGCTAGAGAAGTGCAGATAGAAGCAACAGAGGGACAGAAAGAGGCAAGAGAAATGGCCAAAGAAGCAACAGACGTGCAGAAAGTAGCAACAAAGGTGCAGAAAGAGGAAATACAGTTACAGAAAGAGGCAAGCGGGGTGCAGAAGGAGGGAAGAGAAGTGCAAAAATAAGCAACAGAGGTTCAGAAAGAGGCAAGAGAAATGCAGAAAGAAGCAACAGAGGTGCAGAAAGAGACAAGGGGGTACAGAAAGAAGCAAGAGAGGTGCAGAAAGAGGCAAGACAGGTGCTGAAAGAGGCAAGAAAACTGCTGAAAGAGGCAAGAGAGGTGCTGAAAGAGGCAAGAAAGGTGCAGAAAGAGGGAAGAAGGGTGCAGAAGGAGGCAAGAAAAGTGCAGAAAGAAGCAAGAGAGGTGCAGAAAGAGGTAAGAGGGGTGCAGAAACAGGCATGAGGGGTGCAGAAAGAGGGAAGAGGGGTGCATAAAGAGGCAAGAGGGGTGCAGAAAGAAGCAAGAGAACTCCAGAATGAGGCAAGAGAGGTGCAGAAAGAGGAAATACAGTTACAGAAAGAGGGAAGCGGGGTGCAGAAGGAGGGAAGAGAAGTGCAAAAATAAGCAACAGAGGTTCAGAAAGAGGCAAGAGAAATGCTGAAAGAAGCAACAGAGGTGCAGAAAGAGACAAGGGGGTACAGAAAGAGGCAAGAGAAGTGCAGAAAGAAGCAATAGAGGTGCAGAAAGAGGAAAGAGGGGTGCAGAAAGAAGCAAGAGAGGTTCAGAAAGAGGGAAGAGGGGTGCAGAAAGAGGCAAAAGGGGTGCATAAAGAAGCAAGAGAGGTGCAGAAAGAGGCAAGAGAGGTGCTGAAAGAGGCAAGAGAGGTATAGAAAGAGGGAATAGGGGTGCAGCAGGAGGCAAGAAAAGTACAGAAAGAAGCAAGAGAGGTGCAGAAAGAGGGAAGAGGGGTGCAGAAAGAGGCAAGAGCGGTGCAGAAAGAGGGAGGAGTGGTGCAGAAAGAGGCAAGAGGGGTGCAGAAAGAAGCAAGAGAACTGCAGAATGAGGCAAGAGAGGTACAGAAAGAGGAAATACAGTTACAGAAAGAGGGAAGCGGGGTGCAGAAAGAGGGAAGAGAAGTGCAAAAATAAGCAACATAGGTGCAGAAAGAGGGAAGAGGGGTGCAGAAAGAGGGGTGCAGAAAGAAGCAAGAGAGGTGCAGAAAGAGGGAAGAGGGGTGCAGAAAGGCAAAAGGGGTGCATAAAGAAGCAAGAGAGGTGCAGAAAGAGGCAAGAGAGGTGCTGAAAGAGGCAAGAGAGGTACAAAAAGAAGGAAGAGGGGTGTAGAAGGAGGCAAGAAAAGTGCAGAAAGAAGCAAGAGAGGTGCAGAAAGAGGAAATACAGTTACAGAAAGAGGGAAGCGGGTGCAGAAAGAGGGAAGAGAAGTGCAAAAATAAGCAACAGAGGTGCAGAAAGAGGCAAGAGAAATACAGAAAGAAGCAACAGAGGTGCAGAAAGAGGCAAGAGGTGTGCAGAAAGAGGCAAGAGAAGTGCAGAAAGAAGCAATAGAGGTGCATAATGAGGAAAGAGAATTGCAGGTACAGAAAGAGGGAAGAGGGGTATAGAAAGAGGCTAGAGAAGTGCAGATAGAAGCAACAGAGGGACAGAAAGAGGCAAGAGAAATGGCCAAAGAAGCAACAGACGTGCAGAAAGTAGCAACAAAGGTGCAGAAAGAGGAAATACAGTTACAGAAAGAGGCAAGCGGGGTGCAGAAGGAGGGAAGAGAAGTGCAAAAATAAGCAACAGAGGTTCAGAAAGAGGCAAGAGAAATGCAGAAAGAAGCAACAGAGGTGCAGAAAGAGACAAGGGGGTACAGAAAGAAGCAAGAGAGGTGCAGAAAGAGGCAAGACAGGTGCTGAAAGAGGCAAGAAAACTGCTGAAAGAGGCAAGAGAGGTGCTGAAAGAGGCAAGAAAGGTGCAGAAAGAGGGAAGAAGGGTGCAGAAGGAGGCAAGAAAAGTGCAGAAAGAAGCAAGAGAGGTGCAGAAAGAGGTAAGAGGGTGCAGAAAGAGGCATGAGGGGTGCAGAAAGAGGGAAGAGGGGTGCATAAAGAGGCAAGAGGGGTGCAGAAAGAAGCAAGAGAACTCCAGAATGAGGCAAGAGAGGTGCAGAAAGAGGAAATACAGTTACAGAAAGAGGGAAGCGGGGTGCAGAAGGAGGGAAGAGAAGTGCAAAAATAAGCAACAGAGGTTCAGAAAGAGGCAAGAGAAATGCTGAAAGAAGCAACAGAGGTGCAGAAAGAGACAAGGGGGTACAGAAAGAGGCAAGAGAAGTGCAGAAAGAAGCAATAGAGGTGCAGAAAGAGGCAGGAAGGAAGCAAATAGAGGGAAGAGAGGTGCAGAAAGAGGAAAGAGGGGTGCAGAAAGAAGCAAGAGAGGTTCAGAAAGAGGGAAGAGGGGTGCAGAAAGAGGCAAAAGGGGTGCATAAAGAAGCAAGAGAGGTGCAGAAAGAGGCAAGAGAGGTGCTGAAAGAGGCAAGAGAGGTATAGAAAGAGGGAATAGGGGTGCAGCAGGAGGCAAGAAAAGTACAGAAAGAAGCAAGAGAGGTGCAGAAAGAGGGAAGAGGGGTGCAGAAAGAGGCAAGAGGGGTGCAGAAAGAAGCAAGAGAACTCCAGAATGAGGCAAGAGAGGTGCAGAAAGAGGAAATACAGTTACAGAAAGAGGGAAGCGGGTGCAGAAGGAGGGAAGAGAAGTGCAAAAATAAGCAACAGAGGTTCAGAAAGAGGCAAGAGAAATGCTGAAAGAAGCAACAGAGGTGCAGAAAGAGACAAGGGGGTACAGAAAGAGGCAAGAGAAGTGCAGAAAGAAGCAATAGAGGTGCAGAAAGAGGCAGGAAGGAAGCAAATAGAGGGAAGAGAGGTGCAGAAAGTGGAAAGAGGGGTGCAGAAAGAAGCAAGAGAGGTTCAGAAAGAGGGAAGAGGGGTGCAGAAAGAGGCAAAAGGGGTGCATAAAGAAGCAAGAGAGGTGCAGAAAGAGGCAAGAGAGGTGCTGAAAGAAGCAAGAGAGATGCAGAAAGAGGAAATACAGTTACAGAAAGAGGCAAGCGGGGTGCAGAAGGAGGGAAGAGAAGTGCAAAAATAAGCAACAGAGGTTCAGAAAGAAGCAAGAGAAATGCAGAAAGAAGCAACAGAGATGCAGAAAGAGACAAGGGGGTACATAAAGATGCAAGAGAGGTGCAGAAAGAGGCAAGACGGGTGCTGAAGGAGGCAAGAAAACTGCTGAAAGAGGCAAGAGAGGTGCTGAAAGAGGCAAGAGAGGTGCAGAAAGAGGGAAGAAGGGTGCAGAAGGAGGCAAGAAAAGTGCAGAAAGAAGCAAGAGAGGTGCAGAAAGAGGTAAGAGGGTGCAGAAAGCGGCAAGAGGGGTGCAGAAAGAAGCAAGAGAACTCCAGAATGAGGCAAGAGAGGTGCAGAAAGAGGAAATACAGTTACAGAAAGAGGGAAGCAGGGTGCAGAAAGAGGGAAGAGAAGTACAAAAATAAGCAACAGAGGTGCAGAAAGAGGCAAGAGAAATGCATAAAGAAGCAACAGAGGTGCAGAAAGAGGCAAGAGGGGTGCAGAAAGGCAAGAGAAGTGCAGAAAGAAGCAATAGAGGTGCACAATGAGGAAAGAGAACTGCAGAATGAGGCAAGGGAGGTACAGAAAGAAGAAAGACAGGTGCAGAAAGAGGGAAGAGGGGTATAGAAAGAGGCAAGAGAAGTGCAGATAAAAGCAACAGAGGGACAGAAGGATGCAAGAGAAATGGACAAAGAAGCAACAGACGTGCAGAAGAAGCAACAGACGTGCAGAAAGAAGCAACAAAGGTGCAGAAAGAGGAAAGAGGGGTGCAGAAAGGCAAAAGGGGTGCATAAAGAAGCAAGAGAGGTGCAGAAAGAGGCAAGAGAGGTGCTGAAAGAGGCAAGAGAGGTACAAAAAGAAGGAAGAGGGGTGTAGAAGGAGGCAAGAAAAGTGCAGAAAGAAGCAAGAGAGGTGCAGAAAGAGGAAATACAGTTACAGAAAGAGGGAAGCGGGTGCAGAAAGAGGGAAGAGAAGTGCAAAAATAAGCAACAGAGGTGAAGAAAGAGGCAAGAGAAATACAGAAAGAAGCAACAGAGGTGCAGAAAGAGGCAAGAGGTGTGCAGAAAGAGGCAAGAGAAGTGAAGAAAGAAGCAATAGAGGTGCATAATGAGGAAAGAGAATTGCAGGTACAGAAAGAGGGAAGAGGGGTATAGAAAGAGGCTAGAGAAGTGCAGATAGAAGCAACAGAGGGACAAAGATGCAAGAGAAATGGACAAAGAAGCAACAGACGTGCAGAAAGTAGCAACAAAGGCGCAGAAAGAGGAAATACAGTTACAGAAAGAGGCAAGCGGGGTGCAGAAGGAGGGAAGAGAAGTGCAAAAATAAGCAACAGAGGTTCAGAAAGAGACAAGGGGGGTACAGAAAGAAGCAAGAGAGGTGCAGAAAGAGGCAAGACAGGTGCTGAAAGAGGCAAGAAAACTGCTGAAAGAGGCAAGAGAGGTGCTGAAAGAGGCAAGAAAGGTGCAGAAAGAGGGAAGAAGGGTGCAGAAGGAGGCAAGAAAAGTGCAGAAAGAAGCAAGAGAGGTGCAGAAAGAGGCAAGAGGGGTGCAGAAAGAGGCAAGAGGGGTGCAGAAAGAGGGAAGAGGGGTGCATAAAGAGGCAAGAGGGGTGCAGAAAGAAACAAGAGAACTCCAGAATGTGGCAAGAGAGGTGCAGAAAGAGGAAATACAGTTACAGAAAGAGGGAAGCGGGGTGCAGAAAGAGGGAAGAGAAGTACAAAAATAAGCAACAGAGGTGCAGAAAGAGGCAAGAGAAATGCTGAAAGAAGCAACAGAGGTGCAGAAAGAGACAAGGGGGTACAGAAAGAGGCAAGAGAAGTGCAGAAAGAAGCAATAGAGGTGCAGAAAGAGGCAAAAGAACTGCAGAAAGAGGGAAGCGAGGTGCAGAAAGAGGCAGGACAGGTGCAGAAAGAGGGAAGAGGGGTGCAGAAAGAGGGGTGAAGAAAGAGGCAAGAGGGGTGCAGAGAGAAGCAAAAGAGGTGCAGAAAGAAGCAAGCAAAGTGCAGAGAGAACCAACAGAGGTGCAGAAAGAGGCAAGAGGGGTGCAGAAAGAGGCAAGAGAGGTGCAGAAAGAGGGAAGAGGGGTGCTGAAAGAGGCAAGAGGGGTGCAGAAAGAAGTAAGAGAGTTCAGAAAGAGGCAAGAGAGGTGCATAAAGAAGCAAGTGAGGTGCAGAAAGAGGCAAGAGCGGTGCAGAAAGAAGAGAGTGAGGTGCAGAAAGAGGCAAGAGAAGTGCAGAAAGAAGCAAGTGAGGTGCAGAAAGAGGGAAGAAGGGTGCAGAAAGAGGCTAGAGGGATGCAGAAAGAGGCAAGAGGGGTGGAGAAAGAAACAAGAGAGCTGCAGTATGAGGCAAGAGACGTGCTGAAAGAGTCAAGACAGTTACAGAAAAAGGAAGAGGGGTGCAGAAAGAGGCAAAAGAAGTGCAAAAAGAAGCCACAGAGGTTCAGAAAGAGGCAAGAGAAATGCAGAAAGAAGCAACAGAGGTGCAGAAAGAGGCAAGAGGGGTACAGAAAGAGGCAAGAGAAGTGCAGAAAGAAGCAATAGAGGTGCAGAAAGAGGCAGGACAGGTGCAAATAGAGGGAAGAGGGGTGCAGAAAGAGGGGTGCAGAAAGAAGCAAGAGAGGTGCAGAAAGAGGGAAGAGGGGTGCAGAAAGGCAAAAGGGGTGCATAAAGAAGCAAGAGAGGTGCAGAAAGAGGCAAGAGAGGTGCTGAAAGAGGCAAGAGAGGTACAAAAAGAAGGAAGAGGGGTGTAGAAGGAGGCAAGAAAAGTGCAGAAAGAAGCAAGAGAGGTGCAGAAAGAGGAAATACAGTTACAGAAAGAGGGAAGCGGGTGCAGAAAGAGGGAAGAGAAGTGCAAAAATAAGCAACAGAGGTGCAGAAAGAGGCAAGAGAAATACAGAAAGAAGCAACAGAGGTGCAGAAAGAGGCAAGAGGTGTGCAGAAAGAGGCAAGAGAAGTGCAGAAAGAAGCAATAGAGGTGCATAATGAGGAAAAAGAATTGCAGGTACAGAAAGAGGGAAGAGGGGTATAGAAAGAGGCTAGAGAAGTGCAGATAGAAGCAACAGAGGGACAAAGATGCAAGAGAAATGGCCAAAGAAGCAACAGACGTGCAGAAAGTAGCAACAAAGGCGCAGAAAGAGGAAATACAGTTACAGAAAGAGGCAAGCGGGGTGCAGAAGGAGGGAAGAGAAGTGCAAAAATAAGCAACAGAGGTTCAGAAAGAGGCAAGAGAAATGCAGAAAGAAGCAACAGAGGTTCAGAAAGAGACAAGGGGGGTACAGAAAGAAGCAAGAGAGGTGCAGAAAGAGGCAAGACAGGTGCTGAAAGAGGCAAGAAAACTGCTGAAAGAGGCAACAGAGGTGCTGAAAGAGGCAAGAAAGGTGCAGAAAGAGGGAAGAAGGGTGCAGAAGGAGGCAAGAAAAGTGCAGAAAGAAGCAAGAGAGGTGCAGAAAGAGGTAAGAGGGGTGCAGAAAGAGGCATGAGGGGTGCAGAAAGAGGGAAGAGGGGTGCATAAAGAGGCAAGAGGGGTGCAGAAAGAAGCAAGAGAACTCCAGAATGAGGCAAGAGAGGTGCAGAAAGAGGAAATACAGTTACAGAAAGAGGGAAGCGGGTGCAGAAGGAGGGAAGAGAAGTGCAAAAATAAGCAACAGAGGTTCAGAAAGAGGCAAGAGAAATGCTGAAAGAAGCAACAGAGGTGCAGAAAGAGACAAGGGGGTACAGAAAGAGGCAAGAGAAGTGCAGAAAGAAGCAATAGAGGTGCAGAAAGAGGCAGGAAGGAAGCAAATAGAGGGAAGAGAGGTGCAGAAAGAGGAAAGAGGGTGCAGAAAGAAGCAAGAGAGGTTCAGAAAGAGGGAAGAGGGGTGCAGAAAGAGGCAAAAGGGGTGCATAAAGAAGCAAGAGAGGTGCAGAAAGAGGCAAGAGAGGTGCTGAAAGAGGCAAGAGAGGTATAGAAAGAGGGAATAGGGGTGCAGCAGGAGGCAAGAAAAGTACAGAAAGAAGCAAGAGAGGTGCATAAAGAGTGAAGAGGGGAGCAGAAAGAGGCAAGAGCGGTGCAGAAAGAGGGAGGAGTGGTGCAGAAAGAGGCAAGAGGGGTGCAGAAAGAAGCAAGAGAACTGCAGAATGAGGCAAGAGAGGTACAGAAAGAGGAAATACAGTTACAGAAAGAGGGAAGCGGGGTGCAGAAAGAGGGAAGAGAAGTGCAAAAATAAGCAACAGAGGTGCAGAAAGAGGGAAGAGGGGTGCAGAAAGAGGCAAGAGGGATACAGAAAGAGGCAAGAGGGGTTCAGAAAGAAGCAAGAGAACTGCAGAATGAGGCAAGAGAGGTGCAGAAAGAGTCAAGACAGTTACAGAAAGAGGAAGAGGGGTGCAGAAAGAGGCAAAAGAAGTGCAAAAAGAAGCAGCAGAGGTTCAGAAAGAGGCAAGAGAAATGCAGAAAGAAGCAACAGAGGTGCAGAAAGATGCAGGAAGGGTGCAAATAGAGGGAAGAGGGGTGAGGAAAGAGGGGTGCAGAAAGGAGCAAGAGAGGTGCACAAAGAGGGAAGAGGTGTGCAGAAAGAGGCAAAAGGGGTGCATAAAGAAGCAAGAGAGGTGCAGAAAGAGGCAAGAGAGGTGCTGAAAGAGGCAAGAGAGGTGCAGGAAGAGGGAAGAGGGGTGCAGAAAGAGGCAAGAGGGGTGCAGAAAGAGGGAAGAGAAGTGCAAAAATAAGCAACAGAGGTGCAGAAAGAGGGAAGAGGGGTGCAGAAAGAGGGAAGAGGGGTGCAGAAAGAGGCAAGAGGGGTGCAGAAAGAGGGAAGAGGGGTACAGAAATAGGCAAGAGTGGTGCAGAAAGCAAGAAAACTGCAGAATGAGGCAAGAGAGGTGCAGAAAGAGGAAATACAGTTACAGAAAGAGGGAAGTGGGGTGCAGAAAGAGGGAAGAGAAATGCCAAAATAAGCAACAGAGGTGCAGAAAGAGGCAGGAAGGGTGCAAATAGAGGGAAGAGGGGTGAGGAAAGAGGGGTGCAGAAAGGAGCAAGAGAGGTGCACAAAGAGGGAAGAGGTGTGCAGAAAGAGGCAAAAGGGGTGCATAAAGAAGCAAGAGAGGTGCAGAAAGAGGCAAGAGAGGTGCTGAAAGAGGCAAGAGAGGTGCAGAAAGAGGGAAGAGGGCTGCAGAAAGAGGCAAGAGGGGTGCAGAAAGAGGGAAGAGGGGTACAGAAATAGGCAAGAGTGTTGCAGAAAGAAGCAAGAAAACTGCAGAATGAGGCAAGAGAGGTGCAGAAAGAGGAAATACAGTTACAGAAAGAGGGAAGCGGGGTGCAGAAAGAGGGAAGAGAAGTGCAAAAATAAGCAACAGAGGTGCAGAAAGAGGCAAGAGAAATGCTGAAAGAAGCAACAGAGGTGCAGAAAGAGACAAGGGGGGTACAGAAAGAGGCAAGAGAATTGCAGAAAGAAGCAATAGAGGTGCAGGAAGAGGCAGGAAGGAAGCAAATAGAGGGAAGAGAGGTGCAGAAAGAGGAACGAGGGGTGCAGAAAGAAGCAAGAGAGGTTCAGGAAGAGGGGTGCAGAAAGAGTCAAAAGGGGTGCATAAAGAAGCAAGAGAGGTGCAGAAAGAGGCAAGAGGTGCTGAAAGAGGCAAGAGAGGTGTAGAAAGAGGGAATAGGGGTGCAGCAGGAGGCAAGAAAAGTACAGAAAGAAGCAAGAGAGGTGCAGATAGAGGGAAGAGGGGTGCAGAAAGAGGCAAGAGCGGTGCAGAAAGAGGGAGGAGTGGTGCAGAAAGAGGGAAAAGGGGTGCAGAAAGAAGCAAGAGAACTGCAGAATGAGGCAAGAGAGGTACAGAAAGAGGAAATACAGTTACAGAAAGAGGGAAGCGGGGTGCAGAAAGAGGGAAGAGAAGTGCAAAAATAAGCAACAGAGGTGCAGAAAGAGGGAAGAGGGGTGCAGAAAGAGGCAAGAGGGATACAGAAAGAGGAAGAGGGGTGCAGAAAGAGGCAAAAGAAGTGCAAAAAGAAGCAGCAGAGGTTCAGAAAGAGGCAAGAGAAATGCAGAAAGAAGCAACAGAGGTGCAGAAAGAGGCAGGAAGGGTGCAAATAGAGGGAAGAGGGGTGAGGAAAGAGGGGTGCAGAAAGGCGCAAGAGAGGTGCACAAAGAGGGAAGAGGTGTGCAGAAAGAGGCAAAAGGGGTGCATAAAGAAGCAAGAGAGGTGCAGAAAGAGGCAATAGAGGTGCTGAAAGAGGCAAGAGAGGTGCAGAAAGAGGGAAGAGGGGTGCAGAAAGAGGCAAGAGGGGTGCAGAAAGACAGAAGAGGGGTACAGAAATAGGCAAGAGTGGTGCAGAAAGCAAGAAAACTGCAGAATGAGGCAAGAGAGGTGCAGAAAGAGGAAATACAGTTACAGAAAGAGGGAAGTGGGGTGCAGAAAGAGGGAAGAGAAATGCAAAAATAAGCAACAGAGGTGCAGAAAGAGGCAGGAAGGGTGCAAATAGAGGGAAGAGGGGTGAGGAAAGAGGGGTGCAGAAAGGAGCAAGAGAGGTGCACAAAGAGGGAAGAGGTGTGCAGAAAGAGGCAAAAGGGGTGCATAAAGAAGCAAGAGAGGTGCAGAAAGAGGCAAGAGAGGTGCTGAAAGAGGCAAGAGAGGTGCAGAAAGAGGGAAGAGGGGTGCAGAAAGAGGCAATAGGGGTGCAGAAAGAGGGAAGAGGTGTACAGAAATAGGCAAGAGTGGTGCATAAAGAAGCAAGAAAACTGCAGAATGAGGCAAGAGAGGTGCAGAAAGAGGAAATACAGTTACAGAAAGAGGGAAGTGGGGTGCAGAAAGAGGGAAGAGGGGTATAGAAAGCGGCAAGAGAAGTGCAGATAGAAGCAACAGAGGGACAGAAAGATGCAAGAGAAATGGACAAAGAAGCAAGAGACGTGCAGAAAGAAGCAACAAAGGTGCAGAAAGAGGAACGAGTGGTGCAGAAAGAGGCAAGAGAAGTGCAGAAAGAGGCAATAGAGGTACAGAAAGAGGTAAAAGAACTGCATAAAGAAGGATGAGAGGTGCAGAAAGAGGCAGGACAGGTGTAGAAAGAGCGAGGATGCATGCAGAAAGAGGCAAGAGGGGTGCAGAAAGAAACAAGTGAAGTGCAGAGAGAACCAACAGAGGTGCAGAAAGAGGCAAGATGGGTGCAGAAACAGGCAAGAGAAGTTCAGAAAGAACCAATAGAGGTGCAGAAAGAGGCAATAGAACTGCAGAAAGAGGGAAGAATGGTGCAGAAAGAGGCAAGAGGGGTGCAGAAAGAAGGAAGAGCGGTGCAGAAAGAGGCAGGAGGGGTGCAGAAAGAGGCAAGGGGATGCAGAAAGAGGGAAGAGGGGTGCAGAAAGAAGCAAGAACTGCAGAATGAGGCAAGAGGGGAGCAAAAAGAGGTAACAGAATTGCAGACAGATGCATTAGAGGTTCAGAAAGAGGGAAGAGGGGTGCAGAAAGAGTCAAAAGGGTGCAGAAAGAGGGAAGAGGGGTACAGAAATAGGCAAGAGTGGTGCAGAAAGAAGCAAGAAAACTGCAGAATGAGGCAAGAGAGGTGCAGAAAGAGGAAATACTGTTACAGAAAGAGGGAAGCGGGGTGCAGAAAGAGGGAAGAGAAATGCAAAAATAAGCAACAGAGGTGCAGAAAGAGGCAAGAGAGATACAGAAAGAAGCAACAGAGGTGCAGAAAGAGGCAAAAGGTGTGCAGAAAGAGCCAAGAGAAGTGCATAAAGAAGCAATAGAGGTGCATAATGAGGAAAGAGAACTGCAGGTACAGAAAGAGGGAAGAGGGGTATAGAAAGAGGCAAGAGAAGTGCAGATAGAAGCAACAGAGGGACAGAAAGATGCAAGAGAAATGGACAAAGAAGCAAGAGACGTGCAGAAAGAAGCAACAAAGGTGCAGAAAGAGGAACGAGTGGTGCAGAAAGAGGCAAGAGAAGTGCAGAAAGAGGCAATAGAGGTACAGAAAGAGGTAAAAGAACTGCATAAAGAAGGAAGAGAGGTGCAGAAAGAGGCAGGACAGGCGTAGAAAGAGCGAGGATGCGTGCAGAAAGAGGGAAGAGGGGTGCAGAAAGAGGCAAGAGTTGTGTAGAGAGAAGCAAAAGAGGTGCAGAAAGAAACAAGCGAAGTGCAGAGAGAACCAACAGAGGTGCAGAAAGAGGCAAGATGGGTGCAGAAACAGGCAAGAGAAGTTCAGAAAGAACCAATAGAACTGCAGAAAGAGGGAAGAATGGTGCAGAAAGAGGCAAGAGGGGTGCAGAAAGAAAGAAGAGGGGTGCAGAAAGAGGCAGGAGGGGTGCAGAAAGAGGCAAGGCGGTGCAGAAAGAGGGAATAGGGGTGCAGAAGGAGGCAAGAGGGGTTCAGAAAGAAGCAAGAGAACTGCAGAATGAGGCAAGAGGGGTGCAACAAGAGGTAACAGAATTGCAGACCGATGCATTAGAGGTGCAGAAAGAGGGAAGAGGGGTGCAGAAAGAGTCAAAAGGGGTGCAGAAAGAAGCAAGAGAGGTGCAGAAAGAGGCAGGATAGAGGCTGAAAGAGTCAAGAGAGGTGCAGAAAGAGTGAAGAGGGGTGCAGAAAGGTGGAAGAGGGGTGCAGAAAGAGGCAAGAGAGGTGCAGAAAGAGGCAAGAAGGGTGCAGAAAGAGGGAAGAGGGGTGCAGAAAGAGGCAAGACAGTTACAGAAAGAGGGAAGTGGGTGCATAAAGAGAGAAGAGAAGTGCAAAAAGAAGCAACAGAGGTGCAGAAAGAGGGAAGAGGGGTATAGAAAGAGGCAAGAGAAGTGCAGATAGAAGCAACAGAGGGACAGAAAGATGCAAGAGAAATGGACAAAGAAGCAAGAGACGTGCAGAAAGAAGCAACAAAGGTGCAGAAAGAGGAACGAGTGGTGCAGAAAGAGGCAAGAGAAGTGCAGAAAGAGGCAATAGAGGTACAGAAAGAGGTAAAAGAACTGCATAAAGAAGGATGAGAGGTGCAGAAAGAGGCAGGACAGGTGTAGAAAGAGCGAGGATGCATGCAGAAAGAGGCAAGAGGGGTGCAGAAAGAGGCAAGAGTTGTGTAGAGAGAAGAAAAAGAGGTGCAGAAAGAAACAAGTGAAGTGTAGAGAGAACCAACAGAGGTGCAGAAAGAGGCAAGATGGGTGCAGAAACAGGCAAGAGAAGTTCAGAAAGAACCAATAGAGGTGCAGAAAGAGGCAATAGAACTGCAGAAAGAGGGAAGAATGGTGCAGAAAGAGGCAAGAGGGGTGCAGAAAGAAGGAAGAGCGGTGCAGAAAGAGGCAGGAGGGGTGCAGAAAGAGGCAAGGGGATGCAGAAAGAGGGAAGAGGGGTGCAGAAGGAGGCAAGAGGGGTGCAGAAAGAAGCAAGAACTGCAGAATGAGGCAAGAGGGGTGCAAAAAGAGGTAACAGAATTGCAGACAGATGCATTAGAGGTTCAGAAATAGGGAAGAGGGGTGCAGAAAGAGTCAAAAGGGGTGCAGAAAGAGGGAAGAGGGGTACAGAAATAGGCAAGAGTGGTGCAGAAAGAAGCAAGAAAACTGCAGAATGAGGCAAGAGAGGTGCAGAAAGAGGAAATACAGTTACAGAAAGAGGGAAGCGGGGTGCAGAAAGAGGGAAGAGAAATGCAAAAATAAGCAACAGAGGTGCAGAAAGAGGCAAGAGAGATACAGAAAGAAGCAACAGAGGTGCAGAAAGAGGCAAAAGGTGTGCAGAAAGAGCCAAGAGAAGTGCAGAAAGAAGCAATAGAGGTGCATAATGAGGAAAGAGAACTGCAGGTACAGAAAGAGGGAAGAGGGGTATAGAAAGAGGCAAGAGAAGTGCAGATAGAAGCAACAGAGGGACAGAAAGATGCAAGAGAAATGGACAAAGAAGCAAGAGACGTGCAGAAAGAAGCAACAAAGGTGCAGAAAGAGGAACGAGTGGTGCAGAAAGAGGCAAAGAGAAGTGCAGAAAGAGGCAATAGAGGTACAGAAAGAGGTAAAAGAACTGCATAAAGAAGGAAGAGAGGTGCAGAAAGAGGCAGGACAGGCGTAGAAAGAGCGAGGATGCGTGCAGAAAGAGGGAAGAGGGGTGCAGAAAGAGGCAAGAGTTGTGTAGAGAGAAGCAAAAGAGGTGCAGAAAGAAACAAGCGAAGTGCAGAGAGAACCAACAGAGGTGCAGAAAGAGGCAAGATGGGTGCAGAAACAGGCAAGAGAAGTTCAGAAAGAACCAATAGAACTGCAGAAAGATGGAAAAATGGACAAGAAAGAGGCAAGAGGGGTGCAGAAAGAAAGAAGAGGGGTGCAGAAAGAGGCAGGAGGGGTGCAGAAAGAGGCAAGGGGGTGCAGAAAGAGGGAATAGGGGTGCAGAAGGAGGCAAGAGGGGTGCAGAAAGAAGCAAGAGAACTGCAGAATGAGGCAAGAGGGGTGCAAAAAGAGGTAACAGAATTGCAGACCGATGCATTAGAGGTGCAGAAAGAGGGAAGAGGGGTGCAGAAAGAGTCAAAAGGGGTGCAGAAAGAAGCAAGAGAGGTGCAGAAAGAGGCAGGATAGAGGCTGAAAGAGTGAAGAGAGGTGCAGAAAGAGTGAAGAGGGGTGCAGAAAGAGGGAAGAGGGGTGCAGAAAGAGGCAAGAGAGGTGCATAAAGAGGCAAGAAAACTGCAGAATGAGGCAAGAGAGGTGCAGAAAGAGGCAAGACAGTTACAGAAAGAGGGAAGTGGGTACATAAAGAGAGAAGAGAAGAGAAGAGAAGTGCAAAAAGAAGCAACAGAGGTGCAGAAAGAGGCAAGAGAAATACAGAAAGAAGCAATAGAGGTGCAGAAAGAGGCAAAAGAACTGCAGAAAGAGGGAAGAGAGGTGCAGAAAGAGGCAAGAGAAGTGCAGAAAGAAGCAATAGAGGTGCAGAAAGAGGCAAAAGAACTGCAGAAAGAGGGAAGAGAGGTGCAGAAAGAGGCAGGACAGGTTCAGAAAGAGGGAGGAAGCATCCAGAAAGAGGGAAGAGGGGTGCAGAAAGAGGCAAGAGGGATGCAGAGAGAATCAAAAGAGGTGCAGAAAGAAACAACGAAGTGCAGAGAGAACCAACAGATATGCAGAAAGAGGCAAGAGTGGTGCAGAATGAGGCAAGAGGTGTGCAAAAAGAGGTAACAGAATTGCAGACAGATGCATTAGAGGTGCAGAAAGAGGGAAGAGGGGTGCAGAAAGAGTCAAAAGGGGTGCAGAAAGAAGCAAGTGAGGTGCAGAAAAAGGCAGGATAGAGGCTGTCAAGAGAGATGCAGAAAGAGTGAAGAGGGGTGCAGAAAGAGGGAAGAGGGGTACAGAAAGAGGCAAGAGAGGTGCAGAAAGAGGCAAGAAGGGTGCAAATAGAGGGAAGAGGGGTGAGGAAAGAGGGGTGCAGAAAGGAGCAAGAGAGGTGCACAGAGAGGGAAGATATGTGCAGAAAGAGGCAAAAGGGGTGCATAAAGAAGCAAGAGAGGTGCTGAAAGAGGCAAGAGAGGTGCAGAAAGAGGGAAGAGGGGTGCAGAAAGAGGCAAGAGGGGTGCAGACAGAGGGAAGATGGGTACAGAAATAGGCAAGAGTGGTGCAGAAAGAAGCAAGAAAACTGCAGAATGACGCAAGAGAGGTGCAGAAAGAGGAAATACTGTTACAGAAAGAGGGAAGCGGGTGCAGAAAGAGGGAAGCGAAATGCAAAAAAAAGCAACAGAGGTGCAGAAAGAAGACAAGAGAGATACAGAAAGAAGCAACAGAGGTGCAGAAAGAGGCAAAAGGTGTGCAGAACGAGCCAAGAGAAGTGCAGAAAGAAGCAATAGAGGTGCATAATGAGGAAAGAGAACTGCAGGAACAGAAAGAGGGAAGAGGGGTATAGAAAGAGGCAAGAGAAGTGCAGATAGAAGCAATAGAGGGACAGAAAGATGCAAGAGAAATGGACAAAGAAGCAAGAGACGTGCAGAAAGAAGCAACAAAGGTGCAGAAAGAGGAACGAGTGGTGCAGAAAGAGGCAAGAGAAGTGCAGAAAGAGGCAATAGAGGTACAGAAAGAGGTAAAAAAACTGCATAAAGAAGGAAGAGAGGTGCAGAAAGAGGCAGGACAGGTGTAGAAAGAGCAAGGATGCGTGCAGAAAGAGGGAAGAGGGGTGCAGAAAGAGGCAAGAGTTGTGTAGAGAGAAGCAAAAGAGGTGCAGAAAGAAACGAGCGAAGTGCAGAGAGAACCAACAGAGGTGCAGAAAGAGGGAAGAATGGTGCAGAAAGAGGCAAGAGGGGTGCAGAAAGAGGCAGGAGGGGTGCAGAAAGAGGCAGGAGGGGTGCAGAAAGAGGCAAGGGGGTGCAGAAAGAGGGAAGAGGGGTGCAGAAGGAGGCAAGAGGGGTGCAGAAAGAAGCAAGAGAACTGCAGAATGAGGCAGGAGGGGTGCAAAAAGAGGAAACAGAATTGCAGACAGATGCATTAGAGGTGCAGAAAGAGGGAAGAGGGGTGCAGAAAGACTCAAAAGGGGTGCAGAAAGAAGCAAGAGAGGTGCAGAAAGAGGCAGGATAGAGGCTGAAAGAGTCAAGAGGTGCAGAGAGAGAGTAAAGAGGGGTGCAGAAAGAGGGAAGAGGGGTGCAGAAAGAGGCAAGAGAGGTACAGAAAGAGGCAAGAAGGGTGCAGAAAGAGGGAAGAGGGGTGCAGAAAGAGGCAAGAGGGGTGCAGAAAGAAGCAAGAAAACTGCAGAATGAGGCAAGAGAGGTGCAGAAAGAGGCAAGAGGGGTGCAGAAAGAAGCAATAGAGGTGCAGAAAGAGGCAAAAGAACTGCAGAAAGAGGGAAGAGAGGTGCAGAAAGAGGCAAGAGAAGTGCAAAAAGAAGCAACAGAGGTGCAGAAAGAGGCAAGCGAAATGCAGAAAGAAGCAAGAGGGGTGCAAAAAGAGGTAACAGAATTGCAGACCGATGCATTAGAGGTGCAGAAAGAGGGAAGAGGGGTGCAGAAAGAGTCAAAAGGGGTGCAGAAAGAAGCAAGAGAGGTGCAGAAAGAGGCAGGATAGAGGCTGAAAGAGTGAAGAGAGGTGCAGAAAGAGTGAAGAGGGGTGCAGAAAGAGGGAAGAGGGGTGCAGAAAGAGGCAAGAGAGGTGCAGAAAGAGGCAAGAAAACTGCAGAATGAGGCAAGAGAGGTGCAGAAAGAGGCAAGACAGTTACAGAAAGAGGGAAGTGGGTGCATAAAGAGAGAAGAGAAGTGCAAAAAGAAGCAACAGAGGTGCAGAAAGAGGCAAGAGAAATACAGAAAGAAGCAAAAGAGGTGCAGAAAGAGGCAAAAGAACTGCAGAAAGAGGGAAGAGAGGTGCAGAAAGAGGCAAGAGAAGTGCAGAAAGAAGCAATAGAGGTGCAGAAAGAGGCAAAAGAACTGCAGAAAGAGGGAAGAGAGGTGCAGAAAGAGGCAGGACAGGTACAGAAAGAGGGAGGAAGCATGCAGAAAGAGGGAAGAGGGGTACAGAAAGAGGCAAGAGGGATGCAGAGAGAATCAAAAGAGGTGCAGAAAGAAACAACGAAGTGCAGAGAGAACCAACAGAGATGCAGAAAGAGGCAAGAGTGGTGCAGAATGAGGCAAGAGGGGTGCAAAAAGAGGTAACAGAACTGCAGACAGATGCATTAGAGGTGCAGAAAGAGGGAAGAGGGGTGCAGAAAGAGTCAAAAGGGGTGCAGAAAGAAGCAAGTGAGGTGCAGAAAAAGGCAGGATAGAGGCTGAGTCAAGAGAGATGCAGAAAGAGTGAAGAGGGGTGCAGAAAGAGGGAAGAGGGGTACAGAAAGAGGCAAGAGAGGTGCAGAAAGAGGCAAGAAGGGTGCAAATAGAGGGAAGAGGGGTGAGGAAAGAGGGGTGCAGAAAGGAGCAAGAGAGGTGCACAGAGAGGGAAGATGTGTGCAGAAAGAGGCAAAAGGGGTGCATAAAGAAGCAAGAGAGGTGCACATAGAGGCAAGAGAGGTGCTGAAAGAGGCAAGAGAGGTGCAGAAAGAGGGATGAGGGGTGCAGAAAGAGGCAAGAGGGGTGCAGACAGAGGGAAGATGGGTACAGAAATAGGCAAGAGTGGTGCAGAAAGAAGCAAGGAAACTGCAGAATGACGCAAGAGAGGTGCAGAAAGAGGAAATACAGTTACAGAAAGAGGGAAGCGGGGTGCAGAAAGAGGGAAGAGAAATGCAAAAATAAGCAACAGATGTGCAGAAAGAGGCAAGAGAGATACAGAAAGAAGCAACAGAGGTGCAGAAAGAGGCAAAGGGTGTGCAGAAAGAGCCAAGAGAAGTGCAGAAAGAAGCAATAGAGGTGCATAATGAGGAAAGAGAACTGCAGGTACAGAAAGAGGGAAGAGGGGTATAGAAAGAGGCAAGAGAAGTGCAGATAGAAGCAATAGAGGGACAGAAAGATGCAAGAGAAATGGACAAAGAAGCAAGAGACGTGCAGGAAGAAGCAACAAAGGTGCAGAAAGAGGAACGAGTGGTGCAGAAAGAGGCAATAGAAGTGCAGAAAGAAGCAATAGAGGTACAGAAAGAGGTAAAAGAACTGCATAAAGAAGGAAGAGAGGTGCAGAAAGAGGCAGGACAGGTGTAGAAAGAGCAAGGATGCGTGCGGAAAGAGGGAAGAGGGGTGCAGAAAGAGGCAAGAGTTGTGTAGAAAGAAGCAAAAGAGGTGCAGAAAGAAACAAGTGAAGTGCAGAGAGAACCAACAGAGGTGCAGAAAGAGGGAAGAATGGTGCAGAAAGAGGCAAGAGGGGTGCAGAAAGAAGGAAGAGGGGTGCAGAAAGAGGCAGGAGGGGTGCAGAAAGAGGCAAGGGGGTGCAGAAAGAGGGAAGAGGGGTGCAGAAGGAGGCAAGAGGGGTGCAGAAAGAAGCAAGAGAACTGCAGAATGAGGCAAGAGGGGTGCAAAAAGAGGAAACAGAATTGCAGACAGATGCATTAGAGGTGCAGAAAGAGGGAAGAGGGGTGCAGAAAGAGTCAAGGGGTGCAGAAAGAAGCAAGAGAGGTGCAGAAAGAGGCAGGATAGAGGCTGAAAGAGTCAAGAGAGGTGCAGAGAGAGTAAAGAGGGGTGCAGAAAGAGGGAAGAGGGGTGCAGAAAGAGGCAATAGAGGTGCAAAAAGAGGCAAGACAGGTACAGAAAGAGGCAAGATAGGTGCAAAAAGAGGCAAGAGGGGTACAGAAATAAGCAAGAAAACTGCAGAATGAAGCAAGAGAGGTGCAGAAAGAGGCAAGAGGGGTGCAGAAAGAAGCAATAGAGGTGCAGAAAGAGGCAAAAGAACTGCAGAAAGAGGGAAGAGAGGTGCAGAAAGAGGCAAGAGAAGTGCAAAAAGAAGCAACAGAGGTGCAGAAAGAGGCAAGCGAAATGCAGAAATAAGCAATAGAGGTGCAGAAAGAGGCAAAAGAACTGCAGAAAGAGTGAAGAGAGGTGCAGAAAGAGGCAAGAGAAGTGCAGAAAGAAGCAATAGAGGTGCAGAAAGAGGCAAAAGAACTGCAGAAAGAGGGAAGAGAGGTGCAGAAAGAGGCAGGACAGGTGCAGAAAGAGGGAGGAAGCATGCAGAAAGAGGGAAGAGGGGTGCAGAAAGAGGCAAGAGGGATGCAGAGAGAATCAAAAGAGGTGCAGAAAGAAACAATGAAGTGCAGAGAGAACCAACAGAGATGCAGAAAGAGGCAAGAGTGGTGCAGAAAGAGGCAAGAGAAGTTCAGAAAGAAGCAATAGAGGTGCGGAAAGAGGCAATAGCACTGCAGAAAGAGGCAAGAGAGGTGCAGAAAAAGGGAAGCGGGGTGCAGAAAGAGGCAAGAGGGGTGCAGAAAGAATCAAGAGATTTCAGAAAGAGGCAAGAGAGGTGCAGAAAGAAGCAAGTGGGGTGCAGAAAGATGCAAGAGAGGTGCAGAAAGAAAAGAGTGAGGTGCAGAAAGAGGGAAGAGAAGTGCAGAAAGAGGGAAGAGGGGTGCAGAACGGCGCAAGAGAATTGGAGAAAGAAGCAACAGAGGTGCAGGAAGAGGCAAGAGAACAGCAGAAAGAGGCAAGAGAGGTGAGAAGGTGCAGAAAGAGGCAAGAGGGGTGCAGAAAGAAGCAAGAAGGTGCAGAAAGAGGGAAGATGGGTGCAGAAAGAGGCAAGAGGAGTGCAGAAAGAAGCAAGTAAGGTGCATAAAGAGGCAAGAGAGTTGCTGAAAGAGGCAAGAGAGATACAGAAAGAGGGAAGAGGGGTGCAGAACGAGGCAAGAGAAGTGCAGAAAGAAGCAACAGAGTTGCAGAAAGAGGCAAGAGACCTGCAGAATGAGGCAAGAGAGGTGCAGAAAGTGGCAAGACTGGCGCAGAAAGAGGGAAGAGAAGTGCAGAAAGAGGCAAGAGAAGTGCAGAAAAAAGCAACAAAGGTGCAGAAAGAGGCAAGAGGGGGTGCTGAAAGAAGAAAGAGAGCTGCAGAAAGAAGGAATAGGGGTGAAGAAAAAGGCAAGGGAGGTGCAGAAAGATGCATGGGGAAGTGCAGAAAGAAGCAAGCGAGGTGCAGAAAGAGGCAAGAGAAGTGAGAAAGAGGCAAGAGAGGTGCAGAAAAAGGCAAGAGAGGTGCAGAAAGAGGGAAGAGTGTGCTGAAGGAGGCAAGAGAAGTGCAGAAAGAAGCAAGAGAGATGCAGAAAGAGGCAAGAGAGGTGCAGAAGAAAAAAGCAAGAGAGATGCAGAAAGAAGCAAGAGAGGTGCAGAAGGAAGGGAGGTGCAGAGAGCAGAAGAGATGTGCATAAAGAGGCAAGAGAAGTGCAGAAATAGGAAGAAAGGTGCAGAAAGAAGAAAGATAAATGCAGAAAAATGTAAGAGAGGTGCAGAAAGAAGCAAGAGTGGTTTGCGCACCATTAGTACCAATTTAACAACCACATTTAGCATTAAGTAACAGGTGACCGTTCCAGCTTTGCAAATGGCCTTCCACCATGCTGTAGCACTTGTTGCTGCATTTTTGGTAACGTTTGAACTGTTTGAGGTAGAAACACGTGTTTTTTTCTTCAAATCAGCAGGTTATGCAGCAGATGATGGATTATGTGGCAAATGCAGAAAATGTTTAATAATGCGAAAACCGCTATGGCCGAACAGTTGCATAATTCCTGTCGGCCTTCTCATACTTCTGACTAGGTCCAGAAGTGCTCCTCAATGGTTTCTTCTTTTTTTGTGTCTCATTGAGTTTATAGTTTAGCTTCAATGGAAACAAGGAAGACTAAAACTGAGGTTACCACTCCACAACACAGACTATCATTCCACATAATTACTCTCCATAACACATAATCCCACTCTACATAATTCCTATACACTAAATACCACATACTTTCTATCCACATAATTTCATTGCACAATTTACCACATAATTCCACTACACACAATGTACATCCACCCCACTCCAAAAAACATTAGTAAAATACTTTTACAATTACAACGCCAATAGCTCTAACTCTCGAAAATGCGAGACCTATTGCACTGCAAATGCTGCTTTAACTAGTAGTTGCGTTTGCAGAGTGTTGGAGAAAGGGGGCTGGCCTCCTACCAGTGCTCAGGAATTCCGTTGCGTAGGACTTACAGGAGGCACCAGGAGGTCTTCTTGGCCCCCAAAGTCCCTCAGGAGTAAAGTGGACTTCATCCCTCAACCAGTAGTGTGCCAGGAGGCACGTTTGCAGAGTGATGGACAAAGGGGGCATGGCCTCCAAAGACCTCTTAGCAATCCCACTGTGTGGGACTTACTGGAAGTAACAGATGGAGGAGTTTGCCCCCAAGGAAATCCTTGGGGGCCAACTACCCCTCCTACCTATTACCTTCAGTAAGACTCACACAGCAGGATTGCTAAGTTCTGATAGCAGGCCACGCCCCCTTTGCCCACCACTCTGCAAACGTGCTTCCTGGCATGCTTTTGGTTAGGGAATGAAGTCCCCTTCGCTGCTGGTTGTCCTTAGGGGCCAACTAGCCTACCTTTTACCTCCAGTAAGCACCAAGCAGTGGGATTGCTGAAAAGTGGTGGCAGGCCACTCCTCCTTTCTCCACCACTCTGCAAATGCACCTCCTGGCATGCTCTGGGTTGGGGATGAAGTCCCCTTACCTCTTGATGGTCCCTGAGGGCCAACTAGCCCTCCTATTACTTCCAGTAAGCCCCACACAGCTGGATTTCTGAGAGGTAGTCAGAGGCCACGCCCACTTTTTACACCACTTTGCAAATGCAGCTCCTGGCGCACTGCTGGTGGTGGTCCCTGGGGCAGTGTGGGGGTGCACCAATTAATTTAACAAAGCCCCGGGGAGGTGGCAGTCCTGGGGCTTGAGGGGCCCGCGAGGTCCCCCGCCCACAATTAATTAAAGCCCCGGGAGGTGGCGGACCCTAGGGCAGCGTGCAGGGGCAGGTGCCCCCCCACTCAATTTTTTTTAAAAAGCCCCAGGGAGCTGGCGGTCCCCGGGGCTGCGGTGGGCCCGCATTGCCCCCGCATATCATTAGCATAGCCCTGGGGAGATAGGTGTTTCTAACCTGCCCCTTTTCAAATTTTTTCACCTTTTTGGCTGCCAACACTTCCTGGTTGGAACTGTTGGCAACCAATCAGATTCCAAGGATCGGGAGGGTTTGCGGATCCTTCGCGCCCATATATAGGTATCTGTAAATATTTAAATTTCTCAGGAAGTACTGAACGGATTTACACCATTTAACAAAAGAGTCGCTTTCTGAACCAAGAGCTACCTTTTTGCCAAATTTGGTGTAATTCCGTTCCGCAGTTCGGGCTGTAGCCTTGTCTAAAGTTTCCAGTGGAAATTAACATGGAGATAACACATTTTGTGGCCCCCTGTTTTCTTGGCCCCCTCTTTACGAATCACCCGGAAACTTTTAAGACAGGAGCTGACAAGAACGCCCCATTAATTTTGAAAATTTTGCGAGGATTCGTCAAACGGCGCCAAAGATGTTGGCAAATCAAAAAATGCTTTTCCTATGGAAACTAGGTCCAAACTATAACTACCTACTGGTGACCGCCAGTAGGTAATATATATATATATATATATCCCACACACTCCTTTTCCAGGAAAAGAGGTTGCAGATGCAGTTTCCAAATGCATTTATTTTTCAATTCATTCCAGGTTGAAAGTCCAAACCAAGGCGTTTCATTCTCACTGAGAACTTGATCACGGTATGATACCGTGATCAAGTTCTCAGTGAGAACTAAACGCGTCAATTTGGACTTTCAACCTGGAATGAATTGAAAAATAAATGCATTTGGAAACTGCATCTGCGAGTGCGACTCTTTTCCTGGAAAAGGAATGTGTGGGATGTTTATTCGCCGTGGCTCAGCCTTGAGATTTGCACCGGTTTTGAAGCACCAAGGGTTCTAGCGATTGTGAGCCAGCATAGGAGGATATATATATATATATATATATATATATATATATATATATATATATATATATATATATATATATTTCCGTCGGCACTCGGATTCTCCTCCAAAACACGGACCACAAAGTAAGTTCTTAAAGATTTATTAGGATGACGCCATAACGCGTTTCAGCACACAGAGAGCCTTGATCACATGACATTGTTGCAGTGATTTTTTTTCATTTTTTAAAGTGACATGGTGCTTACGTGTACAGACTAGAAGTGAAATCCGGTATAGCAAGGGAAGCAATACTTAGCTTGTAGTTTACATGGTAAATTCATATACGCTTGGCTAAAATCTATCACAATTGTACTTTTTGCCTAATATCAGTTTACGTCAACAGTTGCAATAGGTGAATACAGATAAATACATAAATAGATAAATACATAAATGTATAAATAATCTATTTTCTGTAATATTACTAAAAACTGTTGACTTAACATCATGTTACCATATAGCATATGTATATATTTTGTTTTCTGATTATTGGACTCAACATGACAATCTGTTAGATACCTTATTTAAAATAATGATGTGCAAAAATAGGCAATGTGCAAAATGTTTGTGTGCCATGGTACTAATAGTTAATTAGATCTACCTTCCCTATTGTAATACCAAAATTAAAGTGCTAATAATGCAAGTGAATATAAGTGCTAAGTGCTGTGCTAGTAATTAAAACAAAAAGAAGAGATATTGTCTCTCTTGTGATTCAATCCGCATATTGATCGTATCTACTCATATTATCGAAGTCATAATATGTTATTGACTTATGTCTTGATGGATTTTGGGTTGAATAACCATACTAGCTGCCATAAGTCTTGGTTTAAATATCATAGGATCCCTTTTTCGATATTTATCGTTATATAGATATCATTATTTGCCTTGATGGAACCTCGTATCTGTGAATAATGTTTTTTTGCTCAAATGCAGTGAAGAGTAATGTTAGCAGCTGTTCTAAATATACAATAGAAACGTCACATATGTATAAATATTAAATATTTAATTATAACTATATAGATACATAAATATATAAATATATAAATATCATAAAACATCCAATATAAAACTTAAAACCCTGTTGCATTCGTGATTACTGGTGCTGGTTGTTACATATATCTTCCTAGAGGCAGGTGTATAAATCCTCAGTGATGTTAATCCCCCCTGGATGTTTTGAATCCATTTCCAGGATATATCTAGTTTCTAACTTGCGTAACTTTGCTTCCCTGTTGCCCCCTCTTCTGCTTGAAGGAACAGAGTCTATAAGGAAGTATTTTAATTCCTGACTCCTCGAGTTGTGGTGTTCCTTAAAGTATCTGGCCACAGGGTATGTGTTGTCCTGGTTGTTAATAGCTCTAATGTGTTGCAATACTCGTTTATGGGCCTGGAGTTTCGTACTTCCAACGTATTGTAAGCCGCAAGGACAAACTAGGACATAAATCACATATTCGGTTTTGCAAGTTAGAAGTTTGCTGATCTTATATTTTTTGGGGCTGAAAGGGGTTGTGTAAGTTGTTGTATTGATCCCCTGTTGACAGGCTTTACACGTTTTGCATTTGAAAAACCCCATATGGGTTTTTAGCCAGCTGCAGCTTTCAATTACCTCTGGGCTTGTTTTAACAAGTTTGACTCTCATAGAGGGTGCCCTGTTATAAGTAATCGAGACATTCTTGGGCAAGGTGGTTCCGATTACTGGGTCATCTAATACCAGGGGCCAATTGTGTGTAATGATATTGTGTAGTTCCTTATCTTATTTACTAAATTCCATGATTATCCTAAACTCTTGTTGTTTGGCTATTTTAGAGGTATCGCATTGCTCTTGCTTATTTGCTGTTCTTTTGTATTTATCTTCAATCAACTCTAATCTATTGGGAATCATGGATTTTGCTATGGCGCCCTCGATGGTCCTAAGTGAGTAACCCCTGTCTCGGAACCTAGCTTTGCTCTCTTCTTGTGCCTGTTTAAGAGTTATTTGATCACTATTTACTCTCCTAAGTCTTAGCATTTCCCCATAGGGGATGCTATTTATCAGGTGTCTCGGGTGGGCGCTGCTGGCATGTAGGGTCGCATTGCCCGCTGTCTTTTTTCGGTAAAGTTTAGTTTCAATCTTGTTGTTTTGAATGTACACCTGCATGTCTAGGAAATTGACTCTGTCTGCGCTGATTGTAGCTGTGAAGTGTAAATTCAATGTATTCTCATTAATTGAATTTAGGAACTCTTGCGCTTCTTGATGTGTGCCCTTCCATACTACAAAGAGGTCGTCGATGTAACGAAGCCATACTTTAATATTGTTTTGCATGTAGTCTGTATGTTTGACTTTGAGTACCAGCTCCTCCCACCAGCCCATGTGTAAGCATGCATAGCTGGGGGAGAAGCTGTCACCCATGGCTACTCATCTAGTCTGTTTAAACAGCATATTATTAAACATAAAGACATTGTTGTCTAGACAGTATGTAACCATTTCAATTAGCATTTGACTGTGCTGTGTTAGATACTCTGCTCTTTTAGACAAGTAGTGTTTTAGTGCATTAATACCATCGCTATGTCTGATACTTGTATATAGTGATGTAACATCAAGCGCAATCAATAAATAGTCCCTTTGCCGGATACAATCTTTCAATTTGTTTAAAAAGTCACTAGTATCACGAACATATGAAGGTAAAACTTGGACATGTCCTTGTAAAAAATAGTCTACATATTGTGACGTATGTTCTAAAAGTCCATCACGTGCCGATATAATAGGCCTCCCTGGTGGTTTGCGAGAGTCCTTATGAATTTTTGGACTAAAGTAGATTGAGGGAGTTACTGGATGATCGTTCCTCAGAAATGTATACTCGTCACTGGTTATCAGTTCTTTAGTCTTCCAAGATGTAAGTTTGGTATAGTATGTTTTGTAGATTTGCTTCAGATCTGACCCATTACTTTTGATGTAGCATGATTGATCATTCAATTGAGACAAAGCCTCTTTAGTGTAGTCCTCTTAGGCCCAAATTACAATATTGCCACCTTTGTCAGCATTTCTAATGACAATAGATGTGTCGCTTTCAAGTCTGTTCATCAGCGTATGGTATGCAATGTTGTGTTGGTTGTATTTTCTCTTGGTTTTTAGGACTTTGTGATTCAACTGTTTGATCTGGGCATTAATCTGTTCATTAAAGATGTCGATAGAGTCTCGTGCACTTATTGGATTGAATGTAGATTTTGCTTTAAATGGTGTTGGTATCATTGGTTCTCTGGACGTGGTTGTATCTAGGATCCCCACTATACATTAGTCTGACATGTTTTCTTGTGTGCTAGGTGTGAGAAGTTGGCCTGGCATATGCTGTCCACTAATTATAGTGGGCACCTTGCACCAGTCCAAACAACCCCTTATTGGAGATAGGTTAAAGACAACCTTATTGAAAGCTATCCTAGTGGTAGCTATGGAGAGCAGCCTTCAGGCTAAGTCTTGAAGGAATGTAAAGCAGCTTGTTTTACCAGTCTATAATCTCTTGAGTGACCAAATGAAAGAGCACCACACCAGGTATATATTCAAAATATATGTATTTATTGCTAAACACACCCCTCTAGTCTCTTTATGAGGCTAGAGTTCGAAGTACATAAGTTATAAGTTATTAAATCACAGTAATAGCACAAATACACGTTTGGGCCCTAGGGGCGTACCAAACCATATACCAATAAAGTGGTATGCGAACCACGACTGAACTAGACACTAGGCCTAGAGCCTCTAGAAGTGCTTGGACCACAAGGAACCACCCAAGGTAGTGACACAGGGGACCCACGGGAGCCGCGTGCAGTGTAAATACACAACCGCGATACGCCGTTGACTTCTATGGAGAAAGTCGGGATCGGGAAAATAGAGAAAAGGGACACTTAAAAGAGGACTAGGACAAAACCCTTTGAGATCTAGGACTTTGAAGAGTCTCTACCCACGGGAGCACCGGAGTACTCGTGTTACCTCACCCAGGGAAGCCGGGTGCATAGGTGCCTTTCGGGGTCGGGTTTCGTCGTCGATTCGAATGGCGATCTGCTGCAAAGTGCTGCTGGCGGCCAAGAGAAAAGTGTCCGGGTGGATCCAAGAGTGGATCGGAGTTCTGGTGAACCTGAAAGCAGAGGGGACAGAGTCTGGGTCACTAGCCAGTGACCAGGAAGGCGATGGACAGATGCCCACCGATGTCGAGTGCTTCAGGTGCGTTGACGGTCGTCTTGACTCTTCAGCCACGAGGTCCAGGAGGCGTTGTCGGCGACCAGGAGCAGGATTCGGGCTGGTACACGATGTCTGTCGAGTGCTGAGGTGTCGGCGACCGGATTGGACCCAACAAGCCTTGGCAACGGCAAGTCTCGGTGAAGATGTAGATCGTCGATGGTGCAGACCAGCAAGGTCTGTGGAACTCATCCAGTGAGGGTAAGTGAGGGCAGGCCTGGAGCAACCAGGATGCCAAGTAAGAAAAGGATTGGCCTTCATTAAGGGCTACTAGCCAACAGGCTAGCGACCGCCAAGGAGCCTCGTGACGCCGCACGTGGAGCTGGCTTACAGGACACTCGTGGAGTGGGGGCCAGTGATCTTCGGTGCAGGTGGTGCTGGAGGCTAGGGCTACTCGGAGCCCAAAGCACGACTTCTTGGGAGACCCAGAAGATGATGCACTTGCAAATGTGCTCGGTGTCCAGGGGTCATGGTCTCAAGTCACCCACGATAGCCACGGGCCTCAGCTTTGCTGGGGACTCAGGGTAGCCTCGGGGAAGTCTGAGAATCCACCTCTGGTGATGCGATGACTTCGGCGTCCGACGGGAGCTTCAGAAATGCGAACCGGACAGATGCTTCTTTTGTGCCTGCCAAGCAGGGGAGTCACTCCTTGACCCCAAGGGAGATTCTTCAGTCCTCTAATCTTGTCGTAGAGCGTCGAAGGTCCAGGATTCAGTTTCAGAGTTTCGTCCAGGTATAATCTAAAGTCCTAAGGACTGGGTTCCTACCTTTATTCTAAAAATAGGGGTTGGACTACTCTGTGGCCCCACCTATGGGTGGGTCAGGGCAGAGGGGTGGCTACACCCCTTTCCCTTTGTCCAGTTCGCGCCAAAGCAGGGGCTGCAAGCCCCTGATCCGGTTTGAACTGGGGTATGCACAGGGACACCAAATGTGCCCCCAGTGCAGGACTTCAAAGCACCCGAAAGTGCTCCCGCCCAGCCCCAATACACATTATCCTGTCTGGGGAGGTGGTCACACCTCCCTGGGACAGGAAACCTATTGTCCAGGCCTCCCCTGCCGGAGTTTCGTCCAGCAGCAGGAGGCCAGACTCGTGTCTGTGGCAGCAGCATCCATTTTGTGATGCCAGGGCTCTGGAAAGAAGTTACCGGACTCGTCAGAGTTAACATGTCTTTCCCTCTAGAAGGGTGGAATGCTACCCCCGCCACCAGGATTGGCGGGGGGTAGTATTCCAAGATGTTTGACACCAAACACGACATGTTTAGGTGCAGCCATTCCAAAGTTAGCATTTTACCGCGAGGATATAATGCGCTTAAGAGTATATGGTCAGGCTGCACTACAAACAGCATCAGAGATGGTCTCCGAACGCTGCAGAGGGGCCCTGCTCATGCAGGGGCACCCTCTCACATAGGAACCATGCACTCTGCCTTTAGGATTGATAAGGCCTGCCTTAGGAGTGACTTATAGGTTTATATGTGTGTAGTGTATTTCGTGATATAGGTAACCTATATCACAGTAAGGGGTGCATGCACCACCTTACCCAGGCTGCAGTAGCAGACCTGTGGTGTCAGTTTGGATGGCCTTCCAGGGGTGGCATAATACATGCTGCAGCCCCTGGCAGGCCTCTAAGGTACCTATGCCCTTGGTACATAGTATACCATATACTAGGGACTTATAAGGGCACTCCAGATCCCAATCAGTGATGTGCCTAAGGCACATGGAAACCATTTTAGAGAGGAAGCAGCTAGGCTGGGGTTCTGATTAGCAGGGCCCCAGCCAGACTAATGTCGAAAAACAGTGAAGCATCAGCAAAAAGTGGGGGTACCCATGTGAAGCAGATCCTACTCTCCTACACAACCCCCCCAAACGTAGGGACATTAAACTAACCTTGCCCAGTTAAGTCTTCATGTTCTAAGTGGAAATACCTAGAGAGTCCATCTGCATTCGCATGGTTACTCCCAGGCCTATGTTCCACTGTAAAGTCCATCCCCTGTAGGAAATGGACCACCTAAGCAGTTTGGGGTTTTCACCCTTCATTTGTTTTAGCCATAAGAGGGGCTTATGGTCTGTCTGAACCAGGAAGTGTGTACCAAACAAGTATGGCCTCAACTTCTTCAGAGCCCAGACCACAGCAAAGGCCTCCCTCTCTATGGCTGACCAACGTTTCTCTCTAGGGGTCAGCCTTCTGCTAATAAAAGCTACTGGCTGATCCTGACCTTCTTCATTCAATTGTGACAGTACAGCCCCTACCCCCAATTCAGATGCATCAGTTTGAACAATGAACTTCTTGGAGTAATCAGGACTCTGCAGAATTGGAGCAGTGCACATGGCCTGCTTGAGGTCATCAAATGCCTTTTGACAGCTAACTGTCCACTGAACCTTTTTGGGCATTTTCTTAGAAGTTAAGTCATTCAAGGGTGTCACTATTGATCCATACCCCTTGACAAATCTCCTATAGTACCCAGTCAGGCCTAAGAAGGCTCTCACCTGAGGCTGGGTAGTGGGAGCAGTCCAGTCCATGATGGTCTGGATCTTGCTCTGCAAAGGTTGAACCTGGCCTCCACCCACAAGGTGGCCCAGGTACACAACCTGACTCTGCCCTATCTGGCACTTAGTGGCCTTGATAGTCAGGCCTGCCTTTTGCAGGGCCTGTAAAACATTCCTGAGGTGGACCAGGTGATCCTCCCAGGTGGAGCTAAAGACAGCAATATCATCTAGATAAGCTGCACTATAGGCTTCCAGTCCTGTGAGAACTGTATTCACCAACCTCTGGAAAGTGGCAGGTGCATTCTTCAGACCAAAGGGCATTACCACAAATTGATAATGCCCACTAGGGGTTGAGAATGCTGTTTTGGGCTTTGCAGTATCAGCTAGTCTGATCTGCCAGTAGCCAGCTGTTAGGTCAAATGTGCTGAGATATTTGGCAGAGGCCAAAGTATCTATGAGCTCATCTGCCCTGGGTATTGGATGGGCATCAGTCCTAGTGACTGCATTGAGACCCCTGTAGTCTACACAGAACCTCATCTCTCTCTTTCCACCACTGGTGTGAGGTTTCGGTACAAGGACTACTGGACTAGCCCAAGGGCTATCTGAGGGTTCAATAACTCCCAATTCCAACATTTTCTGGACTTCAGTCCTGATACAGTCCCTGACATGGTCAGGTTGCCTATAAATCTTGTTTTTAATAGGCAGACTGTCCCCAGTGTCCACTTCATGAGTGCACCAGGTGGTCTGACTGGGTGTCAGTGAAAACATATGTCGAAACTGATTGAGGACTTGCCTGCAATCAGTTTGTTGCTGGGTAGTGAGGCTGCCTGCCAAGGCTACACCATCAACTGACCCATCGTCAGGGTTCTGTGAGAGCAGGTCAGGGAGTGGGTCACTCTCTTCCTCCTGCCCTTCATCAGTAGCCATGAGCAAGCCCATGTCTGCCCTGTCCACATATGGTTTTAACCTGTTGACATGGAGAACCCTGTGGGGACTCCTGGGTGTTCCTAGGTCTACTAAATAAGTGACCTCACCCTTCTGCTCAACAATAGTGTGGGGTCCACTCCATTTATCTTGGAGAGCTGCTGGGGCCACTGGCTCCAACACCCACACCTTCTGTCCTGGCTGGTAAACAGTCAAAACAGCCTTTTGGTCATGCCAGGCCTTCTGAAGTTCCTGGCTAGCCTCAAGGTTTTTGGTTGCCTTTTTCATGTACTCAGCCATCCTGGAGCGGAGACCAAGTACATAGTCCACTATATCTTGCTTTGGGGGCTTGAGAGGTAACTCCCATCCTTCCTTCACCAAGCACAGTGGACCCCTCACAGGGTGGCCAAACAGAAGTTCAAAAGGGCTGTAACCAACCCCCTTCTGAGGCACCTCCCTATATGCGAATAAAAGGCAGGGCAAGAGTATGTCCCATCTACGCCTAAGCTTTTCTGGGAGCCCTTTAATCATGCCCTTCAAGGTTTTGTTGAATCTCTCAACTAAACCATTGCATTGTGGGTGATAGGGTGTGGTGAACTTATAAGTCACGCCACACTCCTTCCACATTGCTTTTAAGTACCCAGACATGAAGTTAGCACCCCTGTCTGATACTACCTCCTTAGGAAAGCCCACTCTTGAGAAGATTCCCAGGAGGGCCCTTGCCACCACAGGTGCTGTAGTGGTCCTGAGGGGAATAGCTTATGGGTACCTGGTGGCATGATCCACTACCACCAGGATAAACCTGTGCCCAGAGGCTGTTTGGGGATCCATGGGACCAACAATGTCTATCCCTACCCTTTCAAAGGGCACCCCACCACAGGTAGTGGTATCAGGGGGCCTTTGTAGTGCCACCTGCTTTGCCACTGGCTTGGCAGGTTACACAGGAGCGACAAAACTCCTTACTGTCTTCAGACATGTGGGGCCAGTGAAAGTGAGGGACAATTCTGTCCCAAGTCTTGTTCTGGCCCAGGTGACCTGCTAAGGGAATATCATGGGCTAGGGTCAATAGGAAGCCCCTGAACTTCAAAGGTATTACCAACCTCCTGGTAGCACCAGGCTTGGGGTCTCTACTCTCTGAGTACAGGAGTCCATCATCCCAATACACTGTATGGGGACCACTAGCTTTCCCAGCAGCCTCAGCAGCAGCTTGCTGTCTGAGGGGTTCAAGGGAAGGGCAGCTCTGCTGCTCCTGGCTCAGATCTGCCCTAGAAGGTCCCCCTGTCCCCAAGAACTCAACCTGGTCAGGTTCAAGTTCCTCTGGGACAGTTCCTTCTTCAGGGCTGAGATCATCCCCCTCAAGGGACTGATCTTCCTCCTGAGCCAAGGGGAAGGCACTGCCTTAACCCTACTACTCCTCCTCTTGGAAGGCACTTGGTCCATTCTTCCAGAATCCAAGGCCTGTTCAGTGCTAGACATTTTGGCTTGTGACCTGGTCACAGCAAACACATCTGCAGGGATCCCCAGCATTTCTGCATGGGTCCTGAGCTCCACTTCTGCCCAAGCTGAAGTCTCTAAGTCATTGCCAAGCAAGCATTCGACTGGTAGGTTTGCACTTACCACAACCTTCTTAAGGCCAGTTACCCCTCCCCAGGAGAAGTTAACAACTGCCAGAGTATGGTCTGTTCTGACATTGCTAGCATTGGTCACTTGGTACATCTCACCAAGCATAACTTGCCCAGGTAGCACAAGGTCTTGTGTCACCATTGTGACACTTGCCCCTGTGTCCCTAAATGCCAAAGCCTCACGTCCATTAATTAAAGGCTGTTGTCTGTACTTGCCCAGATTACTGGGACTCACAGTGGAGGTCACATCCATGCCTCCATCACAGACTAACACAGCCTGAGTCAGTTCTCTGACTAAGTCAGAGCCCAACTCAGTTCCCAGGGTGAACCCTACTAAACCCTTTGCTGGAGCACTTCCACCAACTGTACTAGGGGGAACAGGTGCCTTAGGGGCATTGGTGGGTGCTGGACTGGAGTCTTTGGACTTGGTGCAATCACTGGTCCAGTGGGTCTTTTGCTTACAGACCTTGCACCATGGTTTTCTTTGGCCCTTACCTTTGGTAGACTGTGAATCCCCACCAGAAGAAGATTTTTGGGGGCCTGATGAAGACTTTTGATCTTTACCCTTCTCCCCACCCTTGTCAGAGTTTTTAGCATCTTGCTTCTTGGTTCCCCCACCTTGGTTCTGTACCTTCTGCTTCACCCTGGTTCTGACCCATTTGTCTGCCTTCTTTCCCAATTCTTGGGGAGAGGTCAGATCAGAGTCTACCAGGTATTGATGCAACAGCTGATTTTGACAGTTATTAAGAATCTGCTCCCTCATTATCAGATTGTACAATCCTGAGAAGTCACACACCTTACTGCCCATCAACCAGCCTTCCAGAGCCTTGGCAGAACAATCCACATAGTCTACCCAGTCTTGAGTCTGTGCTTTTGGGTGTCTCTGAACTTCAACCTGTACTGTTCAGTGGTTAGGCCAAACCCATCAATAAGAGCACTCTTCAAGACCTTGTAATTATCAGCATCCTCCTTTCTAACAGTGAGGAGCTTATCTCTACCTTTGTCAGCAAAGGAGAGCCACAAGATTGCTGCCCACTGCTCCTGAGGGACCTTCTGTACTTTACAGGCCCTCTCTTAGGCAGTTATCCATTTGTGGATATCATCCCCACTCTGGTAGGGAGGGACAATCTTGCTCAGGTTCCTATGGTCATAGGACCTTTCCCTGTCTCTAGGGACATGGCTGCCACCATGGGACTCTAGTCCCAACTTTCTTCTCTCTCTAAGGAGATCTAGGGATTCCCTATCTAAAGCCAATTGCTTTGTTCTGATCTCCAGCTGAGTTTCTTCATACTGGACCAGTCGGTCTCTCCTCTCATGAGAGGATTCCCTCCTGTGAGATGAGACAGAGCTCCCTATAGAGGTGCCAGAGTGGTTAGACTCCTGAGAAGGAGATCTAGACTTCTTGGGCACACTCTTAATCCTTCCTGGGGGGACAAAGAGGGCATCATCTTGATCATCCTCATCATCATCCACAGGAGGGATTGGGTTTTCCAGGTCAGGGTCATTGTCACCCTCCTGGCCAGTTTCAGAGGGGGGGCTTGGGGTATTGGTACCCCTAGCGTCCTCCTCTTCTCCTGCCCCACCCTCAGCTCCTACCCCTTCAGTCCCTACAGGCTTACTAAGGTCATAAGCCACCAACAGCTCTTTGAGGTGTTGGGTGGTGGGGCTTTGGCCTGTCCTTATTTTTCTCAAGTTACATAAAGCTCTCAATTCCAAGAATGGGAGTGTATCATACTTGGAGGGTGGAAGCTCAATGGCTTCCTGCAAGGATTCTTTGGATCCTGCCCTTAAAGACATTACTAGTGTGGTGTGGTGTATGCACTACCTACTCTAGTGTGGCCTACTAAACTCTCTTGAGTTGTAGAAAGGGTTGTGCTATCCCTTAACACACAACTCTAAGTTCAGTAGAACTTACTGTATTCTAAGCTTAAATTATATGTACCTTAGGTACCTTTAGTGGTTTTCAGTTGATCAATTCAATTGAGATTATCTGGTAAAACAATAGCAAGCTGGAATCCCACACGCTGCACACCAATGTGAGAAGTTGGCCTAGCATATGCTGTCCACTAATTATAGTGGGCACCTTGCACCAGTCCAAACAACCCCTTATTGGAGATAGGTTAAAGACAACCTTATTGAAAGCTATCCTAGTGGTAGCTATGGAGAGCAGCCTTCAGGCTAAGTCTTGAAGGAATGTAAAGCAGCTTGTTTTACCAGTCTATAATCTCTTGAGTGACCAAATGAAAGAGCACCACACCAGGTATATATTCAAAATATATGTATTTATTGCTAAACACACCCCTCTAGTCTCTTTATGAGGCTAGAGTTCGAAGTACATAAGTTATAAGTTATTAAATCACAGTAATAGCACAAATACACGTTTGGGCCCTAGGGGCGTACCAAACCATATACCAATAAAGTGGTATGCGAACCACGACTGAACTAGACACTAGGCCTAGAGCCTCTAGAAGTGCTTGGACCACAAGGAACCACCCAAGGGACCCACGGGAGCCGCGTGCAGTGTAAATACACAACCGCGATACGCCGTTGACTTCTATGGAGAAAGTCGGGATCGGGAAAATAGAGAAAAGGGACACTTAAAAGAGGACTAGGACAAAACCCTTTGAGATCTAGGACTTTGAAGAGTCTCTACCCACGGGAGCACCGGAGTACTCGTGTTACCTCACCCAGGGAAGCCGGGTGCATAGGTGCCTTTCAGGGTCGGGTTTCGTCGTCGATTCGAATGGCGATCTGCTGCAAAGTGCTGCTGGCGGCCAAGAGAAAAGTGTCCGGGTGGATCCAAGAGTGGATCGGAGTTCTGGTGAACCTGAAAGCAGAGGGGACAGAGTCTGGGTCACTAGCCAGTGACCAGGAAGGCGATGGACAGATGCCCACCGATGTTGAGTGCTTCAGGTGCGTTGACAGTCGCCTTGACTCTTCAGCCATGAGGTCCAGGAGGCGTTGTCGGTGACCAGGAGCAGGATTCGGGCTGGTACACGATGTCTGTCGAGTGCTGAGGTGTCGGCGACCGGATTGGACCCAACAAGCCTTGGCAACGGCAAGTCTCGGTGAAGATGTAGATCGTCAATGATGCAGACCAGCAAAGTCTGTGGAACTCACCCAGCGAGGGTAAGTGAGGGCAGGCCTGGAGCAACCAGGATGCCAAGTAAGAAAAGTATTGGCCTTCGTTAAGGGCTACTAGCCAACGGGCTAGCGACCGCGAAGGAGCCTCGTGACGCCGCACGTGGAGCTGGCTTACAGGACACTCGTGGAGTGGGGGCCAGTGATCTTCGGTGCAGGTGGTGCTGGAGGCTAGGGCTACTCGGAGCCCAAAGCACGATTTCTTGGGAGACCCAGAAGATGATGCACTTGCAAATGTGCTTGGTGTCCAGGGGTCATGGTCTCAAGTCACCCACGATAGCCACGGGCCTCAGCTTTGCTGGGGACTCAGGGTAGCCTTGGGGAAGTCTGAGAATCCACCTCTGGTGATGCGATGACTTCGGCGTCCAACGGGAGCTTCAGAAATGCGAACCGGACAGATGCTTCTTTGGTGCCTGCCAAGCAGGGGAGTCACTCCTTGACCCCAAGGGAGATTCTTCAGTCCTCTAATCTTGTCGTAGAGCGTCGAAGGTCCAGGATTCAGTTTCAGAGTTTCATCCAGGTATAATCTAAAGTCCTAAGGACTGGGTTCCTACCTTTATTCTAAAAATAGGGGTTGGACTACTCTGTGGCCCCACCTATGGGTGGGTCAGGGCAGAGGGGTGGCTACACCCCTTTCCCTTTGTCCAGTTCGCGCCAAAGCAGGGGCTGCAAGCCCCTGATCCGGTTTGAACTGGGGTATGCACAGGGACACCAAATGTGCCCCCAGTGCACGACTTCAAAGCACCCGAAAGTGCTCCCGCCCAGCCCCAATACACATTATCCTGTCTGGGGAGGTGGTCACACCTCCCTGGGACAGGAAACCTATTGTCCAGGCCTCCCCTGCCGGAGTTTCGTCCAGCAGCAGGAGGCCAGACTCGTGTCTGTGGCAGCAGCATCCATTTTGTGATGCCAGGGCTCTGGAAAGAAGTTACCGGACTCGTCAGAGTTAACATGTCTTTCCCTCTAGAAGGGTGGAATGCTACCCCCGCCGCCAGGATTGGCGGGGGGTAGTATTCCAAGATGTTTGACACCAAACACGACATGTTTAGGTGCAGCCATTCCAAAGTTAGCATTTTACCGCGAGGATATAATGCGCTTAAGAGTATATGGTCAGGCTGCACTACAAACAGCATCAGAGATGGTCTCCGAACGCTGCAGAGGGGCCCTGCTCATGCAGGGGCACCCTCTCACATAGGAACCATGCACTCTGCCTTTAGGATTGATAAGGCCTGCCTTAGGAGTGACTTATAGGTTTATATGTGTGTATGTATTTCGTGATATAGGTAACCTATATCACAGTAAGGGGTGCATGCACCACCTTACCCAGGCTGCAGTAGCAGACCTGTGGTGTCAGTTTGGATGGCCTTCCAGGGGTGGCATAATACATGCTGCAGCCCCTGGCAGGCCTCTGAGGTACCTATGCCCTTGGTACATAGTATACCATATACTAGGGACTTATAAGGGCACTCCAGATCCCAATCAGTGATGTGCCTAAGGCACATGGAAACCATTTTAGAGAGGAAGCAGCTAGGCTGGGGTTCTGATTAGCAGGGCCCCAGCCAGACTAATGTCGAAAAACAGTGAAGCATCAGCAAAAAGTGGGGGTACCCATGTGAAGCAGATCCTACTCTCCTACACTAGGTATATGGCCCTCTGACCATAGATCCTGTAGATCCAATAGTAGTGGCATATCGTTGTCTAATGTATTGGTGGATGTTAGACCTGGCATCCTTGGCGTGGGTCTCCCTTCCATTTTTTCGTAATGCCTCCACTGTTGCCGATATGTTTTTGCTGGACTAGATGCTCATGGGCACTTTGCCGCTGCTAATCAGTGCCAAAGTGCAAGTGCTCCCTATCGTTAATTGATATATGTATTAGTGACTCCATGATTGGATGTTTGGTTTACTTGTCAGTCCCTAGTACAGTGCACTCAGGGTGCCCAGGGCTTGTAAATCCAATGCCGCTGGTGGGCTTGCAGCACTGGTTGTGCCACCCACAGAAGCGGCTCGTAAAATGTGTCTCAGGCCTGCCATCGCAGAGCCTGTGTGCAGCCTAGGGCTGCCATGTCGACTTGGTGAGTACACCCACTTACCAGTCCCTAAACCTTCCCTTTTACTGCATGTTGGTCACCCCTAAAGTAGGCCCTAGGGCAGGGTGCATTGTAAGTATAAGGTAGGACATGCCCTGGTGTGTGTGGCATGTCCTAATAGTGAATTACAGCCATTTTCGTTTTTCACTATTGCAAGGCTACCTGCTCCCCATAGGCCAGAATGGGCAGACTGACTATTACACCTTATAGTCAGAACTGACCCAGGGAACATGGTAGAAAAACGAATTTAGTATGCCTGAACTCAGGATGATAAAATACATCTTTCAGTGAAGTTGGTTTTAACATTCTGTGTTTGAAAATACCACTTTTAGAAAGTGGGTATTTTCTTGCCTAACTATCCAAGCCTGCCTCTGCTAGGTTGTGTATTCCTTGTCTGGAGATTGAGTGACAGGGGCTGGGGGTGGCTACAGGAGACAGGGTGAGTCAGCGCAGGGCTGAATAGAGAGATCTGCATCCAGAGTGGAGGGAGGAGTTGCACCTGGGTCTGAATAGGGCTGTGCCTGCCTTCCACAATGCTGGCTCCACCTCCTGCCGGGCGGCTGAGCACTCTGCCCCACATTCTGAAAGGAAAGAAGGAGTCAGAAAAACAAAGTGCTCCAGAACTGACCAGAACTGGTTTTGGACTAGGCAGAGGCCTCTCTGCCTCCAGAGAACAAAGAGAATCAGGGTATAAGAGGGGCACCCAGACCCCAGGAAATTAGATCACTTTTGGGAACAAGAAGAAACCTTTGCTGAGGAGCGGAACCAAGAAGAAACTGAGGAGAAACTATCCCTAAGCCTGAAGTGCTGCTTGGGGGATTGGCCTGCAGTGGTTTGCCTGACTGCCAAAGAAAGGAGAAAGGAACTTTTGCTTTGCTGTGACTTTCATCAACTTGTGAAGGATCTCCAAGGGCTTGGAAGAGAGCTTGCCCCTTGACCGAAGTCCCAGGACCATTGGACTTCACCCCCTTTGTGAATTGCTGCTGGAAACTCTGTTTCAGTGGCTACAGAGGTAGGGAGCTGTGACCGACTCTCACGATCGACTCGGTGTCCTGTAAGCACCGCATCGAAGCACCGTCTCGCCCTGCAACGCCCGGCCCTGGTCTCACCGACTCCGTCAACGAGCCGCTGCCTGCACCGCATCGAGGGACAACGCGTCCTGCAATGCTTCGCTACGCCGAATCGAACTGGTCCGACCGACACGGTCACTCTTGCTGAGTTCGAGTCCTGTGACCGCACCGGAGTTGGGTACCGCTCGCACGCTTTGCGACGCACCGCCCGACTCGCCCCGCTGTCCGGACTGATCGACGCCAGCTCCTGAATCCGGCTCCATCGCCGCACCGCAACCTGCCAGCACCGCATCGAAGCACCGTCTCACCCTACAACGCACGGCCCTGGTCTCACCGACTCCGTCTCGACGACGTCAACGAGCCGCTGCCTGCACCGCATCGAGGGACAACGCGTCCTGCAACGCTTCCATTTTTGTATCGCGACCGCGACGAACAGCCATCCGGCTCGCACACCCGTGCCTGCCGCTTCAAGTAAAAGGTACTGTGACCGAGTCTGTCTACGCTGTGTTGGCCCGTCTCGACGCGGTCAGCTGGATTTGTTAGACTCTGTTTGTTCTCAACATCGCCGTAGCCGGAGGAGGCTACTGACTCGCACAGAACCTTGAATTAAGCCTTTTTGATCAGAACTAAGCATTCTTAACAGTATTGTGGATTATTTTTGTCGTTTATGGTCTTGTGATAAATCTATATAAAGTATACCTATTTTTATAAATATATAACCTGTGTGGTGTCCATTTGTAGTGTTGTCACTTGATTACTGTATGTGTTCACAAATGCTTTACACACTGCCTCTGAACTAAGCCTGTCTGCTCGTGCCAAGCTACCAAGAGGGTGAGCAGGGGTTATTTCGGGAGTGTACCTACTTTCCCTGACTAGACTCAAGGGTCCCTATTTGGACAAAGGTACCGACCTCTGCCAACTAGAGACCCCCAAATCTAACATTGGTGGTCAGCGGTGAGGATTCTGGACTTGCATTTGTGACTCATGTACAGTGATTGGTGAACACTACTTAGTGAGTGCAGACCAAAACGCAACCACATACTTTTATAGCATTTTTTCTGGGATTTCCTATTTTTGCAAATGCCAAGTTCAGTCACTATGGAGAAACCAGCATCAGTAGCCTCTGTTGAGGGTGATTGGGAAGAAGAGAGGCTAGAATGCTACACCCTCAAACAGCTCAGGCAATTCTGCAAAAAGTTTAAAGTGTCCATGACCGGACTCTCCAGGAAGGAGGACCTTCAAAAGGCGCTGAGGGCCTGGGTCGAATCAAGGAGTGCCCCTGTGGAGGGGGCTGAGAATGCAGAAGGGCAGCTGGAGGGGCTATTGGGTCTAGGGGCTAGAAGACTACCTTCCCCAGTAGGTAGCAGTGTTTCTGCCAGAGGACTGTCTCCAGAGGAGTTGGAGGACAGGAAAGAGAGTAGGATGCACGAAATGCAGCTGACCAAGCTCAAGCTGAATGGGCAGTTAGAATTCGAAATGCAAACTAGGAAATTAGCCCTAGAGGAAAAGAAAATGCAGTTTGAACATGAGAAAGTTTTGAGGGAGTTGGAATTGAAGGCCAAAAGCTTAGAGATTACTCCCTCTGGTGGCAGTGTGACCGCCTGTGCCTGTTGAAGCTAGGGTGTATATTCCCAAAGAGGTGGTGAAGGAGTTTTTAAAAATGATGACATTGGGCAGTGGTTCAAAGCCTACGAGGTAGCCATGTCTTCCCACCGGGTCCCTGAGAAGGATTGGGGAGCGGGGTTGTGGGGACGGTTCCTCAGTGAAGGGCGGGATACCTTGTTGGATTTGCCCTCTGAAGTCTATAATTCGTACAGCCACATGAAGGATGCCTTAATGACTAGGTATGGTTTGACCCCTGAGCTTTATAGGCAAAGGTTCAGGAACTGTAGTAAGATTGAAAGCAGTACCTGGGTTGAATATGTGACCTTCTTTTGCAGAGCCTTGGATGGTTGGGTAAAGGGTAGCAAAGCGACTGATTTTCAGGCGCTCTTTGATTTGATTGCCTGGGAGCACTTGTCCGGTAATTGTTTTCCTGAGCTACGCCAGCACCTGATTGATAGTAAGCTGACTAACCCTAGGCAGCTTGCTGAGGAGGCGGACCGCTGGGTGAGTACCCGGGTCCACAAGGGTCACGTGGGAGACTCCGCCAAGGGTGGGCAGGGTCCCCAGCAGAGGAGTGGGGGGACAAGGGTAAACAGAAGGAGTTCCATAAAGGGCCCCAAAGTAGACCCCAAGGGAACCAAGGGAAAGGTTCCCAGCCTCTCCCTGAGAAGAAGCCAGTGGCCCTGACAGGCCCCCTGTTCAACAAGGACCACTGGTATGTTACAAGTGTGGCGCCCCTGGCCACAAGGCAAACGATCCTCGTTGCCCTTTGCATGGAAAACCAGCACCCACCAGTGCAGTCCCCCGGCAGTTGGCTAGTGTAGCCCTGGGGGAGGAGTTGGGTGCCCAAGGTGGGGGGATCCCACAGTGTTTTCCCTTGTCTCATTAGGAGACTCTGAGATGGTCCCTAGGACCCCGCTGCCTGAGAACACTAAGAAATACAGGCAGTGGGTGACCATCAATGGCCATAGGGTGGAGGCTCTGAGAGACACAGGAGCCAGTGTGACAGCTGTCAAGTGTCACCTGGTGTCTAAAGAGCAGGTTATCCCTGATGCATTCTATCCGGTTGTTGCCGCTGACAACACAGAGAGTCACTGCAAGGTGGCTCAGGTTCCCTTTGAGTGGGGGGTCTCGGGTACTCTTCAAGTAGCTGTGAGGCCAGCCATGCCTGTTGACTGTTTGTTAGGGAACGATTTGGAGAGCTCACCTTGGGCTAAGGTGGAGCGGAGTGCGCATTTAGAAATGTTGGGCTTGCCTAATTGGGCATGTGTGACCACCCGGTCAATGGCAGCTAAAGGTGTTCAAGAGGACCTGGAGCCTGAGAGGGAGGCCCAGGTGCCTGCCGGAGAGAGAGGAGGCAGGGGCGCGGGAAACCGGCCCCCGAAGTTCCCACGGTCCAGGAGGAGGCAGACCCTGAGGGGGATGCCCTGGAGCCTACAGGGGAACAGGTAGCTGAACTGGGGGACCTACCTGAGCTGACCCATTGGCAGCAAGAAGGAGGACCCTCCAGGGAAGAGTTCTGCGAGGAGCAGAACGCATGCCCCTCTCTCGTGGGTCTGAGGCAACAGGCCACGGACCAGGCAGCAGGTGATCAGTCTGGATCACATTGGGTTTACTGGGAGAATGGTCTCCTGTATTCAGAGCCTAAGGTTGCTGAGCCTGGGTCAGCCCGTGTGCTGGTGGTACCCCAGCGCTTCAGAGCCTTCCTACTGGGGTTGGCTCATGATGTACCGTTAGCAGGACATCTGGGGCAGGACAAGACCTTTGACAGGCTTGTTACCCATTTCTATTGGCCCCAGATGCGCAGGAGTGCCGCCACTCACTGCAGGACATGTCAGACTTGCCAGGCAAGTGGAAAGAGTGGGAGGAAGCACAAGGCTCCTCTCCAGCCATTCCCTGTTGTCAGCACCCCCTTTGAACGGGTGGGTATTGACATTGTGGGGACACTAGACCCCAAGACAGCCATGGGCAACAGGTTTATCCTGGTCTTGGTGGACCATGCCACCCGGTACCCTGAAGCCATCCCTCTGAGGACAGTGACGGCCCCCGTGGTGGGACGGGCACTGATGGGAATTTTCTCACGTGTGGGATTCCCTCAAGAGGTGGTGTCTGACAGAGGTACCAACTTCGTGTCCAAGTACATGAAGTCCCTGTGGCAGGAGTGCGGTGTAACTTACAAGTTCACCACTCCTTACCACCCTCAAGGAAATGGGCTGGTTGAGAGATTCAACCGGACCCTCAAGGGCATGATTATGGGTCTGGAAGAACCCATGAGGCGTAAATGGGACGTCCTCTTACCATGCCTGTTGTTTGCATACCGGGAGGTGCCACAGAAGTCTCTAGGGTTCAGTCCCTTTGAGCTCCTCTATGGACACCCGGTGCGAGGACCTCTGAGTTTGGTCAAGGAAGGCTGGGAGCAATCTCCCAGGAAACCTCCCCAGGATGTATACAGTTACATGCTGGCCTTCCGGAACCAGACTAGGCGTTTCAGAGAACTTGCTGAGGCAAATCTGGAAGCCAGCCAGGAGGAGATGAAGCGGTGGTACGACCAGAATGCCACTCTGGTAGAGCTTCAGCCTGGTCAGAAAGTGTGGGTCATGGCCCCTGTGGAGCCCTGTGCGCTCCAGGACAGGTGGACCGGCCCTTTTCGGTGGTGGAGCGCAAGAGTCCAGTTACCTATTTGGTGGACTTGCAGTCTCCCAGGAACCCCTTGCGGGTCCTGCATGTGAACCGCCTGAAGCCCCACTTGGAGAGGTCCCAAGTGGGCATGCTCTTAGCTACAGATGATGGAATGGAGGAGGAGACCGAGCCTCTTCCTGACCTCCTGTCAGCCCGAGAGCAAGATGGATCAGTGGAGGAGTAAACCTCTCTACCTCCCTGACACCTGAGCAGCAGGGTGACTGTCGCCAACTGTTGGGACAGTTCCCTGACCTGTTCTCCCTGGTTCCCAGTGTCACTCATTGGTGCGTCCATGATGTGGACACTGGGGACAGTCTTCCTGTGAAGCACAAGCTTACAGGGTGACTGACAGGGTCAGAGCCTGCATCAAGGAGGAGGTCTCCAAGATGTTTGCGCTAGGGGTGATTGAGTCCTCTAACAGCCCTTGGGCCAGCCCAGTGGTCTTGGTTCCAAAGGCTGCCGCGCCTGGTGCCACACCAGAACTCCGGTTCTGTGTGGACTACAGGGGACTCAATTCCGTCACCAGGACTGACGCCCACCCCATCCCCAGAGCTGATGAGCTCATAGATCGGTTAGGGGCTGCGCGGTACCTCAGCACGTTTGACTTAACGTCTGGGTACTGGCAGATCGCCTTGACTGATGGGGCAAAAGAGAGGTCAGCATTCTCCACACCAGATGGGCACTACCAGTTCCGGGTGATGCCCTTTGGGATGAAGAATGCCCCTGCCACCTTTCAGAGGTTGGTCAACCAGGTGTTGGTTGGACTGGAGGATTTCAGTGCCGCCTACCTGGATGACATCGCAGTGTTCAGTGCCAGTTGGGAGGAACATCTGCGTCACCTCTGGGAAGTGTTGATGGCGCTGCGGAGGGCAGGCCTCACAATCAAGGCGAGTAAGTGCCAGATTGGCCAGGGTTCTGTGGTGTACTTGGGACACCAGGTTGGGAGCGGCCAGGTGGCGCCCCTCCAACCGAAAATTGATACCATTCTGGCTTGGGAGCCCCCAAGACCCAGACAGAGGTGAGAGCCTTCCTAGGACTCACCGGGTATTACAGGAGATTCGTCAAGGGGTATGGCAGCATTGTTGCCCCCTTGACAGAGCTGACTTCCAAGAAGCAGCCCAGGAGAGTGATTTGGACTGACGCCTGTCAAAAAGCTTTTGACACCTTGAAGACTGCCATGTGCACGGCGCCTGTGCTCCAGGCACCCAACTTCTCCAATGAGTTAATTGTTCAGACCGACGCTTCAGAGCATGGTGTAGGGGCTGTCCTATCACAGATCAATGAGGAGGGCCTACACCAACCTGTAGCCTTCATCAGTAGGAGGTTACTTCCCCGGGAACAGAGATGGAGTGCTATTGAGCATGAGGCATTTGCTGTGGTCTGGGCTCTGAAGAAGCTGAGACCATACCTGTTTGGGACTCACTTCCGGGTTCAGACAGACCACAGGCCCCTCAGATGGTTGATGCAGATGAGGGGTGAGAATCCAAAGCTGTTGAGGTGGTCCATTTCCCTACAGGGGATGGACTTTATGGTGGAACACCGCCCTGGTACAGAACACGCCAATGCTGATGGACTGTCCAGATTTTTCCGCCTTAGCGATGAGAACTCCCTAGGGGTAGGATAGTTCTCCCCACATTTCAGCTGGAGGGGACACGTGTTAGACCTGGCATCCTTGGCGTGGGTCTCCCTTCCATTTTTTCGTAATGCCTCCACTGTTGCCGATATGTTTTTGCTGGACTAGATGCTCATGGGCACTTTGCCGCTGCTAATCAGTGCCAAAGTGCAAGTGCTCCCTATCGTTAATTGATATATGTATTAGTGACTCCATGATTGGATGATTGGTTTACTTGTCAGTCCCTAGTACAGTGCACTCAGGGTGCCCAGGGCTTGTAAATCCAATGCCGCTGATGGGCTTGCAGCACTGGTTGTGCCACCCACAGAAGCGGCTCGTAAAATGTGTCTCAGGCCTGCCATCGCAGAGCCTGTGTGCAGCCTAGGGCTGCCATGTCGACTTGGTGAGTACACCCACTTACCAGTCCCTAAACCTTCCCTTTTACTGCATGTTGGTCACCCCTAAAGTAGGCCCTAGGGCAGGGTGCATTGTAAGTATAAGGTAGGACATGCCCTGGTGTGTGTGGCATGTCCTAATAGTGAATTACAGCCATTTTCGTTTTTCACTATTGCAAGGCTACCTGCTCCCCATAGGCCAGAATGGGCAGACTGACTATTACACCTTATAGTCAGAACTGACCCAGGGAACATGGTAGAAAAACGAATTTAGTATGCCTGAACGCAGGATGATAAAATACATCTTTTAGTGAAGTTGGTTTTAACATTCTGTGTTTGAAAATACCACTTTTAGAAAGTGGGTATTTTCTTGCCTAACTATCCAAGCCTGCCTCTGCTAGGTTGTGTATTCCTTGTCTGGAGAGTGAGTGACAGGGGCTGGGGGTGGCTAAGGAGACAGGGTGAGTCAGCGCAGGGCTGAATAGAGAGATCTGCATCCAGAGTGGAGGGAGGAGTTGCACCTGGGTCTGAATAGGGCTGTGCCTGCCTTCCACAATGCTGGCTCCACCTCCTGCCGGGCGGCTGAGCACTCTGCCCCACATTCTGAAAGGAAAGAAAGAGTCAGAAAAACAAAGTGCTCCAGAACTGACCAGAACTGGTTTTGGACTAGGCAGAGGCCTCTCTGCCTCCAGAGAACAAAGAGAATCAGGGTATAAGAGGGGCACCCAGACCCCAGGAAATTAGATCACTTTTGGGAACAAGAAGAAACCTTTGCTGAGGAGCGGAACCAAGAAGAAACTGAGGAGAAACTATCCCTAAGCCTGAAGTGCTGCTTGGGGGATTGGCCTGCAGTGGTTTGCCTGACTGCCAAAGAAAGGAGAAAGGAACTTTTGCTTTGCTGTGACTTTCATCAACTTGTGAAGGATCTCCAAGGGCTTGGAAGAGAGCTTGCCCCCTGACCGAAGTCCCAGGACCATTGGACTTCACCCCCTTTGTGAATTGCTGCTGGAAACTCTGTTTCAGTGGCTACAGAGGTAGGGAGCTGTGACCGACTCTCACGACCGACTCGGTGTCCTGTAAGCACCGCATCGAAGCACCGTCTCGCCCTGCAACGCCCGGCCCTGGTCTCACCGACTCCGTCAACGAGCCGCTGCCTGCACCGCATCGAGGGACAACGCGTCCTGCAACGCCGAATCGAACTGGTCCGACCGACACAGTCACTCTTGCTGAGTTCGAGTCCTGTGACCGCACCGGAGTTGGGTACCGCTCGCACGCTTTGCGACGCACCGCCCGACTCGCCCCGCTGTCCGGACTGATCGACGCCAGCTCCTGAATCCGGCTCCGTCGCCGCACCGCAACCTGCCAGCACCGCATCGAAGCACCGTCTCGCCCTGCAACGCACGGCCCTGGTCTTACCGACTCCGTCTCGACGACGTCAACGAGCCGCTGCCTGCACCGCATCGAGGGACAACGCGTCCTGCAACGCTTCCATTTTTGCATCGCGACCGCGACGAACAGCCATCCGGCTCGCACACCCGTGCCTGCCGCTTCAAGTAAAAGGTACTGTGACCGAGTCTGTCTACGCTGTGTTGGCCCGTCTCGACGCGGTCAGCTGGATTTGTTAGACTCTGTTTGTTCTCAACATCGCCGTAGCCGGAGGAGGCTACCGACTCGCACAGAACCTTGAATTAAGCCTTTTTGATCAGAACTAAGCATTCTTAACAGTATTGTGGATTATTTTTGTCGTTTATGGTCTTGTGATAAATCTATATAAAGTATACCTATTTTTATAAATATATAACCTGTGTGGTGTCCATTTGTAATGTTGTCACTTGATTACTGTATGTGTTCACAAATGCTTTACACACTGCCTCTGAACTAAGCCTGTCTGCTCGTGCCAAGCTACCAAGAGGGTGAGCAGGGGTTATTTCGGAGTGTACCTACTTTCCCTGACTAGACTCAAGGGTCCCTATTTGGACAAAGGTACCGACCTCTGCCAACTAGAGACCCCCAAATCTAACAGTGGAACTATGTTGTTCTTACCTTTCCTCTTGTTTTACTGCTGTTGAAGTTAATTCCTTGTTCTGAAGCATGTGTTTTCTAAGTTTCAACTTTCTAATGCACCGATAGATGTCCATTCTGGTGGTCGCATAATTGAAATTGCTTTCGGGGCAATAAGACAGACCCAAACTTAATATTTGTTCCTCCGCCTTGGTCAGATTTATTTTAGCCAGGTTAATGATGGTTTGATTGTTGTTGGTTATTGTGTTAGCTTCTAGCATTGTTTCCATCTCCCTGTTGCTTGCCTTCTGGGTCTTGTAGTGTTTCCGATTGGCCTTCCTCCTCTGTCTGCGTTTGTGATTTCTGTTGTTACTGCTTTGGCCTGTTGGTTTCTTGGGCGGAGTGTTGACCTCCGGTCCATGCATAAAAAATGTAGTTCATCGCCCGGGGTGAGTTTGCTTTGAAGAGAGTTTACAGCGGTATCCCTCAATTCTGAATCAGATCCGCTTTCTGGTGCCGAGCTTAGGTCTGAGTTTGATGTTTGCACTGTTTGGTCACTGTTCCGTGAGGTGCTCGGTATTTGCCCTTCTGTTTTGTTGAACTTGGTGCGTCTCAAGGAGTCATATTTCTTGGAGAAGGTAAAAATTTGTCCCATCTCATAATCAGGTTGTCGCACAAAAACTTGTATGCTTTTCTCTCTTTTATTTTATCCTCCTCCTTTTTCAATCGTGTTGCCATTTCTTTGCGCAATTGCGATATTTCATCAATTTGTCCATTGCCATTGATTTCTTCATTCAGTTTATCTATCTGTTCCAATAGAGAGGTTCTATCTATATCTGCGTATTTTATGAGTATTAGTACCAGTTTTCTGGAGGACTCCAAGTTACAATCCGCCCACTCTTGCATCATTTTGGGGTTTGGGTTTTCGTAGCTAGGAGCTATTCTCAAACCTCTTGGTATTCTTCCTACATCGATATACCTCTGTAGAGACTTGGACTCCCACCACTTGCTTTGTTCCTGGCGCATCAGTTTTTCTAGCTGCTTACATTTATCTTTGATGGTACTATTTGTACTAGTACTTGTTTCACTTCTGGTTCGTGATATAGGGATCGCTGGAGGCAGATCACTAATTAATTCGAGAGCCGCTGCTTCGCGGTCCCGCAACGTGTCGCTCGACATCCTGTTGTGTTGAGTAATTATTTGCGTGAGGGTCCTTCTCAAACCATGCGGTGACCCTCTTCACAAATACACACCACTTTCCCCTTTACGCTGCCGCTGGCGCCTACCTTGACTGCAGTCTGTGTCGTCCCTATCCTCCGACGTGGCTTCACTGACCTTAGCCAAGGCTTTACGGCTTTCACTGGCACTAGGGGGGGTCCGACGCTCGTAATCCTCCCGGATTCTTAAATGCAAGATTCCCTCGCCGTGGCTCAGGGAGTTGGTTTCCAATTGGGCATCGATCTCTTTGCATGCGGAGGTCCGTGTGGATCCAGGTAAAACCAAACTGGTTCACATATCACGCTCTCCGTCGGCACTCGGATTCTCCTCCAAACCACGGACACGGACCACAAAGTAAGTTTTTAAAGATTTATTAGGATGCCGCCATAACGCGTTTCAGCTTACAGAGAGCCTTGATCACATGACATTGTTGCGGTGATTTTTTTTCTTTTTTTAAAGTGACATGGTGCTTATGTGTACAGACCAGAAGTGAAATCCGGTATAGCAAGGGAAGAAATACTTAATTTGTAGTTTACATGGTAAATTCATATACGCTTGGCTAAAATCTATCACAATTGTACTTGTTGCCTAATATCAGTTTACGTCAACAGTTGCAACAGGTGAATACAGATAAATACATAAATAGATAAATACATAAATGTATAAATAATCTATTTTCCGTAATATTACTAAAAACTGTTGACTTAAAATCATGTTACCATATAGCATATGTATATATTTCGTTTTCTGGTTATTGGACTCAACATGACACTCTGTTAAATACCTTATTTAAAATACTGATGTGCAAAATAGGCAATGTGCAAAATATTTGTGTGCCATGGTGCTAATAGTTAATTAGATCTACTTTCCCTATTGTAATACCAAAATTAAAGTGCTAATAGTGCAAGTGAATATAAGTGCTAAGTGCTGTGCTAGTAATTAAAACAAAAAGAAGAGATATTGTCTCTCTTGTGATACAATCCGCATATTGATTGTATCTACTCATATTATCGAAGTCATAATATGTTATTGACTTATGTCTTGATGGATTTTGGGTTGAATAACCATACTAGCTGCCATAAGTCTTGGTTTAAATATCATTATAAAACGAAGTGTTTCGGTTCGCAAAATCCTCTAGCACAATGCCTCTTAAATAATAGCATTTCAAAATTGTGATTTCAACTCAGATTAAAGTAGCAGTGAAACACTATGAGGAATGACATGACCATTGCAATTCTGAATGTGTGAAACTTGAAAAGTAGCTGCAGAATGGTGAGTACTGTTTGCTGCTTCGTAAAATACAACTCACATGTCTGCATGCCGCAAGGTTTGCTGCTTGCTGTAAGGTCTATAATGTCAGCAATGCAGACTTATGGGACCCCCTTTTCACCAGCTGTTCAGGGAAACTCCCATCATTCAGAATATCTGTGATGTGACCACTAAATATTGTTACAAGCATTTAGTTAGCTATACTGAATGGTAGAGAGAACATCAATGTTGTGCATTTTGCTTTTATTACTGGCAGAAAAGGTACGAGAATAACTTTTGTTTTTTGCTAATAGGAGGCATATTTGTCAAAAACAAAATTTAATGGACTGCTGATGGCAAAAACTCAAAAGTGGCAGCTGTAAGTCTTACTGTAAAAATGAGCTACTTGTCAATGGCAAGAAATTGTGAGGCTTTGGAAATCCTTAATCTCTATGAAAGAATTATTACATCTACTAGAGATAGTCTGAAATTTAAAAAGATGGTCTCAAAACTAAAGTATAGAGACACAGGCTTTAGACAACGATTTATTTAATTTTTTTATTTAAATTTTTGTTGAGCAGTATTACAGAACCATATATGTGCAATTCTAACATCACAAATGACAAAAGATGTCTATTATGGTAGAAAAAAAGAGTCACTGCTTATCAAAAACCAAATATACGGACATACGAGTATAGAAAAGTGCACAATCATCAACAATAAGATTAGGACAGTCGATTCATTAAAAAGGACAAAGATCAGAATGCATATTCCCAGTAAGTAAAATACCGTTCTATTTCATCAAATGCATAACATCACTAAATGAAGTCACATTGTGTCTCGCCAAATGCATATTCTCAACAAATAAAGTGTTGAAATATCTCACCAAATGCATAATATCAATAGATTAAGTGCCATTGTGTCTCATCAAATGCATAATATCAATATATAAAGTGCCTTCGTGTCTCAAACCAGCTCACTCATAAATGCCAGAAATAAGAACAAATGCAAAAACAACAATTGATGGACAGAATGCAAAACAATGTCATACATTCACCCCAGTACAAAGATCTGGGCCTAAATCCATCGGTTTTTTGATCACCATGCCATTCCAGTTTGGACCCAGCCATATGCAAATCAGTCTTGACCCTCCGCCCAATGGGAACAGTCCTGCCCGAACTGCCAGGCCAGGTCCCCCCTGGACTGGAAACAAGCATCCTTGGACCGGTTTCGGGCTTTCAGCCCTCATCAGCCAGGATAGCTTGACTCCAGTGGCATGGAGAGCAAAGCCTCCCTACGCCCCCTAGCTTTCTATAAGCAGATAGAGGAATTAGAGAACCTTATCACTGGATGTTCAGATTCAGACTTAACCTACCTCCCTATCCAAGTTTTGGAACTTTGCAGATCACCTGCATCTTTGTCGTTGCACTTAAGTAGTTACTGGTTGCATTGCTTATGGGTCAGCTTGACTCCAGTGGCATGGAGAGCATGTGACCCACGTCCGGGCATACCCGTCCCACTCGGGGTGACAAATTCAAAAACAACAATTGATGGACAGAATGCAGAACAATGTCATACATTCACCCCAGTACAAAGATCTGGGCCTAAATCCATCGTTTTTTTGCTCACCATGCCATTCCAGTTTGGACCCAGCCATATGCAAATCAGTCTTGACCCTGCACCCAATGGGAGCAGTCCAGCCTGAACTGCTAAGCCAGGTCCTCCCTGGACTGGAAACAAGCATCCTAGGACCGGTTTCGGGCTTTCAGCCCTCATCAGCCAGGATAGCTTGACTCCAGTGGCATGGAGAGCACGGGACCCACGTCTGGGCATACTCGTCCCACTCGGGGTGACAAATGCAAAAACAACAATTGATGGACAGAATGCAGAACAATGTCATACATTCACCCCAGTACAAAGATCTGGGCCTAAAACCATCGTTTTTTAGCTCACCATGCCATTCCAGTTTGGACCCAGCCATATGCAAATCAGTCTTGACCTTGCACCCAATGGAAACAGTCCAGCCCGAACTGCCAGGCCAAGTCCTCCCTGGACTGGAAACAAGCTGTGAGAAGTTGGCCTGGCATATGCTGTCCACTAATTATAGTGGGCACCTTGCACCAGTCCAAACAACCCCTTATTGGAGATAGGTTAAAGACAACCTTTATTGAAAGCTATCCTAGTGGTAGCTATGGAGAGCAGCCTTCAGGCTAAGTCTTGAAGGAATGTAAAGCAGCTTGTTTTACCAGTCTATAATCTCTTGAGTGACCAAATGAAAGAGGACCACACCAGGTATATATTCAAAATATATGTATTTATTACTAAACACACCCCTCTAGTCTCTTTATGAGGCTAGAGTTCGAAGTACATACGTTATAAGTTAGTTATCTACAGTAATAGCACAAATACACGTTTGAGCCCCAGGGGCGTACCAAACCATATACCAATAAAGTGGTATAAGAACCACGACTGAGCTAGACACAAGGCCTAGAGCCTGTAGAAGTGCTTGGACCACAAGGAACCACCCAAGGCAGTGACACAGGGGACCCACGGGGACGCGTGCAGTGTATGAACACAGCCGCGAACCACCGTTAACTTCTATGGGGAAAGTCGCGATTAGAATTTAAAAGAAAAGGGACACTTAGAGGAGGACTTGGAGCAAACCCTTTGAGAACTAGGCTGTTCTAGTGTCAATACCCACGGGAGCACCGGAGTACTCGAGTTACCTCACCCAGGGGAGCCGGGTGCATAGGTGTCTTTCGGGTCGGGTTTCGTCGTCGCTTTCTATGGCGATCTGCTGCAAAGTGCTGCTGGCGACCAAGTCGAAAGTGTTCGGGTGGATCCAAAGGTGGATCGAAGATCTGAAGAACCTGAAAGCAGAGGGGACAGAGTCTGGGTCACTAGCCAGTGACCAGGAAGGCAATGAGCAGATGCCCACCGATGTTGAGTGCTTCAGGAAGGTTGACGGTCGTCTTGACTCTTCAGCCACGAGGTCCAGGAGGCGTCAACGGCAACCAGGAGCTGGATTCGAGCTGTCCCACGATGTCTGTCGATTGCAGGGGTGTCGGCGACCGGATTGGACCCAACAAGCCTTGGCAACGGCAAGTCTCGTGGAAATAGAAGAAGGACGATGTTGCAGACCAGCAAGGTCTGGGGGACTCACCCAGCGAGGATAAGTCAGGGCACACCTGGAGCAACCAGGGAGCCCAAGCAGAAAAAGATTGGCCTTCGGGAGGGCCTACTAGCCAACGGACTAGCGACCGCGAAGGAGCCTCGAGACGATGCACGTGGAGCTGGCTCACAGGACACTCGTGGAGTGGAGGCCAGTGATCTTCGATGCTGGAGGACGGGGCTACTCGGAGCCCAAAGCACGACTTCGTGGGAGACCCAGAAGAGGATGCACTTGCAAATGCGATCGGTGTCCACGGGTCACGGTTCCACGTTACCCACGACAGCTACGGGCCTCAGCTTTGCTGGGGACTCAGGGCAGCCTCGGGAAAGTCTGGAAATCCACCTCTGGTGATGCAAAGACTTCGGCGTCCGACGGGAGCTTCAGCGATGCAGACCGGACAATTGCTTCTTTGGTGCCTGCCAAGCAGGGGAGTCACTCCTTGACCCCAAGGGAGATTCTTCAGTCCTCTAATCTTGAAGTAGAGCGTCGAAGGTCCAGGATTCTGTGTCAGAGTTTTGTCCAGGTAAATCTAAAATCCTAAGGACTGGGTTCCCCTACTTATACTAAGGTAGGGGGTTGGACATACTCTGTGGCCCCACCTAGGGGAGGGCCAGGGCAGAGGGGTGGTTACACCCCTTTCCCTTTGTCCAGTTTCGCGCCAGAGCAGGGGCTGGAAGCCCCTGAGCCGGTTTGAACTGGGGTATGCACAGGGACACCAAGTGTGCCCCCAGTGCAGGATTTCAAAGCACCCGAGAGTGCTCCCGCCCAGCCCCAATACACACTATCCTGTCTGGGGAGGTGGTCACACCTCCTGGGACAGGAAACCTATTGTCCAGGCCTCCCCTGCCGGAGTTTCGGTCAGCAGCAGGAGGCCAGACTCGTGTCTGTGGCAGCGGCATCCATTTTGTGATGCCAGGGCTCTGGAAAGTCTGTACCGGGCATACCGGTGTGTACATGTCTTTCCCTCTAGAAGGGTGGAATGCTACCCCGCCGCCAGAACTGGCGGGGGTAGTATTCCAAGATGTTTGACACCAAACACGACATGTTTCCGTGCAGCCATCCCAAAGTTAGCATTTAACGCGAGGTTATAATGCGCTTAAGAGTATATGGTCAGGCTGCACTACAAACAGCATCAGAGAAGGGTCTCCGAATGCTGCAGAGGGGCCCTGCTCATGCAGGGGCACCCTCTCACATAGGAACCACGCACTCTGCCTTCAGGATTGATAAGGCCTGCCATAGGAGTGACTTATAGGTTTGTATGTGTGTATGTATATAGTGATATAGGTATCCTATATCACAGTAAGGGGGGCATGCACCACCTTACCCAGGCTGCAGTAGCAGACCTGTGGTGTCAGTTTGGATGGCCTTCCAGGGGTGGCACAATACATGCTGCAGCCCCTGGTAGGCCTCTGAGGTACCTATGCCCTGGGTACATAGTATACCATATACTAGGGACTTATAAGGGCACTCCAGATTCCAATCAGAGATGTGCCTAAGGCACATGGAAACCATTTTAAAGAGGAAGCAGCTAGGCTGGGGTTCTGATTAGCAGGGCCCCAGCCAGACTAAGGTTGAAAAACAGTGAAGCATCAGCAAAAAGTGGGGGTACCCATGTGAAGCAGATCCTACTCTCCTACACAAGCATCCTAGGACCGGTTTCGGGCTTTCAGCCCTCATCAGCCAGGATAGCTTGACTCCAGTGGCATGGAGAGCACGGGACCCACGTCTGGGCATACTCGTCCCACTCGGGGTGACAAACGCAAAAACAAAAATTGATGGTCAGAATTCAGAGCAATGTCATACATTCAGCCCAGTACAAAGATCTGGGCCTAAATCCATCGTTTTTTTGCTTACCATGCCATTCCAGTTTGGACCCAGCCATATGCAAATCAGTCTTGACCCTGTGCCCACTGGGAACAGTCTAGCCCGAACTGCCAGGCCAGGTCCTCCCTGGACTGGAAACAAGCATCCTATGACCGGATTAGGGCTTTCAGCCCTCATCAGCCAGGATAGCTTGACTCCAGTGGCATGGAGAGCACGGGACCCACGTCTGGGCATAACCGTCCCACTCGGGGTGACGAATGCAAAAACAACAATTGATAGACAGAATGCAGAACAATGTCATACATTCACCCCACTACAAAGATCTGGGCCTAAATCCATCGTTTTTTTGCTCCCCATGCCATTCCAGTTTGGACCCAGCCATATGGAAATCAGTCTTGACCCTGCGCCCAATGGGAACAGTCCAGCCCGAACTGCTAGGCCAGGTCCTCCCTGGACTGGAAACAAGCATCCTAGGACCGGTTTCGGGCTTTCAGCCCTCATCAGCCAGGATAGCTTGACTCCAGTGGCATGGAGAGCAAAGCATCCCTACGCCCCCTAGCTTTCTATAAGCAGATAGAGGAATTAGAGAACCTTATCACTGGATGTTCAGATTCAGACTTAACCTAGCTCCCTATCCAAGTTTTGGAACTTTGCAGATCACCTGCATCTTTGTCGTTGCACTTAAGCAGTTACTGGTTGCATTGCTTTTGGGTCAGCTTGACTCCAGTGGCATGGAGAGCATGTGACCCACGTCTGGGCATACCCGTCCCACTCGGGGTGACAAATGCAAAAACAACAATTGATGGACAGAATGCAGAACAATGTCATACATTGACCCCAGTACAAAGATCTGGGCCTAAATCCATCGTTTTTTTGCTCACCATGCCATTCCAGTTTGGACCCAGCCATATGCAAATCAGTCTTGACCCTGCACCCAATGGGAGCAGTACAGCCTGAACTGCTAAGCCAGGTCCTCCCTGGACTGGAAACAAGCATCCTAGGACCGGTTTCGGGCTTTCAGCCCTCATCAGCCAGGATAGCTTGACTCCAGTGGCATGCAGAGCACGGGACCCACGGCTGGGCATACCCGTCCCACTCAGGGTGACAAATGCAAAAACAACAATTGATGGACAGAATGCAGAACAATGTCATACATTCACCCCAGTACAAAGATATGGGCCTAAATCCATCGTTTTTTTGCTCACCATGCCATTCCAGTTTGGACCCAGCCATATGCAAATCAGTCTTGACCCTGCGCCCAATGTGAACAGTCCAGCCCGGACTGCCAGGCCAGGTCCTCCCTGGACTGGAAACAAGCATCCTAGGACCGGTTTCGGGCTTTCAGCCCTCATCAGCCAGGATAGTTTGACTCCAGTGGCATGGAGAGCACGGGACCCACGTCTGGGCATACTCCCACTCGGGGTGACAAATGCAAAAACAACAATTGATGGACAGAATGCAGAACAATGACATACATTCACCCCAGTACAAAGATCTGGGCCTAAATCCATCGTTTTTTTGCTCACCATGCCATTCCAGTTTGGACCCAGCCATATGCAAATCAGTCTTGACCCTGCGCCCAATGGGAACAGTCCAGCCCGAACTGCCAGGCCAGGTCCTCCCTGGACTGTAAACAAGCATCCTAGGACCGGTTTCGGGCTTTCAGCCCTCATCAGCCAGGATAGCTTGACTCCAGTGGCATAGAGAGCACTGGACCCACGTCTGGGCATACTCGTCCCACTCAGGGTGTGAAATGCAAAAACAACAATTGATGGATAGAATGCAGAACAATGTCATACATTCACCCCAGTACAAAGATCTGGGCCTAAATCCATCGTTTTTTTGCTCACCATGCCATTCCAGTTTGGACCCAGCCATATGTAAATCAGTCTTGACCCTGCGCCCAATGGGAACAGTCCAGCCCGAACTGCCAGGCCAGGTCCTCCCTGGACTGGTATCAAGCATCCTAGGACCGGTTTCGGGCTTTCAGCCCTCATCAGCCAGGATAGCTTGACTCCAGTGGCATGGAGAGCACGGGACCCACGTATGGGCATACCCGTCCCACTCGGGGTGACAAATCGCAAAAACAACAATTGATCGACAGAATGCAGAACAATGTCATACAGTCACCCCAGTACAAAGATCTGGGCCTAAATCCATCGTTTTTTTGCTCACCATGCCATTCCAGTTTGGACCCAGCCATATGCAAATCAGTCTTGACCCTGCGCCCAATGGGAACAGTCCAGCCCGAACTGCCAGGCCAGGTCCTCCCTGGACTGGAAACAAGCATTCTAGAACCAGTTTCGGGCTTTCAGCCCTCATCAGCCAGGATAGCTTGACTCCAGTGGCATGGAGAGCACGGGACCCACGTCTGGGCATACCCGTCCCACTCGGGTTGACAAATGCAAAAACAACAGTTGATGGACAGAATGCAGAACAATGTCATACATTCACCCCAGTACAAAGATCTGGGCCTAAATCCATCGTTTTTTTGATCACCATGCCATTCCAGTTTGGACCCAGCCATATGCAAATCTGTCTTGACCCTCCGCCCAATGGGAACAGTCCTGCCCGAACTGCCAGGCCAGGTCCCCCCTGGACTGGAAACAAGCATCCTTGGACCGGTTTCGGGCTTTCAGCCCTCATCAGCCAGGATAGCTTGACTCCAGTGACATGGAGAGCAAAGCCTCCCTACGCCCCCTAGCTTTCTATAAGCAGATAGAGGAATTAGAGAACCTTATCACTGGATGTTCAGATTCAGACTTAACCTACCTCCCTATCCAAGTTTTGGAACTTTGCAGATCACCTGCATCTTTGTCGTTGCACTTAAGCAGTTACTGGTTGCATTGCTTATGGGTCAGCTTGACTCCAGTTGCATGGAGAGCATGTTACCCACGTCTGGGCATACCCGTCCCACTCGGGGTGACAAATGCAAAAACAACAATTGATGGACAGAATGCAGAACAATGTCATACATTCACCCCAGTACAAAGATCTGGGCCTAAAACCATCGTTTTTTAGCTCACCATGCCATTCCAGTTTGGACCCAGCCATATGCAAATCAGTCTTGACCTTGCGCCCAATGGAAACAGTCCAGCCCGAACTGCCAGGCCAGATCCTCCCTGGACTGGAAACAAGCATCCTAGGACCGGTTTCGGGCTTTCAGCCCTCATCAGCCAGGATAGCTTGACTCCAGTGGCATGGAGAGCACGGGACCCACGTCTGGGCATACTCGTCCCACTCGGGGTGACAAACGCAAAAACAAAAATTGATGGTCAGAATTCAGAGCAATGTCATACATTCACCCCAGTACAAAGATCTGGGCCTAAATCCATCGTTTTTTTGCTTACCATGCCATTCCAGTTTGGACCCAGCCATATGCAAATCAGTCTTGACCCTGTGCCCACTGGGAACAGTCTAGCCCGAACTGCCAGGCCAGGTCCTCCCTGGACTGGAAACAAGCATCCTATGACCGGATTAGGGCTTTCAGCCCTCATCAGCCAGGATAGCTTGACTCCAGTAGCATGGACAGCACTGGACCCACGTCTGGGCATAACCGTCCCACTCGGGGTGACGAATGCAAAAACAACAATTGATGGACAGAATGCAGAACAATGTCATACATTCACCCCAGTACAAAGATCTGGGCCTAAAACCATCGTTTTTTTGCTCCCCATGCCATTCCAGTTTGGACCCAGCCATATGGAAATCAGTCTTGACCCTGCGCCCAATGGGAACAGTCCAGCCCGAACTGCTAGGCCAGGTCCTCCCTGGACTGGAAACAAGCATCCTAGGACCGGTTTCGGGCTTTCAGCCCTCATCTGCCAGGATAGCTTGACTCCAGTGGCATGGAGAGCAAAGCATCCCTACGCCCCCTAGCTTTCTATAAGCAGATAGAGGAATTAGAGAACCTTATCACTGTATGTTCAGATTCAGACTTAACCTACCTCCCTATCCAACTTTTGGAACTATGCAGATCACCTGCATCTTTGTCGTTGCACTTAAGCAGTTACTGGTTGCATTGCTTATGGGTCAGCTTGACTCCAGTGGCATGGAGAGCATGTGACCCACGTCCGGGCATACCCGTCCCACTCGGGGTGACAAATGCAAAAACAACAATTGATGGACAGAATGCAGAACAATGTCATACATTGACCCCAGTACAAAGATCTGGGCCTAAATCCATCGTTTTTTTGCTCACCATGCTATTCCAGTTTGGACCCAGCCATATGCAAATCAGTCTTGACCCTGCACCCAATGGGAGCAGTACAGCCTGAACTGCTAAGCCAGGTCCTCCCTGGACTGGAAACAAGCATCCTAGGACTGGTTTCGGGCTTTCAGCCCTCATCAGCCAGGATAGCTTGACTCCAGTGGCATGGAGAGCACGGGACCCACGTCTGGGCATACTCGTCCCACTCGGGGTGACAAATGCAAAAACAACAATTGATGGACAGAATGCAGAACAATGTCATACATTCACCCCAGTACAAAGATCTGGGCCTAAATCCATCGTTTTTTTGCTCACCATGCCATTCCAGTTTGGACCCAGCCATATGCAAATCAGTCTTGACCCTGCGCCCAATGTGAACAGTCCAGCCCGAACTGCCAGGCCAGGTCCTCCCTGGACTGGAAACAAGCATCCCAGGACCGGTTTCGGGCTTTCAGCCTCATCAGCCAGGATAGCTTGACTCCAGTGGCATGGAGAGCACGGGACCCACGTCTGGGCATACTCGTACCACTCGGGGTGACAAACGCAAAAACAAAAATTGATGGACAGAATGCAGAGCAATGTCATACATTCACCCCAGTACAAAGATCTGGGCCTAAATCCATCGTTTTTTTGCTCACCATGCCATTCCAGTTTGGACCCAGCCATATGCAAATCAGTCTTGACCCTGCGCCCACTGGGAGCTGTTCAGCCCAAACTGCCAGGCCAGGTCCTCCCTGGACTGGAAACAAGCATCCTATGACTGGATTTGGGCTTTCAGCCCTCATCAGCCAGGATAGCTTGACTCCAGTGGCATAGAGAGCACTGGACCCACGTCTGGGCATACTCGTCCCACTCAGGGTGTGAAATGCAAAAACAACAATTGATGGATAGAATGCAGAACAATGTCATACATTCACCCCAGTACATAGATCTGGGCCTAAATCCATCGTTTTTTTACTCACCATGCCATTCCAGTTTGCCCCAACCATATGCTAATCAGTCTTGACCCTGCGCCCAATGGGAACAGTCCAGCCCGAACTGCCAGGCCAGGTCCTCCCTGGACTGGTAACAAGCATCCTAGGACCGGTTTCGGGCTTTCAGCCCTCATCAGCCAAGATAGCTTGACTCCAGTGGCATGGAGAGCACGGGACCCACGTATGGGCATACCCGTCCCACTCGGGGTGACAAATCGCAAAAACAACAATTGATCGACAGAATGCAGAACAATGTCATACAGTCACCCCAGTACAAAGATCTGGGCCTAAATCCATCGTTTTTTTGCTCACCATGCCATTCCAGTTTGGACCCAGCCATATGCAAATCAGTCTTGACCCTGCGCCCAATGGGAACAGTCCAGCCCGAACTGCCAGGCCAGGTCCTCCCTGGACTGTAAACAAGCATCCTAGGACCGGTTTCGGGCTTTCAGCCCTCATCAGCCAGGATAGCTTCACTCCAGTGGCATGGAGAGCACGGGACCCACGTCTGGGCATACCCTTCCCACTCGGGGTGACAAATGCAAAAACAATTGATGGACAGATTGAAGAACAATGTCATACATTCACCCCAGTACAAAGATCTGGACCTAAATCCATTGTTTTTTTTCTCACCATGCCATTCCAGTTTGGACCCAGCCATATGCAAATCAGTCTTGACCCTGCGCCCAATGGGAACAGTCCAGCCCGAACTGCCAGGCCAGGTCCTCCCTGGACTGGAAACAAGCATCCTAGAACCAGTTTCAGGCTTTCAGCCCTCATCAGCCAGGATAGCTTGACTCCAGTGGCATGGAGAGCACGGGACCCACGTCTGGGCATACCCATCCCACTCGGGTTGACAAATGCAAAAACAACAATTGATGGACAGAATGCAGAACAATGTCATACATTCACCCCAGTACAAAGATCTGGGCCTAAATCCATCGTTTTTTTGCTCACCATGCCATTCCAGTTTGGAGCCAGCCATATGCAAATCAGTCTTGACCCTGCGCCCAATGGGAACAGTCCAGCACAAACTGCCAGGCCAGGTCCTCCCTGGACTGGAAACAAGCATCCTAGGACCGGTTTCGGGCTTTCAGCCCTCATCAGCCAGGATAGCTTGACTCCAGTGGCATGGAGAGCACGGGACCCGCGTCTGGGCATACCCGTCCCACTAGGGGTGACAAATGGAAAAACAACAATTGAAGGACAGAATGCAGAACAATTTCATGCATTCACCTCAATACAAAGATCTGGGCCTAAATCCATCGTTTTTTTGCTCACCATGCCATTCCAGTTTGGACCCAGCCATATGTAAATCAGTCTTGACCCTGCGCCCAATGGGAACATTCCAGCCCGAACTGCCAGGCCAGGTCCTCCCTGGACTGTAAACAAGCATCCTAGGACCGGTTTCGGGCTTTCACCCCTCATCAGCCAGGATAGCTTGACTCCAGTGGCATGGAGAGTAGGGGTGGGCGGAATGTGCGTAGTCGCGCTATGCAAAGCTCTGCGAAACGGTAAAAAATCTCCGCGAGCACCAAAAAGTTCCGCGAACCATGCGGAATTGCTTGTTCCGCCCGTTCGCGATGCTTTTTTCCTGTTCGCGAACGCTGTTTGCGTGCTCGGGGAGAAATATCTCGCGAACACGCATTCTGAAAGCGTGAAGAAGCAAACAATTCCGCGAAGCGTGGAATTTTTGGCAATTCCGCGTTCTCCGCGGAACGCAAAATTACCGAAATTCCGCACATTCCTCGAGCGGAACAGAATTTACCGCCCAAGCCTAATGGAGAGCACAGGACTCACGTCTGGGCATACCCGTCCCACTCGGGGTGACAAATGCAAAAACAACAATTGATGGACAGAATGCAGAACAATGTCATACATTCACCCCAGTACAAAGATCTGGGCCTAAAACCATCGTTTTTTTGCTCACCATGCCATTCCAGTTTGGACCCAGCCATATGCAAATCAGTCTTGACCCTGCGCCCAATGGGAACAGTCCAGCTCGAACTCCCAGGCCAGGTCCTCCCTGGACTGGAAACAAGCATCCTAGGAACGGTTTCAGGCTTTCAGCCCTCATCAGCCAGGATAGATTGACTCCAGTGGCATGGAGAGCGCAGGACCCACGTCTGGGCATACCCGTCCCACTCGGGGTGACAAGTGCAAAAACAACAATTGATGGACAGAATGCAGAACAATGTCATACATTCACCCCAGTACAAAGATCTGGGCCTAAATCCATCGTTCTTTTGCTCCCCATGCCATTCCAGTTTGGACCCAGCCATATGCAAATCAGTCTTGACCCTGCGCCCAATGGGAACTGTCCAGTCCGAACTGCCAGGCCAGGTCCTCCCTGGACTGGAAACAAGCATCCTTGGACCGGTTTCGGGCTTTCAGCCCTCATCAGCCAGGATAGCTTGACTCCAGTGGCATGGAGAGCACGGGACCCACGTCTTGGCATACCCGTCCCACTCGGGGTGACAAATGCAAAAACAACAATTGATGGACATAATGCAGAACAATGTCATACATTCACCCCAGTACAAAGATCTGGGCCTAAATCCATCGTTTTTTTGCTCACCATGCCATTCCAGTTTGGACCCAGCCATATGCAAATCAGTCTTGACCCTGCGTCCAATGGGAACATTCCAGCCCGAACTGCTAAGCCAGGTCCTCCCTGGACTGGAAACAAGCATCCTAGGAACGGTTTCGGGCTCTCAGCCCTCATCAGCGCGGATAGCTTGACTCCAGTGGCATGGAGAGCACGGGACCCACGTCTGGGCATACCAGTCCCACTCGGGGTGACAAATGCAAAACCAACAATTGATGGACAGAATGCAGAACAATGTCATACATTCACCCCAGTACAAAGATCTGGGCCTAAATCCATCGTTTTTTGCTCACCATGCCATCCCAGTTTGGACCCAGCCATATGCAAATCAGTCTTGACCCTCCGCCCAATGGGAACAGTCCTGCCCGAACTGCCAGGCCAGGTCCCCCCTGGACTGAAAACAAGCATCCTAGGACCGGTTTCGGGCTTTCAGCCCTCATCAGCCAGGATAGCTTGACTCCAGTGGCATGGAGAGCAAAGCATCCCTACGCCCCCTAGCTTTCTATAAGCAGATAGAGGAATTAGAGAACCTTATCACTGGATGTTCAGATTCAGACTTAACCTACCTCCCTATCCAAGTTTTGGAACTTTGCAGATCACATGCATCTTTGTTGTTGCACTTAAGCAGTTACTGGTTGCATTGCTACTGTGTCATGACCCGCCATCTCTATTAAATCCCAAAACTGCCAAGAAGCATTAAATCTCTTTAAGCCACAACCCGTTTTGCATATGCCTCCTCAATTTCGTTCTAAGCATTTTGTTAAACCAATCTTGATATGTTAAAACCCTGGAAGTTTTCCACTTCTGTAAAATCAATGAATGAGCAATCAGTGAAGCTATTGATATAAACACCTGACCCCATTTAACAATGCTAGAACCCCGGCTCTTTTTGAAGAACCCGAAGTTTGACACACAAGCTCCCGGTTCTATATTAATCTGGAGACCGAGACTGAGCGCGGAGAAGGCCTTTTCTCAAAACTGCCCCAACATATGGCAGGTATAAAAAAATATGCAACAGGTCCCCCATCCCCCGCTGCTGACAGCAAAAACAGCAATCCTCAACCGCAGGGTACATTCTATGAAGAGCTGCAGGAGTATAGTAAGCCATTCAGCAGAATAACAAAGCCATCCTCTTAAAGTTTGCCATTTTGAAAGCCTTATGTTTTATTACCGCAATAGCCCGACAGTCCTCCTCCAAGAGGATGCAATGTGTAGCCAGCCTATTTTTTTCTGAAAATCTTAACATTTGTGGCTGGCCTCCTGATTATGTAATAACCAGTACCAATTACCAATTCCCTGGAGCTGGGATCTTAAAAGCGAGCATATAACAGGGTGAGTGTCTTGACTAGATTCCTGACAATGTTCCCTCAGGTAAAGGATGATATTCTGGAAGCCCATAAAAGAGATTGCATTGATCCCCACACCGAGGATCCATTTCTTGACATGTAATGCAGTTACCCCTTAACAAAAAGTGCCCTAGCTCTTTGAAACCACAGGCATTCCAGAATGTTATGTTATGTTATGTTAACAGCACTTATAGCGTGCACAGCTACTCCAAGGAGTGTCCCAATGCTTACCCTGCTAGGCGGTTAGACGGATCAGAGAGGACTATTTATAGAGCAGGGTTTTCAGTTTCTTTCTGAATGACCTCAGATCACTCACAGCACGAAGCTCCGTCGGGAGTTGATTCCAAGGCACAGCTTCCAACCGAGACAGGGATCTACTGCCGGCCTTCTGTATGAGGACCCAAGGGATACAAGCCATTAGCTTATTTGAGGAACGTACTGGCGCATGCATCAAAATCAGAAATAGCGATTCCTAAATAGCGATTAATAAGGAATCGCTATTTAGAAATCGCTATCCGCAATGCATGAACCCGTTTGCGAAAAATCACCGATTCGGTAATAATCGCAAATCTGAATAGCGATTTCACCAAAGAGACGCGCAAAATCCGAATAAACACCTTTTGCGATTTCCCTTTGTGCGAAATCGTAATTAGCGATTTCGCAATTAGCGATTTCGCAAAAAGCGCATCGCATTGGAAGCATGCTGATGACATCACAACCAGGAAGTCATCCAGCCCATGCTTCATTCAGTGCCCAGAGGAAGTGAGAGGAAGAAGCAGAGTGCTGGAGCTTAGCTGATTCATCATCCTAGTCTGTTTGCTGCAACTTCCTGTGCAAAACAATGGATCAGACGACATCAGGGGAGAGTGCCACGCCCAGGAAGAGAAAACTGAAATTCAGTGAAAGAGAACTGGAATACCTCATTGAGGAGGTGTCCAACAGCCATGACAAGCTCTTTGGGAAACTTTCACTCAAAGTGCCAGAGGCAGAAAAACGCAGGATATGGCTGCGTATCAAGAACAAGGTCAATGCTGTGGGAGTCACACACCGCAGCATAGATGACCTCAAGAAGAGGTGGTACGACCTGCGTAGCCGTGCCAAGGAGCGAATCTCAGAAAGGCTGAAGGAGGCCAGGGCCACAGGAGGGGGCACATCTACAATTCCAGGCAACACAGCCCTGGAGGACCTGGTGGAGGCCACAATCCAGCCCGAAGCAGTGGTGGGAGTGACCCAGCTGGACACATCCGGCGCGGCTAGTACCACACAAGGTAAGATGAATGCAACCATACACTTCAAAGTACAGTTCAATTGTGCACATACCCCAGTCCAACCCAAGTGTACAGGTCAAACTCCAGTCCACGTTTTCCACATACACCCAATGCATTATGGGAGTTGTAGGCATGTCAGTCAAGTGGGCAGTCAAACACAACAATGGCAAGTGAAACACGCCAACACTGCATGGCAGTCAGTGATTACAGTCAGTGATTTAATGTGTGCCAAGTATGCTTAATGTGACACAATAGTAACCTTGGTAATAATCAAGGGAAGAGCGAGGAGATAGGGGCCAGTTCACTTCCCCTGGGTATAGTATAAGTATCAAAGGGAACTAGCTACTAAATAGGAGCTCCTAGTATGTGTATGTATGGCGACACATATGTGTTTTTGGAAGACCCTCACTCACCAACCTAGTTGGTGACATGCTTCATCATCGGGTCCCACCCAAGGTACCGAATGTACCTTGGGTGTGCTGCGACGCCTGGATACAGCGGAGCTGGTTCTGTGCAGTGAGTGTGCAGTGAGAGTGAGATGAGTGTGGTTTAAAAGCTGTCCGTGGGGTCCCGTTCAGGTAACAGAAGGACTATTTTAATATATGGGCCCTCGGCAGTGGTTAAAAAGAGAGGTGGATATCTCTGGAGTTAATTAGGTTCCGATATCCTGGTCAACATGTTTCAGCCAGTCTCTCTATACTGGGCTGGCTTTCTTCAGGACCTTATGTGTGTGAGGTTAAAAAGGTGGTCTGGAACAAAGTGTGTAAGAGACCATCTATGTGGTGCACTCGCTAAGGTGCATTCTGTGATGGAGGATGATTTCCTCTGGCGACGCATACCTGTTATAGGGGTAAAAAAGACGATAGACAAACATACACATATGATCCATTTAGATGTTGTTGTTTAAGCACATCTATAATTGTGAATCAGGAGCGTGGTGTCCGTGCTCTAATCGAATAAATTGCGTGGTGAGGACGGACCGTGGCGTTTTGGTGCATTGTAATTAGATCAAAACAATGTATACGCCTCTTATATATGCGTTAACAGGTGAAAATCAATATGCGATATTACATGGTGATAAATAAAGGGATAAAAAGGTAAAACCATGTTTGCTCACTCAGGAATTGTCTGAGAAATGCCCCATGAGTTCCGTGGGGGCCCGACCTATTGTCACACTCTGTATGTTTTCGGACAAGAAAGTGGAAAAAAATGGAAAAAAATGAAAAGGAGTAAGCGGTAAAAGCACATGCATCGTAAGTTGCTGGCGTGCCATATTACTGCAGGACTATTAGTCCCTCTCTGGCTGGAACCCCACTGAACAGAGCCCCACTTACTTCTTCAAGATCAAGGGCCCGTCTCCGTACCTAGTCTGGCCGCATCGGAACTCCGACGGTGAATGACTGGTACGCGATGGGAGTTTAAATACCTTAGCAGATTCTGCCGGTAAAAGCAGGTTTTCTCTAACGACCTCCAGGTGCGGGTGATCAGTTTCCATTCCTTGCACCTGCGAGGATAAACAGAGAAGAAAGCGTGCGCACGTGTTTGTGTGTTTACGCTGCGTATGGATAAAGTTAAATTAGGAATACTAGTAAATAAGTTAAATGTCTGGAAATTCCCTTTATGGTATTACTTAACTTTATAATTGAAAAGGATATTTTTATCGGCTGTATTGTACTAAGGAACGCGCGCTAGAATGTTGGTTGTTTGGGTATATCTCCTCGGGGATAGACAGGACTCCGTGCTGGGACTGCCTCCTAGGGGACGTTTAACCATATGCACACGTGTTGGTGCCCCGCATGTTGGTATCGTACATATGTTCAGAATATTTTAGCAATATTTTGTGGGTCGCCGATTTTAAGTGGGACGCCTGTTAGTTGAAGACTCGTTATATGCCTGGATCGGGTGTGCATATATTACTCTCTGCATGGTGCAGTGTATAAATAAGTAGTACATAAGGAAGTGGTCATGATGAGGACACATAGGTATTTGAGGGCTCTTAATCAAAACATAGGGTTTTTTTGTGTAGTGAGAAAAGTACATATAGTCAAACGTGAATACTATTCCACGGTATATTGTCATTCAATCCTGTGTTATTAGTGGAAAGACGATATATCCAACGTTGTTCTTTCTGCAGAAGGATTTTCTCATGAGTGTTACTATGGCATGTGATCTGTTCTATGACCGTCCACCTGATGTCATTAGGTGTATGTCCTGTAGTGAGGAAATGGTCTGTAAGTTTGCTTAAATTCTTTTTGCAGCGTATGGTGCTGCGGTGTTCCACAATGCGCGTCCTTACTTTACGGCTTGTCATGCCTACATAACGTAGTTTACATGGGCATTCGATTAGGTAGACTACATTTTTAGAATTGCAGTTTGTGTGTTTGGTTTGGTGCCAGGTTTTGTCTGTTTCTAGATTTAAGGTTTTAGTTGCTTTAGTCAAGTGACAGACGCTGCAATCACCACAGGGATAGTGACCTACTATCGCTGGGAGGCTCCATGCATTCAGTATGGTGTTTGTCATGGGGGTAGGTCTTTCCTTTGGTCTTGTGGAGACCAAGCGGTCCCTGAGGCTACCTGCTTTTTATAGGCAAAAAGTGGGGGTCCCAAGAGAGGTTACCAGTATTGAGTAAGCGCCAGTTTCTCTTAATTATTTTAGCCACCTGATTGGAGGCTGCATTGTACGTGGTGACACAGGTAAGTGGGGTTGGAGTATTATCCCGTGTATTGTCTTCCAAAAGGGATTCTCTTGGTTGGTTACGTGCCCGTTTGTTGGTGATCCGAATGATTTTATCTGGGTAGCCACGTTCCCCTAACTTCTTTGCCAGCGCTGATGATTGTGTTTTGTAATCCTCTATTTGGCTACAATTGCGACGTATGCGCAAAAATTGGCCATATGGAAGGTTTTCCCGGAGAGGCCTGGGGTGGAAACTACCAAATTGAAGCAAGGAGTTTCTTGAAGTTGGTTTGTAGTAGGTGGTTGTCCGGAGTTTGCCCGCTATGGCCATGATGTTGAGATCCAAAAAGCGATTTTGGAATTACTGGCACTGCTGGTGAAACGTAGGAAAGGGTCCCGTCCATTCAGCCATGTGAGAAAGGAGGTCAATGAATCATTTGATCCTGTCCATATCAGGAGGATGTCGTCTATGTAACGGCGCCAGAATCGAATGTTTTGGCTGTATGGGTTATTAGTTGGTAGAATGTGTGTTTTCTCAAAGTGGTAGACGTAAAGTCCAGCCACACTGGGAGCAAAAACACTGCCCATAGACGTGCCGTTCGTCTGTAAGTAGAAATCGCCCTCAAATTCAAAATAATTATGTTTGAGGGCTAAAGTTGCGCATTGCAAAATGAATTCTCTTGGCGTGGTGTGTTCCCAAGTGGATTCTTGTAACATGGTTCTGAGAACCCTAATAGTGTCGTCCTGTGGGAGGCTGGTATATAGGCTTTCAATGTCCAGTCCCACTAGGAGTTGGGACTCGGGATCAAAGTCGATGTCCTGAATCAAGTTCAGTAGGTGTTTTGTGTCCTTGATGTACGTGGACGACTTTTGCACCATAGGGTTTAGGAAAAAATCACAGAAATACCCAAACAACCAACATTCTAGCGCGCGTTCCTTAGTACAATACAGCCGATAAAAATATCCTTTTCAATTATAAAGTTAAGTAATACCATAAAGGGAATTTCCAGACATTTAACTTATTTACTAGTATTCCTAATTTAACTTTATCCATACGCAGCGTAAACACACAAACACGTGCGCACGCTTTCTTCTCTGTTTATCCTCGCAGGTGCAAGGAATGGAAACTGATCACCCGCACCTGGAGGTCGTTAGAGAAAACCTGCTTTTACCGGCAGAATCTGCTAAGGTATTTAAACTCCCCATCGCGTACCAGTCATTCACCGTCGGAGTTCCGATGCGGCCAGACTAGGTACGGAGACGGGCCCTTGATCTTGAAGAAGTAAGTGGGGCTCTGTTCAGTGGGGTTCCAGCCAGAGAGGGACTAATAGTCCTGCAGTAATATGGCACGCCAGCAACTTACGATGCATGTGCTTTTACCGCTTACTCCTTTTCATTTTTTTCCATTTTTTTCCACTTTCTTGTCCGAAAACATACAGAGTGTGACAATAGGTCGGGCCCCCACGGAACTCATGGGGCATTTCTCAGACAATTCCTGAGTGAGCAAACATGGTTTTACCTTTTATCCCTTTATTTATCACCATGTAATATCGCATATTGATTTTCACCTGTTAACGCATATATAAGAGGCGTATACATTGTTTTGATCTAATTACAATGCACCAAAACGCCACGGTCCGTCCTCACCACGCAATTTATTCGATTAGAGCACGGACACCACGCTCCTGATTCACAATTATAGATGTGCTTAAACAACAACATCTAAATGGATCATATGTGTATGTTTGTCTATCGTCTTTTTTACCCCCTATAACAGGTATGCGTCGCCAGAGGAAATCATCCTCCATCACATAATGCACCTTAGCGAGTGCACCACATAGATGGTCTCTTACACACTTTGTTCCAGACCACCTTTTAACCTCACACACATAAGGTCCTGAAGAAAGCCAGCCCAGTATAGAGAGACTGGCTGAAACATGTTGACCAGGATATCGGAACCTAATTAACTCCAGAGATATCCACCTCTCTTTTTAACCACTGCCGAGGGCCCATATATTAAAATAGTCCTTCTGTTACCTGAACGGGACCCCACGGACAGCTTTTTAAACCACACTCATCTCACTCTCACTGCACACTCACTGCACAGAACCAGCTCCGCTGTATCCAGGCTGCCGCAGCACACCCAAGGTACATTCGGTACCTTGGGTGGGACCCGATGATGAAGCATGTCACCAACTAGGTTGGTGAGTGAGGGTCTTCCAAAAACACATATGTGTCGCCATACATACACATACTAGGAGCTCCTATTTAGTAGCTAGTTCCCTTTGATACTTATACAATAGTAACCTTAACACCAATTAACATTGCACTGTTTCACATCACAGATGCAGCTGAAGTAGACTCGGAAGACAGTGATTGTCTACACATCTCCGAGATTCCTGCTGAGACTGATGTGGAGACTCCAGTTGCCCCAGCAAGCACACACCCGCACCCACAAAACGCAGGGCACAAGTACCATCACTGCAGCCCATGGAATCAGAGCTGGCTACTGCACCCACTCCTGTGACCAGCCAGCCTCATGTGAACACAACACCTACATCCCAGGCACCAGTCCAACGTGGACGGAGGCGCAGTTCAAGGGCCCGCATTGCTGCTCAGGAAGACCAGGCTCCAAATGTGTGGGGTGGCGTGGAGTCCCAAATGTTGCGGGTGCAGCGCATGCAAGCAAGACACATGGGGGCAATCCAGCTACAAATATCAAAATTGGCAAAGAACATCAGCCTCATGACAGACAGTGTGCGGGAACCAACCACAGCGGTTGTGGAGGGAAATAGGCAGACCAACTCAAGCATGCAGGAGCTCATCAGGCTGAAGCTTGAGGGCCACAGCACACAGAGGAGAAGGCATCGCCAGAACATGTTGCGCTATACCAGGTCCAACAATAAGCTCTGCAGCACCACTGCGCTGATGTCACGTCGCTCCGTGGCCATGCAAATAGAAATGGGCCATTGTTGTGGGGATGTGTCCAGGGCCCTTGGACAGGTGACCACTGCCGTGGAACTGATCCAGGCCGGTACCGTTGGTGGCAGCAACTTAACGGGGGAGGAGGGGAGTGAGGAGGCATCCAGCCTAAGCAGCCTGTCGGTGCCAGTGACCACTGCCAGGAGGCGCAGTGCCCGCAGCACAACACCTTCTGTTGCACATCAGGGGGATGTAGCCGATGCAGGCGACCGGCGTTTGGGGGTGCTTGGCAGGAAGCGCTAGGAAGACATGTCGTCCTTCATTTGCCCATGGTGACGTAACCATGGTCAAAACCATTATAGTGATTGATGTCCAGGTCATGGATTTGTTTATTTTCCGGTATTCTTCTATGCAATCAAGGTTCTATTTTTGCACAATTTTCTGTGTGGCAACACAATACTACATGGGCTCATGTTAGTAAATACTTTTCTGTTCGACATTTAAGTGTCTTGTCTCATCATTACATACCTCAGAAATAATGTTGTGTGATGTCTGCACGTCTCCTTTGCCCTTCTGCTGAGCTTGCCCCATGCACTTGTCTGAGTTGTGTGGGTGGATGGTGGATGGTATAAGTATATGTGTGCACCAAGTAGATGTCCTTCCCCGAATTCACCCCTGAGCAGACACATGTGGATGCCACTGTGTCGAAATATATAGGAGTCATGGGTGCTTCCAGGGAATTGCGCCAAAATGTCTGTTATGATATGTTTTGCATTGCACACTAGTTGCACATTGATTGGGTGTTAGGATTTCCTGTGCCTGACAATGTCTTCAATCGCTGCTGGGGACATGCATGCAATCTATGCAGCCGATCACATGAGGGTACTGTGCTATCTGGTAGGAGTCCTGTTTTGTCTTGTTCAAATCCTGTTGGCTTGTGGGGACGGTGATGTGGGTGTGGATCCTTCTCATCATGGTGTCAAGGAAGGTGTTGAAGAAACGTGAAAGGGAGCTTTGTGATACCCCTCCAGCTACGGCTACTACCCCCTGGAAACTGCCTGAGGCAAGTAGGTGCAGGCAACATAGGACCTAGACATGTGCGGGGATGGTATGGGTCCTACGGGTCTGGCGCTGCATTAGGGGTTCCAATACTGCTATTAGGTGTAGGATCATTGCACCGTTCAGCCTGTACTTATCATACATTAAATCTTCTGTTTGTCCCAGTGATGTGATGCGCACTTTGAAACTCCGATCTTGTATTCTCCTTCTGCACTGGGCTGCTGCATGGATCCTCATCGCCATCACGTAGAGTGCTGACATTGTGAAAGGCTTCAGGGGCCTTCTGAGTCAGTTTAAATACGTTTCAGAGGGTTTGCACCTGTGCGAATTTTTTTTACTTTTACCACCTGATTGTGATTCCCCTTATTCTGCACTTGCAAAATAGCGTTCTTCATGCGATTCGCTAATTGCGAGTTTACATGCATTGGATTGCGAGTTTTTATTAGCTAATTGCTATTTATGGTCGCTGTACAAGGACTCGGTAATAAGGATTCGCATTATTGGTACTCGCTAATTTTGCGATTCCTTATTTTAGCGAAACTGTTTGTTTTTCGGTAAATGGGTTCCTGCATCGGAAAAAGTTGAATTGCGTTCGCAAACGGCCATTTTTTGCGAATCGCAATTTTTGCGAGGCTTTTTTGGCTTGATGCATGTGCCTGGTAGTTGCCTGGCCAGTGAGTAGAAACTAAGGGGCATATTACCAAGAAATGGCGATAACTATCGCTAACCTAGGTTAGCGCTAGTTTCCCTATCGCCGTCGATCCCTGCAAGTTATCGCCCTGTTAGCGACGTATTAGCAACGTTTTGCTAACAGGCGATAGCTTCAGGGATCAGCGGCGAAAACCGCCGCTAACATTAGTGCGATGGCGTTAATGAAACCGGAGATAGCGGGTGGAATCCAGCGATAAGCCCTTAGCGATAGAAAAAGGCATGCTAACCCGCAAGTATGGACTTAGCCCATCTGTCCACCCCCAATATAAAAGATGCACACAAAAAAAAGGAAAAATGCAGATTTGAGCAGCCAGGGCATAGTGCAGCACACAACAACCCCCTCAAGCCACCCAACATCCTGGTTGACCAGGATGAGATCCTGGTTCCCACGCAGGACCTGCGTCTGGTTCCTGGATCCCTCGCTGGACCTGCGTCTGGTTCCTGGATCCCTCACTAGACCTGTGTCTGGTTCCTGGATCCCTCTCTGGAGCTGCGTCTGGTTCCTGGATCCCTCACCGGAGCTGCGTCTGGTTCCTGGATCCCTCGCTGGAGCTGCGTCTGGTTCCTGGATCCCTTGCTGGAGCTGCGTCTGGTTCCTGGAACCCTCGCTGGACCTGCGTCTGTGGCCTGGAGTGGGATGTGGAGTAGCTGTGGAGTCGATGAGCCGTGGCGGGAGACATTGATGTGCGACGATCGCCTGTACCTGGTAGTGAAGTCTGTCAGGTCGCATGAAGACACGTTGCTGACCTGTGTGAGAAGCCACCTTGCACACCTTGGTGCAGTCAATGGTAGAGGTGATCCTGCGCACCAACATAGTGAGGTCCGCTTTGCATACTATGATCCACCACTACACCGGGGTGCATGGAGGGGATTACCAATGGTGGGTGCCGTCTCCCTGAATCACAGGACGGATGATGTTGGGCTGGCCGGACGCTCTGGAGGGTGAGGCCCCTGTGCTACACCGAACTTGTGTGGACTGAGCGCTGCAACTACACGCCTAAGGGAGCCCTGCTGCATCAACTGCATTGGGTGGTCCACCAGCGGACTATGCGGTGACTGCCGTACCCAGCCCAGTGAAAGCACACCTGGCTCAGGCTCCTGCTGGCTGAGTCACAGATTTGGTGAGAATGCAGTGGATTGCGCCACAGGGTCAATGTCCAGGTAAGGAGAAGGTGGGACGCGTAGCGCAGGAGGGCCTGGGGGGAGTTGCTCATGGCTATCACACGTAGATGACGCACCCCCAGTGGTGGCTCTACCGCTATGTTGGAAGAGCGTTGCCCCTCCACCTCAAGCAGTGCAGAAGAGGAACAATCATCGCATGATGATAACTCAATCAATCAATCACTCAGGGGAATTGTAAGCGTGCCACTCACCCGTGAGGGTCGCAAGGCACTGAGGGGTGGGGGGCCGCAGATCTGGGAGAAGGATCTTCCGCCTGCTCTGGCTCTGTGGATGCGCTGGGTTTCGGACAGTGTGAGGTTGGAAGATCGGATGACTCATTTGTGTACGTGGCAGTTGATCCTGTCGTTGAGGTATTTGGTTACATTGTTGTGTAGGCATTTGTAGGCGTGAGTGATGATTTTGAAGGTGACTCTTTTCACCACTGGGAGACAGTGGAGTCTACGTAGGTGTTGGCTGATGTGTCAGTGCCAGGGGATGCCGAGGATGAGTCTGGCGGTGGTGTACTGTAATGTCGGTAGTTTGTGGAGTAGGGACTTGTAAATGGCAGCGTAGAGTGCGTTTCCATAGTCCAGTCTGCTGGTGATGAGTGCATGGGTGACTGTCTTCCTTGACTCTGGGGGTATCCATTTGAAGGTCTTGCGGAGGATGCAGAGGGTGTTGAAGCAGCTGGAGGTGACGGCGTAGACCTGCCTGTTCATGGTGAGGGATGGGTCGAGTACGATGCTGAGGTTTCTGGCGTGGTCCGAGGGGGTAGGTGGGCTTCCGAGGGCAAAGGACAACAGGTGTTGTCCCATGCTGAAGGTGTGGTTCCAAGGACAAGGACTACTGTCTTCTCGGCGTTGAGCTTCAGGCAGCTGTTGGTCATCCAGACTGCGACGTCCTGCATTCCTTTCTGAAAGTTGAGTCTGGCGGTGGTGGGGTCTTTGGTGAGGGAGAGGATGAGCTGGGTGTCATCAGCATAGGATACGATGTTGAGGCCGTGTTGTCGGACGGTGTCGTCGAGGGTGCCATGTAGGTGTTGAAGACGGTCGGGCTCAGAGATGATCCCTCTGGGACTCCGCAGGTGATTTACGTGGGATCGTAGAGGAAGGTTGGCAGTCTGATCCTTTGTCTTCTTCCGGGGATGAATGATCAGATCCAGTCGAGGCCTGTTCCTTGTATTCCGGCGTCGTGTAGTCTGGTGACAAGTGTGTGGTGGGAGACGGTGTCGAAGGCCGCTGAAAGGACGAGTATGATGAGGGCTGCGGAGTGGCCTTGGTCCAGGAGTGTGCGGATGTCGTCTGTGGCGGCCAGTAGGACAGCCTCGTTGCTGTGGTTGGTTCGCAATCCGGATTGGGACGGGTCGAGGATGGCGTTGTCATCAATGAATCGTGTCAGTTCCCTGTTGACTGTTTACTCTGCAACTTTGGCCGTGAAGGGGAGGAGCGAGATGGGCCGGTAGTTCTTGAGGTCGGTGGGGTCAGCTGTGGTCTTTTTGAGAAGGGGCCAGACTTCTGCACGCTTACAGTCGTCTGGGTGGGTGCCTGTTTGAAGGTGGTGTTGATGGTGCGTTGCAGTACGTGTATGATGGCGGCCGTGGCTCTGTGGTAGATGTGGGAGGGCATGGGTTGGTGGGGGCCCACGAGTGGATGCCTTTCATGGTTGAGGCTGTGTCTTCGGCTGTGACTGGCGTCCAGGTGGAGATGGTGGGCTGGCTGGTGTGTCTGGGGTGTCTGTAGACGAGGGTTCCTCAGAGTGTGTAGTTGTGGCTGGTCTGGATCTGGAAGTGCAGGTGTTCGGCTGAGGGGAAGTTTTCGCTGGAGGTTGTGAGGCGGAGGGTGCTCTTGTGGGCAATGGCGAGGCATCCTCCCGGGTGGTTGGTGCAGTCCTTCCTCTGGATCTTGTATCCGTCTGGGATGGCGGTGTTGATGTCGGGGGCGGAAGAGGCGTTGGTCCAGGTCTCCGTGAAGAAGGCGATGTCGGGCGAGAGAGAGTCGAGTAGGTTCCAGATTTCCACAGCGTGTTTGTGCACGGAGCTCCCGGGGTTGAGTGCGTGGAGGGTGGCTGTGCTGTAGCAGTGGGTGGCCTGTGATCCAGGCTTCCTGGTGCTGGTCGCGGTTGGGTTGCAGATGGGCTTGTCTTAGGCACGCCTTCTGCGCGCCAAAGGCGCGTGTCCACTGCGCAATCGCGCAACGTCTGCCATCAAGTAGGGGAGGGTGGAGGAACGATTAGCTGGGAGGCGGGAATGTGCGAGGACAGGGGTGCGGGGCCGCAGGGGCAGCAGCGGTGGGAAGCGGGTAGTGCGGGCTCAGAGAAGCCAATAAAACAGTTATAAAAGGGAAAAACAAGGGATAAATAACTCATGTGATCATGCTATGTATCCTCAGGGGTTGGGCGGGTGGGTAGGACTGCTCCAAACACGGAGCAGGGAATGTGCGGATTGGCATGCACACTCAAGTGCGCAATGACTGCTTGGTCGGCCCACTCAGGCTGCCCAATGCAGACATGCACACTTCTCTGTTCGCAATGCAGGCTGCATTACAGCCTGCAAGGAGAACATGCCCACCCCTCCGGCCCCTGCCTGCATGACTTGTCCCGTTGCCAATTAACAATCCCACCACCGCATCGCAGCGTTGTGATTGACTCAGGGGAGGGAGCCTGGCTGCCTACTTCCTTTTCCTGGAAGCAGACGCAGGAGAGCAGGAGCTACGAAGACACGGGACGCGGCTTAGAGGTAAGACTTCCCTCAATAAATTTTTAACAACACACACTCACACACACATCCCCGCGTCCACGCACCATCCAGTGTTCTTTATGGGGTTTACCACCTCACAGCTGTCCAGACACCCCCCACACTTCTCAATGGTGGCCGCTGTGCGCCCATGCACAGCGGGCATACCACTCGTGTGCCAAAGGCACATACGTAGTTGCGATGCCTGCCATTACATCGCATTGCATTCCGATACATACTAATACTAGGCACATTGCAACAGTAGAGTAGGTGTTGCATAGCGGAGACATGAAGATCACTGTTCCCACTACAGTGAGTGCGACCCAAAAATAACCTTTGCACAACAAACCCAACCGTGAACCCTGGAATTCCTTTCTGAACCCCCAAAAGACACCCAAAAGATCACATTTGAGACAAATGCACCCCCCAAATTTCTCTTCATTTTGGCACAAAACACACCCAAGATTTAGAAATTTGACCCCAAAAAAACACCCAAAAATTCCAAAATGTTGCCCAAAAAACACCCAATTTTTCATATTTTACCCCACAAAACACCCCATTTTTCATATTTTACCCCAAGACTTAGTCCGATTTTCATTTTTTACATCCAAAACCCATGCACACCTGAAAAAGTTTGGATTACCCCATTACTGACCTCACAATGCGTTGTAATCAAATGCGATGTTAAGGGACCTGCGTTGTCGGAGTTGCGTTGTTAACGATGTACTGCCTGCGTTGTAAGGGTCGTCTCCCGTGACGAAGGCAACACATAAGCTATGCCGTTTGCGTCCGTCTGCCCCTGGACCGTGTTCAGCACCAAGGTGCATTCCTCTTGGACACTCCACCGCTACGACGCCAGCACCCTCCTCGCCATCAACCCTGGACGCCACCTTGCCTGCCAGGACAAACCTTTGCTCCGTAATGGACATCGCCTTCGCCATCACTGACGGATGCAGTATCACCCGCAAGGAGCACCCCAACCATCAAAGAGGAGGCATTGCCGTCACCTACAGAGGCACACTCCGACTGACCATGCACTCTAATGTGCCAAGGGTGACCATGGACCACGTCAACTCCCAGATCCAGACCAAGCCCAAGAACATCCTCTGTGGCACCCTCATGTGCAGGCCCCCCAGGCCATGGCACCCCCATTCTACAATCCCATTGTAGACATCTTTGCACCCCAGGGTCTCCCATCCCCCAACGACATCCAACTCGGTGAACTCAAGTTCCACCTGGGCAAACCCAGTGAACAGAGCACCACCCCTTCCTGTCTCCGACATCAGACGCAAGCAGCAAGTCACCTCAACAGGCCACATAGCAGGACACACGGTCGAGCACGTCACCTCTGCCATCGGATACTACAACTACAGCCACAACACTGGACTCTCCTGGCATTACCATCATTAGATGAATGATGTCTTCTCCTTGCCCACCGGACGCCAGCGCCGTCATCGCACCCCGTCGCAGCTGGATCAAGGCCACCGCAGAACGTCTGGTCAACTGCCTTCACACCAACACTCCACCAATGCTTCCAAATGATGACACCGCAGCGCGCAACCACCATCGATGGATCTCCAAGATCGCCGACATTCGGGCACCCCTCATGAACGGCACTGCGTCAGTACCTTCCGCCTGCCTGATGGCAGGCGTGAGGGTGAGGCAGTGCCATAGGGATAGGCTGGCCCCATGCATTGCTGGAGTTGCGTCATGGTTGTGGCACAACTGCAGCAATGCGTGACTTTAGCGCAGACAGATACGTCAGGATTCCTGGTGTATGTCATTACTTGCGTCATGGAGCGCTGTCCAGTGAGTGCAGCGCATCCATGCTGTTGCAAGGAGGGCGTAATGAGAAGTGTTGCAAAGCTGTCTTGTCGCAGCACAGCAACACTTTTCATGACTGGGGCCCAGGAATGCGTACTATCTTATTGATGGTGCGCATTCCTGCACTGTATGAATTTCTTTAATGCTTTCCGGATACCAAAACATGTTCCCGAAAGCCTTTTGATCTGAGGTCCAAAGCATAACTTCTCATCGAACCATATCCCCAAATCTTTTACTGGTGCACCCTGGGGTGACGGCTAGGGGTGGACGGAATTTGTGGAGTCGCGTTCCACAAAGTTCAGCGAAACGGTAAAAAATCTCTGCGAGCTTCGCAAAGTTCCGCGAGCATGCGGAATTGCTTGGTCCGCCCGTTCGCGATGGGTTGTTCGTGTTCGGGGACGCTATTTGCGTGCTCGGGGGGAAATATCTTGCGAACTTACCCATCCGGTCGCCAAATGGTGAGGCCATCTTGTTTCACTTGTCCCGCCCGCTCGCGATGCGTGTTTCCTGTTCGCGAACACGGATGTCCGGTGGCGCGTCCGAATGACGTGTTCGCGATCGCACACTCTCGCGGCGCACGCGAACGGATAGGAAAACTCATCGGCGAACGCAGGGATCCCAATAAGTCGCTACCGTGCACGCAAACACGCATTTTTAAAGCGCGAACAAAAAAAAAATTCCGCTACGCCGCAGATCGCGGAATTTTCGGTAATTCCGCGTTCTCTGCGGAACGTGGAATTACCAAAATTCCGCAAATTCCGCGAGCGGAACGGAATTTACCGCCCACCCCTAGTGACGGCAAATGGGACTCAACTGGCCAAAACCAGCACCAGAACTGTGGGGGGAAATTCCCAAAGGGCAGAATCGCTATCTTGTCCTCGTTACATTTCAATTGAGCCTTAGCTAGCCAGTGAAATATTGCAGTGAGGCAGGTCTTAGCATGTGCGCAGTTTGCCTCACTACCTTTGTTCCAGGAGAAGAGCAGCTGTGTATCATTTGCATTTGAGATGATTTTGTCTCCAAGTACATCCGCTAACTGAATTAGGGGAGACATATAAATGTTAACTGGCAAGGGACTCAATACTGAGCCCTGAGGTACCCCTGTATGCAGTTTGTGAGGGGAGACTGAAAAGGGCAGAATCCAAATGTGTTGGATTCTATCTTCCAGATAGGATTTGTGCCAATTCCAGGCTAATCTGTCCACACCAATTTCCCGGAGACGGGTCAGGAGCAGGGTATGTGGGACCGTATCGAATGCCGCCGATAAATCCAGAATAACCAGGGCTGCGATGCCCCCGTGTCAAGGGTCCCCCGTATTGCTTCATATATGTCAGTCAGCACAATTTCAGTGCTGTGCGAAGACCTGAAACCTGATTGAGCCTGGTGTAAGAGCTCTTTCCACTCAACAAACCCAGATTTGATTGTTAACCTGCTTTTCATGGATTTTAGCCACCGCTGGGAGTACAGAGATGGGACGGTAATTAGAAGGCAGAGAGAGATCCAATGAGGGTTTCTTAAGCAAGGGAATAATCATAGCCTGTTTACAAGTGTAGGGTACCCTGGCTGAGGATACAGAGAGGTTGAGCAGTGTGTTAACTACAGGGTTGATTGCCTCCACTCCAGCTGCAAGTAGTTTAGCAGGGCAGGGATCGTTGGGAGAGCCAGATTTAAGTGTTTTTAATGCGACAAGGGAGTCTTCCGAGGAAATGGCTTCAAATGTCTGTAATTTAGGCCGGGGAGCTGTTTTCTTTGCGGAAGGGAAATCCACCACAGACTCCTGACTATCAGGGTCACCGAAATTAGCCTGAATAGATCGAACCTTATCAGTTAAAAAGTAAGCCAATTCATCACATCATTCCTGCAAGGCCGTTTTGGCATGAGTCTCGGCTTTTGGGGAGAAAAAACTCTTGACAATTGCAAAGATTTCTTTGACATTGTTGCCAGAGCGGGCAATGCACTCCTCATAATAGAGGCTTTTTGCAATTAAAATGGAGGCATAGTAATTCTTTTGTGCCCTTTTAAAGATCTCTTTGTCCTCTAGGTTATAATTCTGCCTCCATTTGCGTTCTAGCTTCTTGCACTGTTGTCTTTCCAGTTTTAGAGGGCCGAAAAACCAGGGCTTCGAGGGGGATTTCCTTTCTCCTCTAAAATTGCATGAGGGGGGAGTTGGTCAACCATTTTATTGATCCAACTATTACAACTGCCTAATGCCTCCTCAATTGCCTTCGCCATAATCTTATCTGAGTATATGGTATTATCAGGCCGACATTTTTACACTCCTACTGTGTAAGATACTAGGACCCTAATGGAATATGCTTAGAAAGATAAAGTGATTGGAGTCGGCCACCAAATTCCTGCAAGAATTTGCATCTAATTTTCTTTGGGAGCTTTGCTGTCTTAAAAACTGGCAGCTGAGTTTTAGCTTCCTGGGTCATTTTGTCTATAAAAAAGAGAATGGACTGTCTTCTTATGATCCAGTGATCTCACTAAGGTGTCCAAAAAGATGCTTCATAATATGTTTGTACATGGGGTAACGCCATTCTCTGTGGCTAGTGTCTAATTGAAGTATGGGGAGTTTTACCCTGGGAACCTTCTGGCTACAGACAAAATACCTAAAAAGCGCATCAAGTTCAGTAAAATAGTTCTTAATAACTTTTATCGGAACATTCCAAATAACGAAATATAAGCAAGGGTAGGATCGACATTTTAATAAGAGCTACTCTGCCAACTAATGTAAGGGAAAAGAGTGACCATCTATCCAATAGCCCCTTAATTTTGTTCACCATTACCCCATAATTCAATTGATAAAGCTGGGAGTGGTTATTCGTTAGAAAGATCCCCAAATAGCATAGAGGACTTTGGGAGCAAGCTTGCTGCTGAAGAGAAAAGGGGAGATTGCTAACTGGAGTATCGAAAAGGAGCAGCTCACTTTTATTCTGGTTAATTTTATAACCTCCAATCCTTTTAAACTGCTCAAACTCATCTAACACTCCCTGATCAATCTCCTTTCCCAGCTTCAAATACAAGTTAATGTCGTCAGCAAACATTTTAATTTTGCCATTCTCAATACGGTGGCCTTAATCCCCTCATTCCCCCGAATCATAATGGTCAGGGGCTCTATAAAAAAAAGTTAATAAAATGGGGGACAGAGGGCATCCCTGATGTGTTCCCCTATTTATATATATTATCCCTGCAAGGTTAGAGTTAACAAACACCTTTGCTTGTTCCCTTTGATATAAGTTCTGCAACATTATAACGAATTGGGCAACAAAGCAAATCTTCTGAAGGCCATACAAGAGCACATCCCAGTTAACCAGTTCAAATGTTTTTTCTGCAATGACCATTATTATAGCTGCTTGAATCTGATTGGCAGAGAAGTAGTCCAGCGTACCAATATAGGGGTTCCCCTGACAATGAAGGAAGTTCCTAAGCCAGGGACAAAAGAGCAATTGTCTTAAAGATTACCTAGGCAACTATACGTTTAAATGTACTAATAAACAAGGGGGACTTCAAAACTTTAGAGACCAGAGACGACCCAAATACTAAAATAAATTTAGTATATTCATTGTATCAAAAAAAGAGAATAAATACATATTTATTACTCTATCTATAATGTAGAGAAGTAGTCCAGTGCATGAATTTAAAAGCACATATTTGCGAACATCAGACGATTCACCACAAACCCCGTCTGATCTACATGAATTTATGCCTGGGCTGCCGGAGTAATACGAATTGCCCATATTTTCATTAAAAGCCTATTATCAGCATTCAGTAAGCTAATTAGAAAATAAGAATTGTGGACTCCTCGAAAGACGAGGGAACCCTCCCTCTTAAACAAAATTAAATAACTCAGTCAAAAAGGGTATAAGTTCATAGGCAAATGTTTGAAAAATTGGCGCAGGGACCCCATTATTGCCATATGCCTTCCCACTAGTCATAGTGGCAAGAGCTTCCTGCACCTCTGCCACTGATATGTTAGAAGAAATTTTTTCTGCCTGTAAATATGCCAACTGAAGCAGCCCGATAGACAGATAATATTGCAATATGCTAACTTGCAAGATCGAATATTTACAAACCCCTATTGCCACCATAATGTCACTTTTTTGGACGTTGTGGTGGCGATGCGGGCTTTGCCTTATTTACAAGGATGCGTTAAGCTACTTGATGTGGCTTAACGCAGCCTTGTAAATAAGCCACCCTTACACGCTATACTAACCGTGAAAGGGGTGGGCAATGGGTGTTGCGGTAGGTGTTCCACCGCAACACCCATTGATTTTGACGCTGCCCCATATTTACAAAGGTGGTGTAAATATGGGGCAGCGCCAAAATTAAGACCAGGGAAAACCTGATCTTAACAGGGCGCAACGAGGAGAAATGCATTATTTCTCCTCGTTTTTGCTGTTTTTATGTGTGCTGCATTGTGCAGCACACATAGAAACAGCAAAACTCCATGCATGATTGTTTATGTGCAGGAAGGTGTCCCTTCCTGCACATAAACAATTATTTTAAAAATGATGAGTTGCGTCTTCTATGTGTGCTCCTCAAAGCAGCACACATAGAGCTTACAAATCACCATTTAAGATTGTTTATGTGCAGGATGGCACAACTTCCTGCACATAAACAATCATTCCCCACAACGCGGGGATCCTTGCACAACGATGCAAGGGTGGCTGCACTGGTGCTAGGCAGCTAAATTTAGCGCCAGCGCAGGGGGAAACTCAGGGCTGCACCGTATTGTTGTCAATACAGTGCAGCTCTGCGTTTCAGAAGTGGCGAAGCGGACGTTTCATAAAGGGTTTTACAATGCTGCAGAAACATTTGGGACATTTCAGTCTTCTCTAATACTAATTCCTCAGTATCCAGCTTCAGCGACTCCTTTACGAACGTGGCATTCCACTTAACCCTTGTCGACCACACAAGAAATTTCTCAATCTGCTGACTCTCTCCATATACTCGTTGCTGAAATGCCCTGGAGCTGTTAATTTCCTTCTGTAATAAAAAAATCCTGCAGAATTTGCTTGATTTTTTCAAGATGGTGCTCTATAGAAAGTCTTAAATCCTTGGCCAATTGGAGCTGAGTCATCCAATCTACACGTGCTTTAGTTTGCTGAGCCTTATAAGCAATAATCTGCCCCAAGTTGTAGGGTTGAAGGCTTCCCACACTGAAAACAATGATGTTGTTCCAATATTTAAATGAAAGAAATCCTGAATAAATGTTCTCATTTCTAAAACCCACTCTTGGTTAGAAAGAAGGTTCCAGTCCAGGTGCCACCTAGGCTTTTCTCCTCTATTTGTATCAAGCTATAATAAAATGGAGGCCAGCGAATAATCGGATAACGAGTTGGCCCAAATATCTGCTTCCCCTGTTTAATAGACTGAGAAATGTTTTAAATATCTATACGGGAGGCGGTGTGAAACCGTTGCAAGAAGCAAGTATACTGTAAACTGCCAGGATGGTCACTACACCATGGATCAATTAATTGGAAGTTTTTTTTCAGTGCGTCAGCCACTATTTTAGTTTGGGGCTTCAATTGTTTTTTCGTTTTATTCGATGTATCCAAAGCCAAGTCCTAGATATAATTAAAATCTTCCCCTAAGATTATCGGCCCTACTGCTCCCATAGCAATATTATAAGTCTGTAGCAATGAGTCTACCTCATTAAAAACTGGGGCATAGTAATTAACCAAGTTTAGAGGGTTACCATTAGCACGAACTTTCAGCCATATCCACCTTCCCTGGGGATCTCTAATTACCTTGGTTACGAATGAATTCATCTGCCTGCCTAGTAAGACTGCAACCCCCGTAACTGCTGACCCAGCTGAAGCAAAATACATATATGGATAATGCTTTGGAATAAAAAGATCAAAGAAAATGTTCTTAATATGAGTCGTCTGTAAAAATAAGATTTCTGGAGCGAACGAGGTCAACCATTTAATAAATCCCATATAGTTGCTCTTGTTTGACATGCCATTAACAATAAGCCTAACTTTTAGACCCATTGCTTAACCACCTTTTGCTAGTTTGAATCATTCCTATGTCACTAGCCAAAAATAATTTAAGTCCTTTCTCAATTCTGCTCTTTTTTAATAGAAGTGCTTCCCCCATTCCTCCACATGACCTACAAAACCCTAACCCCTGCGACAAACGTATTTCATGTAAGGATATATACTCATTCGGAGGGTTTTGTTTGTTTTACTTCACTGATTTCAACACTTGAGAGAGAAGGCACTTAATTATGGCAAGCAGAATTAATACCATACTATTGCATGAAACACAGTACAAAAGGGGAATACAAATGGAGTTGCTGTGTACATTAGCTTACCACTTATTCATGGTACCCCTATTATAGTCAGATTAGGAGCACATGAATATTGCAAATAATGATAGACCCGAACAATATGATTTTGCTTTTGGGCCTCGGATGTCTCTGTATTTACTATACAATTATCTGTTGAGTGTAGCTCAATGGTCTAGATTCTCAAAGGGCCCCACAGTGGTGGGGGAGTCGAGTACAGAGGCCTTTTGTGAATCAGGCCCAATAGATTTAGCAGTCACTGACAACATCTCAGATCACTAGCAAGCTAACGCAGCCTTTCATTTTTCTGAGGTTGATATTTTTTATGTACAATTAAATTGACGAATAATACTTGTTGAATATAGTGCTTAGAAATAGCAAAACAGCTTTGGTGGAAAAAAAAGGATGTCATCTGGCAATCAATTCCATAGCAGCATGGCAAAGCAGTCAGCCCTTTTTTACTTTCCAAAGGCAACCTAGTAAAGCAAGGGTTTGCTTTGGAAAATAAAAACAATGCTGATGACATGCTTAGAGTTGTTTCCCAGTGCATTTGGTTTATTATTTAATTGTTCCAGTATGGCACCATCATATTGGCGATGGCGGAGGGAAAGGCATGGCCCTCCCTACAACAGGGCACTTGTGACACTGTTCTTTCCAGCAGATGTGCTGCATAGAGAGAACAGAAGAATGAGCATATGACACATCCTCCCAGTTACACCTGAGACAGTGTTGAGGTTCTTAGCCAATGTAGGCATAACTTCCCAACACTGTATGATGTCACCACCCCCGAATGTTCTCGTTGTACATAACGAAAGTCGGGCCTATGGATACTAAACCCTTCGGTGGTACCCCTGAATCTTGACTGACACCTATTTGTGTCGGTAGGCCAAACTAACCATCCCTTCCAGTTGGGGTCTGTTGAATTGTATGAAATGCCCTGTATGATGTCATCTAGTGTACCCTCAGCATTTTCTGTGTACTTTTTCCAATCCTCGAAGTGTGAACACGAGGAAATGTGTTCAAGTCCTTAATCATGGCTTACCCAAGACAGGAAGTCTGTTGCACAGTGTCATGCAGGAAAATCATTTGTTGTGGTATGAGGCATGCTCTAAATAGTACCTCAGTTCCCTGAACCTGCCATTCTTTAGTCCCCCAGACTGATTTAGTGTCTATAATGTCCTTCCAGAAGACAAAGCTCTGTTCAGACAGTTGGGCAACAAAGGATGCAGAGTATATCTGTTTTGTGTTAGTGAGCATACTTTTCTTTGCAGATAAAGGTGCAAGTATATAATAATATGAGCGTGGATCTGATGTATTAAATCCATAAAAATAAGCAAACTTCTTTGCAAACATTTGTGAACTACCTTTCGGTGGTGTTGGGCAATGTTCCCATTGGTGGTATGCGAAAACATTACGTGGTGCACTCGTTTTATGCACAAAATGAGGACCATAGTGTTGATAACAGTACATTTAGTTGAAATCAGAAAAGTCATCAAACATTTCATTTGTTGAAAATACTGCATGCAGTTCTAAATCAGACAACATATAATTCACAGTTTCAAAACCCCAATCGTCAGAAAATGTACTTGAGGTGATAATATGATTTAAAGAAATTTTGAATACATGTGGTACTTTTAAAAGTTCAGTGAGACCAAATGCATCATATGAAACCGTATCCCAAACTATTCTGTCAGGAACTGGAACTGCTGTAATGTTCACATAGGACAGGTCTCTTGGTTCACAATGAGATGATGTATGAGGTTTCAATACCAAGTTCACTTTTGATACTGCTGAGCATTCTAGGAGATAGTGTCCATTCACGATCAAGGAAAAGACGGTCACTAAACCTATTCAGAAAAGTAGGAACAGCATACCAGTGATTATCCAGAACTGTAGCCATGGTGAGACTAGGTATGTCTTTCTCAAGAAAATGTAGAAATCATGAAGTTGTTCTTTGCGGGAAACTGGAGCTGGCGATGACTCAGGTTCACTTACATCCAGAGAAAATGTGTCGAAATCGATGAAGTAGCCAGATGCAGTTCGATCTATCTTTGGTAGCTCAGTAGGTTTTGTTAGACTGGTAGGTGTCTCTTTTAGAGGCATTTTGATGTAGATGTCGGTGTTAGGCCGAATTGATATTTGTGTTTCAGTTGAATTTTGTTGTTGTTCAATTTCAATAGGAACTAGTTCCATTTCATTGTTGGAAACTCCATTTCTTAAAATTGTAGATTCTTTGAATGTTATCAGTCTTTCTGTCTGAACTTCCTGTATGGTAGCTAGAGGAGAGCGGCGGCTAACCAAGAACCCACGTGGCCTGCTATTCAGGATCGGCCACATAGTGTGGTTTGATCAGATCAATTGAGAAGAATCTCTTTTCTTTCTTGCCGGCAAGAGGCAGAAGAAGTACTGTTCTTGTTCCTTCAACAGCCAGGACAGGTACAGGCTTTCTGTATGATGGCCCAAATTATTTTTTGTCCACAATCTTTTCTCTGACCAGATCCCCAACTTTTGGGATACAGGCAGGTCTTGCCATGACCGATTTCACTTCCCCAGTGGTGGTACATTTTACTTGTACGTTGCTTTGAGTGCCCGGAATTCATTAACATCCTGTTAAACAGCCAAACGTTTATCAATATCAAAAGGTTTTTCATCCGCCACTGTGCTTTCATAATGGAGATCAGGGACCCACATTCTTGTCCCAAATAGGACCTCGTAAGGGGTGACAACACCTAGGGAACTTCTTGGTATATTATTTAGTGCCCTCTGTCCCCTATATAGGTTATTGACCCAACTACCACCCAAACCTAATACCCTTGATGTTGAAGATTTCCTTAAGTCCTGGTTTTTCCTCTCCACAACCAAATTTCCCTCGGGATGGTACTGAGAGGAGTACCGCAATGCAACACCAAAACTTCCCATGGCTTCCTTGTGAGCCCTAGAGCTAAACGCAGGGCCACGGTCATAATGTAATGTGCCAACCGCGTATGTCCCTATGAAGACACGCAAATCTTTTATAATAGTTCGAGCATCAGCCGAGCGCTGAGGCCAAACCCACAGGAATCTAGAACATGACTCCACTGCCACCAAGATGTACTTGTAAGCCCCATCAGATTGTAAGGGGCCGCAGTGGTTCAAATAGACACAAGTGAGTGGTCTGTCTGATATCAGTAATGGTGTTTGTGCTGGACGTGCTACTGTGGAACCCTTCATCTACTGACAGATGCCGCACTTAAGTACAAATGCTTTCATCTGTTTGGTTATACCTGGCCACCAATAGCGTTGTTTCAGCAATGAAACAGTCGCAGTAACCCCTGCGTGTGCAGAACCCAGAGGCCTGTGTGCAGCTAGAATTAAACCTAACCTGCGATCCATGTTTGGTATTACTCTATTCCCCACTCCTGAAGTTGAGCATATGGAATATTTTTTGCATCTAACCTGTAGGAGTACTTGAGTGGAAAGCCTTTCGGTAAGGCTGTGCTGCTTTTGCTGAAGTAATGACAGCTACCATTATCTGTCCATCTATTCTCGTGCTGGAACGAGTGATTGCAGCTACAGTGGCAATTCGTACTGCCCCCTTTGGGGCTTCATCAGCCAATGAATTCCCTGCAACGTGAATGCCATCACATTGATGACTCAGCGTGTGTATCACATGAGCTATCTGCAAGTCTTTTTTCAACTCAGCCACTTGTTCCCAAAGCATTTTGTGCTTTATTGTGCAACATTTTGAGTCTTTAAACCCATTCTGAACCCAGTAGTGAAGATATTCATTGTAAGACTGGACACAGTAAAACGAATCGCACACTATGAGTGTGGGGAATTCTCGATCAGTTTGTATTAGTGCCAGTAATAGGGCTTTTAATTCTGCCAGCTGTGCCGTGCAATATCCTAGAGATGCGTCTTCGTACTGCTAGGATGGAACTTGCCGTCCTGCATACGTCCCTTTACAATCGCACATGCTGCGCTGTATTGTTGATTACTTCCTATAGCAGGCTAGGCAGAACCGTCAGTGTAAATAATATATTCATACTGATCTAGAGGCATTATTTTGTTTGGGAGAGGATATTCTTGTTCATATTGCAGAAATGCCTGTGTTTTTACCGTAGAATCAAATTTGTAGTCTACATCTGTAGCAGTGAGAGAATTAGCCCATTGTATTCATCTCGGACGTAAAGATTTAGCATTTGGAATGCGTGTCTTCGTAACAGCCTCTAAGGCCAGTACTGGAGTTACGACAATTATTTGTTTCCCCTAAGCCAGTGCTCTTTTTCTCACTACAGCAGTGTGAACTGCTGTCAGAATCTTCTCTAAAGAAAAAAATCATTTCAGCGTTTGTGTACAAGTGTGATTTCTTTTGTTTTGCCTTCATTGAACGTTATGTAAGTGTACCCTGATTGACCCGCAATTACACGGATCACCAAATGTGTGGTATGTACACGTTAGTAGGTGTTTTGAAGCTATCATGTCAGCTTCTAAGGATCAAAGTATATCTGAATGTTCCTGTGTCCAATGTCTAATTGAAAAATCAGGTCTGATTAAATCGTAGAAAGGTTTTACTTTCTCTGCGTAATCCAAAATTGTCAAACACTAACCTGCTCTGTTTAGACCTGAGTAAGTTCTGTCTTCCGTCAACAGGGAAGTACTTTCATTAGACAACACCTATTTTGCTTCAAGGATTAGCCCCTCACTTATTGATAATTTTGGAGTATTTTCTAATATCCTATTCTTGTGACTGGAGAATTTTCAATCATTTGTTATGTGAATACAGTATATATAAATATATATATAGCGAATTTGATTAGTCTTTTCCTTAGAATTTTTAAGGGAGGATAAAGAGAGAGTTCTGCTCCCTTAATTATTTGAAATCGTCTTGAAACATGCATTTCAGTCTCTGGAAAATATTTCTCCTTACTTGAATTTCGAGTACTTTCTCCTTTTGTACTCTTACTTGCCACTCTGAAGAATTACTCTGAAAAAACGACGGAAGCTTCTTCTTTAGATATCTCTCCAAGGCTCTGGAGACTCTTTTTCTCACTGACAACAAACTGAGGTTCCGGAGACTATGAATTGTCTTTTGAACCAATCCTCTGGTGTGCACACCAGCCTTTTAGTAGGCAGAAATAGGGGAGGAGTTTTTCTATGGTTAACCAGATTTTTTCTGAGGAGAATTGTTTCAGGTGCGGAATCGAGATGCTACTCACTGGTAATGTCTTCAGTTGAAGTGCAGCACGCGAGCATCGCGCAGCCGCACTAATACCTTGAAGCCCTCAGAAGGTTGGTAGAAGGCATGGAACGCTGACCCATTGAAAGCTCAGAGCGGCCATGTTGAGTTTCTGCGATACCGCCGGTGCTCAATTTCTTCAACAAGATGCACAGAAGGAAGCCGGCAAAAGGTAATCGAGTCTTCCATTGGGGGTATTTGTGAATTCTAAGTCTTCTACTGTTACCTCTTCTCTTGGAACTTGATATTGCATTTACATTCCTGACAGTACCCCCCTCTAAAGATCTCTCCAACAGCCAAGGTTTGTTGGGAAAGGTGTTGTGAAATTCTTTGAAGAGTCTTGATGCATGCACATTTTGACTGGGCTCCCAGGATCTGTCCTCTAGGCCAAAACCTTTCCAATCAATCAGATACCACAACAGACCTCTGACTTTTTTAGAGTCCAAAATCAGATTTACTTCAAATTCAGCCTCTGAACCCACAAGGATTGGTGATGGCTTTGGTTTCAATCTCAGTTTTGGGGGACTTCTCTTAATCAAGGAGAAATGAAATACCGGATGAATCTTTACTGAAGGTGGCATTTTCAATTTAACTGTAACTGGGTTTACCATCCTAATGACCTCAAAGGGTCCTAGAAATCATGGTTGGAGATTCCTATTTCCCTTGAGATGTAGGTGTCGTGTGGATATGAAATATTAGCTTTAAACAAATTCTGTCCCGCCCTCTGGTAGGCTCTCTGCATCCTTTCACTCAGATCGTCCACTGCAGGAACTGAATCATCTTTCTTACCTACTAACACACTTGGATTCTTACCATATTCAGATAGAAGGGGGAAAAGCCTGTAGAAGTGTGAATAGCATTGTTGTATGCAAATCTGCAGTCCAAATCAATTCTGGCCACTCACCCTCTTGATCGTGTAAATATAATCATAGGTATTGTTCTAACTCCTTATTGACTCTTTCTGTTTAGCCATCGGTCTCTGGATGGTAACTAGTAGTGTACCGAGAGTCAATTCCTAAACTTTTTGTGAAGGCCTTCCAGAATCGGGATACGAATTGGGTTCCCCTGTCAGAAATTACAACCATCGGTACCCCATGGAGTCTTACTAGGTGTTGAGTGAACAATTGCGCTAATTCTGGGGCTCGGGGCACAGCATTTAAATGAATAAAGTGACTCATCTTAGAAAATGTGTCCACAAAAACTAAAATGATATTGTAGCCTCTACTGGAAGGAAGGTCCACAATAAGATCAACAGATACTGTGTGCCAAGGGTAAGGAGCAGAAGGTAAAGGTTGTAACAGTCCCTGAGGAGCTTGTCGGCTAGCCTTCCTCTTAACACATCCCTCACAAGTCTGAACGTATTGTCTTATCTGACTGTTCATGCTCGGCCACCAAAAGTGTCTCCACGGGTTTCCGTATTCCTTTGTGCCCAGCCAATGGATCATCGTTAAGAGTCTGTAAGGCCAATTCCTGCAGCTCAATAGTTGGAAGATACAAGGCTCGTTTGTAGTAAGGAAGATTTATCTTTATTTCTCTTTCTGGATCTTCATCCACCCAATCTTTAACTGCCGTAGTTGACAAGGAATTTCATACTCCTAACTCAAATCTCGAATATTCAGTAGCTCCAACAATTTTTTTTCCGGAATCATTTGTGAAACTTCTAGTCTTCCTGGATTATTTTCTAAACTTAGTCTCAAAAGAGCGTCTGCCTTTCCATTAGAAGAACCTTGTCGGTAGGTTATTACAAAGTTGAAGTCTGCAAAGTATAAGGACCACCTGAGTTGCCTTGGAGTTAAGGTTTTGTCAGATCTCAAGTACTGTAAGTTTTTGTCATCGGTGAATACCGTCACTACATCTTGAGCCCCTAGCAAATAATGCCTCCACTCCTGAAAAGCATCTTTCACTGCCAATAGCACTTTATTAGCTACGGAGTAATTAATCTCTGGAGAAGTTAGCTTCCTAGAACGGAAAGCCACAGGATGTAGATGGCCTGTGGTGTTATGGTGCTGGGATAGAATTTCTCCGATGGCGAGATCCGAGGCATCAGCCTCAACAAAGAAAGGTTCCTCCGGGTTTGGATGTTGCAAGATAGGAGCTGTGGTGAAAGCTTCTTTGAGAAATTTGAAGACTTCTTCAGCCTCTGCGGTCCTGGCAAAATGAGATCCTTTCTTCAATAATCGGGTGGATGAATCGTCGGTAAAAATTGGCAAACCCGATTAAACTTTGCACCTCCTTCACTGACCTAGGGGACGGCCATTCTCGAATGACCTCAACCTTCAAAGAGTCTTTGGAAACTCCTTTTGGAGACAAAATGTATCCTAAAAATTCTACTTCCCTGACATGGAAAGCGCATGTTGGAAATGGCCCTTTGTAGGGTTATCCCCAAACTTTTTGCTTCTTCTTCCTATTTTTCCTGACCTGTGTTTGTTGGCTATAGGACTCTGGGCACTTTACCACTGCTGATCAGGGCTAAAGTGCATATGCTCTATGTGTAAATTGTTATTGTGATTGGTTATCCATGATTGGTGTATTTGATTTACCAGTAGGTCCCTAGTAAAGTGCACTGAGTGTGCCAGGGCTGGTAAATCAAATGCTACTAGTAGGCCTGCAGCACTGATTGTGCCACCCACATTAGTAGCCCTGAAATATGTCACAGGCCTGCCACTGCGGTGCCTGTGCGCAGTTTGTTAACTGCCATGTCGACTTGGCAAGTGCACCCACTTGCCAGGCCCTATACTTCCTTTCTCTTACACATTGGACACCCCTATGGAAGGCCCAAGGTACCCCCCTGGGCAGCGTGCAGTGTATGTGAAAGGTAGGACATGTACTGGTGTGTGTAATAGTGAAATACTGCCAATTTCGTTTTTCACTATTGAAAGGCTATCTTTGTATGCTTTGTAACATTTTACAAGCATATCTTCCCCTTGGGATAAGATAGAATAATGGAGTTTGGTATCCCTAAACTCAGGATTTAATAACACATCTTTTAGTAAAGATGGTTTTTAAAGTGTGTGTTTGAAAATACCACTTTTAGAAAGTGGCTATTTTCTTGTTTAGCCATCCTGTGCACTTCGGCCTGTTTGTGGATTGACTGTCTGGCTTTGAAGTGACAGGAGCTGGGGAGGTGCAGTGGCTCCAGGAGTCTGGATGAGTCAGCACTAGGCTGAATAGGCCTGATCTGCATTTGGAGTGAATAGGGCTGTGCCTGCCTTCCACAATGCTGGCTCCGCCCCCCTGTGGTGTGTCTGGAGCCAAGGCTCAAACTGACAATGGATGTTGTTCTGCACTTACAGAGTGCCCCCCAGAACTGATTTGAACTGGGCTCAGAGCCCCCTGCACAAAGAGAACAAAGACATTTTGGGGTATAAGTATTAGACCTAAAACCTCTGAACTTTAGATCATTCCTGGAACTCAAGAGGAACCTTTGCCAAGGAGAATAGCTGGGGAGACTGAGGAGAAGTATTGCCCTTGCTGTGTGTCTGGGGTTGGCCTGCAGTTGCTGTTTCTGCCAAGGAAAGGAGAAGGACTTTACAGTGTGATGTGTCCCTTGCTTGAGGGAGATCTCCAAGGGCCTGAAGTGTGCTGGCCTCCTGTTCTGAAGTCTCAGGGACACAAAGACTTCACCCCCATCTCCCCTGAACTCTGCTGCTGTGAGTTCTAGCCCACCAAGAGATTCCTGTGACAGTTTTGGGGCCTCTGGAGGTTGTTGCTGCTGTTTGGGAGCTGGAAGCAAGAAAAAACTCAAAGAACTACAGAAATCGATGCATCGCTTTTCTTGCGGCTGTTTTCCTGATGCATCTCCATGGCGTGAGAAGAATTTCCACGCATCGCTGCGCCGCTGCAGAAACCGCTGCAGCGCCTGTCGCCGCTGCAAGAATCGACGCATCGAGGGATCGCGGCTGAAGAGGACCGACGCAGCGCCGCTCGACGCCACCGCATCGATCGCCGATGCATCCTGGATTTCCACGCATCGTACCTGTGCGACAAGTTCTTCCGACGTATCATCCACGGACCGGAACCGTCATGAAGAATAGACGCATCACTCCCCGTACAGACCGGATTCGACGCAACCCTTCCTCTGCGTGCAGTGAAACTGTTGCATCGCCTCCCCAAGGTCTCAGGAGTGTTGCATCTCTTTGTTTTACGATGCTGCAGCTGTTTGGCTTTTGAACTTTGACGCAAGTACAGGTACTTTGGTGAAAACTCATGCATCCATAGTTTTCTATGGTACAAGTTCTTGAAACTTTTTGAAAGTCATATTTTTAACTGTGTATGTTGGATTTTTGTCGTTATGGTCTTGTTTAGTTTAGATAAAGGAATTTTATTTTTCTAAACTGTGTGGTGTCCATTTGTTGTTTTCTCACTGTGTTACTGTGAGTGTTGGTACAAATACTTTACACATTGCCTTTGGGATAAGCCTGTCTGCTCATGCCAACCTACCGAGGGGGTGAGCAGGGGTTATCTAAAGTGTGTATCCCCCTTACCCTGACTAGAAGCAAGGGCTCCTATTTGGACAAAGGTACCTACCTCTGCCAACTAGAGACCCCCATTTCTAACAGCACACTTTTCCAATTTCACAAAAAGCTAATGTTCCTGTAATCTTTTAAGAATGGCTTTCACTTGCGTTATATGTTCTTCATCGTCTTCGGAAAAAATCAAGATATTGTCAATGTAGACAACTGCGATCCAATCCAAGAACTCTCTTAATATGTCATTGACAAAATACTGAAACGCAGCTGGGGCGTTGCATAGACCATAGGGCATGACCTGGTACTCATAGAGTCCAAAACGAGTATGAAAAGCCGTCTTCCACTCGTCACCTTAAGCAATCCTTATTAAGTGGTACTCACCACGGAGATCCAACTTGGTGTAGATTTTGGCTCCCTTAACTTGGTCCAGCAGGACTGAGATCAGAGGCAGTGGATATCTATTTTTGATAGTGACTTGGTTGAAAGCCCTATAGTCAATGCAAGCCCTAAGCTCTCCATTTTTCTTGGGGACAAAAAATAAAGGAGAGGAGACGGGAGATTGGGAGGGGCGGATAAATCCGTTGGCCAAATATTTGTCCAAATACTCCTTAAGATATTGATTTTCTGGCTCTGTTAGGGCATACATTCTACTACAGGGTAGATATGCCCCTGGTTCTAGATCAATCTTGCAATCATAAGTTCTATGAGGTGAAAGCTTGTCTGCTCAATCTCATTAAAAACAGCCGCAAATTCTTGATACTCTCTGGGAATCTCTGAAGTGACCACTGAACCAATTGTCTGGGATAATTGAGCTAGAATATTAGGATGAGACGGACCGAGCTTCTCATGAGTCCTCCTAAAACAGTTCTCTTGGCAGTATCTGGAGTTCATGTTTATGGTTCCTTTTTCCCAATCGATTGTTGGGTTGTGTTCCGTTAGCCAGGGTAGACCCAAAATCAATTGGAACTGTGGTGCATCTATCAAATTGAATCACAGTTCTTCACAATGACTGTTAAGTCCAGAAAGTTCTATCGGCACTGTTTCCTGTGTGATAGGGCCCGAGGAAAGATTAGTACCATCAACTGCTCGAACAACCTCTATGACTTCTTTCTTAAATGAACCAATATTCATCTCCTTGGCATATTTGATAATGCAGAAATTTCCAGTGGCCCCAGAATCAATCATGACTGATACTCCTTGGATAGTCTTCTGATCGTATTTTGCAGTTAGGGACACTGTAAGATGTGGGGCTGCTGTTTGCAAAGTGTTTGCCACTTGTTGCGGATCTGGAGTTGTCTTTTGTTCATTTACCCTCATCAGTGCAACTCCTTTTACTGACGGGGTTTCTCTTTTAACGGTTGGTTAACCTTTGGCCTCTTAGGACATTCTTTCACAAAATGCCCAGCATTTCCGCAATCCATACATAAATTTCCCATCCTCTTTTTTTCTTTTTCTTCCTTGGACAGTGGTCCTCGAATACTGCTGATTTGCATTGGTTCCTTGCCTAGACTTGGTTCAATGGGTTTACTAACGTCAGATATGAACCTATCAAAACGTGGAGGAACGGGGCAGAATTCTTTTCTTCTCTCGGACTTTCTTTCATTCAGCCTTTGATCCATCTGCAGGACCAGGTCAATGAGTCCTGAATCTTCTGTGGGTCGATTCGGAATTTGTGCCAGGGAGTCATTTATTTCGTCTTTTAACCCTCTATAAAAAATAGCTGCTCTCTTGGATTCTGGCCAATTAGTTTCCACTATGAGCTTATTGAATTGCGCCAAGTATGAGATGAGATCCCTGTTACCTTGTTTGAGGTCCAATAGTTCATTATCCGAGGCCTGTGTCACTGCTCTTCTATCGAAAATTCTAAGGAATTCAGCTTTAAATTTTTCAAAGTCATAAAGAATTGGATTATTCCGGGTGACCATGGGCATCGACCAAGCCGCAGCATCTCCGGTCAGATAAGACAAGACGAACGCTACTCTAGACTGATTTTCTGCAAAAAGTGTAAGGAGCATTGCGTTAGTAAAATCTGAGCCTTGTGAGGATCCCCATAAAAACACTCTGGTGGAGCTAAAGGAACATTTGTGGAAACCGCATGAATGATTTGTGTAGACAATTCTGAGGTGGAAGGAAGTGGAATGTTCTCCTTAGGAACAGTGGAGGGCCCAGATGAAATTTCATTTAACCTCTGGAGTAGGTGTTGGGACTCTTGGTGTGAACTCTCTATCTTCTCTCTTAGGCTATTGTTCTCTTCTATGGTAGTAACTAACTGACTCTGCATATTCTCTAAAATTACTGCTAAACCTTTTAGTTCCAAATCCTCAGCCATTCTGCCCGGGTGGAAAGTTTCTTTTATATTGGCACTTCAATCTGTCAGACACTAACCTGGTGCCAATGGTTCCACAGGAGCAGAAGAGCTTTTCCCTAAACCCTCTAGTGAATGCCCCCAACTATACTGTTTTGAATTTCAAATTGGGAGGCATTCAACAGGGGGAAGGGGAATTGGGAAGAGAGAAAAGAGAGACTGCCTTGAAGCTTCTGGTGGTATTCTCGAGACCTCTCTGTGTAGACCTGAGTAAGTTCTGTCTTCCGTCAACAGGGAGGTACTTTCATTAGACAACATCTATTTTGCTTCAAGGATTAGCCCCTCTCTTATTGATAATTGAGGAGTATTTTCTAATATCCTTTTCTGGTGAATGGAGAATTTTCAATCATTTGTTATGTAAATACAGTATATATAAATATATATTTAGCGAATTTGATTAGTCTTTTCCTCAGATTTTTTTAAGGGAGGATCAAGAGACAGTTCTGCTCCTTTAATTAATTTGAAATCGTCTTAAAACATGCGTTTCAGTCTCTGGAAAATATTTCTCCTTACTTGAATTTCGGGTACTTTCTCCTTTTGTACTCTTACTTGCCACTCTGAAGAATTACTCTGAAAAAACGATGGAAGCTTCTTCTTTAGATATCTCTCCTAGGCTCTGGAGACTCTTTTTCTCACTTACAACAAACCGAGGTTCTGGAGACTATGAATTGTCTTTTAAATCAAAAAGGGGGAGAGTTTTTCTATGGTTAACCAGATTTTTTCTGAGGAGAATTGTTTCAGGCGCGGAATCAAGATGCTGCTCACTATTAATGTCTTCAGTTGAAGTGCAGCGTGCGAGCATCGCACAGCAGCACTAATACCTTGAAGCCCTCAGAAGGTTGGTAGAAGGCATGGAACGCTGACCCATTAAAGGTTCAGAGCGGCCATGTTGAGTTTCCGCGATACCGCCGGTGCTCAATTTCTTCAACAAGATGCACAAAAGGATGCTGGCAAAAGGTAATCGAGTCTTCCAAAGGGGTATTTGTGAATTCTAAGTCTTCTTCTGTTACCTTTTCTCTTGGAATTTGATATCGCATTTGAATTCCTGACAAAAATGTTTGTTCTTCCAAAATGTAGGAATCCCAATATGGATTGTAAGTTTTGCAGGGCTTTTGGAGGTTGGAGCAGCGCACACTTTGCTAAAAATTTAGCTGCTGGGCTTTTCCCTTCACTTGATAACTCATATCCCAAAAATAGGACCATGAGGTGGGCTATTTTTGATTTTTTTAAAGCTGAATTTGTAGCCCTCAGAGGCGAACCCCAAAATTATGTTGCTCACCCTGGTCAAATGATCCTTTAAATCATCATTCGTCATATAAATAGCATCTACATAGGACAATGCCTCCTCATCCACATTTTGAAGTAACTCAGTTACCCTAGCTGAGATCAACCCAGTGCTATTCTTATACCCTTGGGGGAGTCAACAGAATTGACGCTGAGAACTGAGCGTTGAAAATGCTGTCAAATATCTGCTGTCAGGCGCTATATTTTGGCATAAAAATCAATTTCAGATGTCCAGTGTTGTTTTGTATTTTTTCCACACAATGTTATTCATTAATGCAGCACTGTGTGTGTTCTGTACTGCCAATGTCTTTGTGCATGTGTTCAGATGTCTGTAGTCTAAAACTAGACGGTATGAATTATCGGGTTTCATTACAGGAAACAAAGGATTATTCAGTGAAGAGGTGCAAGTTTCTATTACACCTCGGTATTCAAGTTGATCTAAGATCTTCCTGACCTGTTTCTTCGCTTCTTGTTTAATAGGGTATTGTCTCTGTGGAGTTGGAGTGGTTTTTACTGGGATTACATGGTGAGGTGACTCAGCATCCCACCCTACATGGTTGCTATATAGGATAGGATAGGATAGGATGAGGATTTATAAAGTGCACTAATACCCTCAGGTGCCAAGGCACAATATAATGCTGGAGCAAGTGCTACCGCCCACTCCTGCGCATATGTATGTTTTAAGTATATTGGAACGAGGTCGGAAAAAGCCGGTAAGATTACCGTTTCTCCCTTTGGGCACTCCATAACAATCTCAGGACACCAAACTTTTCCAGCCAAACTGATGTCATAGCCAAAAGACAGGTTCTCCCAAAAGAGACCTTTAATTTTCCTGGGTTTGTCTCCTCCATTTGGAGTGTTATCTCATGAAACCAATGTGGAACACTTACCCTTGTGTCAGGTGTTCCCACTGTGATGTGCTCATTCAACGCCGCTGTCACCAGAAATTCCATCAGGTTCTGCCGAGCTATTGTTACTTCTGCTGCGCTGTCTAGCATCGTCAGAGCCCATTCCCTGTTTAGAATTTGAGTTCTCAGAATTCTGGGCATGTCTAACTTTAAGACCTGCTAACTTCTTGTACGTTGTGTGTCTCTCGACTTTGTCAGTTTTTCTTGTTTGTGTTTTGACCATCCTTCTCCCTCTGAGTTTTTTGATGAACCCTGAAAGGAACAAGAAGAACGTGTATCAGTATCCTAATACCTGTCAGATTTTTTTAATGTTTTCTCTATTTCTAAGGTTGTACCTCCTTTCGGGGGGCTCCTGTTGAGGAGACCCACTCCTTTATTGTGATCTATTCTCTCTTTTGTTTGTTTTTTATTATCCCATTGCTTCTGGGAAGAATCAGGTGCTTACTAAGTGGTGTCCTTTTCAGGACCACCCATGAGTTGAGGTTTTGTTGCTGTAGCGTATTGCCACTGCTGCTACCTCCCCTTTTACTTTTGCTAATATAATAGTTGATACCTGGGCAAAATTTCCTAACAATTTCATCCCATTGTGTCAATGTCTGGATGCGGTGTGTAAGCCGCTAGGACCAACCAAGTCACTTCATTTCTGCCAAGCAGACCGAGTCTTACTTTATTTCTTGTATGTGGGAGGGCGCCTTTAAACCAGTTTATGTGCTCCTGGTAAGTGAGCAAAACTTCAATGTCCTCATATGGACAGTATTCCCCTGGTGTTTCATCTTCACTGTAGGAATGAAATGTATTTGTGCGTGCATCTCCTTGTGGGAATCTAACCCATGAATAGAATACCTCAGTTCTATATGATTTGTGTGCCTCAATCATAAATGTTACTGTCCCTCCCCTTGCTGTGACTCCATAGTCTGCTAGTTTTAAAGTAAGTGCAGTTGTGACATTTTCTGAAATGTTCATTTTGCCTTCTTGTTCTCCTTCTCCCCCTGCATTCGCATGTTGTGCATGCACAGGGTTGTCTTCGTCAACCATTGTTGAAAACGTTTCAAGGAAAATGACATAAGGTTTTATGCACAATAGAAACTATTTGTCCTTCAAGCTTGAATAAACCTACAGCCAATACATGGGATCTGCCTACTCAACCATGGCAGATTTTTCCCTCCCACTCCAGACATCTCTGGAATAATGTGAGTAGTGGTCTCTGAGAAAAGCACGACTGAACTACTCAGTTTTGACCGTTAAATAAGTATCAAAGCACGTTGGGCGCCATGTCATGTAGTTCCTATAAACCTATATAGGATCTGCGCATTTAGACAACATAGACTGCAGGATTGGTGTCCATAATTATTCCAGACACTTCCACCGGGTATGTCCGCCTGTATACCAGCGAGCCCACAGTGCCACTGTAAACTTCTCTTACCAAGGAGAGAATAGTTCTTGCCAACTATCGAACATGACAACCCTGTCTCATGAGGGACATTCCACCATAGTTCTTCACTGACATGAAATGGAATCAAAATGGGAAGTTGTCAACATATATATGTTCATAGGTATGGTTCCTAATGGACCACAAGAATATGACACATGACTTCGTAGCAATATTCTGAATCATAAAACATCTACTTACATGTTTGCTGATTACTTTCAACTAGACTTGGGTAAAATTTTAATTATGCCAGTATTATCTGTAAATTTTGTGTTGCATGCAATTTGTGAAATTTCGCATTATATAGTTTTCTGTAATTTCAGTCACGAAAGACTGGTTCAGGGAGAAAATGTCTAACTTGAAGGAAATTGTCTACTTGAATCAGTATTCTGCAAGTATCTCATGTGACATGGTTATTCATTTTAAATCATTTTGTTTACTTTCGCTGAACTTTCTGAGGAAAAATGTATATTTTCACAGTAAACCTGTTATGGCCCATTAAATAGGTGTCGCAATTAATCATGTGTAGATGGAAAACCACTTGTCTGCTACCACAGTTTATTAAAATGTTCTAACCAAGTATTTATTGTCTACTATTTTTTCATCTGCAGGTGTTCTGTGACTACCATGGTCATTCCCAGAAAAAGAATGTCTTTTTATATGGCTGTAGTATTAAAGAAACATTGTGGCAGGCTGGCTGTGTCGTGGACAAGGATGTTCTTCTGGAAGATGTTGGCTATAGGGTATGCAGATTTATGATTTTGAAAATAAAGCTATAAATTACAGAAATACAGTTTGCAATTGTAGGAGAAAGTACATTCATAATTAATGTTTTTGAAGGTAACAAAACATTGTTGGGCACATTGGGAACTAATCCATAATCATGGAATTGTGTCGACAGCACTATTATTTATAATTTATAACACATTTATCTGAGACATAAAGAAATAAAACGATTTGCCAAAAAATCCCAATGTAGATGACGCTAGTCTTGCTTTCAGTAAAATGTAATCCCTCTTGGTATTTGTTATGTAATGGGAAGGGAAGTATAGCGAGCAGGAGTCACCAACAGGTGGCCTCATTGTACTTTGAAGTAGTATGTATTGCCAGCACTAACGTATTCAGAGACAGATTCTGGTAATCTGAGCCTTGTGAGGATCCCCATAAAAACACTCTGGTGGAGCTAAAGGAACATTTGGGGAAACAGCATGAATGATTTGTGTAGACAATTCTGAGGTGGAAGGAAGTGGAATGTTCTCCTTAGGAACAGTGGAGGGCCCAGATGAAATTTCATTTAACCTCTCATTAATTTTCTAAAAGATAAAGATGAGATTCTGCTTTATAAAATGGAGAAGAGCAGGGTTTTAACTATTACATTTTAGTGCCTTTTAGGAAAAACACTGCTTTAAGAGAATATCTGACCCTGACTACCATTAGCAATGGCAAGAAGCAGCAGAATGTTCCCTAGAGAAATACAGTACCTAAACAACATTAAAGTAGAACAAAACAAATTCCTATTCCCATTCAGTAAAACAAATACCTATAAAATGATTAAACAAGACCACAAGGACACAAATAGGATGGGGGATTAGCAGATATAAATGGTACAGACCAAGAATATCGATGTATAAATATCGACCTACAGAAATATCGAGGGAAAAATATTGTGGGTAAGAAATATCGATGTAAAAAATATCGTGGTAAAGAATATCGATTGTTAGGTAATTAATATCGATTGCAAAAATATCAATGTTAAATATCGTTTACAAAAATATAGTTAAAAATATGTTAAAAATATCGATTCATTATTAATGTTATGTATTTTAGTATTTTGTATGAGAATTGTTTGTATTTTTATTATATGTGTTAAAATTTTAGCAGTTAATATTTTTTTTTTACTTGAATTTTGCGTTTTAGTTCCGTAGTGGGTTTTGGGTTTATAGGGGAATAGGGTGGGAATTAATTTAATTATATAGATTGTATTTATTATTTATAGTAGTTAATAATTTTTTTTAAATTGAATTTTGCGTTTTTAGTTCCGTAGCGGGTTGTGGGTTTATAGGGGAATAGGGTGGGAAGTAATTTAATTATATGAAATTGATTTAATAATTTATATTTATTCATAATTGTATAATTGTGATGTTATAGAGTTATAAATGTGTAAATTAATTTATTAATACTTGTTTGATAATTAGTTGTTAATTATTTTAAATTAATTAATAAATAATTAATTTTGTTAATTGTTTAATTAATTTTAGGTGTGTGTTGTGGTTTTTCTAGGTGTAAATGGTGGGAAGTAATTTATTTTTTATTGATGATTTATTAAATATTTGTTAATTAATTTGCATTAATTAATGGGTTAATTAATTTGTATTAATTAATTTGTTAATTCATTTGAAATAATTAATTATTAATTATTAATTGTAATTGTGTAATTAATTTTAGATGTGTGTTGTGGATATTATAGTGTTAAACAATGTGTAATTAATGAATGTTTATTATTTTTTAAATAATAATATATTTAAATTTCAATATTAATTATGTTAGTAATGGAAATAAAATTTAATACAAATGTTGATGTTTATTTTTTTATTGGTGTGGTATCCAGCACTTTCCCTACTGTTGCACTCACTGGAGTGGGAATAGTAATTTTTACCCCTTTGCTATCCAACACTTTCCCTACTGTTGCACTCACTGGAGTGGGAATAGAAATTTTTACCCCTCCGCTATCCAACACTTTCCCTGCTGCTGCACTCACTGGAGTGGGAATAGTAATTTTTACCCCTCCGCTATCCAACACTTTCCCTGCTGCTGCACTCACTGGAGTGGGAATAGTAATTTTTACCCCTCCGCTATGCAGCACTTTCCCTGCTTTTGCACTCACTGGAGTGGGAATAGTAATTTTTACCCCTCCGCTATCCAACACTTTCCCTGCTTTTGCACTCACTTCAGTGGGAATAGTAAATTGTACCCCTCCGCTATCCAACACTTTCCCTGCTTTTGCACTCACTGGAGTGGGAATAGTAATTTTACCCCTCCGCTATCCAACACTATCCCTGCTTTTGCACTCACTGGAGTGGGAATAGTAATTTTACCCTCCGCTATCCAGCACTTTCCCTGCTTTTGCACTCACTGGAGTGGGAATAGTAATGTTTACCCCTCTGCTATCCAACATTTTTCCTACTGTTGTATTTATTGTGTTGCAAAATGTATTTTTAATATTTCTTTTAATAGTTTAATGTGTTAATTAATTATAGAATGTTTTATTTTATTTTAAATTATTCATATATGTATATATTTTATTTTTATATAATTTAAAAAGTTTATAAATTAAGTAAAGATAATAGTTAATAAAATGTTTTTAAGTAAATATATGTATTTGTACACATTTTTGTGTGTTTATATTTTATTTAATTAAGTTTATTTGTTATATTTAGTTAAAATATATATTAAATGTAATTTATTTTGTTAAAAATATTAATATTATTTAATATATTTTATTTAAGTTATATATCTTTTTAAGTCGATATTTTTACATCTATATTTTTACTTCGATATTGTATCGATATTATTGTACTTACCTGTTTAAGTATAGAGAGTCGATATTTTTGTATTCGATATTTTTACCACGATATTTTTGTAAACTATATTTTTTACATCAATATTTAATCAGGGAACCGATATACATTTTGAAGAAGATATCCCCAAACAATTCCCATAGGATTAAAGGAAATTTAGGGTCAAATGCTTCTAATGTTCCTGGTGCTCTTCTTTAGGGACACCAGCCAAAGATTTAAAGTAGAAACACACCTCAATGCAATATATCCTGTTGTAGTCTGAAGTAGCAATTTCTGCAGATGCTGGTTAACGTCTTTGTGGTCAATCCTAAATTTACAAAACAGATGGAGGAGGCTTCAAGGGTAGCAGTCCATGGTCAGTGTTGGGAGGCAGGCTCAACCACTGTCTCCAGCCTGAGGCTTGAGCACAGGTCAACGTCCGAAGTGGTCTGCTGGTTTTTCTTACATGGGGACCTTCCTTTGCCTTTCCTCTCCTTGAGGTGGCAGGTGGCCAGCTGGTCCCATGCTTGAGAAACACTTAAGCATCATTTTGAAAGTTTTGGTACAAGGAGGAGCACTATCCAACTCCTCATTCAGGACTGGTTCTTCCTCTACTCTTCTTTCTCCAAATACAATTGTGTTTGGTGGTGCTAGGTGAGAGAAGATTTTCTTATAGCACACACCCCAGTATTTGATGATAACTTCTAAATCAATCCTAAATGCTCAAAGTTAACCCAAGCCTTTTTCCGGCACATCCAGTTTTACTGTTAACAATTCAAGAGACCTTGGTCTGGGAGTCTTTGAAGATGAAAGCACCCCAGAGTCAATGCGTGAAGTTCTTAATCATCCAGCCCAGTGGCTGTCTTATTTAAATGAGGGAAAGCAAATTTGGCTGTCGCTGAGGACAGGTTTCAATCTGTTCTCAAGGGAAACAGTTTGTATAGGAACAGACCAAAGTTGAAGATGTCAAAAGTCTAGGCCCCTGACTGGACACTTCTGATGCCATCTGCTATTTCTGCTAACACCCCTCCCATATTTCTGATAACTGCCAGTAGATGACTGTAAGAAAGTTGATTATTTATTTGGGGGGGGGGGGCGTTGTTTGCCCACCTCAATGAATAATAATACTAATTTGTCAGAGTGAACCTCAAAAGTCATGAAAATAACCTGAACTCAAGTCCCTGGTAGCTATGAGACAGAGCAGACAGGCTTCATTTAGGGCATTGTGTAAAGTATTTATGGAGTACAAAAACAGTAATAATGTCAAAACATCAAAAAATAAAACTGCCTTACCAAATTAGAAAAATAGAGTACATTTTAATAATAATAATGTCAAATTACCAAAAATCAAATAAGGGGAGGCGGAGATATGAATTTGTAAAGTTTGAAGTAAAAATAGAGCCAAAAAGTACTAAGCGGCAATGATAGTCTATGGAAGTGCGAGACCGGGATCTAGACATGATTTCAGGCCGACAGTGGTGGAGCGTGGTTCGGATACCCCAAGTGCGTTTTTCTCAGTCAAGGATTTCCCCTTTTGACTTACTCTTTTTTATGGAGCTCAAAATTCTCCAGTGATGCAATCCTGAAGCTGGATCCGATGAAGATGAATTAAAATTGGACACCTTTGCCATGAGGTGCCGAAGCAATTAGGGGCAAGGATCCACTCTAGCAGAGGCCACCAGCAGGGTCCAGTCAGTACTGATCAACTGGTAACTTCATGAAAAGGGCCTCTAGAAAAGTGTTGTATCCTTGTAGCCACACAGGAGGTCACCCAACTGACCCTTGAAGAGCACTTCTCTGTTCTGGTTACAAGAGGGAGCAGGCCCACTTCTTTACGGCTCTTCTCAGATTACAGCAAACAAAGGACCAGTCCTCGTCTGATCTTCCACTGGTCTAGAAAGTGTTCTGAGGATGGTTCCTTGAAGTGCCTCATTTATGGATTGCTCTTGTCAGTGGGAGGTGGTGACTTCTAGACTCTCCCTAACCAATGTGGTTAAGGTTCCCAGGGGTAACCCTATCAACTTGGCAGTAACACTTTGTCCTACCACAAACAATCCCACTTAGTGCAACTTACTTCTAAACTCTAAAATGGGGAAGTCTGTTCTATCTTATGCAAAACCTTTGTCTCCTCCCAGCTATGTGGCCAGGGAAATGGGCAGTCCCATTTCCTGTGTCCACTCCAAACTGGTTCTACGGGTAGCTTTCCTCCCAATGGGTTCTGAGCCAGCTTGGCCATGGTGTGCCTGGGAAACAAAGGTGTTCCCTTCCTCAGGCTTCCCCTTACCCTAAACTATGAATGAGGAGTTAATGAAGTTCCTTGGCTCACCCCAACTGTCTTTTTTTGAGCTGAAGGGGATCACATGCCGTCATGCAAAGCCCATCATATCAAGAGGCCTAAGCCATTGTTCTACTTTGGGAACAGTTTTCACACCTCATAGAGGTCAAGCACTGGCTAGGGAGCTGCTGGCAGGCAAATCTAAATTAGCCTCCAGAAGGTTAAGGCAGGAAAAATGTAACTTTCTAAAAATTACTTTCCCTAAATATTTATTAAAAAGCTAACCACCAATTAATTAGATTTTTAATAAATATGACAAATAGACAGTAAAGACTGCTATAACTGTTTCATGTCAAAAGTTACAGATTAAAGTTCATAATCTGGACTCTGACATTTTCTAGGATACGGTTACAGCCCTGCCAGTGAAAATAGCTTTTGGCCGTTATTCAATAGAGGAACATGGCAACTTAAAGTTTGGGCATTTTCCACTTTTACATATCAGGCACCCTAACTTGTGGGCAACAAGGTGTGATTAGGGGTGAACTATTAATATTTTTAAACATGGTTTCCTCTGGTAAAAAAAGAGGTTTTCTTCAACAGGTTTGACAGTAGGTTTTTAGGCTGCTCAGTGGATATTCACAAATAGAGGGACAACGGGCTTTTATACATAAGGTCCAGCACAGTTGCCCAAATGCAATATGAAAATTAAAGTTGTGCTGTTCCTGAATGATCTAGAATTTAGCAGTATACAAGGGACAGTAGGCTACAGTGTCAAAAGAGATGGAAATCCATTTCTTTGGAATGTAAAGCCCTCACACACCCAGTTGGGTGTCATGCTTCATCATCGGGCTGCTCCTCGTCTGACGGGCTCCCGATGAGGGGCACTTTGGCGGAGATCTTTTTCCAAATAGCCGTTTGGTGCTGTGGGTGTGAGAGATTTAGTGAGTGTAGATGAATAAGTGGTGTGTGATGTTTATGTGAGTTAAAACAGGGTTGGGAGTACCAGCAAAAATAACTTTAATTGTGGGGTCTCCTACCCTGATTAAAATAAAGAAGAAAGGCGCAATGCTAAGTTAATGTCTTAGGTGTGGCGCTCTTCCGTGTGGTTGGTCAACATGTTTCTTCGCAGCAGTGGGTAGGTCCTTGGACACATTGCGTACTACGCAAACTAAATGGGGAAGTTCCTCATATTTTGACCTGGCAGGGTTTGATGAAGCAGAAGTATATCCCAATTAGGGTAGAACCAGAACTACCAGCCATTAGACAGAGTAAGTCATGGTGGCTTAAATCCCAAACATTAATTTATTTTTGTTTTCCGGTCCACCTTAGTGTAGATAGTTTTTAAACTTTAGGTCCTGACGAATCGCCTCTAGACTTGTCAGGCATTGCAGCGCCGGCGAGACGAGGAGCAGCCCGATGATGAGGCATGACACCCAACTGGGTGTGTGAGGGAATTATATTCCAAAGAAATGGATTCCCATCTCTTTTGACACTGTAGCCTACTGTCCCTTGTATACTGCTAAATTCTAGATCATTCAGGAACAGCACAACTTTAATTTTCATTTTCATAATTTTCATATTCCACTCAGTGGATGCCACAATAGATGCTGTAGTCCACAGGTGACATTCAACTTAGAATCCTGGGTACATTTTCTTCTCCATATACAAGGTACTTGTAGGCAAGTTAAATATGGAAATTAGGGATAAGCCAATTTAACTATGTTTAAAGAGGGAACACAGGTACTCTTGTGTAGCAGAAGAGATAGGACAGCATTCTGGGGGAAATCACTCTAAATATAGCCATTTGCTACAAGGCCTATTAAATAACTTCACCCTGCCTTCTGCTAGCAGGCTAAGCCTAGTGTTCTCAGCCAGAGTAGATGTTGCACGCCTCATCAAGAATTTGTTAGCATCACCGAAGAAGGGTGAACCTGGTTAGAACTGAATTAATTAGTATCTCAGTGTTTAAAAAACAAGTTTTTAATAAAATTATCTCTGCCGTACTCAATTAGGTACTCAAAAGGTACTCAATACATGTTATACTGTAGCATGGGTTATTTCCGTAGCTATTTCCTACCACTACATAAGAAGTCAAGACTTTAGTTCACAAGTGGTATTTTTGTATACGGAAAATGTAGCACAGCCTAATGCAGTGAAAGAGAGCTTCTGCATCTTGTCTGTCCAGTGATATTACAATCTAAATATTAGGCACGTCCCACATTTTCTCGTTATGAATCCCGGCATTGTGGGTAACCAGGCACTACTACTAGCTGACTAAGCTAATGTCAAAAGTAGGTTTTAATTATCATTAATCAATAGTCTTTGACCTGAACCAGCTGCAATTTTTCTCCAAATGGCAGTAGAAGGCCATGTCAGTGGTGTGAATCTACACTGCAGCAAACACTTAAAATGTATCTTTTGTGCAACAGGTGACCTTCCTAAACCAAATATCTATTTGGTCAGATTTGCAAGTAAATATGCCATTTAGGATTGGACAATATTTCGTCATGTTTAGAAGTTATGGTGTATGCAATGGTAATTATGTAGGAGTTTCTCAGGTCCCTGGGTCAAAGTAGGTCAGTAAGTCCAGTTGGATTAAAGTAAACTATCTGGGGGATCACACAAATGTTTGGTCCTTATATTTTCCAGATGGAGGCTGCAAATATTACAACCCCTATCAGCAACTATAGAAAAAGCCCTACCTCTCACATGAGCCTCCCTGAATTTGGGCACCATAGGTAACACAAGGTGCATGTATTCCAGAGCGCTCTGAAGGTGGGCAGATTTTGAACTTACTTTAACCTGTATGCATCTTGCAAAGAGCCTTTAATGAAACTTGCTTTTGAACTGAGAACTATTGCAGGGAAGGAGTAGCCTGTGGCGTTTTGTTAACTTTACAAATGGTATACAATATATTAGGCAAACCTGAACAAAGCTGTTCAAATAATCCCTTATAGATAATGCAGGTGCTGATATGTCATGAAGCCTTTGCTTAAAGGACAAAAGAATTGCACCGAGTGTGTTTGGTCAGATGTCAAGAGGCCGTGCAATGAAGAAGGCATCTAAGACCATTATCTCAATGTTACAGTTGGAGTCATTTTTTAAGCACCTGAGTTTAAAAAGCAGACATAATGTGAAATCGCCACATTTTACTACACTCGAAGGTGAAAGTTTGAGCGAAAGTTTTGTATCATCTGCAGAATTACAAATTTCAAACTAAGGAATTGATCAATTTGATCTACGATGTTAGATATACTTTGACAAAATGAGAAGTTCGGGCCAAGACCAAATGAAGGCTATGTACAGTGGCCTCACTGTGGATTAAAAATGAGGCCGAGCACCAATTTGTATTTTGATAGTTGCAAAATAATTAATCCATTTCAGGGCCATGCCATCAACTCCTGTCAGTCATACTGGAGTGCCATGTGATAAATTCAGTAAGACCAGTGCCCTAACACAGCAATCATACTTCTCCCATCTGATGGCTCTGAGGTAATAGTGACAGCGTTCATGCCTCTCTGTGGTCTGAAGCCATACTTGCCATTGTCAATAATGACAGGCATCTCAATGAAATACTGTAATGGTTCATTCTATTGCAGTAGTTTGCATGCATGTGGCAATTGTGAATTCATTGTAAGATAACTCGCTTGGGTCTGGCAAGTGTTTTCAACAACGTTGAAGTAATGGTTATTTAATGTCCATTGGGGTGGTCTTTAACATAAGATAGAGGTCAATAGGGCATTTTGAAATTGAGCAGCATATCTATATATTAATACATTTTAGCTGGGTGTGTGTCCTCAGGAGGTTCTAGTGGTTTGCTTTTGACAATCAATTCACTGATTTATTCTAGACAAATGATACTGAATTGGAAGGTTTTTTTTGTAAAAGAACTGAGCCGGGCCAGTACAGGTAACTAATCATTTTTAAACAGAAGGGGGATGGGAGCACACTGCTTCACCTCCCAGCACAGTTCGCCCCTTGTGGCAGCTTTCTCAGCAAACCACAGATGAATTTCGTTTTTTCTCTACTGATGAAGGATAAAATCCAGAAACACATGTGTCTAGAGATTAACAGCACTAACCTGCACCAACTTTGGTGAAACACTCTGCAAAATTTCAAGTAAGCATTTAAATTGAACTGCATTTACCAGGATGCAAAGGGGCGAACTGTGCTGGGAGGTGAAGCAGTGTGCTCCCATCCCCCTTCTAACTAATCATTTTTAGTTGATCTTTGCTCTTGGAGACAAATGTAGTTTCACTTTTGTCATTTGTGTAAACTGATTGAATAAATCAGCAATCAAATGTCATCATTCTGCGGATGGGATCAGAGATTGATATACTGAGGACTTTGGACTTTGTTGAATATTTACCAATAGCATTGTTGTGGAGTCTGGAATTTTTTGATGCTTGCTACTAACAACTTGTTTATATCTCAGTAGTTGGACACAATCTTTTCCTTGTATTGTATATTTTTAGATATTTGTCCTATGGCACTTTTGAGGTATTTTGTTGTCCAACTATTCCTAGTCATCTATTCTGTTGATTCCATCTGTAGGAGAGAAATAATGGGTGTATAGGTCTGTACTCAATAGCTGCACCTTAAGGAATTCCAGAATCTTTTAGAAATTCTCAGTGAGAACCTATAAATGATGTTAGGTATAGTGATTGACTAGACAAATGTCTTCTGGCCAGCCTAAAGCAGAAGAATTGGGGGTTTCAAAGAATGTATGAAAATGTTATTTCTATAGTGCAAACCTAGCCAAAAGGAAACGGAGCACTTTACGTTGTCAATGCAAGCTTAAATTCAGTGAGTAATTAGAGAGGAAGCTGAGTTGTGGATGTTTAATGATTTGTTATGTGGTGTTCTTTAAAGCGGTGAGTCTTCAAACCTTTTCTAAATTAAAGCAGTGTTGAGGTGGTCCTAATGGATACAGGGATGTAGTTCCAGGTTCTGGGCGCATAGATGCAAAAGTCCTGTTTTCTAGTTTTTTTTTCTTTTTTACACTTCTTATTCTGCAGTCTGATGGCAGTCAGGCTGCAAATGTGCAGAAAACCACCAGAGATAGTAAGCCTGTCTGCAAGATACATGGGAGTGCTGGTTGTGATTTCTTTGATAATGATGCAGCTGGTTTTGAACATGTTGTGGGCTGGCAAGTGGAACTTATGGAGTCCCATCTGCTTTTCATGGAGCATGTAGGATGCCCCTAAGGGGTGCCACTGTGGAGTATGGGAGGCCATGGATTAGGAATTTACCACCACCCAGATGCAAGAGTACAAGAGCTTGAACAGCAGTTCTAAAGCCACTTTCTGAAACAAAACTTTTGTGTGGCAGTAACTCCAAAGAAGATAGATCAGGACAGGCTCAGGGCCAAGCTAAATAAATAGCATGAGGTCTGTGGCAGAAGAAAAAGCGACCAGTCTGTCAGATGTGGCAGGTCGTGTGCAGAGTTAATGCTCGAACACACATATCGCGCACAGTGTTATCTTTTGAAACCAGCTGAGTCACTAGCAGCTCAGCAACTTTACTCTGATGTTGAGCCATAAGAAATTAATTAGGTCGACTTCGTGAAAGTCATTTGGTGAACATATCCTTAAATAACTAGGGGGCATATGTATCAAAGAATTGTTTTGCGATTCTCAAATAGCGATTTTTAGAGAATCGCTATTTGAGAATCGCAAAACGAGATGTAATTAAAAATTAGCAAATATTTTGCGATTCCTTATTATTCCTTAATTGCGACTCGCAAATTGCGAGTCGTCAATTAAGGAATGTCTTCCTATTAATTTCTATGGGCCAAGAGGCCCATAGGAATGAATGGGAATTGCATGCGCAATTTGGGAGTACCCAATAGGTACTCGCAAATTGCGCATGCAATTCAAGTGCAAGGGTTCCAAAGGATACCCTGTTGCACTCCTGAAATGTGCATGTGTGCACATGTGGCGCACATACATGACCTAAGGGCATGTATGTCTGCCACATGGCACTTAGAAAAATGCAAAAAAGTGAATTTTTCAAAGAAATGGCAAATTACCACCAACCTGAAGTTGGTGGTAATTTGCGATTCCTTAAGCCAAAATCGCACAACTTGGGTGCTTCCTACATTGCATTTAAGGAATCGCAATTTGCGATAATACATCCCAAAAGGCTTTTTCCCGTTCGCAAACGGGCCGATTCTGAGAATCGGCCCATTTGCGAGAGGGAAAAGGGCTTGATACATATGCCCCTAGAACATTTGTTTACCAAATGGCTTTGTAGTGAACCCTGTGCCCAAACAGAAACAAACGCAAGCAGCAGCAGCAGGTGTACAGTACCTTAATACAAAAGCCCATGTAAGTGAAAGAAAATTTGCGTCCTTGGTTCATTTCAGCTCATTGCCAGATTTGTAGAGAAGATACTTTACTTCATTGATTGAATAATGATTGTTCATTTATTATAATAGAAGTTAATCAAGTTGCTACTACAAAGGACCAGGAGATAGCTCCTAACTGCCCTCAGGTTGAACAATAATGCAGGGCGAATCCACAATTGAAAACATAACTCACCAATGGAAATCAAATTGCTTATTATATCATGTACTACTCTGTTAAAGTATAAACACTGAAGAAGCAAATACCACAGTATGTCAGTCAGATCTGGGAGAGCTGGGACTTTGAAGGCTTTCCATTGTAAGATTCTACAGAAAGGCGTGGGTATTAGAAATGAAGCTGACTTGCTATCATTAAATTGCTGTTGGATCTTCTGTATTTCTTCACTGTAGAAGAAGTTCATGACACAGCACTTTTTTGTGGAGTGAGGAATAGGTGGGTTCGGCAGATTGTTGATGCAATGCTTGATTTTCTTGAACAGCATTCTACTTCTGCTGGTGGTTTCATTGATGGAGATTGTATAGTAATTTGCTTTGGCTGATGTGATGAGCTGTCTGTCTGTTGCGCAGAGGCTCTTCAGTATCTAGAGTCCTCAGGAATTCTGTTTTTGTTCCATATTATTTCCTATTTATGGGTAGATCATTTATTCTCAGCAAGGTCTTTAGAATACCAGTGTTAAAGGCTTTGGTTTGTACTTTCATGCTATAATTGGGCGTGGACATTCACATAGCTTTCTGAAACATTGTTAGAAATCTTTAGAAGGGTGTTGCCATTGCATGTAAAATTGATGGGGTGAGAGATGAGTTCAAGCATTAGGTTATCTATGGGGAAGTCTTTGAAGGATCTCAGGTTTAGTCTTCTCATTTGTGTTGACCTTGGTTGATTGGTAGTACACTGAGCAAGGAGATAGTGAGGGCAAGTAGTCAGTCCTGTCCAAGGGTACTGGTATTTTGCATTGTATTTTTGGTTACGTATAAGACAAGATCGAGGATGTGACCTTTGGAGTGTGTTAGTTGTTTGACATGCTGTACTACATTGGTTGTATCAATGAGGTTGCAGATGGTTTATTTATTTTTTATCTTAGCTTGGTTTGTCTGGGAGGTTGAAGTCACCCAAGAGGGTGGTGTGAGAATGTCAAATGGACTAGGTAGTGGGAAGATTGAGAATTTATCAATGAAGTCCTTGTTCTACCCCGGGTAGACTGTAGATGACATGGAAAGCAGGGCCCTGTGTTACAGAGGTAGGGAAAATGCATGTCAGTAGGTCAGTGGAACGGAGTGTTTCTTGATTGCCAATTGTGCAGGACCAGGAGGACCTATGGATGGCATAGAGGCCTCTTCCCTTCTTATGTGCGTGTTCCACACAATGGATGGTGTACCCTGTCAGAAAAAGGTCATCTAGGATGTGCAAAGATGTGGAGGTGACCCATGTTTCTGTGATGAAATGGCATTAAGCTTGTGATAGATGACTGGTGCTTGGAGTACTTTAGGGAAAGCATTAATGAGCATGAGTTGGAACATCTGATCTGTAGTTTGAGGGTGCGTGGTAGTTAGTGAGATGTGTATGAAGTTGGTTCTATGTGTAGTGCGAATCTTTGTGAAAGTGGCCATCGCACTACTGAAAGGCCAGATCAAGTCAGTGTCTCTGAAAATTTGGCTTTTCAATCAGCAGGTAATTGAAATGCAGGGATTTTAAGGGCTGTTTCACATAACGTGATCACTGCAAGGCCAAACTTAAAGCTCTCTACCACAAGTCTGTACTAAACAGTATTATATATAGTTAAAGGTCATGAGCATTGTTATATTATTACCACAGACAGTGGAAAATGGTGTGTATCACAGGAACTTTAAAGGAATGTGCAGCGTTTGACAGGAAATGTCCTAGCATTTATTGACATCACTAAAGTAAAGAACAGAACGCAGCCCAATGACATAACACACTGCAAAGTAACAACACAAGACAAACATAACTGGGCAAAAGACAGCAAATGATTCAAAACAGAATGTAATACAACAAAAAAGTAAAACACAGCAAAAGCACAATGCAAGATGAAAGGACAATAACAAAACCGCACAAAAAAACACAACAGAAGCTGTCATCACCACAGAAAAAGCAACATAATAAAAGGCACAAAACGTTTGTGTTCAACGTTTCCATCACATTTAACGTGTTTTTTTAATATGGTGGTAAAATGTGTTGGACATGTATCAGCCTTTGTCAAAGATGTTTTGCAACCATCTCCAAGCTGTTTTTAAGGTAAGAAATGTGAACTATATGCCTATATAGTGAAATAACCAAAAATAGTTAGCTTCTTGCATTTCATAAAGAGATTTGAAACCACAGACTATTAGAGATGGGACGATGCTTTAGATAAGCACAATGTTTCCATTAAGTTTGCATGTTAAATGTAGTTCTTGCAAAGTTTGTTTTCTCTTAAGATCAGACTCCTTTGCCATTGGGCAGATGTCTTACAAGACATTTTGATACCTCTGGAATTAAATAATTGAATATGGGCCTTAATAACACAGGTTTCACATAGGGTAAATAAGTTTAGATTTTTCTCCTAGGTGACATCATCAGTTTTAACATGGTGCTTAGAAACAGTACTCCTATCAAATGTGACTCTCTTCCTAATTAACCATTAGTTACTCAAACAGGGGAGCAACCAAAGACATTTTACAAGGAAATTTGAGGGGTTAGGTATTTGAACCATTTGGACATAGGATATCACATACCTGTTACAAGAAAGGAAAGAGGCTATTCCACAAATTCCTCAATGCAAATAAAAAAGAATAGTCATAGGAAGTTTCCAGTCTTTGAGTCAATCATCCTATATATGGGGTAAGATGACTTGTTTTTGGGGTGCTTTCACATTAAAAACATGAATATACTAGTGAGTAGCACAGTGTCAGCCTTTATTGTCTGGTTAGATGCTGAAACAGTCATTTAACAACTAGGTGAAATCCATAAAAAACACCTTGCATACACCAAGCGTGCAACACAGGGAAGCAAAAAGAAAGATGATACAACAAAATAAGGCTTTAACTGGAAAAGAGAAAATAGATTGTCAAAAACTGGGATATTAATTTGGCATGGGCCCCCACCAACATAAAGAAGGCTATCTGGCTAGGTTAAAACTAACTTCTAAGAGAATCCCTGCTCAAACTCTGTTTGCTGTGTCACAAGCAGCAGATAATCCCTAGAGAAGTGGGACAGCTTTCAAGTAAAGAAACCATCACAATAAAATTCGAAAACGAATTGCTTAAGATAGAAAAACAATTAACAAGCAAAAGGACACAAATATCATTAAAATATGATTACGGGAACCAGATATATGAATCTGTAACGTTTTAAGGCGAAAAGCACTCAGAAAAAGCAAAGTGCTATTGAACAACAACAACAGTTCATGGTTGACCAGCATCAAGGCCTGATTTCAGGACAACCACAGTAAAGAGTTGAAATACACCAAGCAGGCCCCCCTGGTCAAGGTTTTTACCTTCAGACTTATGGACAAATTTAGTAAAAATCTGTGCTGGGTTTGCATCAGATAAGTGACTCAAACAGACACAAAGTGTTGAATTGGGATTTACTTTTCAATGCAAAACTTTATTTCTGCTGATAAGTAGGCCTAAAGTATTGCAACATAGCACTAGCACTGCTATATATTGCATTGTGTTAAGGGGTAATCCCATGGGAGGTACCAGTGCTTTCCCATGCAGCCAGCCATAATTTTTGGTGCAAAGCCCTAGCTACTAAAATGGTTGACTGGGCTTTTTGCAAAAAAATAATGCCTCTTAGAGAGTTTAAAAAGGAGAAATATTTAATTTCTTCAAACATTTCAAAAATTGCAATGTGCTGTACTGTACAGCACACATAAAATGTGGGACATGTTTTAAGCTAAGTTTAATTGGATTATTCCTTACTAGAATTGTACGCTTCTAGTACAACACCTATGCTATACATCACATATCCTTGTTCGATGCACTATTGCTTGAAATTGTAGTAAATCTACCCCCTAATCTCAGAAAAAGAATGTCAAATCTTCCAGTGAAGCAAGGTCCAGCGCCATAGCCATTGAGGGTCTCTTGAGGTTGGATATGTTGTTGAGCTCCTGCTAAGGCTGTTGATTTTGGAGCCAAAAGCTCTGAGTGGAAAAGGCTGAATTTCATGATCATTGCTTCATCTTATCCAGTATCTTCATGAAAAGTTGGACTTTGAGCCATTTTGTGAAAGAAGAATTTGAGTGTCATGGGCTGAGTAAGAAATTCAGACAAAATGTTAGGACCCATATTAGAGGTAAGCTAACAGCTAATTTGCTATTTATCCTCCTTAAAGGTGGAAAAAAGTACCAAAATTGTCAATAGTGGCTTCAAGAGAGAGTGTGCTGGGATGAACATTGACGTTTGCTTCCTGAACCATGCCAAGGGCAGAGATACTGCTGCAATGCTTGGACAATGGCCAGAATGAGATCAAGTGAGATCCCATGGACTTAGTCACTTTGCTGGAATTTGAAATCCTCCAGTGGGGGTAAAGGGTGGAAGCTGTAGCATGGCACAGCTCCACAAGGCCTGATACTTTTACCTTGAGGTCTGACTGAACCTGTTTTCAGCACAGATAGAAGCTCAGAGTGGTAAACGCTAGTTTTTCTGCCTGCCTACAGTGCAGTCTTCTTGGGCAAGTCTCAGCACCTCACCATGGTCCTCTGGAGGTTGATACAATGAGTGTACCCCTTTTCTCCAGCTGCTGGGAAAGTTCCTTCTGATCAGGCTCAGCTTCCCAGGGCAGGATTCTAGACACCAGATCTCTGCACAGCCAGGTCTCCTGCAGGGTACAGTTCTCTGCGGGCAGCTGGTCCCTCTTTGAGTCAGGAGTCTTTCTGCTTTGTGTGTGTCAGAACACAAAAATGAGGCAACCACTTGACTTTAAAAGGGAAATTCCAGGCCATAGGTGCTAGCAAGAGTCAGGAGTTCTTGAAACCTTGAGTGGGCCCTATTTCTTTCAGGAGGAGTCAGGACTCTTCTTTTTTCAGCTGGGCATTCTTCTTCAGGTGTAGTCTTCCTAGGTACAGGAATGCTCTGAGGAGCTAGTGGTTGAGGTGCCATGTTTATCCTGAGAACTAGCCAGTGATTAGAGAGATGTTGCCACCCAAACTACTTTCTTCCAGCCCCCTCTTCCCTTTGCACCACTTTGTCTTACTTTAAATGTCACAAGAGACCCAGTTTCAACATGGGAAACCTATTCTGCCACCAGACAGGCCTGTCTTCTGCTCCTTAGCTACCCCCTATTTAGATGAGCTTGGGTTCTCACCTGAGGTGCTCCAAACTGATTCTCTTTGTGACAGACGTATTGCTCTCTAGGAGGATCATGTAAAATTAGTAATGCTAAGGCTTTCCTTTATTCTGGCATCTTTTTCTGTCCAGACAGTATATTCCTGTGCAGTGGCCAGCAGTTAACACTACTATTTCCTTCCTGGCCTCAAAGGAAAATCATTGTTTTCTCAGCCAAGATCATTAACTTTCCCAGCCAAGAATTGTATTTCAGCTCTGGATGTGTGATGAGGGCAACAATGCTTTTAATTTAGTTCTGGCTCAGACAACCTAAAGTGCGTTGTTTTAGTTACTTAGTCACTTAGGTTATCAAAAACTGGATTTTAACATTAAATCAAAATTTGAATAGTGTGTGGGAAATTAATCACATATTTTAAAACAAAATAGGTTAACCTACACAGTGAAATACATTTTAGACCCTCTGATATTGTAAGACCACACTTTATAAATATACACTGTGCCACCTTTCATATATTAGGCACCATGCTTTGCGGGCATACAATATACACTTTAGGGGTAATAAGTCAGTTAGTTAGAACACTGTGAAACTGAAATGCTCCTGAGTGGGACAAACAAAAGAACAGCAATAAAACCCATTGATTCAAGAGGAGACAACTTAAATGTACAACACATCCATGCAAATCATGAGGAAGAGACTGGTCTAAAGTGCACCGAAATGTATATCGCAAGCAACAGGTCTGGCCATGCTAAAGCTTTCTTATAACAGAACTGTTAGAAATGGGGGCCTCTCGTTGGCAAGGGTTGGCACCTCTGTCCAAGTAGGGACCCTTCCTTCTAGTCAGGATAAGGGAGTTACACTCCTAAAATAACCCCTGCTCACCCCCTTGGTAGCTTGGCAAGAGCAGTCAGGCTTATCTTAGAGGCAGTGTGTAAAGCATTTGCACATAACCAACAGTAATAGAGTGTAAGCACTACAAAAAGACACCACACCAGTTTAGAAAAATATCCAATATTTTTATATACTTAAGACAAAACCAAAACGATAAAAATCCACAGTACGGTACTTAGGAATCTTCATGTATCAAAATAAACTTGAAGTAAATTTCCTTGATGTCGATAGCTCCGTAGGGGCTATCACGGCATCGTGAACAACAAATCCAAAGAGTTCTGGCTGACCGCGGCGTCGGGGGCCAGCTACAGTGTCGAGAAGACCCGCAAAACAGTACCTTTAGAAATGGAGGGCGTCGGACACCTTTCATTGAGCTCCGAAAGCACGGTGTCCTCAGGCGTGGGTTCCGGAGGTCGGTGTTGTCGTCGGACCCATGAAGTCACACGCGTTGCAGATCGAATTCCTTGCGGTTGAAGTCAGGAGTGCTGCCATCGGTAGGCATCGGGTGCTGCAGGTGCGAAGTGCAGCAGTGCGGCGTGCGGTGCCCTCAGGTCGCGGTGCAGGCAGCGGCTTGGTGACAGTCATTCAGCGACATCGGTGAGACCAGGGCTACGGTGTGAAGTGATGCGGTGCTCGTCGCAGTGCTGGCAGGTCAGGGTGCAAGCAACGGCGTCGTCCTTGCTGAAGCGCTGTCATCGGCTGACGAACTGGAGTCAATGGCGCTGGCATCAGTAGGCCAAGGCTGTGGTGCGGGATGAGGACGGTGCGTCGTGTAACTTGCGAGCGGTGCCCTCGAACCACGGTTCAAGCAGCGACGTCGATATCGGCATGGAGTGCCGTAGTCGGGGATACCAGGGCGACGGTAAGCAGCGGCTCCGTGGCGGTGTCAGGTGACATCATCGGTGAGACCAGGGTTGCGGTGCTGCATTGTGGCGGTGCCCTCTGCGGTGCCTTCAAGACACGGAATCGGCAGCAGCGTCGTAGACGGCATCGAGTTGCTTTTCTTCTGTTGCAGCACAAACACACAGTCCCCAGTGCTGATGGCAGAAGAGCTTGAAGTCTTTGCTGTTCCTGAGACTTCTTGAAAGGGGGGCAAGCTCTACCTCAACCCCTTGGAGAAACTCAATAAAGAAGTTGTAGAAAGTTCATGTCCAGTCCTTTCACTGCCCAAGACAGAAGCAGGCACTGCAGGCCAACACAGCAAAGCACTCAGCAAAGTGGTAGTTCCTCCTCACAGCCTCTCCAGCTCTTCTTCTTGGCAGTCTTCTTGGTCCAAAAGAGTTCTAAAGTTTAGGGCTTTGGGTCCCACTTTTTATAGCCCAATATCCTTTGTCCTCTCAGGCAGAGAGTGTCTGTTCCCAGCCAGAACCAGTTCTGTCCTCTATGGTGCAGCTTCCTGGCAGGAGACAGCATTGTCAGAGGCAGACCAGGCCCATTAAGGCGCAAGGAAATCTCCTCCCACTACTCTAAATGCAGACCAGGCCTATTCAGCCCAACCCTGTCCCATCTAGACTCTCTGGAGCCACTGCTCCTCCCCAGCCCCTGTCATCCCAAAACCAGACAGCCAATCCACAACCCAGCAGAGGCATACTGGATGGCTAGGCAAGAAAATACCTACTTTCTAAAAGTGGTATTTTCAAACACAGAATGTAAAAATCACCTTTACTAAAAGATGCATCTTTAGATTCTGAGTTCAGGCGTACTAAACTTTATTTTTCTACCTTGTTCCCAGGGGTAATTATATTTATAAGATGTTATAAACAAACTCCCCATTCTGTCCTATGGGAACAGGTAGCCTTGCAATAGTGAAAACCAAAATTGGCAGTAATTCACTATCAGGACATGACACACACACCAGGGCATGTCCGGCCTTTCACATACACTGCACCCTGCCCACAGGGGTACCTTGGGCCTACCTTAGGGGTGACTGATATGTAAGAAAAGGGAAGGTTAGGGCCTGGCAAGTGGGTACACTTGCCAAGTCGACACGGTAGTCCCAGACTGCACACAGGCTCTGCAATGGCAGGCCAAAGTTACATTTACAGGCTGCTTGTTTGGGTGGCACAACCAGTGCTGCAAGCCCACTAGCAGCATTTGGTTCACAGGCCCTGGGCACACACAGTGCACTGTACTAGGGACTGATTAGTAAATCAAATCAGCCAATCATGGAAACACCAATCCATAATAACAATTTACAACAGGAGCACTTGCACTTTCACACTGAACAGCAGTGAGAAAGTGCGCAGAGACACTAAACCAGCAAGAACAGAGTCAAAACCGGGAGGTCAGAAAGCAAAAAGTCAGTGGAAACACGCCAAAAGATGCCAAGTCTAACAAGAACCTTAAAATTTAACTAAACAATACAAAAATGTGATCCTATGTTAAAACACTCTGGGGTCGATTCCGATTCGGGCCGGAAATCTCTCCGACCGAGCCGGACCCGGAGAGATTTCCGACCGAATCGGACCCGTGCAGTCCGACCGAACGAGTCCGATGCATTCGTATGCCACCGGACACGAGTCGGTCGGACTCCCATTGAACTCAATGGGAGCCGGTCGTACAACGCGTACGCGGGCTCCCATTGACTCAATGGGTGCGAGGCGGACAAGGGCGCCCCCTACAGCGAGTACGCCGCGAGCGCTCCGCGGCGTACACGCACAGGTAGGGGGACCCATGGGTCCCCCTGTGTGCGCCTCGCACGAGTACGCATACAGGGGGTCCGACACGGACCCCAAAGTACGGCTCCGACAGCGAGTTCGAGTCGGACGGCGCGAGTAGGTCGGAGCGGTCGAGGTGCGCATCGTACTTACCCGGCCGGAAAACGTCTCCATTGCGCGGTGCGAATCGGGTCCGAGCGAGTCGGTCGGAGCGGTACGATCCGGGTACGAGTCGGTCGGAGCGGTCGGGTCGCCCGGACGAGTCGGTCGGCGAATTCGCATCGTACTCGCTCGGCCGGACCCGCGTACGATTCGGTCGGGAAAAAGGGCTCCGAATCGGATCCGGTAAAGCCGAATCCTATTCGGAGCCCTACCGGCCGAGATCGGAATCGGCCCCTCTGTTATTAATTTTATAGTTACAGTAAAACATTGCTTGTTCCACTCCAGATGGATAAATTCTTGCTAAATAGGGGCATTGTCAAAAGATGAAGTACACAATTGTCAATATATTGAAATGTAAAACCCGTTGTAAACCTCTTTGAATCAGTGGGATTGCCATGTTAGCAACTCTCCAGTCATCTAAACGTAAAAATCTGAACTAAATATGAACTGAAAGGCAACTTTTACCTCACTCCATTAAGCCTATACTGAAGTTAATCTTCAGAGAAACAAGCAAAAAAATTGAAATAGTTTAGGTTTTAAAAAATTGCTGACATTAAAATTCAGAAAACTGGAAATTACCTATAAACTATGGATAATAATGTTAGTATGATGAACGCTAAAAAAACGGGAATATGTGTTACTATTAAAATAACGCATTAATGTACATAAATACTAATCCAATGATTTGTCATAGACCAAATACATGGAGGCTTCTTGCTGAATTTAGGTTTGCAGAACCGAAATCAGTATTTTTTCATGAGTTGATTCTTATTTTGTTGTTAAAACAATCACAAATTGATACATTTGTACAGCTCCTGATACATTTTTATAAAAGTTGTATTCATTTTTTTAAAAAAGCTATTCACTTTTACTTAACAAAAATGCTTTTCTTCAGCCGTATTAAGGATCCTTTTTTGGCATTTGATATTTGCACACTGAAATGACAAAATTGACATTCCACGCAAGGGGTACTTTGTTACTCTGTAGCCTTCTCGTAAAACTCATATCTTTGTGTGTTTTTAGGTTTGTTGTTAGCCAATGCCTTTTGATTTTAGTAATTTTACAAAAATAATATAATTACTTATAGGAGTTTTCATCCAGCCGTCTTCATCAATTGGTCTGCTGTGGTGTCATTCACTTTTTTCTACCACTCACTACAACATACAGTAAACAGCAATGGGCCAGCACACTTCCAAATGAGTGACAGATTTCCTCTCTTTTATGAAGCACATCGGCACACACATTATTTCCCTTTAGTACAAGGTACTGCTACGGCAAGGTGTGCTTTTCAAGACAAAATAACTATTTTTGCTTTCTTTGCACTTTTTTTAAATCATATTAGTGAGAAGGCCCGGCAGCTCCCAAAAAATGTTTCATGAAAACCATGTCAAAAAACAGGGATTAACAATACCAAGAGATACCTTGTCCGACAACATAACCCAATTGGTATATTAATATTGCATGGAAGGAATGCAAACAAGTTGTAAATGCACATAAGTTCAAAATATGACCCAAACCGTTCAAACCATGGGATGGCCTGAATGAGTTTACCTTCACCACAAAGTCTTACTTCATCGTCACTCAGTGATAGTCTTTAAATATTACAAAGTAAGGCATCCTTCCATTTCAGTTTTTTTTTTAAATATGAGCATCATGTAGGCTATTATAATATTGTATAGTGTCAAAAAACGCTGGTGTATGTGCGCTGTGAAATAAAACAGAGCATTACCTAACATCTATATTTAGGAGTTGGATATTATTTACTAGCATTGTCGCAGTTCCTATTCCAAACATTGCAGCCGTGTCTTTCAGCCCAACCTATCGAATATTTTGTTCTCACTGTACCAGCACGCTTTATGACAGACACATCTCTTTATTTCGTAGTTATTTACTTTTCTTGCTTCATTTTTTGTAGGCTCTTGCAAAAATTCTAGATAAACTTGCTCCTGCGTTCTCCATGGCTAACAGTAGTTTTCTGGTGGAAAAATCGAGAGCTTCAACCGCACGGATAGTTGTATGGAGGGAAATCGGTGTTTTGAGAAGCTACACCATGGAGAGTACCTACTGCGGCTGCAACCAGGGTCCTTACAAAGTAAGTACTATTTCAGTTCAATACGTTTGAAGTGATGTTTTGTCATAACTTTGCCCTGATGCATTATAGATAGATACGCTTGGAAAACATCTAAAATAAAGAGGCAATATTAATTTAGGGGTGTGCTATATTGCAGAGTTTTCCCCTCAAGAATTCCCACTAATTCTACGATTACTATTTGTCGTTTGAGACATTTGCACGTGTGTACAATTGCAAAGATGTTCTCTCATGAGCTTCGAGTGATTCTCATAAATACTACAATTAATCAGTAGTGACTCGTGTAGGGAGTGCCGCGGGGCGGTGGGGCGGGGCGGGTGAGGAGCAGGGTTGGGGGTAGTAAACTACGGCATACTGCCGAACAGAGGTAAGTAAGCAAATAAATAAATAAAACGAATTTCGTTGGCGCGCTGCATCGCATTTGGCAATGCAGCGCGCGCAACGAAATTCATTTTATTTATTTATTTGTTTACTTACCTCTGTTCGGCCGTATGGCGTAGTTTACTACCCCCACCCTGCTCCTCCCCCGCCCTGACTCACCGCCCGCGGCACTCCCTCCATGAGCCACTACTGCAATTACTATGCGTGGTTTGAGAGTATTTCGACTCTCCCGGGCGCATGCACAACGCCTGTCACATGGAACTGTATCGTGACCGAATGCTGCCTGTTAGTGTCTGATGCATTGGTCTGCATGTTGTGGCCCTTGTCTTGCCCGTACTGACACGCACATGCTAATAAAATCTACGCAACTTCACTAGTGTTCAACTGTGATGAGTGTTGATTAGAATGACAAATCGTGTGCCTCAATGAGCATTGTCCGTACACAGGGAGGGACTGACCGACGCATTTCACTTAGGGGTGAGTCCCTATTGCCAGCTCCACCTCTGTGAGCCAGACATAGTGGTTGGGATAGTTGCTGATAGACCTGTGCTCTTACGTGTCTTCAGCAATGTGAGTATGGTGTCCATATTCTTGCCATGTGGATCAATGTGATCCATCACTACAGGCTGTGTCCACCCAGTTGAGTGTGAGTAGGTATGCAAATAGATGTTCTGTTGTCAAATGTGATGGTGGACACTACTTTAGGCCTGCCAACGACTTTGACATTTCATACCCAGCCCTATTTCTAACATTGCGTGGGGCAAAGTTGAGGAATTGCGCGATTGAGGTTTCAGAGCAATGAGGCCACAGCTAGTGCACACATTCCCAGTCATCTCACTTCCTATGTGTGTCACGGTCATGCGCATTGCTTTCATTTCCCAGGGTGTACCTTTTTGGGCAATCAATGTCCTTACATTCATCCATACTTTCATACTTGATCGATTATGGACATGACACATCTGTGTGAATTTGAATGATTTATTCACATTCGGTGGAGTGTCGGAGCTGGAGCAGTACATGGCCATGCAAACCCCACATTACATTGTAGCCCAGTGGAGGGCCAGCCAGAGTCATTTAGGGATTGACAAGTACATCGGAAGAGGAAGAGTACAGTCCGCAGTCTGATTGCTGTGTCATTGGTAAGCAAACAAAATATGGCAGTCCATGTTGAGGTCGAAGGAGCTTGTCGCAGAGTGTTTCGGGGGACAGTGGGAGGTGTTGTTACAGGGCATGATGCAGAGGGCAGAACCAAGCTGAAACAGGGCATATGGCAGAGAAGAATGCTTCAGGAGTATATTGTAACTTACTTATGTCTTGAGGGTATCAGCTTCAGAGAGTGTGTAATAAGCTGAAGAGAGGAAGCAGAAGAATGGAAGAGAACTGAGTGTGGCGTAAAGTACAGGAGAGGTGGGGTGTGCCTTGGGCATGTGCCATAGATGTGTTTAAAAGGTTCTCTTGTGCACATTACAGCAGCTCTTTTCTACTTTTCATAGTCTCTAAGCACATTTTAGAGACAGGGGCTCTCATTATGCCCCCCAACCCCTCCTCACATAGTTTACTCGTTTCATTGGGATGACAAACTAAATCGATACATCGATATGGAGTTGGAAAGTTCTACTATACAAACCTTTAACAGACCTGAACCCCTTGAATTGAGCAAGATATGTAATACGTCCGCTGTGATCCGCTCACTTGTAATATGATTTAGAAGCAATATTTATCTAGATCTGAGTCACATGTTTTCGTTTTGCTCCATATTTTTGATAATCTGTCACTATCAGCAATGCAAGTGTATTTTTCAGAGCGTGTTCGTGCAGGCTGTCGTTTTATGCAGAGCGGCCCCAGTGAATGAATGCATCAGTGTATGGTTGGTTTGGGCGCGATCACTCCCCTTTGCCCTCAATCAAATATATCCATCAGTCTAAGACAATCCAATCAGTAGGATTTGTCCAGCTTATGTCTTTTAAATCCCTTGTGCAAAATATACTTTGCAATGTGTAGATATCAGAAATACGTGGAAACTTAATTCCAATGCACTGTGTGGAACGAATCGACACTCAAAAGGAAATGAATACCTTGCACTTTTTATGAACTAGCTTAGCAAACATCAGTCCGAAATGCATTATTCACACTGTTATTTTAAAAATAATGCATTATGCAAACTGTTATTCTGAAAATAATACATTATGCACACTGAATGCATTATGCACACTGTTGTTTCGAAATTAGCATGAATTGCATAGGTGAACATGCTGCTGCTTTGAGCGGATCCATATTGTGTGCTTCTGTGCTTGTGTCGTAAGATTGGTGCCATTTTCTCTTAAAGGTACTATGCGCATAGACTCGAGTAGATAAGTGATTTCAATTCTCATACATAAGGAAGGCTCCCATTAGCAAAACAATTCGAAGACCAAAGCAACGCAAAGTTAAAACAAGCAGCATCGCCTCTTGATACAGAAGACTCAACAGATCTGGGAGAAGAAGCCCTCCACCTTCAGCTCCATGTGCCTGCTCAGCCCGCACAAAAAGACAGATTTCACTGATTCTGGGTCTCTTGTTTGTTGCAGAATCGGCCCGTTTGCGAACGGAAAGAGTTCTTTTCTAATGTATGAAAGGCTTTGGATTTGCAATTTAGGTAATTGCAATTTTTTGCGATTGCCTAAATTGCGAATGTAAATAGGGAATCGCAATTTGCGAATCCCTAATGCACATGTAAGAAACCTTTCCTAAATGTGAACTGTGCATTTAGGTAACGCTAATTACCATCAATTTCAAGTAGATGATAACCATTTGAGAATGTTGAAAAAAGTGCCATGTTGCATTATTTAAATTTTGGGGGTGATTCAGGGGGGCCTTAGACCCCCAGGCACCCTTGGCTTTTCATTTGCTAATTTGCGATTACCAATTTGGTAATCGCAAATTAACAAATGCAATGCCATTCATTCCCATGGGCCTGTAGGCCCTTTGGAACGAATGGAGTCATATTACCTAATAGTGATTCGCTATCTACTGAATCACTATTAGGTAACATTAAGGAATCACAAAATATTTTGCAATTCCTACATACATAGCATTTTGCAATTCCAAAATAGTGATTCAGTAAAAATTGCTATTTCAAAATCACAATATGCTATGTACATGCATCTGGCCCTATAAGTCCAAAGTGAAATGGTATAAAACAAAAACACTGTCGCCTACTAATCTTTGGATCATCTACATTCTCGGTGAATTTACTTTAAGATTAAGATATTGCCCATGGTAGTTATTACAGACGAACTGAGGGACACATAGAGGTTTGCAATGGAGGGGCATCTCTTACATTGCATGGTGATGATTTAAGGCACATCTGTATCTATCAATGATCAGTGGTATAAATTCACTGCAAATACTTAAGGAATACAGGCGGCCCTGAACAACCCCTGTGAAAGCTGCTAAACTGAATGACCAGAAATCTGCAAGTCCACCCTCAGTGCTGGCAGCAATAACCACAGCGAAAGCAACCATGCCCACAGCTGCCCAGAAGGGACCCTGGATGTTACCCTTTGGGCTGCAGTGCAGGTGGTGAATCACTTGAGATGGTTTAGCTCAGTTACCTAATGAATCCAGTGATGGAGTAAGTTTGTGATCTAAGTTCACGAGTTTGAACCAGTGCACTCCCTCAAAGGCTCGTCCTTCTGAGGTCAGGAAATGCACAATTATTTTCAAATGCCTTCCTATTGAAGTGATCCCTTTATATAATTAAAATGCTATATGGAGGCCAGCTTCACAGACAGGAAGATTGTACAGCAGACACGGTAAGCTTAACATTATATTATCCAAATACTGGAAACTGCTGGGAGGAGCACAAAAGGCTCCAAGCCACAAACTCCGTGGATGTGACATCATCACATGCAGCGTTCCCAAGTAAAAGCACTGTAAATAGTTGGCTCTAAATCGAAAATCTGGCTTCTGAATCTACTTACATGCCAATTTCTAAGAGCAAAGTCATCGCTTGCTGACCTGCACCCTCTTTAGGACCACCTTTGTCATCTACAAAGCCATCACGATTGGCACCCTGCCTTTCTAGCTGACAAGCTCACTATCTGTTGTGGCTCGCGGCACACCCACTGCCAGGACATACAGACATAGCCAGGAGAGCTGTACAGACATAGGGCTTACGTGCATAACAAAGGGTACCAGGATACACAGTACATAGCAAAAAGAATACACCACTTGGATTCATGTTCCCAAACACTTACAATGGAACACACATTAGTTAATGAATTGCTAATAAAGGAGGGGCAAAACAGATATCATTCAACCTTGAAGAACAGTTAATTGTGTAAAAATGTTACATTTCATCATACAAAAGATAAAAGATGCTAAATGCTGAGGGCACAGTGCTCACAAGCTCGCTATACATGCTCTTTGACAAGATTGGGACGCTTTAAGCAAAAAAAACTTGGGGGCATATTCTCAAGGACTCATCGCCGAGTTGGCATCATTTTATCGCAGCCAAAGTGGCGATAGATTTATTGCCCTATTCACAAGCTGGTGCTAACAGCCGATATCGCCAGTTTTCCTGCGATAGCAGCCGCAAAAAACATCGCCACGGATGACACTGGCAACTAACGCTAATGAGATGCAGAGTAGGCGTTCCCGTGCAAAAACCCGCGACAACACCACTTCGCAACATTCTCAACGACCAGCCAGATCGGCGATAAGATCACAAAATATGCGATAAGGCGCGTTAGCAGCAGGGAATTAACACCTGCTCTTTCCTGGTATTAAGTCGGACGATAACCTGCACCAGAAATGTGAGCCCAGCCCACAGCCACACCAGAAGAACAACAGATGCCATGGAGCCACTGATCATGCAGCCGGACACCCAAGAGGGCCACAACACCCACCGCCACCCCCTAGAACCCCCCCCGGGGCCCTACCCCGGACAAAGTTATTTTACATCAACTTTATGAAATCATGAACAAAACAATTCGCCCGATGTCGCACAAGTACAACAATTAACATTCATGTGTAGTCAGAAAAAGGAGAATCATTCATTCATCTTTGAATTTCCAAACAAATAATTTTATTCAAATTTAACTCAAAACAACTATTCGGAAGAGTCATGGCGGGTCTTCTCTGGACAATCTGTAAGACACAGCCTGCAAGACAAAATTCAAGATAAGAAGGTCTGTCATCGCTCATCAAAGGACAGAGAGAGAGAGAGAAAGAGAGAGAGAAAGAAAGGGAGAGAGAGAGAGAGTGAAAGAGAGGGAGAGAGAGAAAGAGAGAGAAAGGGGGAGAGAGGGAGAAGGAGAGAGAGAGAGAAACAGAGGAAGAGAGAGAGACAGTGAAAGGAAGAGAGGGAGAAGGAGAGAGAGAGTAACAGAGGAAGAGAGAGAGACAGTGAAAGGAAGAGAGGGAGAGAGAGTGCCGACACTGCGGACCCAGGCCTCATTGCTCACCTGCTGCCACCGGTGTGTCTCCAACCATGTGCCGGTATACACTGCAGTCCACCAAGTCCCTTATCTGAAACAGAGTCCAGATGTATGAATGGCAGAGTTCATATCATTGCACATGCCATCATCGCTTGGCCGCCCCTGCGCACACAGGCTGCTGCACCCCAGCCCCTCCCGCCGCCCAGTGGTGTTTGCCCGCCCCTGCGCACCCAGGCCTCACTGCTCACCTTCCGCCACCAGTGTGTCTCCACGAGGGCCCACCACGTGCCGGTGCAAGCTCCAAGCCCGGGGCCCACGACCTTGACAGCCTCCACATCATGCAGCCCGCCCCGCGGGCCACCAGGTCACACACGTGATTCTGGGTCTTGATTTCGCAATGGCAGAGATCATATCAGTGCACAAGGCATCATCGCAGGCTGCACACCCGCTCAGCTCCATAGGTGCCACTAACTCTGTGAACCGCGAGGCAACGCCACGTGGCGGTAGGCCCACGCTGCCCGCAGGCTCTGGCCTACACTGCGGTCCAGCAGGGCTCACACAAATCCTTACCAGTCCGGACCGCCAGGATGGCGCAGCATCGCAGGCTGCACACCCGCTCAGCACTTAAGGTGCCCCTACCTCAGTGCACCGAAAGTCACCGTCCCGTGGCGGTAGGCCCGTGCCGGCCGCAGTATATCTGGTGCCACCAACTCTGTGAAAGGCAAGTCATGGACCCTTTATGATTGAGTCTCGTGATAAGCCAGGCGGACGCAGCCATGTCACCACCGGCAGTGGGGAAGAACTGGGACACGTAGCGTCGTCGTCCCCCCTCTTTATACGTAAGCCGTGTGGGCTGGCTCGGCGTACGCCAGGCCAGCATAGGGGTGTGAATAATTATCCCTGGGCTCTGGGCGTGGTTCATTTCTGGGCTGGACAGGAAACTAACTGATGCGTGTGTCTCTGTTGCAGTGTCTGCGCCACACGGCCCGCAATCGACAATGTTGCAATGTTGCATGCACCCGGAGGGCGGCCACGCACGAAGGGATTGTACAAGGAGTGCAAGGCCACTCAGGCTCTTGGCTCATGTATGCCAACTGTTGTGTGTGTATCGCTATTGGTGCACCATAAGCCTAAGGCCTAGCCTCAATTGCAGCGCGAAAGCCACATCACATTCCCAGAATGCAAGCAGTAGTCAGATTAACATTAGGGATGAAAGCTCCTTTGTCTCAATACATAAGGCGGAAGGACATCTGCACCTCCGACCTTGGTCTTGCATGCGGCAGGCACCCCCTGAGAGAGATACCATAGCAGATGATGACGACTCCCACACTACCCACAGCGCTAATGAAAGACCAACGTATCCACACCCCACACACAGAAGTTCTTGCTCGAGGCACTCTTGCATGGAATGCCCTTGACACTTACGTACACAACAATCCATACGTCCAAACGTTGCACACACATACGACTCATTGCTCTGAGCTGTGGCATATCATCCACATAACTGCCGCAGGGCAGAAGTGTGCCGGTTCAACGAGAGCCACCAACGCAATGGCAGAACATCCCGGGCGCATGCACAACGCCTGTCACATGGAACTGTATCGTGACCGAATGCTGCCTGTTAGTGTCTGATGCATTGGTCTGCATGTTGTGGCCCTTGTCTTGCCCGTACTGACACGCACATGCTAATAAAATCTACGCAACTTCACTAGTGTTCAACTGTGATGAGTGTTGATTAGAATGACAAATCGTGTGCCTCAATGAGCATTGTCCGTACACAGGGAGGGACTGACCGACGCATTTCACTTAGGGGTGAGTCCCTATTGCCAGCTCCACCTCTGTGAGCCAGACATAGTGGTTGGGATAGTTGCTGATAGACCTGTGCTCTTACGTGTCTTCAGCAATGTGAGTATGGTGTCCATATTCTTGCCATGTGGATCAATGTGATCCATCACTACAGGCTGTGTCCACCCAGTTGAGTGTGAGTAGGTATGCAAATAGATGTTCTGTTGTCAAATGTGATGGTGGACACTACTTTAGGCCTGCCAACGACTTTGACATTTCATACCCAGCCCTATTTCTAACATTGCGTGGGGCAAAGTTGAGGAATTGCGCGATTGAGGTTTCAGAGCAATGAGGCCACAGCTAGTGCACACATTCCCAGTCATCTCACTTCCTATGTGTGTCACGGTCATGCGCATTGCTTTCATTTCCCAGGGTGTACCTTTTTGGGCAATCAATGTCCTTACATTCATCCATACTTTCATACTTGATCGATTATGGACATGACACATCTGTGTGAATTTGAATGATTTATTCACATTCGGTGGAGTGTCGGAGCTGGAGCAGTACATGGCCATGCAAACCCCACATTACATTGTAGCCCAGTGGAGGGCCAGCCAGAGTCATTTAGGGATTGACAAGTACATCGGAAGAGGAAGAGTACAGTCCGCAGTCTGATTGCTGTGTCATTGGTAAGCAAACAAAATATGGCAGTCCATGTTGAGGTCGAAGGAGCTTGTCGCAGAGTGTTTCGGGGGACAGTGGGAGGTGTTGTTACAGGGCATGATGCAGAGGGCAGAACCAAGCTGAAACAGGGCATATGGCAGAGAAGAATGCTACTGGCTCCTTCTTACTACAAAGGTGGAATCACCCGCATCTTCGTCCTCTATGTCATCTGTCTGACATGTGGGTGCTGATGTTTGGTCTGCAGCACTGTGTGCCACTGACACATCAGGGGCCGGAGATGTGTGTGTAGCAGTACCAGCAGCATTCATCAGCGACTGCCTTATTGGCAGCGATGCGATTATGAGGATCTGCAGGGCATGGAAGAACCCAACAACTTTTCGCTGGCGTTCATCCGTGGCAGCCATTCTTTCTGCATGCATTCGCTCCATGTTCTCCATTATCCTCAGCATCTGTGCCAACTCTCGGCTGACCTCGCTGAGGCCACTCTGACTAGACAGTTGTTCTCCTCTCAGAGTCATGACTCCAGCGATGTCGGGCATGTATTGTTGGACATCATGGAGCGAACTGTGGGTGTCCATTAGGGAATGTAAGTGGTCCCTGATGGGACTTAGACACCCACGTATGTCATCTAGTTTGGCTGCTATGAGGTCAAACCCCACCCGCACCTGTTCAGCCACCTCCTTCTGGCAGTCTAACACATGGCCTTGGAATGCGATGTGTTCTTCGGTGAGGTGCTGGGAGCCAGCCGTGGTAGTGGGTGCTTCCTGCTGTGTGGTCTGTGCAGGGGGTGGGGTCTCCTCGATGCAGCTGGGCTGCCCTGCTCCTGGAGGTGGGTTGCCGTAGCTGTCCATGAGCTGTTGTAGGGCGTCGGTGTCGAAGGTGTGGAGGTCCTCTTCATCATCAGTGATGAGTTGTCTGGTCTGCTCTGCAGGAGGTGTTGATTGTCCCTCTGCAATGTGAAGGGGAGATGCATTTTGACATTGTGTTGACATGTATGTTGACGCATTGTTCAAGTTTACATACAGACTGCATGACAATGTACATTGTGACTGTTTGGGAGGAGCTGACTATTTGATGCAGGACAGTGGACATTTGAACTACATCACGGATGTGAGGTTGTACATGTACATTATCATCTCACAGTTTCCTGCTATGCCAGATGTGATTGGCCAGTTTCTACGCACAAGCGGAACCAGTTGTGTCCTCTGTTCTGTAGTGAGAGTGTTGCACTTTGTACCACATTGTCGTCAATGATGATGTGCTGTTATTGCTATGTGTGTGTGCTGCATTGTGGGAGAGTCGCCCCTGCAGCTGTGATTTTGCTGCCCCTTATCCCTTTGAGGTGGTGTGCCTTTGACTTCTGTGCTTCTACAGTGCTGAGGTGTTGCAGACTTGGCTAATTTTGGCTCTAGTTCGGATGTTGGACTCTTGGGCATGGTTTATCCGCAGATGTGTTGTTGGTGTCAGGGGTTGTTTGTGCATGTGGATGTGTCAGAGTGTGACCTGCTCCTTTACGGATGTGTTCCACACTCAGCTACCTCAGTGTCGTGGCGTGCACCATGTTATGATAATTGGACTGCAGCCATGCTGTTCGTCATGCAGTGTCACTTGCATTGTCAGTGTGGATCACAGACACGCAGCTTTGCTGGTTTTGACACGTGTGCATGGGTTGGTTGTGAGATTGGTGCTGTGTGGGGAGGGACCCCTTTGTGCCCATAGTGGACGGGGGCCTACTTGCTGTTTGTATGTGTGCTGCAGTGTGCCAAGGGGATCAGGGACATGATCCAGAGTCATTGTGGGTGTGCAGTGTGCTCTACTTAATTGTGCATGTGTGCCATTGTGCCCATCTCCCCCGTCCCCCAGTCCCTGTTCGGTACTCACCCTGGTGCTGTTGTGTCAGGTCATGTCGAGCAGTGTCCGGACCCCCAACTCCTGCCACTGTCTCCCCACTGATGACTGTGGCCACCATTTCCTCCATCTCATCCAGCTCCTGGTGTTCCGCTGGACTGACACCTCCAGTCTGCATTGCTGCCTGATGGTTGTCAGCGAGTTTCTTCTTGGTTTTGCGCTTCGCATCATTCCAGCACCTCTTGACCTCTCCAATTGTCCTCCTCCTCACTCCGACTGCATTCACCTTGTCCAGGATGGACTGCCATATTTCATTTTTATTTGCCAATGACACGTTGGAGGTGACGAACAGTTGTTGGTGGTGTTCTATCACCTCCGTGATGATGATCCTGTTTTCCTGCGGACTGAACCTCGTCTTCCTCGTCTTCTTCTCCTTGCCCTTCTGTGACCACGAGGTCCCAGGCTGGTCCTCCTGGGGGCTTGTGGGGTTCTGGTCGTCCTCTGTACTTGCTCCGGCTTCCTCCATGGTGCTACGCAGTTTGAATTATTTTGTTTGTGGTTTTCGGTGCTTTTATAGTGCATTTTCCCGCATGACGCGTGGGAATTGCAGGCCTGTCGCTGGTTATCGCTGATTTTTTTATCGCGGTTGGCCACATCGCAACTTTTTTCGCATTCATGTTTCGCGTTTTTTTGCCATCACGGTAATTTTATCGCTGTCATTTAACACGTTAGCGTGAGACTATCGCATGGTACTGCCAAGTTGAGAATACAACGTTAACACAGCGTTATTTTCGCGCGATAGACTGCGATGTACAAAGTTGCGTTAAGCTAATTTTGCGATAATTATCACACATTCTTGAGAATATCCCCCTGAGACCATTACAAATACAAGAAGTGAGAGTGTGAATTATTTTGAGTAATCCCCAGTTGAAGTAAAGTTATGTGATCCAGACCTTTCAACCCTCTGGCCTGTAGTCCGCGAGACAAAGGTATAGATATGAGCATCTGTGTTGAAGACCATTCATGCTCCCAGGAGCAGAGGGTCCCTGTATAGGTGCAGTTTAAAAAAACAATATCTTTGATACAAAAGAGATAAAACTGAAATTCAGTTTAGATATTGCTTCTGTCAAAAAACACAGGCTACAAAGAAGGGTGTGAAAATATTGTTTGTGATGCGGACACTTGCTTCAATGGATTGCATTGTGGAGCAGGGTGATCCACCCTGTCTTCTCTCACAAAGTATGAAATAAGCGGATGTTTAACTGTTGTTTTACTTCCATTAATTGTGTTGCATCTGTTGTTCCTGTGAGTTTTATTATGCCTACTAACTTTTTTTGTTAAACAAATTTGGTATTTCTAAACATAATATTTTCTGTTCATCTTCCTGCTCTCTAAAATGAAAATAGATAGACAAGAGAACAGTATGCACTGTTGTATATGTATGTTATGTAGAAGTGAAAAATAACTCTGTTTTTAAGATTAATTTGTTGCTACCTACTCATGATCCAGATAGATTTTCTACAGTTAATGTCCAGTGCTGCTTCATTAAAATGTTAGGAACATTTTGTTTTTATAAACCATTTAGACTTGCTCACTTTTTGTATAGTCAGTTTCATTATGCCTTTATTTAATACCAGGGTTCAAATGATTCAGTAATGTTCTGTGTATTGTGTGTCTTAGAGTAAATGAATTGTCCTTGTTGGCATTTACCATCTCAAAGATGAAGCCAGAGCATATATTTCAAACTTGCTTCTTTTTTACAGCCCAGGGGCCCGACTAGCAAACCTATTTACACAAGTAGGTAACCATTGTACATGCAAATGGCTTGATGTACAAGGGCACATTGCTCTTCTGAAGTCAGGAAGAGTAAATGTAAACATTGTTGCATGTGCAGGGAACATAGATTATCAGCAGGAATAAAACTGTTCCTCAAGAAAAAAGTTAGCAAATACATCAGTACTGTCTCTGCGATTTTTGCATGACTAAATATTAATGTATATATTTGTTATGCAGCGCACACACATATAGCTTTATGGTTCTAGACAGACTATCACACTACAATTTCTAAAGCATAAATCAAATAAAACTTAGGAACATCAATAATGAATAGATAATGAAACTATTCTTTGAACAGCTATCTTTTGAGGAACCTTGTAGGGCTAAGCAGGCGGTATTGAACACACAAATAAAGCAAAAGGGAATTTCAGCATCTGGTAAACATACCAAAGTAAAACCACTCGCCAATTGTGACATTTCTAGATTTGGGAAGAAAGAGAAGAGCTTGATGCAAAAAAGGTAACAAGTGTCATAGAGAATACATTTAATTAGATACTGGGAAATCAAGGATGTTCCTATACATTACTTCATGGTGATGTCCATAGCTTCAAACCGAGGCCCTACTTCAAATCAGTAGCCAGTGAAGAATCCTGAGAAGGAGGTGATGCGCTGATATCTAAGGTATGGTCTGATCAGCCAAGCTGCTGTATTTGGTTTCCAAAGGAGGAGATGTAAATAGGACAGCCCATTCCTGTAGATCGTGATCACACTAATTTGAAATGTAACATCCATGATAGGGAGCATCTCCTTCAGGAATTTCAGCTGAAGAAAACAAACTTTGGACAGTTTTGCAAACTGGGTGTCCAAGGACAAATTTAAGTCTGTATATAACCCAAGATTATGCACTGCCACTCTTTTCACTAGCAGAGGTGTGAAAGCCATGTTCAGTGGCCGGGCCACAATCTTCCAGATCAAAGCATCTGGACAAGTATGACTAGCAAGATGGAGCTCAGATTTCACAGGACTGAGTTTGAGAAATGTTAGTAAATATCCATTAATCCTTGTGGAATACCACAGCTGCATTCCCGGGCCTCTAAGTGGAACAGGGAGAGGATGAACATTTGTTCACCATAGGCCAGGAACAACGTAGGTCAATTTACGTTATTTAATGACAATGCCTAAGAACTCTCCCTCAGATGGCCTCTTAATGATGATGTTATTGTCAATCTGACACAATCGGAGCCCCAACACCACCATCATCTAATAACTTGTGCAAGTCATGCAGCATACACAACACCACTAGTATGATGCTGTAGCCCAGAAGGGAGCAAGCTTGGAAAAAGTCCAGCAGCTCATTCTTTTCAGCAAATGTTTTAAGCTGTGAAATAAAATGTAGTTTGATCTCCATTGTAGGAAAAACTTTTCCATGCGAGCTTTTGTTCATGTGAAAAAGCAGTCTAGAATGATTTCCAGAAATGTAGTTGGGAAAAGTGCGACAGTCGCAGGTTACCACATGTACTCTTGAAAACCCCGTAGATTAAAAAAGTCTGAACATTTTCCAAACATTGAAGGAAGCTGGTAAATTTCCAAGTGTCTTCTTGAAAATAGAGCCAATGGTTCTGACCCTATGAAACTGGTCAAATCATGCTTACCATATGAATAGATGATCATGCCAGTAATAATTACTCTTCCTGATAAGGAAGAAATGTGTCTTCTACTGGTCAGTATACCATTTACCACTATTGCTGTGTTAGAGTTTAGGGTGGGATCATCTGGACTCTCATGATATAGCTTCTCACATCAGCCCATCCATTTTCATCTTCAAAAGTAAAAGGGGAGGCAGAATGGATTAGAAGGGTAGAAGAGACAAGTAGGAGGGAGGAGAAAAGTTATAAGATTAGACATTGGTTGAATAGATACGTTTCAATTTTTTCCTGAACTGTAGAAAATGTTTTTGCCTGAGGTCTGAAAAAAATGTCCCACAAGCAGGGAAAATCTTCCAATTAAAACTAGACAAGGTTGAATGCTCTTCCTTGCTGTTAATCCTCTTGACCTCTGTAATATGATCAGTCAGTTAGCCCCATCTTGCCACTGACACTTGAGATGCACAGTGACACTATCCTTCTACTCCATGTGCAATTTGTGAACTGCCACAGTGGAAATCATGACTCTTTTCTGTTTCTACTGGGCTAATTGGGAGGCAGTCAGGAGGATAATACTGGTAAGCAGGTTAAGATTTGGCAGACTCAGAACATTGGTATGTTGGATGCTGCAGGGAGCTTAGAAATGTCATCCAATGACAAAGAATATACATCAAGTGTGTGGCAGAAGTCATCTAAAAAATCAAATAGAACCAAGCAACAAAGATGTCCAAGAAGTTAACATATGAATTTCTATAAGCAGGTAGCTGTTTGAGACCTGTTAGAACAAGGTGAGTGGTCATTGCACCTTAGCCAACAGTCCCAATGAGAAGAGCCACATGGAAAATACCCTCCTGTGCAGGCTGTGGTGTTTCTTGCGGTTGCCAGTCTAAGTGCCTCAGATCCGCCTCTTAAAAAGGCATCAAGGAGGCCAAGGTGTTAATTAAAGAGGGCACTTTTGGAAGTCCACACAAGGAGATGATGGACGGAGCACTGAAACTTTTCAGACACACCCCCAGTCACAGATCTGGGTTGAATCCATCATTGTTCTTTAGCTCACTTCACCACCCCAGTTCAGACGAAGTATATATGTAAATCAGTCTTGACCCTGTGCCTCATGGGAACAGTCCAGCCCAAACTGCCAAGCCAGGTCTTCCCTGGACCAGAAACAAGAATCCTGGGACCAGTTTAGGGGTAACACCCCTCATCAGCCAGGCTAGCTTGAATCCAGTGGCAAAGTGAGCAAGGGACTCACATCTGGGCATACCCTGCCAAAGAACGATGATGGATTCAACCCAGATCTGTGACTGGGGGTGAGTGTCTGAAAAGTTTCAGCAATCCGTCCATCATCTCCTTGTGTTTGCTATATTTGGAAACCCGACACAGAATTGCTAGCTACTGGGGGCCAGATGCAGACTCCGCCACTCAAGCAGGGCATTTCAGGTGAAGGCAAGCAGCAGTGATGTTGCTACCAATGATTGTAGGGTTGGGCTAGCAGTCCAGTTCATGAATTAATCAATCTGTTCCATCTACAGGAAAGAACTAACCAGGCTTCGGCACAACTTGCTTCTCAGTGACACACACTGTCTCTACCCTCTCTGGCAAACAACCTTTGTGGCCAAACCGATGATTGTCACTCTCATTAATTTAAAAATGACTCATCAGCTGCCTTGACATTACAGAGGGTGCTACCAGAGATGCAGCAACGTACTCCAGATGCTGGTGAGATGAGATGTAGGATCAGTGCTATGCAATAGAGTGGGACATGGTGTTATCCTCCAGACCTCTGGTTACAAGTGCTGTGGTGATGCAGAAGCAATGAAGGAGAAACATTTGTGGCAGGTAAAGTAGGGGTTCAATTTGCTAAGTATCTCCGGATTTCCCCTGTATCCTACTTATCAAAAGTGAACCCCTTACCAGAGACATGAGTTCCTAGATAGATATAGTCAAAACAAGCTGAATCCCTAGTCTGCATTTGGAGAATATGGATAAAAATAGACAGTCCATCAGGATAGTGTGCCTCTTTAGACATGGCAGGACAATGATGTGGAAGTATGGAGGCCAGGGATCAATCCTCAGCCCTGCTACAGACTCAACTCCTGATTAAGTGATCCCACAAGGCTGTGTGTCTCCTGGCATGTCTTGCAACCTAATCTAGCTTCATGGAAGTCGATCATTCACCACATCTTGGGCTGTCTGGCTGAGTTGAAAGATATTATGAGGATCCAAGAAGTATGCCTAGTAGCCTTAGCAGAAAGGGTGGCAGTGCAAAGAGCCAGACATCCAGCTTAATCACAGTCACTGCAGGCAGCTGCCTGGCCATAAATCGTAGGCAGTTGTGTGACTAGAAAACATTAGGTAGAAAACATTAGATTATTATGAAACTGCCTGGAGTCCTTCAGGTCATTCAGGTACCAGTCTATGAATGATCACCTCAGGTTCTCAAAATAAGACTAGTTTAAATATTATACAACAGCTACGTCATTCAATCACAACCCTTGTATTATTGCATGCCTCTAATATAGTAGCAGGGGGACCGATCAATAGGCTGTTTATTTTTCTTTAATCGAAAAATGATCAATCTTGGGGCAGGTAATAAAGGATAAGGTAGCTGCAAGGTTCAATACGAACTGGGCTTTACAATATGAGTATGGGGAACAGGTAGGAGGGGTTTTAGCACATCAAATATCAGATAGAAGATCAAAGAACTTTATACAGGGCATTAAAGGGTAGGATGGTAGGATGTATACTTATCCAGATGGGAATGCTCAGCAATTTTCAGAATTCTGTTGGGATCTTTCTAACCAGACTGATAATTTTGACGCCGCAGTGTTTGGGCGCTACATTGGGAGTTCTGCTCTACCTGTGTTAGACAAAAAACATTCTAATGCTCTTGAGGCACAAATTACTTCTCGTGAAAAAATGACAGCACTAGCCATGCTTCCCTCAGGCAAGGCTGCGGGAGCAGATACTATTCCCCTGGAATTTTATTAGATCTTTAAACGTACTATCCTCCCCGTGCTTGTCCGTGTTATTCAAGATATCAATATTAAGGGCCGAGTCCCTGATTCCTGGAACAAGACTAAAATTGTTATTTTCCCCAAAAAATCTAAACGACTAGAAGAGCTTGGTTCCTACCGCCCCATCTCTCTTATTAATGGAAATGCAAAAATATTTGTGAAGATTTTAGCTGTCTGTCTTGCCCCTCATATGGCTGCTTTGGTCTCATCGCAGCAACGTGGATTTATACCTGAACGTGATACTACTTCACATGTTAACACCTCAGTGGCTACATTGAATTTGGCAGCAAAATCATACATGAATGTTGGTATGATACTTTTAGATGCGGAGAAAGAGTTTGACTGGATAAACTGGTCATGTCTTTGGGCCACTATATCTGCTCTTGGCATTGGAACCTTTAAAAAAGTGGGTACAGTCTTTATATCAGAACCCCACCAGTCAATACAATATTTTGGAACTCCTCCTACCCTGTTTCAGATCTATTGGGCCACCAGGCAGGGGTGCCTGCTATCTCCATTGTTATTTGCTTTATATATGGAGCCATACCTGTGCCCCTTACAACTCAATGATCAGATCCAGCCTGTTGTTTATGGACTCTTTATATCAGAACCCTACCAGTCACTACAATATTTTGGAACTCTTCCTACCCTGTTTCAGATCTATTGGGGCACCAGGCAGGGGTGCCTGCTATCTCCATTGTTATTCGCTTTATATATGGAGCCATAACTGTGCTCCTTACAACTCAATGATCAGATCCAGCCTGTTGTTTCTGGCAATCATGAACTTAAAATCACAGCTTATGCAGATGACATGGCAATCTTTTCCTCCAGCCCCTCGCTCTTAATAACATTATCTATAAAGCTGACAGGTTCGGAGAAATTTCTGGTTATAAGCTGAATATGACCAAAACACAACTACTCCTTAATTTTTAACCTAAATATCCAATACAGGGGGTGCCTAATGGCCACATATTTAGGCATCCATTTAACTTCACAGGTGTCGTAGATTATCAACTTATGAACCGATTTTAACATCTGTGCAAAAAAACTTAGGGCATGGACTAGCCTCCCCATATTGATCATCGTTTGTTGTAATATTAAAATGAATCTCCTACACAAATTTATATTCTTATTTCGGGCTATTCCGTTATGGGTTCCAAATTCTTTTTTAAACAACTTGATGAAATTATTGGTAGCTTTATTTGGGGTTTACTGGTGGGCTAGGCGGGAAATTCGGTTTAATAAACTATAGTACAATCAAGGGGGCCTTTCACTCTCCGATTTTAAACTTTATTTTTGGGCAGCATTTGGAATCACCAATCACGATCCTGCTGATTTCTTTTTCCGTTTTGCTCTTGGGTCAGATTTTAGATTGCTGTTATATAGACTAAGGGATCCCAACTATTTTAAATGTGTTAGATTTAAGATCATTCGAGATATAGTTGCTATTTGGCAAAAGTCTACCAAATATGTTTTTCCCCTTATGCACCCAGATAGACCGCTTTGGGATAATCTAATGTTTCCTGAGATATTTCATGACCAGGTGGGAAGAGCTTTGTCTCAGTATGGTATTAATTGCCTTTGCCATATCTATGATCCTAACAGCTTTTGTACATTTGCTGGGCTTCAGGCATCCTTTAATCTTCCACATAGTTTCTCTTTCAAGTACTTATAGATTAGAGACTATTTGATGACGGGCTGTAAACTTACAACCTTGGTGACTCGCTCAGATATACTTAATAGCTTACTTAAAGTGCCTCATAAATCTCTCATTCGTACGGCATATCTAGCACTTGCCTGGTATAAGGTTAATGATATCACTACACATGCCACCAAGTGGACCCAGGCCCGTTATGACGAAGTTTTACCTTCTGAAATAAGCTCAACTTTAGAGACTATTGATCAATCCATACAATCAATTAATTTGAAATTACAGTAATTTAGAACAATATGTTTCTTGTACTATACACCTGACAAAATTGCTAAATGGGTTGGGAATTGCTGGGGGATAAGACTAAATGTCCAAAGTGTGGCCTTTTAGCAGCTGATATTCTCCACATGTTTGCGATCTCCCCTATGCTTCATAAATTTTGAACAGGGGAGGTACAACTCCCAAGCTCCAGTATTGCTATGGTCATACAGCTTACACATAAGGAGATCATGTTAGGCCATAGGCCACAATTAGGCCACAGGATGAACGATGTTATCATGCAGAGGCAACTTCTATCTATTATCATCATCACTGCCAGGCTATGCATTTCAAGAGCTTGAATCTCTCTTGTACCTCCCAAGGTAACATAATGGTGGGCTTGCCTCTGGCAAGTCTATGATCTAGAGTTTGCTCTAGCTAAATCTAGGGGCATCAGTCCATTAAAAAGTTTGATCTTATCTGCGCACGTTTTAGTTGGGACCACTCTAACAACACTAATCTAAGAAATGTAACTTAATCTGATTCATTTTTTTTTCAGGTTTAGCGACTCAGTCTTATGAATTTAGTGCCAGTTTTAGCAAATGGGTCTTTTCTATGCTCTTCTATGCATTCTTTGATGTAGATACATATCTATCAATTAATTCGGTTTCCTATTTATATATTTGTTATGCAGGTGTATTTCTTTTTTGAATTAGTACATGGAATAATGTATACAAGATATATCTATTGATTCATTGTCAAACCCAAGCCCTATTCAAGTCTATTATGTAAATGCAGTAGCGGTCCGTGGTAGGAGTGCCGGACGGGCGGTGACGTGGGGTGGGGGAGGGGCAGGGTGGGGGGTAGTAAACCACGGATTACGGCCGAATACAGGTAAGTAAACATTTAAATAAATAAAACGAATTTCGTTGCGCGCACTGCATCGCATTTGGCGATGCAGTCGGCCCGATTTTAGGAAAGTACAAATGGGGAAACTTTGCTGGGTTCGCACCTGGGGCCCCATTGGGTTAATTTTGATGATTCTGGAGTCATTTTACTCCTTGGGACGAGCTCTGGCCACGAGGAGTAGCTGCTGCAGACCTCCACTTGGGCCTACTTTGCAAGCAGCTGGTTTCTCTTTCTCCCTGCACCAGCTTTTTTTCCTTTGCTTGGTCTCTGCTGTTCCTCTTCTGCTGGCGCACTGAAGTCCAGGACTTCCCACAGCTGGTCCTCAGGGGATGCAAGGGGGCTGGCATCACTGGCCCTGCACTGACCGACTAGTCCTGGGTAAGCTGTAAGGAGAGTCGCCAGTCATCATCATCATAAAAAACCTTTGTGCTCTTGGTTGGACCATAAAGGTATATACTAACATCATTGGATTCGTCAAACTGTAATAACAAAGTACGTCCAAGTTTCAAAACAAAGTCAATATTAAAAAAAACAAATACAAGATAATACACGCAGATAATATGTCAAGATAATTCATTCCTGAATTATACACGCTTAAAATCAGAATGGACATATTGTGCAAATTTGCCATGTGTAGGAACCATATGGGCAAATCATGGCCAATACAATATTTTCTTGGCTGAGACCCCTTAAAACAGTATCAGAGAAACTGCAAATCATGTTAAAGTTCATGGCATTTGGGTTCATCTGACCTAACAGGGCACACTACAGTCATAAAATGTTTTGTAACAACAGTGAAGTGCATGCTATATAACAGATCAGTTCGGCCCAGATCCCAAATCAAGCGCCTTATTCAGCCTCAGAGACAAGGCCAAGGAGCAGGAAACAGCAAAAGTTACGTGAGCATCAAGGAGTAAATGAAGGTACATAGGAGTAGGCTTAGCATGGACAAAATTCACAGATTTCACAAAAGTACCAAAAAGATTTTATGAGGAACATCATGAAAACCACAATAAATATAAAATGCAGAAGATCATGAGCAGAGAAATTATCACATGTGCAGGGTCTTGACGGCACGTTCCCAGTAATAGGCCTAGATAAGATCAGCAACAGATGAAATTGATAAAACCAAAATCTAGTAAGAAGGATCCAATGATGACCGTTTGCTAAATTAAGCTAAAAGGGTTCAATAACTGTCTCTGTTAAAGTCGGTGCATGTTCTCGCTCCGAGAGTTTCTCGAGTTCTAGACCCTCTCTCTCTGCTTTCCGCCATGACAAAAAGTTCTTCTGTGTCCAGAGAATATCTGCCTTCAAAATATCTATTGGAGAATCAAACAGAGCTGTTCTTTGTCGCTTTACAAAGGTATCATGTATTTATGCTAGCTGTTTAATTGACCTCCACCCATTAAGCTGCATATAATCCATAAGTTTCTTCCAATTAAAGTGATTCTCAAGGCGCACCCAAATGATGAGTCACCTAATCAAGGGACGCAGTGCAATGAGGTCCAACAAGTAAGGCAGCCCCTGATCCTCATGAACCATAAGCGAGGAGTAGATACCGGACCTGTCGAAAGGCATCTACAGAACCTATTCTCCTCCACCTGGAGCTCCTGTGAGTAGATATAACCCAGATATCACTGCCATATGGGGCTACCAAGAGCAATTTGGCCTGCTAAATCTTGATCAAGGTGTCCAGTGCCTTACTACCTATTTTGGAGGAAAACAAAAAGACTGCCCCCTATAGAACGAGACAGGGATAATCTTATAGATTTTTTATCGGGTCCTAGGAGGATCGATCATCAAAAACCATGCCTAGGTATGTGTAGGTCTGGACCTTGATGGAGTTCTAAGTTAATTAGGTCATCAGGGGGCTTGTCCTTCCTTCTGTCTATGGTGTTGTTGCCTTTGCAGTTCAGGTCCAGGGTCCTCCACTCCTTCATGTTCTTTGGATGCCATTTTCATGCCCCGTCTAGCCTGTGGGTGGGGTTTACCCCTTTTTTCTGACCCTAAACTGGTTCTGGTCTGTTCTCCCCTCTTCTCTGGGATTGGCAACAGCCTGGCTAGTGATACAAAAGGCTGGTGTCAAGCCTCTTTGTCTGTACTAAGGAAAGTCCATTTGTAGTGTAGCTCCTATTTCCCTTATAGGCTCTGCGCATTGGAATAATATATCCTATAGGTTTGACATAGGACTAAGGTCGGTATGTCCCTATCGAGTATATTAAACTTAATTACTTGTGCCAGCTAGCTCAGAGGCCACTAGAAACTTCTTGACGACAAGAAGGGATTAGTTTCTGGCTGCCGCAGAACATGACCACTGTGTTTCCCTTACAGAATCAGGATGTGTCCCAGAGTCGTAGAAACAATAGATAACCATTTCACTCAGCTCAGTCGTGCATGTTTCAGTTATTCTCAGAGTTACACAGAAATAACAGACGGGCGTTTCAATAAAGGATTTATTGAACAGTCTTGTTTCTGTTGTAAGTTATATGTGCTGTTATGATCACAAGACAGTATGCAAGATAAATAATGTACAAGGTGAGCAGTAAAAATAAATAATACCGCGTCAGCATTATCTTTTTAGCATGTAAGCTTTTACATAAAATGACACAACCTAAAAATGCGAGTACTCATACGATGCGTTTCTACCCTAGTTCTATCCCAGTGTACCTAACCTATCCTAGGTATAGGGAGAAGTAGAAGTAGGTGCTGTATTCCTGACTAGAGTATACCAAGAGTAAGTTACGCCTAGTATGCCAAGAGTCTAGTATGCCAAGAGTCCCTCTAGGTTCTAGTCTGCTCCATACCTGAAGAATGAGAGAGGTAGGAATCTCTATCCGGACTCGAACTCCAACACCCCGCAAGGGAAGTTAGATCACTGGAAGCTGGACTCTCTGCGTGCAGGAATGACAGTGTCTTCTCAGTGCGTCTGGCCGGGAATCGGGCTCCTCTGAAGTCGAGGTCTCCTCTGATTTACAGGGGTTTGGGAAGGTATATTTATACCTGAAAATGGTAGCATTGACGTGAGTTGGGCAGCGAAAGACGTCATGAATGAATCCCTTAGGGAATAAGAGGTTCATGCATAATGTATGAGTCCTTGAAGAAATCAATAGTCCTGGGCAAGGGAAACTCCCGCAGCCTGAGGGTCTGTTTTTTCATGGACTCGTTGAGGCGCTAGGGTGGACGGATGTCGGAAGCCATGCCTGTATTTGGTGTGCATGGTTTATGCCTAAATAAGGCCTGGGATTCTACGCCTATATAAGGGCAGGTTGGATTATGCCTATATAAGGACATGAGTCTAGAAAGCCCGTTTATGGACACCCTATGAAGTATACAACACCCACTCCTCTTTCGTGGAAACAATGATACTAAAATGCTAAACATCTAAAATGCTAAACATTAAAATAGAGTACTGCATATTAAAACATATCCTAAAAGTATTTAAAAGACATATTTAAAATGCAAAGGTTTCTGTACATTTATAAGAAAAGCTTTTCATTTCCTGCATAAAGTGTGAAATAAATGCAATCTGAATGATAAATAAAAAGCAATATTTACATATGACGAAAATGATCGATAAGTTGGTTCAAAATCAAAGTCATTTCCTATCATGAAATTTAAATGAACTGATTTAGACACACAAGATGACTAAGTGTCCCTGGAAGTACTGCCAAGTCTGTATTATAAGGCCAGTTCTACTATAAGCAGATTGAAGTGCCTTTTTCGTGTTCGAAAAATGAGAAAAGTTCAAATTTTGGTAATGTTCCAGGTCTTTGAAAAACGAAGGCCAAATTGTTGCTGTTGCACTTGAACAAAGTATGCCGAATTAGAGTCAGTTCACGGGTCTGGTGTAAACATGAGATCATCTATTTCAATAGACAAAACATCATCTACTGTCGATGGTGTAAGTTCGAACACCTCACGTAAGAGATTGACCGCACAAAGATGGGAAACACCGCCCACAGCATAGGTCGCCGCAGCAATGTTCGGCGTCCGTTGTTACCTGTGTGCCTGGAGTTGTTTCTCGTACCTCAGCAGCAGCAGGAAGCGTCTGTGAGATCTCAATGAATGCTGACATCAGTATTGGGAGCCTCTGGGGACAACACGAAGCATGGACCGTTATCGGGACTAGCAAAGTATCGACGTCCTTTGGCGCAGCTGATGGATATGTTAGACAAGCGTCCAACATGCATTCTTCACCGCATAGCAGGCAGCGTAGAACAGGTAAGATGCCAGATTGGTCGGAATGACAGGAACCATGTGGTATTAAGGTCCCGTAGACGAGTCATGCCAAATAGCTGTACTATTCGCTCACGGCACTTTCTTTCAAGGAGAGCTTTCTCCATTTCGCTCGGAGTTATTTCTGCGAAGTGGCTGGCCATAGCGCAATAGCAGACAGATGAATAGAATTCCCGCAACAAGTGCTAGAATCAACGGTATGCCACCAAACACCGAATGTGCAAAGTTCGGAATGATTCCAAGTATTGCCTGGAACGGTGCTAAGAGACCGGTGCAAATGCTCTTAAATACATGTACAATTCCTGTTGTATCTGACATATTGAAGATACGTGATAACATTTCTATGAAATGTATAGGGCAGTTTGTACGTATTAAAGTCTGTATCTCAGCCGAAGTCCTTGCAATTTGTAGATCATAGATTTCTTTGGCCGAGGTTAAAGGCACTGTTTGCTGTAAAAGCATGGCTTCCATTCTGCTTAAAGTATCAAATCTTATAAAAGAGACATTCAGTGAAGGCCATAAAGCCGACTCCCTGACCGTGTCTATCGGGGGAAACAATACTTGCATACAGCAAGTGACCCTGGAGTTGACCGTTACTAGATATGGGATGCCGGGCAACATTCCACAGCAGCTCTGATCATTCAACATGAGGTAACTCCCATTAGAAAGTTGTCCAAACGTTGGTTTAATCACAGCAGCTGGTGAACCGTGCTGATGGCAAGACAGGTTTGCCGCAGAACCATTACAAGCTCCGTGCAAAATAATGTCCTGACATATGAGTGAACCGGTCAGTGCAGGTTTACAGTTAATACCGCTAAGAAACACTTCACGATCCCCACTCCAACATTTATGTGTATACGGTAAATTCCAAGATGTCTTAATGTATTCCCTACCCAACCTTTCATATTTGCCTGCTTGCATCTGTCTGAAGCAATACTGGAACTGAAAAGTTGTCACAGGTAATGTTATTTTTCCATGAATAAGCCATTCATTCTGTAGCTGGTTTTTCTGCCACTGTGAATGGTAATTTGTCAATTTTTTCAAAGCTCAGCACTGTATACCTCGCTCCTCTTTGTGCCAATTCGATCTGTTTATCAGTCAGATTGTATTCTGCAAACAGGGACGACATGTTGATGAAACGCCAAGGCACATAGCCCGCTCGCAAAGATTGCAGCGTCCATGTCAATAACACAATAGAACGTAATTGAGACTGACCTTGTTGTAACATAGCCAAATCTTGTCCTAGAATGTCGATAGCAGAGGATACAATGCCATCCAATGAATAAATTCTGGAGGACAAAGTTGTTAACCCATTGTCGACTACAGAGAGTGTTTTCTCTAAATTGATACGATCAAGTTCACGTATTCGTTCTGCAGTCTCTATCTGTGACACTTTCCATGCTTCGTTATAAACAGCGTAGATGCCGGCATATATGAAACGTTTTTGACGCGGTTTTCTTGGTCCAAGCAAGAATTCCCTAAGATCTGCGTCATGTGCAAGTAAGGTTAAGTGTTGCTTCACATCCTGTAGTGTAGATTTATGCAGCCAATTGAGGCATAATTTTCCTACACTGTATGTTGTTACTACCCCCGGATGTTGTCTCTGGACATATCTTGGGTCTGGCCTATGAAGAGCAAAGCCCTGAGTTTTGTTCAAGAACCTTTCCTGACAGTTGTTTGTGTCTGTGGGCCAGATCAACCATTTATTCCAATTTGAATTGGTTCTGTTGAGTTGTAGTATATTGTCAACTGTCACCACTGCCTTTGTTTTATTATCACTGGCAGGTGTTGGCACAGAAGGTGTTTTCATCTCTTTGATCTTGGCTAATCCAAGACAAGATGTCTGTTGGACGGTGTCATTCAAAAACAGTATTTGTTCAGGGATTATGCAGGCCCTAAATAAAGCTTCCATACCCTGTACTTGCCAATCTTTACTACCCCAGACAGTTTTTGTCTCAATTGTGTCTTTCCATAAGTCGAAACCCTGTGTAGACAGTTGGGCAATAAATGCTTCAGAGTAAATCTTTTTGTATTTGTTAACATAATTTTCAGTCCTGCCTTGTTTACATTTTTATAGTAAAACGTTTCTGGATCAGATGTATTATAACCTGAAAAATATGGAAATTTACTAGCAAATGTTTCCGAACTACCTTGTGGTGGTGTAGGACAATGTTCCCATTGATTATACATAAATACATTTCTCGGATATGCAGTTTTGTGCAAATAATGATGACCATAGTGGTTATAACAATACATTTCTTCAGTAATCAGTTGTACCCTCTAAATATTCATTTTTAGAAAATGCAGCAGATTTTTCTAGATCAAACATTATATCTTGAACAGTCTGTAAGTCCCAATCATCTGAATAGGTACTGGACGTTATCAAATCGCTTAGTGAAATTTTAAACAAATGTGGAATGTTCAATTGTTCACTTGGGCCGAATATCTCATAATCTGTTTTGTCCCACACTATACCATCTTGTATAGGAACAGCTGTGATGTTCACTGATGACAAGTCTCTTGCTTCACGATGGGAAGATTTATGTGGTTTCAAAAGCACGTTTATGTCCTTTCCTTCAATGTTCACATGGATGTATCTGCCACCTATAAGCATGCTTACTGTTGTTACCAAAACTAGCCAGAGCAGGAAAACAAAAAGTCCAGATGTAATCCAGAGTTCAATCCATGGAGAAACCAGATAAGTCTTTTTCAGAAAGTGAACAAAGTCTTGTACTTGCTGCTTGAGTTTGAATGATGCTGGCGTCGTTTCAGGTTCGCTTGGATCCTCTGAGAACGTATCAAAGTCAATGAAATAGCCAGAAGCAGTTCTGTCAATTGTTGGAATTGCATCAGGATTCGTTGAAATCACAGGAACCAGTTCTTCACGAGTCACATTGGTGTAGACAGGTGTATTTGGACGAACTGTTATTTGGTTTTCAAGAGGGATGAGTTCCATAGCTTGGTTGCATAGTCCTTCATTCGTTACAGCTGAATTCTCGATCGTGATCAGTCTTTCAGTCTGAACCTCTTGAATAGTAGCGAGAGGAGTGCGTCTGCTACTAGGTCGGAGTCCACGAGGCCTACTGCTTAGTATTGGCCACATACTGTGGTTTGATCAGGTCGATTGACACAAATCTTTTCTCCTTTCTTCCAGCAAGGGGCGGCAGAAGTACTGTCCTTGTTCCTTGAACAGCTAGAACAGGTACTGGTTGTCTGTAAGAAGGTCCAAATTCCTTCTTGTCCGCGATTTTTCTCTGACCAGATCCCCAACTTTTGGAATCCAGACAGGCCTTGCTGGGACCGCCGATTTTTCCCCAGTGGTTGTTGGCTGTAAGGATACGTTGCTTTGTTTCGTTCTTAACTTGTTAAGTTCCTGTAAAACAACCAAACGATCTTTGATATCAAATTCTTTTTGTCCACCACTGTGCCTACGTGTTCTAAGTCTGGAACCCACATTCTTGTCCCAAATAGGACCTCATATGGAGTGACTCCCCTAGAGAACTTCTTGGCAGATTGTTAAGAGCCGCTGATCGCTAATGAGGTGTTTGACCCACCCAGCACCCGAACCTAATACCCTAGCTGTTATAGATTGCTTTATGTCCCGGTTTTTCCTTTCCACAACAGAATTTCCCTCAGGATGGAATGGAGAGGAGTACCGCAATGCAACGCCCAGACTGGCCATGGCCTCCTTGTAAGCCCTAGAGCTAAACGCAGGACCCTGGTCAGAATGAAACGTGCCTATTGCGTATGTGCCGATAAAGACTCGCAAATCTTTTATAACAGTTCGAGCGTCAGCTGAGCGCTTAGGCCATAACCATAGGAACCTAGATTTTAGTATTTGCGGGAATGCCTATGTCCAGTAGGACGCTGGCGATTAGATAGCCTAATGCTGTCTAACAGTGGTGTCTGCACTGGGCTGCCGCATTCGCTGCATGGTGTCTGATGGCTCTCTCGCTGTAATTTGCAGTCTAAGCAATTGTTGATGAATATGTGAATGTGTGTATTCATTCCAGGCCACCAGTACATCTCTTTTAACTTCAAAATAGTTTTTGAGATCCCTTGATGTGACAGACCCTCCCCCAAATGTGTTTCATAAATCAAGGCTGTTCTTCGTTCCATGTTTGGAATTACCCTATCCCCCACTCCAGGGATTCGAGCAAAAGGAACGTTATTCGCATCAATTACATAAGAGTACTTGAGTGGAAACTTTTTTGGTAATGCTGCACTGCTGCCTTTGCTGGAAGCATTGACAGCTAACATTATCTCACCGTCTATTTTTGTTTTTGAACGAGTGATCGCAGCTACGGAAGCCATCTAAACAGCCCCCTTCGCGGCTTCGTCAGCCAATGAATTCCCTGCAACGTGAACGCCATCACGCTGATGACTCAGTGTGTGAATCACGTGAGCCTTTGGTAGTTCGTTTTTCAACAGAACTACTTGTTCCCAAAGCAGTTTGTGCTTAATTGTGCCACCTTTTGCATCCTTAAAACCATTTTCAAGCCAGGTTCGTATATAGTCATTATACGACTGAACACAGTAAAAGGAATCGCACACTATCAGTGTGAGGAATTCTCGATCCGTACTATCAAGTGCCAGTTTGAATGCCTGTAGTTCAGCTCGCTGAGCTGTACAATCACCTAGTGACTGAGTTTTTGTGACCATAGGTCTGAAGATGCCATTTCGCATGCGACCTTTAACGATTGCACACGCTGCACTGTAAGCTTGCTTACTCCCTGTTGAGGGCTGTGCGGATCCGTCAGTGTAAATTACGAATTCATACTGATCGAGAGGCAGAATCTCAGTGGGCAGAGGACATTCTTGTTCATATTGGAGAAATGCCTGTGTTTTTAAATCTGGATCAAATACATATTGAACATCAGTTGCAGCAAGAGAATTAACCCATTGTATCCATCTCGGATGTAAAGCTTTAGCATTTGGAATGCTTGCTTTTGTGACTGCTTCTAAAGCTGGTACTGGGGTAACGACAATTATGCGTTTCCCTTGTGCTAAGGCTCTTTCTTTTGCTACAGCTGTTTGAACTGCTGTCAGAATTTTTTCAGTTGAACTGAAGCGCATTTCTGCTTGTGTGTACAAATGTGATTTGTACGCGATTGGTACTTTCTCACCCTCATTAAAGGTTAAGTAAGTGAATCCACATTGACCCGAAATTATTCGAATCACCAAATTTCTTTGACTTACGCGTGTTTGTAAGTGATTTGTTGCTAACATGTTAGCCTGGAGTGAACGCAAAATTTCTGTGTGTTCCTGTCTCCAGTTTTTGATTGAAAAATCATGTTTGATTAGTGCGTAGAGAGGTTTAACCCTTTCTGCGTAGTTTAGAATGTATGTTCTACCAAAATTGAGGAAACCCAGGATTGATTGTAAGCTTTTTAGCGTCTTAGGAGGTTGGATCAGCGCACACTTCTCTAGAAAGTTAGCTGCCAAGCTCTTGCCTTCACTTGAAAGCTCATATCCCAAAAATAGGACATTGAGATGGGCAATTCAGGACTTTTTAAAGTTGAACTTATAGCCCTCAGAGGCGAATCCCAATATAATGGTGCTCACCCTGTTCAAGTGTTTTTCTAAGTCATCGTCTGTCAGATAAATATCATCGACATAGGACAATGCCTCGTTGTCATAAATTTGTAGTAATTCCGTTACTCTCGCTGAGAATAAACCCGGGCTGTTCTTGAACCCTTGTGGGAGTCGACAAAAGTGGCGCTGGGTCCCCATTATGGAGAATGCCGTTAAGTACCTACTTTCAGGTGCTATATTTTGACAAAAGAATCCATTTGAGATGTCTAATGTGGTTTTGTATTTTTGCGCACAATGTTATTCATTAATGCTGTGCTATGTGCATTTTGCACTGCAAAAGTTTTTGAACAAGTGTTTAAATGTCTGTAGTCCAAAACTAGACGATATGTATTGTCTGGTTTGGAGACAGGAAACAAAGGATTGTTCATAGATGAGGTGCTAGTTTCAATCACCCCTTAGTATTCAAGTTGATTTAAAATCTCCCTGACCTGTTTTTAGCTTCTTGCTTAATTGGGTACTGCCTCTGTGCAGTAGGTTCATGTTTCAGATGTATTTTATGGTGAGGGAGTCCTCATCCCATCCTACATGATTTTTATATAATGCTGGAGCCTGGGCTACTGCCCATTTTCTGGCATATGTATATTTTAAGTGAATTGGAATGTGATTGGAGAAGGCAGGCATAATCATGTCCTCGCCGTGTGGGCACTCCCTGACAAATTGTGGTGGCCAGTCTTTTTCTGCTAGAAGTATGTCATAACCCTTTGATAGTTTTCCCAAAAAAGTGCTTTAACCTGTCTAGGTTTGTCTCCCTCCATCCGGAGTGTTATTTCATATAACCTTTGTGGAGTACTAACCCTGGTATCTACAGTCTCTACTGTAATGTACTCATTCAAGTCCACTATCTCCAGAAGTTCCATCAGGTTCTGGCGAGCTATTGTGACTTCTGCTGCACTGTCCAGCATCGTCTGAGCCCATTCCCCGTTTTTGAGTTGTGATCTCATTATTCTCGGCATGTCTGATCTTCAGACCTGCTACTTTCTTTTGGAGAATTGAGGTTTAGCTTTAATTTTTGTTGCGTGTTTGTCGTCTTTCGATTTCACGCGTTCTTCTCTATGTTCTGTACGTCCTCTTCTTTCCGAAGTCTGTGATGAGACCTGAAAGGGACGAGAGGAACGTGTATCATTATCTTGATACCTATCAGGTTTTCTCAAATTATCCCTATTCCTGAGGTTATACCTCCTTTCAGAGGGCTCCTTTTGAGGAGACCTACCTCGAGATTGAGATCTTTTCTCGTTTGAATTTTGTTTAGTAGACTCCCACTTCTTTTTAGAAGATGTAGGAGTTTGTTTAATTGAGTCCTTCTCAGGACTTTCAGATAGTTTTGGTTTAACTGGTCTCCCACCCAAACTATCTCTGCCTAATTCTGCATATGACTGCTCTATAATTCTGGGTAGCTCGGTTTGATGTTCTGTAACATCGAATTCCCTTAGTTTTTGTCGGATCGCCACTGCTGCTGCCTCCCCTTTAATATTAGATAATATTATTGTTGAGACCTGTTCAAAATTTTTCAGTAATTTCATACCTAAATTTAAAGCAGGCTCTGCTCCATATTCGTTTTGAATCTGTTTTAGGACATCTGGTATTACCGCAATTGACGGAATGCCGTGTGTTTTAGTGTAGATGGCAGCAAAGACTGAGCCCCAAGTGGTGCAGTCTTCCAGTTGTGGTGTGATCCCCATTGGTAAACTGATTGTTAGGATTCTGTGTTTCTCATATGGGCTAGTATTTGGAAATACTGCTTCGATTTGAGTAATTTTTGAGCTATCCAAAGCGGAATTTGCTCCCGCTTAGTGGGCATTTTACCCATGACTGCGTATAGAGTCTGTGGTGTAATTTTTAGTGTACTCCCCTGTGGAGGAGCTTGATTTGGAAGTGTTAATGGTTGTTGGACTGTGAAAGTCCTCATGACATATTGAACCAATTGTCTGTAGATTTTTATTAACTCTGTGAGTTGATTAAGTAGTTCCTCGTCTGACATTATTTCGATGTCTGGATGAGGTGTGTAGCTCGGCTAGAATCGGCCATGTTGCTCCTGGTCTGCCTAGCGGACCGAGCCTGGTTATATTTCTGTGATGTTTTAGGGCGCCTTTAAACCAGAGCTGGTGCTCCTGGTATGTTAATGGATTTTCAATATCCTCGAAAGGAATGTATTCCTCCGGTTGTTCATCTTCTTTGTAGAAGTTAAACAAGTGAGTTACTGGATTAGATTCAGGAAATATTACCCATGAATAGAATACCTCTGTCTGAAAGGATTCGTGTGCCTCTATCACGAAAACTGCTCTACCTCCTCTCGGAGATAGGCCATGTTTTATAAGTTTTAGAGTAATGGCTCTTCTTAAGTTAGGAGGAATGTCCTTGACACCCTCTTCGGCTTCATTTAAACCTGTGTTGTTAAATAACGCTGCTTGGGCTGGTTCAGCCGCAGCTACACCGTTTCGAGCGTCTACATTCATTTTGTAGAACTAGTTTCAAGGAAACAAAGATAATATGCACAATATTGTGGAACAGTCTATCCTTCAACGTTGAGCAAACCAAACAGCTAATATATAGGGGCCTTCCCTATGTAGCCGTGGCGGATATTAACCCTGCCCACTCCAGACGTCTTTTGGAGTATATAGGGTAGGGGTCTCTGAAGAAAAATAAAAGTGCACAGCTGAGTTACTCAGTATCTAACGTTGAATTACTGCCTTACCAAACGTTGGGCGCCATGTAGTGTAGCTCCTATTACCCTTATAGGCTCTGCGCATTGGAATAATATATCCTATAGGTTTGACATAGGACTAAGGTCGGTATGTCCCTATCGAGTATATTAAACTTAATTACTTGTGCCAGCTAGCTCAGAGGCCACTAGAAACTTCTTGACGACAAGAAGGGATTAGTTTCTGGCTGCCGCAGAACATGACCACTGTGTTTCCCTTACAGAATCAGGATGTGTCCCAGAGTCGTAGAAACAATAGATAACCATTTCACTCAGCTCAGTCGTGCATGTTTCAGTTATTCTCAGAGTTACACAGAAATAACAGACGGGCGTTTCAATAAAGGATTTATTGAACAGTCTTGTTTCTGTTGTAAGTTATATGTGCTGTTATGATCACAAGACAGTATGCGAGATAAATAATGTACAAGGTGAGCAGTAAAAATAAATAATACTGCGTCAGCATTATCTTTTTAGCATGTAAGCATTTACATAAAATGACACAACCTAAAAATGCGAGTACTCATACGATGCGTTTCTACCCTAGTTCTATCCCAGTGTACCTAACCTATCCTAGGTATAGGGAGAAGTAGAAGTAGGTGCTGTATTCCTGACTAGAGTATACCAAGAGTAAGTTACGCCTAGTATGCCAAGAGTCTAGTATGCCAAGAGTCCCTCTAGGTTCTAGTCTGCTCCATACCTGAAGAATGAGAGAGGTAGGAATCTCTATCCGGACTTGAACTCCAACACCCCGCAAGGGAAGTTAGATCACTGGAAGCTGGACTCTCTGCGTGCAGGAATGACAGTGTCTTCTCAGTGCGTCTGGCCGGGAATCGGGCTCCTCTGAAGTCGAGGTCTCCTCTGATTTACAGGGGTTTGGGAAGGTATATTTATACCTGAAAATGGTAGCATTGACGTGAGTTGGGCAGCGAAAGACGTCATGAATGAATCCCTTAGGGAATAAGAGGTTCATGCATAATGTATGAGTCCTTGAAGAAATCAATAGTCCTGGGCAAGGAAACTCCCGCAGCCTGAGGTCTGTTTTTCATGGACTCGTTGAGGCGCTAGGGTGGACGGATGTCGGAGGCCATGCCTGTATTTGGTGTGCATGGTTTATGCCTAAATAAGGCCTGGGATTCTACGCCTATATAAGGGCAGGTTGGATTATGCCTATATAAGGACATGAGTCTAGAAAGCCCGTTTATGGACACCCTATGAAGTATACAACAGGCAGGGCCCCAGCCATCCGCTCGGGATGACACACTACCATCTACACCCAAGCCCTTTAGTGCACTGTCTAACTGCAATACACGTTACCCAGTGGGAGAGCCATCATCAGCCTATGCAGTTGGAAATGCTAAGAAACTGTAGGTAAGAAAATGCCAACTTCCTGAAAGTGGAATTTCTAAAATAATAATTTAAAATCCGAACTTCCCCTTAAAGATGTCTTTAAATTACAATTCAAATGAGTGTAAGAAGTATTTTCTAGCTGCTACCAATCCCAAATTAGCATTTAATACATGTCACAATGTAGCCCAATGATTCCTATCACAGCAGCCAGCCTTGCTACAGTGTAAATCATTCTAGAGTATATTTCACTGTATGGACATGTTCAACCTCCTTTTCTACTTGTCCTACTTTTAAATAATATGCACCTTGCCTTTAAGGTCAATAAGGGCTACATAGAAGCGAATTATTAATATTTGAAAGGAAAGTTTAGGCCTGTCAAAAGGGGTTATTTGTGCAATGAATTTGCTGTTTAAAACTGCCACAGGCAGGTGACCTGGGAGCAACTACCAGACTGCACATAAATGTAGTATTTCATGTGCAGCCTTCAATTGTGCGTGCACGCATGTGCATGTGCATTCGTGTGAAACCAGCATAATGCCCTTTAACCTAGCTGCGTTGCAGCTGCCTTATCTTAAAAGGAAGGCACTGGTGGTAAACATGCACAGCCCAACTCTCCAATAAAATGATTTGAAGTGAGAATCTGGAGTTGAGCCTCATCTACAATAAAGGTCCAAAAACTGGATAATTCAAAGCAAAACAAATCCGCTCATACTAATTGGGTGGAAGCCATTTGCAACACATTTGAATGCTGGTTTTCATTCATTAAATTGGCAGATTCTCTGGATGGGATAGAATGAAAGATGGGGACCAATTCAAGAAAAAGATTTGCAGCTATCAAATGTTCCTCTATCCACCTTTTCTCATTGCTTCTTCCAGCTTGTCTAATTGTTCTCTCTTTCTTATTATTCCTGTGATGATATAGATTCTTACTGCAAAGTCACTAGCAAATTGTCATCATAGTAACCCTGATGCAACTCTTTTCTTAGTCACATGATCAATGATGTCCTGTTGGGAAAGCCCACAGGATATCGTTTGGATCAACTGTGCATTGCTGAAGTGCAGCTTTAAAGACAAAGGTGAGGATCATAGGAGTCAAAGTGTGTAAATTCACCGCTTCAAGGCTCTCAATAACCCATTCACTATGTAGCTAGTTTTAGGTTGCATGTTAGAATATTATTTATATATAGAAATATCTTCTGACATGAATATTGGGTCGTAACCATTGTTTACAAAAATATCACCCCATTTGGTGTAGATTTTCTATGATCAAATTCAGTGAAAAAATTAGTACACAATATAAAGGCCAGTCATTATTCTGCAATTATTATTCTTGGAGGATGTTAGAAACTGGGTCTCTAGTTGACAGAGATATGCACTCTGTTCAAGTAGGGACCACAATCCTAGTCAGAGTAAGCTAGATACACACTAAAAGATAACCTGTGCTCACCCTCTGGTAGCTTGGCACAGAGCAGTCAGGCTTATCTAAAGAGGCAATGTGTGAAAGTATTTGTGCATCACACACACACAGTAACACAATACAAACACCACAAAAATACTCCACACACGTTTAGTAGATTAGGGATTAATTTTATAAACAAAACAAGATCAAGACAACAAAAGTCCAAAAAGTAGAACCAGGGTTATTAATTTTTAAAGAACAAACTAAAAATAGTGCTTAGAAGTCAATACTGCTAAGGGGTTATTCGAGGCCACACTAGACTGGGGTAAATTCGAAGTTCAGTCCAATCGGCTACAGGACTCAGACCGGCCATGCTGACAAAGTACCTTGGATGGGCAAGAGTTGAAGACTCGCTTTGAGGAGCTGAGGAGGCGGCAGGTCGTCATCGATCCCGTGAAAGGAGGCAAAGCATAAGCGCTGATCCCACCAGTCAATGTAGCCTTTGGCGTCGAAACCCGTTTACGATACTGGCACTGCATCGATATCAATCGGCGTGGTCCGTCATTGAGCCCGCACAGTCCGTCTAGGCGATGTCATCATCTATTGGCATCGAAGGACAATGCATTGGTTCTGAATGATGCAAAATTGTCACAGAGTAGATGTTGATGGAAAAACAGCTGCAGGACCCACTTCTGAGGCCCAGGACTGGATTGGCACCTCAGTCAATGGAGGACTCACAAATGGCAGAGTCCAGCAGCAGAGTTTGTAGGAAGTCTTTGATGGCCCATAGACTTCAAATACAGGCGGCAAGCCTTTGGAGTCACTGTGGTTTCAAGTGAGATGTGTCCAGATCTTATCCTCAGCAGGGCAGAGATCAGCAGGCAGCAGGGCAGCTCAACAAAGCAGAGAAGCAGTTCCTTCAGAACAGTCAGTTAAGCAGAGTCGCAATCCTTGTAGCACAGCAGTCTTTGCTCCTGGCAGCATTCTTCACAGTTCCAGTAGTGCACTGTCTTGGTAGGGTCATAGCCCCAGTGCTTATACCCAAATGTGCCTTTGAAGTGAGGGAGGTAATAAGCCCTTTGTGCGGGACACAGGACACTATCTATTCAGGTGTAAGTGTCAGCTCCCCCTCCCTCTTCCTGCTCAGAATGTAGATGAATGCAGATGAGTAATCTGTCACACCCACCCTTCCTGTGTCTGTGGCTGTCTAGAGGGAATACACAAAGTGTATCTTTAACCCACCCATGACATGTTTCGGAGACAGGCTGCAGGCACACAGAGTTAAATTAAGAGCAGAGAAATGTCCACTTTCTAAAAGTGCCATTTCTAAAATAATAATGTTAAATCCAACGTTACCACTTAGGAGGATTTATCATTTCCATTCCAAAGATATGAAACATGATTTAGCTACTCCTTTCTAATCAGGAATTACAGCTTAAAACCGTTTTAAGGAATTCCCAAGGCTAGCCTATGAGAGAAGTAGGCCTCACCGTAGTGGAACATAATTTAGCTGTTTGTTACTACCAGGACATGTAAAACCTAAAAGTCCCACCTTTTACTTTCACAGCATCCTGCAATTAGGGCTACCTAGGGCCTATCATAGGGATTGCTTATGTATAATAAAAGGGGTGTTTAAGGCTTGGCAAGTAGGTTTAGTTGGTAAGTGACATGCTTGAAAAGCTACTTAAGTGTGTGGCACAAAGAGTGCTGCAGCCCCACTTGTATCATTTAGATTACAGGCCCTGGGAATATGGTATACCTCTTTACAAGGGACTTATAAGTAAACCAAATATGACAATTGAGTATACAACATGTTTAGGGGAGAAGCACATGCACCTTAGGACTGGTTATCAATGGTAAATTGCTCAGAGTCCTATGGCGAACAAAAATAATTCAGTAGCAAATAGGAGGAGAAAGGCAAACAGTCTTGGGTGACCCTTCAGAGAGGACCATTTTCCAACAGAGGACCTTCTAGTTTACCTAATATATGCTTAATTCACCAGTTGGTTGCTTAGCCAAGGCTAAGGCACAGACACATGAGGTATGTAGGGTGTGAGATTCAGTATAGAATAACTGAAAACAATGGACATAAAATTGTGTTTTACTAACCAAAATCAGATCAGCACTGTTAAAACTCACTGCCCAATGGTACTAAGTACTAAGGATAGGGAATGAAGGTTTACTTTCAACTGCTATAAAACTCAATAGGGTGTGAATAGTTAATAGTTAATAGTTTTCCTGTGGAAGTAACAGTGGTGTAACGCTTTATGGGGTATTGACTTCGAAAATAGCTATTGAGAATGGCCTTAGACAGGGCTGTGTGCTGGCTCCCTTACTATTTGCCATTTTTCTAGAAGATTTGCCCTCAGCCTTAGAGGTTGATAGAAGTGCCAGCCTGAAAATGAATGGCAATCAACTATCATGCCTATTGTATGCAGACGATCTAGCGATTTTTGATCAGACTGAGATAGGACTTCAAAGAAAGCTAAATGCATTTAGTGAGTACTGTGTATCAAAGCATTTAATAGTAAATTTGGATAAAACCAAAATGTTATGCTTTGGTAAAAGAGGCCCCAGGAGCAGCTGGTTTTTGGGCCCACTAAAACTAGAAATTGTGACTGAATACAAATATCTAGGGGTCTGGTTTGATAGTACCCTAAAGTGGCACACGCACTTAGAAGCCCAGAAAGCTAAGGCCTTCACATCGGTATGTGGGCTGAAAAAATGTAACCGGGACTATGGGGAGATGTCCCACAGACCGTTGTTAAAGGCCTATAGTGCAATGATACCCCCCCAAGTATTGTACGGAGCGGAAGTTCTTTACCTAAGAGCTAAATATGGCTGGGACCTAGAGGAAGGGAAGTGTTTAAAATCACTACTGTCATTACTAGGCTCAGCAATGATTCAGTCCATTAGGGTTGAGCTAGGAATAATATCATGGAGTATACAGGCTCAAATGGCACTGATAAGGTTCTGGAAATGCCAGGGTTCCGGAGCAGTACAAAAGGTCTCTCAATGGTGCAGAAATGAGATTCAGCTTACTAGTTTAAAATGGGCCAGGGAGACAAGAAAGAAATTGTACACAGTGTGCGAGAACCTGAATGTGAGAATTTGTCCACACTCACTCCATGTAGAAACTACTAAGAGTATACTCAGATCCCAAGGGCAGGAACTGTCTAGGAGGGTAGATGAGGAGTACCTGAGCAAGAAAAAATCGGTACAATTTATTAGGATGACCTGGCAGAATGAAGCCTGGTACCCATACCTTGACACGTTACCTAATCATTGGCTCAGGTGCAAAATTTTAAGATTAAGAATTGGCATTAACCCTTGGATAACAAATGAAAAAATAAGAGCAGAAATGATGCAGTCTGATGGTAATTGCAAATGTATGCATGTATGTGATATTCCGCACATATTAGTTGATTGTATGACAGTTTTAGCCCTGCGGAAATTATTCTTGCGTCCCATTTTTTTAAATTATGATATTGAATCACGGGCCCACGCTGTAGACCTACTCACTGATATGCCTAAACTTGATATTGCCATTGCAACTGGAAGATATATGAAGGCTGTAAAAAGCTTTTTTATGGAAAATGAATTCGAGAACATAGGTGCTAATTGAATTGGGCTTATAGTGATTTTAAAGGATGAAATCTACCATTTTGTATTTATTTATTAATATACATTTTTAAACTATTTTTTAACCTTTATTTTACTTTTAGTAGGGATGCGCTGATAATGTTTACATTATGAAATAATGCTACTATGACACCCATTGTATGGACATTTGTGATGCTTTTTTTTATTGTTTATAGGGTACCTACTTAATGGAATTATTGATGGGACTGTGATGATTTTAGGCTATTTATAAAAGATGTTTTTATGCCGTTTGAAGACCAACGGTCTAAATAAACGTTGCCTTTTGACTTGACTTGACTTGACTTGATAGCTTAGCGATTGCCCACATGGATCTCCTTCACTTCTTCTTAAATACAAGAACTGGTATATCCTATGCTGAAGTGCAAGTTAAACCTCTGCATCAGTGGTTTGTCTTTGAGGGAGAAGTTTTATCCTAATTGCTTTCAAGTGTGGGTAAGTAGTATGAAGCAGTTTGCACTTCACCATTGTTGTTGGGTTCTTGTGCCTCAAATCTGCAATAATCTGAAGAAGGTCAATCTTTCTGATATCTCAGGCTGCTCAAGTTTGGATATTGGATTAATATTAATCAGGCAGACAGATGTGTCGAATCGAATCGAAAGAAAGCTTTATTCAGTTTGGGTAGCAACCATAAAAGCAAAAGTACATACACAAACATTAAAATCCAATTACAGTTTAATAAAAGTTACATAAGTATATATACAATTGGTTCAGTGCCATTATAGAAATATAAATTCAATTGGTGGATACATTAAAAAACCATACTTTTCCTAGCATGAATTGATTTTAAAATAAATGTCGCCACATAAAAACAAATCTCGGGCTCTTTTAATGTAAACAGTAGACTCATAGCAGCGTTGATAGTTGTGACATTATATTTCTTAAACAGTGGTTTTAAATTTTAAATAGACGATTCTATAGTTCAAGTACAATTCACATAATACTAAAAAGTGCATGGTGCTCTGTTTAGTGTGCTTATCACATGGACATGGGGTGACTGGGTGCTGTTTCATTTCTGGGAACGCGACTAGATGATGGACAAGACCTAGTCTCATCCTCGTTAGTACAAAACGGTGGGAGGATCTTGAAACTAGTGATAAATAACTTTGGAAACCGACAGAGTCTATATGCAGTTGATAAAGCAGATATGTAGGTTGTTTCTCCGCATTTCTCATCCTGCACTCCTTCTTATGGGACAGAAATATGTTCCTCATCTCCTGTTTGGGCAGGCCTATCACATCAGTCGGATTTCTCGAGATCGTGAGCTTAAATAGATCTCTACTAACATATGCTATGTATTTTAACCAAGGGATGTTAAAACAATTGTCCAATCGCAAACAGTCCTTGATAATTGTTTGTGTGAATATAGTCTCCTCTTTAGACCAGATTGATCTCCAGAGCAGAAGCGGTCTCAGTGCGATCAGATCTGACAGGTATTCAAGCCCCACTTCACGATGGATTAACTCGGAGGATGCTGATGCTGGCAGGCACAATAGCTTTTTTAAGAAAGAGTTTTCCTCTATTTGTAGATCTAAACTGGGGTGGTAGCCCCAAACCCCTGCACCATATAATGCGATAGAGACACATCTAGCTTTATAGATATCGGTCATATCTTTAATACGGCGATCCCCTAATTTGGAAGCAAACCTGAACACCCCATGTGCACTTTTAGACATCTTAACCCGGACATTGGATATTTCACGTGACCATTTACCGTTACCAGAAAAAGTTAGCCCCAGGTAACAAAAGGTATCAACAGATTCCACTCTTTCCCCATCTATAAAAAAACTTTTCATTTTCTTGTTTTTTTTTCCACAGACCATTGTATATGTTTTGGCCTTATTTATCAGCAACTTCCTCCCCTTGATAAAATCTGTGAACCTGTCAATTAATCGCTGTAATCCTAACGGTGTCCTGGATAAAAGCACTGCATCATCTGCGTAGAGCAGAACCGGTATCCTGACATCTGCTTGGGGGGCATCCGCCGGTATCAACTTAAGGTCTGCGTCTACTTCATTAATAAATAAGGTAAAAAGCAATGGTGCTAGGACGCAGCCTTGGCGGATGCCACGTTTAACCTTAAAATTAGGAGTGCATTCGCCCCGTTGGCCATACCGAAACTAGTTAATTTTTCGTACAGCCTTACAAGAAAATAAATAATAGACTCTGGGGCACCAAGGTTAAGTAGAACTCGCCAGAGTATAGCATGGTCCACTAAGTCGAAGGCGCTGCTAAGATCAGCGAAACATAAAAAGAGACCTCCTTGTTTAACGCATGAATATTTGCCAATTAAAAGTTCCAAATTAATACACTGTTCTAACATACCTAGCCCCTTTCTAAAACCATATTGAGCTTTTGTTAAAATCCCATTATCTACGACCCACTCTTCCAGTCTTACTAGCAAACCCCTACTCATCACCTTCACTGATTAATCTAGTAGGGAAATCGGTCGGTAATTCTTGGCTTCCGATTTGTTCCCCTTCTTATAGATGGGAATAATAACTGATTGACCCCAGGACATAGGGGCTCCCTCTGTAACTGCTGCGTTAAAAACTCTGGTAAGTATCGGGCCCCATAGATCTGGCGCTGTTTTATAGACATCTATGTGTCAAAATGGCAAACACTGGAAAACTTAGTTATCCTAAAGCAAACACAAAGGGAGTCTCTAACTACTATCTAGTGCTTGGAATTGTTTTAGTTTGGGATTCTAAATGCTACAAATGAGTTCCTGCATTAATTATGCGTGACCCAGGCTAGTGAAGTCTTCTATGATATCTTGCACTGGACTGATGTGTAATTCTCTTTCCTAGTGCCAAACCTCTAACTATCTAATGCAAATAGGGCTTCATCAGTGAAGGTGTCAAACTCTTAATCCATTGCGGGCATTCTTGTTTATAGACCACCTGGTCAAAGTGGCAAGTTTATTGAGTCACTTGCTCAAGCTATTTCTCCTATTTCTATTAAATATAAACACTGCCTCGTATTGGGAGATTTTAATATCCATATGGATGAGTCTTGTGACTCTGAAGCTGTTCGGCTGTTGGAATCTTTAGCGATTTTTGGGCTGTCCCCTTATATTCATCTCCCCACCCATGTAAAGGGACATACGTTAGATCAAGTATTCTCTAACGTTAGTATGATAACTGATGCTCCACAACCATTAGTATGGTCGGACCACTATCTCCTGAGCTTTAAACTCCCTAGGTCTCTATCTCATGCTCAACATAGGGTTGAGCCTCGTCCATGTATTTTTAGATCTTTTAGTCAGGTTACGTCTGATAGATTGGTAACAGCTATGAGCAAGCACTCGATTCCCTTTAGTGGAAACCCTGAGACTGATGCCCTTAGCTTGGAGAAGTGGCTTGAAGAACGGGTTGCGGAGTTGGCGCCCTCCTCGACTCGGAAAGCCAAAATTGGTCGCACCTCAGCGCCATGGTTTACTGAAACCCTTAGAAAAGCAGGAGTGCCTGCAAACGACTAGAGAGAACGTGGCGGACCAAGTTTGATCCTAAGGATAAAGCCATCTTCAAGCTAGCTTTAAAAGCTTATTATAATGATGTGCGCACTGAGAAGAAAAATTACTTTAACTTAAAAATACAAGATGCTGCCAATAAAAGCAAAGAAATTTTTAAGATTGTTAAGGATTTTTCATCCCCCAGCGCCGTGAGCAAGGCATTTATCCCCACCTCCAGTTGGGTTCACCAGATGGCCAGTTTTTTCCATGACAAAATCTATCTGATTCAACAGTCATTTGCCTCTAGGGGCACAGCTGAAACTGGTGATATGTGGAATGCGTATGACCTGCCTTCGGGGGTTAGTTATTCCCTTACCCAATTTCCTCCCATTTCCTTAGAAAAGTCTCTTGACATTATGGTAACATTGAAGTCGGGTTCTCCTTCTGATCCCTGTCCAGCAAAGATCCTGAAGAATATCGCGGAACCTATAAATTCTGCGGTTAATTCAGTTCTTAATTCTTCGCTTGGTCAGGGAATGGTACCCAGCTGTTTGAAAAAGGCAAAAATTGTTCCCCTCCTAAAGAAACCCACAGCGGACCCTGAGGTTGCTTCTAACTATAGGCCCATTTCACTGTTGCCTTTTTTCTCCAAAGTCCTTGAGAAGTATGTTAACTCCGTGCTAACAGATTATATAGAAGGAAACCATGTACTTCATGACAGTCAGTCAGGTTTTAGACCCTCTCTTAGCACTGAGACAGCCCTTCTGGAGGTTTCAGAGACTATTAAATCACAGGTGGACAAAGGGGGCAGTGCGGTGTTGATACTGCTGGATTTATCCGCAGCCTTTGACACCGTGCCCCATGACCGGCTCTTGTGCAGGTTAGCGGAGTGCGGCATTGGTGGCGCGGTGTACAATTGGTTTGCCTCTTTTCTGTCTGAGTGGCAGCAGGAAATCTGGTCTCCGCCCTTTACAGCGGCCATTCCTCCAATGCAAGTGGGTGTCCCGCAGGGCGCTATTTTGAGTCCTACACTTTTTAATATCTATATGGCCCCACTTGCACGCCTGGCTGAGTCACACGGAGCGAAGATTATTTCTTACGCTGATGACACTCAACTACTGTTCACGTGTGACAAAGGGGCGAATTTTCATGGAATGGAGATAAACAGATGCCTAACGGAGGTTTTTTCCTGGATGCAACTTAATCAACTTAAGTGTATCCCAGAAAAATCTGAAATTATGTTTTTTGGATGTCCCCCATGTGTCGACTGGAGCTTATGGTGGCCGTGCGACATGTCCCCTCCTGCGGCTCCAGTCAGCACAGTAAAAAACTTGGGAGTTAAGTTGGACACTAGTCTATCGATGAAGTCCCATATCCAAACTGTTGCTGGCACCTGTATCGGACTGATTAGAATGGTAAAAAACTTTCTTCCTCTACTCCCGGTTGAATCCCGGAAGATCGTAGTGCAAGCCTTAATTACATCCAGGTTGGATTACGTAAATATCTTGTATCTGGGGCTTCCTGAATATTTGCTCAATCGGCTGCAGGTTGTCCAGAACGCCGCAGCCAGAGCTATTCTTATGGTAAACCCCAGAACGCGCATGTCGCTCCACCTGAAAGCACTGCACTGGCTCCCGGTGAGAAAGAGGATTCAGTTTAAGGCTTTGGTGCTTGCCTATCGTGCCTTCTACGATACGGGTGCGGTTTACCTGAGAAGTAGGATCCAGCGCTATCAGCCTCAACGAGTCTTAAGGTCCTCGGGACAATCCCTGATGGTGATTCCCAAATTCACTCGATCTCGGATTGGAGGTCGTTCCTTTCAGGTTCAAGCGGCTCGCCTATGGAACGACTTGCCCCTACATCTCAGATTGACTCAGGACTTGCTGTCCTTTAGGAGACAACTTAAAACATGGCTGTTCCAACAATAACACGATGGTAGGTGGGGCGGGTCTTTCCTGTTGGTTTTAGAGATTAGCGCCGGGACACTCTATGTGAGTATCCGTGCGCTTTATAAATCCCTTATTTCATTTCTTTTCATTTAATGAGCCCTGTCATGATTACCACTGAAATTGCTTGAATTCTGTGTTTCAGATGGGGAGGGTGCTGAATAATTTGTTTTTGTAAAGGCTCTCCCTCACTTAGGGCTGCACTGGCCATTGTGTTGCAAAGGCATTTTCCTGGTGTGCTGGGAGCTAAAGGGATGCTTTCAGAGCAGAATGGACTTCCGTGACCCAAGCCTGTGCTCATAACCCCATTTTTTGAGTCCTCTTGCAGTGTGAGGTTTGTTTGTACAGGTTTTCCTGGGCTCTTTTTAGGTCTCGCCTAGCGGTGCAGCGCATGCGCTGCTCGCTTTGCGAGGCATGCAGTATACACTATAGGTGAGGGAAGCCCGCCCACTCCCCCGCCCACTTTTTCATTGGCTTGTGGCTTTGTTTTTTCTAAATGCTGTCTTCTGATTGGTTTAGAGGCTGCTAGTCCCGCCTTATGACGGCCATGTCTCCTTCCACGGCTATTGGCCCCTTTACTGTGTGTTTGCTGAGCACTACTTTGTTCCCGTGCCACCCCTCCCGCTGTCCGAGCCTTCTCTCCCGCCCCCCCCACACATCTCATCGTGAGATCACCGCCACAGGCCTGGGGAATTGCCTCTGCTTGTGACTGTGTGGGAACTGTGAGGGCACTGCGTATTATCACCACCGTGGGCTTGTGTTCACGCCATTTAAACTTGCCCCGAGATCACTGCTACGGCCCTGAGCTAAAGCGACACTCCAATCGCCCCTGGGATCACCGCCGCCAGCTCAGGAGCCTCGGGAAGCCTGTGCGCTGCACCACTGACGTCAGGGAAGAGCCGCGCTGGGATTGGTGCCCGCACGGGGGTTGCCCGGCAACAAGGGGCTCGTCCCGGAGAGGAGCTGCGGTGAATTCCAGGAAGAGCAAGGCGTCGCCAAGCAACCCGACCTCCTCCCCCGTTCAACTGCTGCCTGCCAGGAGGGACGGAAGAGACCGCACTGCCCTGGTAAACGCCCGGACCGGAGTCCAGGGAGCGGCAGTGTGTGATCGCCTGGGGTGGGGCAAGAGTCTGGGTGAGTCGGCTCTCGGACATTGGCAGTGAGAGCCGGCTCGTAGGAGCTTGCTTTGCTTTGGGGGCATTATCTTTCAAGAGCGGGACCTCCAGGGTCTATGTGGCATTGCTCGGAACCCTTTTTAAAAAAAACCTAAGCGCCTTGCCAATCTGCATTGTTTTTATGTTACCTCGCTGGGGAACTGTCTTCCTGCCAGCCGGCTGTGGGGACTGTGGACCTGAACTTGTGCTGCTCAGGGGCATCCAGAAGCGTAATCTCCTCACCGAGCCGAGTTGGTTGCGACAGAGGGGGGCACAGTTCAAACAGTATAAAAACAACGCGCATTTGGCAGTGTGAAAGTGACTTGCATTTCACCCACTACGAGCAAGGAGCCGTTCTGCCTTAATGTTGTCCAACTAATAGACAGTTCCTCCCAAGCCACGGGTAACTGCCTTCCTGGAACTCGCTGAGTGTGCACAACAGACATGTGCTAGTAACTTCTTAAAAGCAAAAACAGTCCGCCCCCAACTCTGTGACTGGTTTACCCTACCGCATGTAACTGCAGAATTACAGACTCACCGAGCTCATTCTTATCTCGTTGTAATCGCGCTCTTAAAAGACACATTACTGAAAACCTCTGATTATATATGATGGATTCTTGCCGATTTTGACCTTACTGGATCTTAGATAAAAATACCTTTATTTTTATAAAACCGGTGTAGTGTTCTTTTGTGGGTGTTTTACTGTGTTACTGCTGGTTGTTTTAGTTCCGGGTATAAGGGCTCGCTGCAGCGCGTTCACTGTAACGAAACAGGACAGGCGGCTGCTATTATTTTAGAACCAATCGCAGGCTATAATGGACGGCCCATAGCTCTCGCCCCACCTAGCATTGGTCACAGCCAACACAAAGTAGCTCTCTCATTGGCTATTGTTGCTTTCGAATAAGACAGAGAAAGAAAGGCGGAAGCAGTAAGATTTTAAAGAACCTTCTTTGGAAACCGGTAGAATAGCTCCGCATTTAGAGATTTACTCCCCCATCTGATCCTGCTTCAGACAAAGGTTGGCATGTACGCTCACTACAATACCCCTTTACTAGGAAAAGTCAGGCTCCCAGTCAGAATGTCATCATGCGCTGGGGGCCCAGTCCAGAGGGGATCCTGTATTGGAGGAGTCCCGAAAGGCTTCCAGGAGAAAGAGACTGCTGAGCGGCAAAGATTAAAGGGGTTGCTGGCAGAGCAGCTCTCAGGAGACATGCTCAGGTATTTTCTTTCTCTTGTGCTCGTTGTACTAAATCAGTGCTGGACAAGTCCCCCGCATGTCTTCCAGCTGTAACGTTTCATACTGAGGGTTCAGAAAGTGTTGATCCCCCAAAGGTTGTCTTTTCCATGTCTCAAAGTTTAAGCACTTTAGTTATGAGCAGTTGATGTAAAGATTAATCTAAGAACTCATAAAAAACAGCGTGTATAGATAACTTGCACACTCAGCTCTAAGGCATCACATGCAGAAAGGACAATACACACCTAAAGTCATCTGTGCATGCCTAATCAAGCAGGTTTATCCCAAGCAATGGTTGAATACCATAAAGAAAATATGGGAAATGTGAGCCTAAGTGCAATGGGGGCGGAGTCAAAAATGTGGTTAAAACTAAAACAATATTCTGTAACTATTTTGTTGGTCTTTCATCTTTTTTGTTTCGCATGCGCGCGATACCTCTGGGGCTGCGCCTGTGCCGAACACACCGTATGCCATTACTTGTGAGAAGACCCGGGAGGAGAGCGTTATCAGCGCATTAGCGCAACTTAGCATAACGAGAGGAGGTGGCAAAAAACTGAGAGCGGCCAACTTGTTCCTGCTGCCTGAAAGCGGCTAGTAATATAGAAACCATCTGTTGCTGGCAAACAGCGCCGTATCCCTCCCACTTTCTTCACATTAAAAGCTGTTCGTGTGTTTCAGCTCGCTCGTATTCTCTGTTGCCTCCTCCTTTCCCCTGCTTATTAGTGCAGGGAACATACCTCACGGGTGAGTAGCGCGCTTACAATTCCCTGATTGATTACCTTTAAAGCTCGAGCAGCAATTTCACACAGCTGCCGATCGCTTATCCTCTCGGATGCCTCGTAGAACAAAAGTAACTGGGAAGTGGCTTGCACAATGTCATGACTAGGGTGGGAGGAACCTGGAATGGTTTTAGTGTCTCATGGAAGTGGAGAGGATGTGGCGCAGCAATCAGAGCTGCTGAATCAAGAGCTGTGTGACACTTTCAGTCAGTCCTGTCTCTGGAGCCATGCTGAAATTAGGGCTCATAGTTTCACTTTATCGCAGTAAAGATAAGCTAAAAAATTCCATAATGGATCTTGCTTCTGGCATCATGCTACATGGCAATGGGCTTTAACTGAAAAGTGAGTGCAGGTGGTCCCATGGATAATGTGGGGCATAGCTAAATACTTATAAGGTCCCAAAGGCGAGACCGATTGCATTGCAAATGCTTGTTTGTTTCCTGTCAGCTCAGTTCTCTATTGACATTCCTAACTTTCTTCAACACTTTTAGGAAGGACAAGTGTTATTTCCTCTCTCTTCACCTATACGCAGAATAGACATTTAACACATACACACACTCAATGTCTTGAAGTGAACCAAAAGCTCAAAGTGTGCTTAATATTAGAATTAAGTTTATCATCTATGTTTTTTTTCGAAAAGCAGTTTTCTGTCACAAATAATCAGCACAGTAATGTGGAGTGGCTTTTTCCATGCCCAATAGTAAGTCTTTCACTTGTGTATTAAGCATTTCATTTATATTAAATGTTAAACAGCCTGGGATATTATTGGTTTCATTAAAACCACTGAATCTTTGTCTAGCTACTGCCTCAGTATATGTATATTTAAATACAAAATTCTGAGCGAGCATAGAAAATGTTTATTTACCTATAAAAAGAACATATGTATCATCTAATACAGGTGTTTCCAATGAGTAGTTCGTGAGCTACCCGTAGCCCCCAAAGTACTTGTGAGTAGCTGTCCTGGGTGCAGTCCAGCCAATTGTTATAGAAGCTTTTGCTTCGTTGAATTATTATATGTATACCAAATGTACAAAAGCATGTATTTGTAACAAAATTGTGTGTATTTTTATATTTCATTAGCTGATGTTTGGAAAAAATGGTTGCATTTTCAAAATGTATTTAAAGCGGTAATTTCAGTTTGAGAGATTTATTTCTTGTATTCTTACATTGGTGCAGGGGGTTGGAGCTATGGTTTTTATGCATTACCCATATGGAGGCATTCCAAATTGACAATGTTTTTTTACTTTACTGATGGCAACCCTGCTCTGGCCATTGTGCCGCACAAGCATTTTCCTGGTGTGCCGGGAGCTTAAGGGATGCTTTCAGAGCAGGATGGACTTCCGTGACTCAAGCCTCTGCCCATAACCCCATTTTTCGAGTCCTCTTGCAGTGTGAGGTTTGTTTGTACAGGTTTTCCTGGGCTCTTTTTTGTTTCTTCTCAACCCAGCTAGCTAATGACATTCCTAACTCTCTTCAACACTTTTAGGAAGGACAAGTGTTATTTCCTCTCTTTTCACCTATACGCAGAATAGACATTTAACACACACCCACACTCAATGTCTTGAAGTGAACCAAAAAGTCAATGTGTGCTTAATATTAGAATTAAGTTTATCATCTATGCTTTTTTCGAAAAGCAGTGTTCTGTGCTAATCATCACAGTAAGGTGGATAGCCTTTTTCCATGCCCAAAAGTATGTTTTTCATTTGTGTATTAAGCCTTTCATTTATATTAAATGTTAAACAGCCTGGGATATTATTGGGTTTATTAAAACCATTGAACCTTTGTCTAGTTACTGTCTCAGTATATGTATATTTAAATTCTCTGATTTAAAAAACAAAATTCTGAACGAGCATAGAAAATCTTTATTTACCTATAAAAAGAACAAATGCATCATCTAATATAGGTGTCGTGAGTACGCTGTGAGCTACCAGTAGCTTCCAAAGTACTGTGAGTCGCTCTCCTGGGTGCAGCCCAGCCTATTATTATAGGAGCTTTTGCTTGGTTGAATTATTCTATGTATACCAAAAGTACAAATGCATGTATTCAAAACAAAATTGTGTGTCATTTCGTTATTCATATGCTGATGTTTGGAGAAAAATGGTTGAAATTTCAAAATGTATTTAAAGCGGTAATTTGAGTTGGAGAGATTTATTACTCATATTATTACATTGGTGCAAGGGGTTGGAGCTATGGTTTTTATGCATTACCCATATAGCTGCATTCAAAATTGACATTTTTTTTACTTTACTGATGGCAACCCTGCTTAATGCTCTGAAGTTATCACTGCTGACAATCTTAGAAGGGGTGGCCACCATTACATCATTACTGTTAGTAGCTCTGATGCTTTTAATTGAACAATAGTAGACCTTATTACAGGAAAGCTAGTAGACCCCTGATCTAATATATGTGCTTTTGTGTTGCATTTGAAACTTCTGTTGTATGTCGGGTTCAGCTGTAGCTCTTCTTAGTGGCAACAGAGTACATTGGTTACATCACAAATTGAATCCCTGTTCGGAAACGTATTGATGTGCAGTTTTCACATAATGTTTTGTGAGCAAGGATAGCACATCATGCTCTATGGGCAGGAATTTATAACAGTGAATGCCTTTACACATAATCAATCATGGCACTGGAAACTCCAGGCTTCATTATGAGTCCTTCGATAACCACTTTGGGAGATATTGGTACTGTAATGAACAATTTTTACCTTTATTGCACCAAGTGCTAACAGTGATCAAGAGTTAAAACTTTACATAATTGAGAATAACCTGCCAGACTGAGAATCACTAAGTCATTTTGCACAGGTTTTGCATGAGTTCTGGGAGTTTAATGCTCCTATGTACCACAAGCTTTAAACAAGTGATAAATGGAAGTTGGGGCTACATAGTTTGCTGTGCATGGTCCATGGTGCATGTAAGGCATCCTCTTGGGATGCATGCTCTCCCCACTGTTGAGAATGAGGGTGAGGTGGGGCCTGACCCGAGTGTCTGCTCCCCTCTGGTCCTGTAGCACAGATGCATTTGCTATAACCCGAGCCGTTGATCCTGCACCTTGCAATCCCATAAACAGGAACATTGGACTAGTAACAATGCTGGAGAAATATGCCTGTGGGAACACCACTCCAACCCCTTTATGATGAGGACCAAAGAGTGGACTCTATAGAAAAGGCTACGTGAAAGTGATTAGGGATTTCTTGGAATTCAGACCTACTTAGGAGATCCCTGTAGCTTCTTGAATCTCTTAATTGGATTTAATCGCTCAGCCTTTGTAAGGTCTCTGCTTTTAATGTCATTCACTCCCGCCCTTTGTAAATAAACTCAGAAATGTTCTTGCCACCACAACTCTCGCTCTGACATGTAGTAAATCATAACGTGTTCAAAACTGGATTAATGAGCATTAATTAATTTTCTCTGTTGATGGAGGAATTAATATTATGGGAGGATTACTAATGTAAAAGTCAGTTTATTTTCATGTGTGTGATGTGCAATTATTTGTTTTCTAGGCCCTTGTTTTAGGAATTACTTGAGGTCAGCCTGATTGAATGAACTTGGCCCTAATGAGTATTATTTTAAAATCGGAACTCTAGAGGTTTAGATTACATGGGTTACATCAGTCTCTGTGTGTTTGGATTTTGGGAGGTATCTACTTTACTAATCCATTGTGATCCCTTTGGACATTTGCAGCAACATGTTAGTTACAAAGACAGCATGAATTATTAGTTTTTGTTGGAAGGCATTCCCTGCTGGGCATGGTGTGGAGATTGGTGTTGTTTAATGTAAGGGTGGTCTGTGATTACTTGTTGAGAAAAGGTGTATTTTCAATGTGGCATGCAGTTCTGGGTATAATGTCTCTTTGGTGAGCTTTTCAGGCAGTGTGAGGTGTCAGTGGCAACTGCTTTTGTTTTTTAAAAAAAAGTCTTTTTATTAAACATAAACAAGCTTCAGTGTAATATCCATACATAAATGACATTTTAGGAGAGGCAGTCGAGACAAATTTCACAGTTCGTAATATGTACCCCGTCGGTGATTCCTGCTACAAGATACCCACATTCCCTTGCCACAGATCCTAGAATCATATCCCCCACATCAGCACATAGCACTTCACCGGGCTTACATCAAAGATCTCTATACTCGGCCCAGGCACTCCATATCTTTTCCCCTTTACATGGGCAGCCCCGGCTCTGGTATATAACCCGCTCCGCCCCATAGCACCAGTCCAGGTCTTTCTTCCAGGCTGTAAGTGTGGGGGCTGCCCCTGCTCCCCATGTTCAGGCAATGTTTCTCTTGGCCACCCCCCCTGCAAGGGCCAGCCAAGTCTTGACCCACTGCGGCCACGTTATTTCACCAGTCACCCCCAAGATGAGCCACCTGGGGTCAAGCGGGACACTCTCGCCCAACACCTGCGCCATCACACGTTCTATATCAGCCCAGTACGATTGAATCCTGGGGCATGACCAAAGTATGTGGAAAAAGGACCCCACCTCGCCGCACCCCCGCACGCATTCATCGGTCTCACAGGTGCCCATTCGAACGTACGCTATGCGGGACGCATAGGATCTATGAAGGATACAGAGCTGAATCAGTCGGAAGAGTGCTCTTATGGCTATTTCCCGGGGCGTCTGTAGTGCTTCAGCCCAGTCATCGTCCTCTAAGAGGCCCACATCTGACTCCCAAGCCTCCCGCAGCGGGCCCAAACTGTCCGGGGTGTTGTTAATCAGTTTCCGATAAGTCAGGGAGATGGCCTTATCGATCATGGGATCCAGGAGCAGGCGGTCCTCGAGCGGCGCGTATTCCGGTAATGGGGACCCCTCTTGCAAATGACAATGTAGCGCATGGCGCATCTGTCGATATCGTAGATACTCCCCCCTTCCCATTTGGAACTGCCTCTGTAGTGCGTCGAAGTCTAACATTTTCCCATTCTTCCAGACATCCCCCAAGTGGTCAATCCCTATAAGGCTCCATTTCCGGAAGCCCGCGAGCCGCGTCAACTCTCCCGATTCGCCACCCTCCCAGAGAGGAGTTTGTGCTGTAAGTTTGTTCGCCCACCCGGTCATTTTGGTTGCTCTATGCCAGACGTCAGTAACCGTTCGGGTATGTACCGGGAAGAGCGGGTTAGCTCTCCCCTTCCGGTATAGTTCGGTGAGATAACTCTTAGTGCCGAAGGCCAACCGATCCACTCTGTACACCGGTTCCTCTAATGGGGAAAAAGCCCACCTATTAACGTTGATGAGCTGAGATGCCCAGTAGTATTTCCTAATATCAGGGACAGCGAGGCCCCCATCGTACACACCTTACAGGAGTTTCTTCAGTGCAATCCTGGGACTACCTCCCCCCCCAAAGCAATAAAAGCTGCTCGGACTCAATGGAGCAAAAGAACGACTCCGGGATCTGGTATGCGTGGGAGGGCCATCATTTTAAAGAGGACTGCCCTACCCATCAAGGAGACTGGAAGCCATCTCCAATGCGCAACGTCCTCCCTCAAGCGTACCAATTGTGCCTGCACATTGAACCGCATAAAGTCATCTTCACTCTTGGTGATCCAAAGACCCAAGTACTTAAACGTTTCCCTAGGGACCAGTTCCGAGCATGCCAACGCCAAGGGCGGCAGCACTCCCGCCAAAGAGAACACCAGGGATTTGTCCCAGTTAACGCAATATCCGGAGTAGGTACCAAAGGACTGCACTATATGGATGAGACGGTGAAACGTTTGGCAAGGGTTGTGGGCATACAGCAAGATGTCATCTGCGTATAAAGAAATACGTTCTTCCCAACTGCCCCCTAGGTCTATACCTCGCACTACTGGGTCCCCCCATATCCAGACAGCCAATGGTTCCAGAGCCAGGGCAAACAGCATCGGCGATAGAGGACACCCCTGCCGAGTGCCCCGGTGGAGCGTGAAGGGTTTGGAAATATTGCCATTAACACTAACTCGCGCAGTTGGGTCGGTATACAAGAGTCGTATCCATTGTAGAATATTAGGGCCGAGGCCAGACCTCTCCAGGACCGCGAATAGGTATGCCCATTCAATACTGTTGAACGCCATCTTCGCGTCAAGTGACAGAAGTGCGGCCGGTGTGTCCGTGTGTTTCTGAGTCATCTGCATCACTCCATATAGGCGGCGCAGATTGAGCCTAGTGCTCCTATGTGGCATGAATCCGGATTAATCCGGATGTATCAGGGATTGAATGACCGAGCTTAGATGGGTAGCTATGACTTTGGCCAAAACTTTAGCCTCAAAAGTCAAAAGGGAAATGGACCTATAGGAACTGCAGAGGTCGTGGGGCTTCCCTTTTTTAAGAATGACCACTATGGTCGCCATGCGTAAAAATGTCAGGGAGCACACCATCATCTCTCGCTCCCTGGAACATAGCTAACATGTGCGGAGCAAGTTTACTTGCTACACATTTAAATATTTTCGCAGGGAACCCGTTGGGGCCTGGTGCCTTACCGGATTGCAAATCGCGCATGGCATTTTCGACTTCCTCTACCGTCATGTCGGAGTCTAGCATTGCTCTATCGTCATCCCCAAGTACCCGCATGTGCAAATCTTTCAAGAATTCAGCGGATTCACCCTCCTCTCGCGTGGTCTGCAAGTGGTATACAGTTTCATAATAATCTGCAAACACCTCCGCCAGGTCGGCTCCGGTGCCGCCGCACATGTCCTCCCCCGTTCTGCTTGCTGAGACCCAGGTGCGCCTCCTATCCCGCTGTTCCAGCTATGCAATAAGCTTGTTGGCCTTGTCCCCCAGATAATAAACTTTCCTCTGCGTTGCCAGCGCGTGCGCGGAAGCAGCATTTTACTCTAGGTCCCTTAGCTCTTTCTGTTTATTGCTTGCAGGAGAGGAAGAGAACTACCTGTCCCAGAATCCACCTGGATGGACTCAGCAGTTTCGGTAGTTTCGGGAGGCTTAATGTTTGCCAAATGGAGAACGGAGTTACCTGGTAAAGAAAGACTCTCTTCGGATTCCATATGTGTAGAAATTGCGTCCGGAAGGCCGGGGGGTCATCAGCTGTTATCAAAGCTGCCATCGGAGCAGCCTTCGAAGTCATCGCTAACACAGGAGCCGGAGCCGAGGCCGTCACCAACCCAAATGCCTCCAGATCTGAAGGCTGCCGTTGCACACCATCTCCAGCACCAGCCGCGCCGGCCACACGTCGTCTTGTACCGCCGGCGACCCCAGCATCTTTTGCCTTCAAAATATCCTCGTTCTTTTTTTGGATGCCCCCACGTCGGCTCTGACCCACGCTAGACGCCGTTTCCGAAATGCCATCCTTCAGGCTCCCCTTAGTCTCCTTCAAAGCCTCCCTTGTAGCTGCTGCGTCTTTCGCAATTTTACTCGCCTTTGGAGCCATCCTGCGTTTCAATCGGGATAACAAACGCCGGATACTTGCGGAAATCTGCCACAAAGTCCGAAAGTGCCACGCCGACCAGAAACCAGCATGAAAAAAGCGATCCTTCGTCCAGCAATCAACAATAGCCTGCTCTGTCCACTCAAGCATATCCGTTTGAGCCCGCCACCGATTTCACAGGGGTCTCACAGAGGAGTGCAGAGCCGGAGCTGCCTTCCTCGCGGTCAGTCAGCGGCCATCTTGCCCCCAGCTCTTTCTGTTTAAGTTTGAGTTTGTGTGAGTGCTCGGCAGTGTTTGCTGGACTCGAATCTAGCGTTCGTTCAAGAGTTAGGATCTCCTGCTCAAGGGCATCACGTTGTGCTCGTTTGTCTTTGCGTCTGGCGCCACTGACCGCCTGTACAAAGTCCCTGGCTACAACCTTGTATGCCTCCCAGAGTATGCAGTCTGACCGTACCGAACCAACATTCTCAGCAAAATATTGGTCTGTGCGCTCCTCAAACTGTTCCTGAAAGTCCTGGTCCCGAAACAGGGTGGGGTCCAGTCTCGGCATGAGCGAGCGCTCCCGCCACGGCTCGCTCATCTGAACCTCCACTAGCGACTGGTCAGAGATACCACGCGCCCTGTGGCATCCTCCCCGGAAGAGTCCCACCGATGTTTAGTGTATGAAAATGTAGTCTATGCGCGAGCTACTCCTGTGAGCCGCAGATACATGTGTGTATTGTCTCAGGTCAGGATTATGACTCCTCCAAAGGTCCGTCAGGCCCAGTGCATGTGCAAACGTGGATAACGACATGGGGTCCCTAGTACTGGATGAATGTGTCACCCTCTCAACATCCGCAGACATACTATCATTCATGTCCCCCCCAAGGATCAAGGTCCCCTGTGGTAAGTCAAGGAGTAGACTACTAAGCTCGGGAAATGTAGTGTCATGCAACCTCGGAGGAATATAGACCGAGCAGACATTGAGTGCCTGACCCTCCCACGTCCCCGCGAGGGCTACATAGTGACCCAGCTGGTCATGCCACATCCGTTTGATAATGAGGGGAAGTAAATTTTTAGTGAGGATAGCAGTGCCCCTGGAGCCGGTCGTAAATCCGGCATGTGCCCTAAGTGTGTAACCATAGCGATTCAGCGCCAAATAATGGGTGCCTTTGAGATGGGTCTCCTGGAGAAGTACCAAGTCTGGGGAGTGGCGACGCAGGTACTGGAGCACCATGGTGCGTTTTATCCTATTGCCCAGGCCGTTTATGTTCCATGAGAGAATTGTTAAGTTCCTCATATGTCGTGTCGCCATGCAAGGTGTCCTACGTGATCCCTCCCTTCCCTCCATCCCCCCCCCTGTGACCGCCCCCCACCCCCAGGCATCTGTGTAATGTCGTGTGTCCCACCACCCAAGTTGGTGCATAGATCCTTAATAAACTGAAATGAGTACAACCTGAATGAAAGAAAAGCTCCCCCGATCACCCACCCCCTCCCTGCTACCCTGCTGCATAATGCAAAAAGAACAATTGATGGACAGAATGCAGAACAATGTACAGAGATCTGGGCCTAAATCCATCGTTTTTTTGCTCACCATGCCATTCCAGTTTAAACCCAGCCATATGCAAGTCAGTCTTGACCCTGCGCCCAATGGGAACAGTCCAGCCCGAACTGCCAGGCCAGGTCCTCCCTGGACTGGAAGCAAGCATCCTAGGACCGGTTTCGGGCTTTCAGCCCTCATCAGCCAGGATAGCTTGACTCCAGTAGCATGGAGAGCACGGGACCCACGTCTGGGCATACCCGTCCCACTCGGGGTGACATATGCAAAAAGAACAATTGATGGACAGAATGCAGAACAATGTCATACATTCACCCCAGTACAGAGATCTGGGCCTAAATCCATCGTTTTTTTGCTCACCATGCTATTCCAGTTTAAACCCAGCCATATGCAAATCAGTCTTGACCCTGGGCCCTGGGCCCAGATCTCTGTACTGGGGTGAATGTATGACATTGTTCTGCATTCTGTCCATCAATTGTTCTTTTTGCATTTGTCACCCCGAGTGGGACCTGTATGCCCAGACATGGATCCCGTGCTCTCCATGCCACTGGAGTCAAGCTATCCTGGCTGATGTGGGCTGAAAGCCCGAAACCAGTCCTAGGATGCTTGCTTCCAGTCCAGGAAGGACCTGGCCTGGCAGTTCTGGCTGGGCTGGACTGTTCCCATTGGGCGCAGGGTCAAGACTGATTTGCATATGGCTGGGTCCAAACTGGAATGGAATGGTGAGTAACCCTGGGCGTAGTTTGCGTAGGAGCACTACACGTAGCTACGCGAAGTACATTTTGAACTACACGTAGCTCTGCAAATTGCGTAGCTGTGTGCTTGACTGCACTGTACAATAATTGCCAAAGGCATCTTGCACAGTGCAAGTTAAGATAAGACAAATATCTCTATCTTTATATGCTAAAAATGCATATAGTCATTTCACAAAAGTGAAAACGATAAATTAACAAGCAGTGAGAGAGGTGATGATTTTGGGATCCTCCCTAACCTAGGGAGAGAACCAAGCAGATGCCTTGAAAACAAAAAGCACATCATTTGAACGATTCGGTGGTGGTCCCATCCTCTTAGGACCACCCCAAGCACAGTTATTGGCAAAAATACAATCCCAACCAAAGGCCCTGCAAAGCATTATGGGACGAGATTAGCAGTGGGCAGTGAATATTATAGTATCCAATATCAAAATAATTCTACAAAGAGCTGCAGTTCCACTAGTCGTTACTAGATGTCCTCACGAGTCAAATGCAAAAGCTTCATGAAAGGGTTTCAATGCTTTTGCATTTGACTCGTGAGGGACATCTAGTAACGACTAGTGGAACTGCAGCTTGATGTATTAATAATTTCAATGCTTTTGCATTTGACTCGTGAGGGACATCTAGTAACGACTAGTTGAACTGCAGCTCTTTGTAGATTTATTTTGATATTGGACACTATAATATTCACTGCCCACTGCTAATCTCGTCCCATAATGCTTTGCAGGGCCTTTGGTTGGGATTGTATTTTTGCCCATAAATGTGCTTGGGGTGGTCCTAGGAGGAAGGGACCACCACTGAATCGTTCACATGATATGCTTTTTGTGTTCAAGGCATCTGCTTGGTCCTCCCCTAGGTTAGGGGGACCTCAAAATCATCACCTCTCTCATTGCTTGATATTTTATTGTCAAAGTTCACTTTTGTGAATTGGTTATATGCTTTTTAGCATAGAAAATTGCTTTATCAAATCATTTATAGGTGTTTATTATACTGCTGCTACGCTACATCAATTAGCACAGTTTTTCACTCTGCTACGTGCAATTTGCGTAGTGCGTAGTAGCGCAAACTTTGCATGCTCCGTGAGCGTAGCGTTACGCCCAGGGTTAATGGTGAGCAAAAAACTGATGGATTTAGGCCCAGATCTCTGTACTGGGGTGAATGTATGACATTGTTCTGCATTCTGTCCATCAATTGTTCTTTTTGCATTTGTCACCCCGAGTGGGACGGATATGCCCAGACGTGGTTCCCGTGCTCTCCATGCCACTGGAGTCAAGCTATCCTGGCTGATGAGGGCTGAAAGCCCGAAACCTTGCCCAGGATGCTTGCTTCCAGTCCAGGGAGGACCTGGCCTGGCAGTTCGGGCTAGACTGTTCCCATTGGGCGCAGGGTCAAGACTGATTTGCATATGGCTAGGTCCAAACTGGAATGGCATGGTGAGCAAAAAAACGATGGATTTAGGCCCAGATCTCTGTACTGGGGTGAATGTATGACATTGTTCTGCATTCTGTCCATCAATTGTTCTTTTTGCATTTGTCACCCCGAGTGGCACGGGTATGCCCAGACGTGAGTCCCGTGCTCTCCATGCCACTGGAGTCAAGCTATCCTGGCTGATGAGGGCTGAAAGCCCAAAACCGGTCCTAGGATGCTTGCTTCCAGTCCAGGGAGGACCTGGCCTGGCAGTTCGGGCTGGACTGTTCCCATTGGGCGCAGGGTCATGACTGATTTGCATATGGCTGGGTCCAAACTGGAATGGCATAGTGAGCAAAAAAACAATGGATTTAGGCCCAGATCTCTGTATTGGGGTGAATGTATGACATTGTTCTGCATTCTGTCTATCAATTGTTCTTTTTGCATTTGTCACCCCGAGTGGGACCTGTATGCCCAGACATGGGTCCCGTGCTCTCCATGCCACTGGAGTCAAGCTATCCTGGCTGATGAGGGCTGAAAGCCCGAAACCGGTCCTAGGATGCTTGCTTCCAGTCCAGGGAGGACCTGGCCTGGCAGTTCGGGCTGGACTGTTCCCATTGGGCGCAGGGTCAAGACTGATTTGCATATGGCTGGGTCCAAACTGGAATGGCATGGTGAGCAAAAAAACGATGGATTTAGGCCCAGATCTCTGTATTGGGGTGAATGTATGACATTGTTCTGCATTCTGTCCATCAATTGTTCTTTTTGCATTTGTCACCCCGAGTGGGACGGGTATGCCCAGACGTGGGTCCCGTGCTCTCCATGCCACTGGAGTCAAGCTATCCTGGCTGATGAGGGCTGAAAGCCTGAAACCGGTCCTAGGATGCTTGCTCCCAGTCCAGGGAGGACCTGGCCTGGCAGTTCAGGCTGGGCTGGGCTGGACTGTTCCCATTGGGCGCAGGGTCAAGACTGATTTTCATATGGCTGGGTCCAAACTGGAATGGCATGGTGAGCAAAAAAACGATGGATTTAGGCCCAGATCTCTGTATTGGGGTGAATGTATGACATTGTTCTGCATTCTGTCCATCAATTGTTCTTTTTGCATTTGTCACCCCGAATGGGACGGGTATGCCCAGACGTGGGTCCCGTGCTCTCCATGCCACTGGAGTCAAGCTATCCTGGCTGATGAGGGCTGAAAGCCCGAAACCGGTACTAGGATGCTTGCTTCCAGTCCAGGGAGGACCTGGCCTGGCAGTTCGGGCTGGACTGTGCCCATTGGGTGCAGGGTCAAGACTGATTTGCATATGGCTGGGTCCAAACTGGAATGGCATGGTGAGCAAAAAACCAATGGATTTAGGCCCACATCTCTGTATTGGGGTGAATGTATGACATTGTTCTGCATTCTGTCCATCAATTGTTCTTTTTGCATTTGTCACCCCGAGTGGGACGGTATGCCCAGACGTGGGTCACATGCTCTCCATGCCACTGGAGTCAAGCTATCCTGGCTGGTGAGGGCTGAAAGCCTGAAATCGGTCCTAGGATGCTTGCTTCCAGTCCAGGGAGGATCTGGCCTGGCAGTTCGGGCTGGACTGTTCCCATTGGGCGCAGGGTCAAGACTGATTTGCATATGGCTGGGTCCAAACTGGAATGGCATGGTGAGCAAAAAAACAATGTATTTAGGCCCAGATGTCTGTACTGGGGTGAATGTATGACATTGTTCTGCATTCTGTCCATCAATTTTTTTTTGCCTTTGTCACCCCGAGTGGGACGGGTATGCCCAGACGTGGTTCCCGTGCTCTCCATGCCACTGGAGTCAAGCTATCCTGGCTGATGAGGGCTGAAAGCCCGAAACCGGTCCTAGTATGCTTGCTTCCAGTCCAGGGAGGACCTGGCCTGGCAGTTCGGGCTGGACTGTTCCCATTGGGCGCAGGGTCAAGACTGATTTGCATATGGCTGGTTCCAAACTCGAAAGGCATGGTGAGCAAAAAAACGATGGATTTAGGCCCAGATCTCTGTACTGGGGTGAATGTATGACATTGTTCTGCATTCTGTCCATGAATTGTTCTTTTTGCATTTGTCACCCCGAGTGGGACGGGTATGCCCAGACGTAGGTCTCGTGCTCTCCATGCCACTGGAGTCAAGCTATCCTGGCTGATGAGGGCTGAAAGCCCAAAACCGGTCCTATGATGCTTGCTTCCAGTCCAGGGAGGACCTGGCCTGGCAGTTCGGGCTGGACTGTTCCCATTGGGCGCAAGGTCAAGACTGATTTGCATATGGCTGGGCCCAAACTGGAATGGCATGGTGAGCAAAAAAATGAAGGATATAGGCCCAGATCTCTGTACTGGAGTGAATGTATGACATTGTTCTGCATTCTGTCCATCAATTGTTCTTTTTGCATTTGTCACCCCGAGTGGGACGGGTATGCCCAGACGTGGGTCCCGTGCTCACCATGCCACTGGATTCAAGCTATCCTGGCTGATGAGGGCTGAAACCCCGAAACCGGTCCTAGGATGCTTGCTTCCAGTCCAGGGAGGACCTGGCCTGGCAGTTCGGGCTGGACTGTTCCCATTGGGCGCAGGGTCAAGACTGATTTGCATATGGCTGGATCCAAACTGGAATGGCATGGTGAGCAAAAAAACGATGGATTTAGGCCCAGATCTCTGTACTGGGGTGAATGTATGACATTGTTCTGCATTCTGTCCATCAATTGTTCTTTTTGCATTTGTCACCCCGAGTGGGACGGGTATGCCCAGACGTGGGTCCCGTGCTCTCCATGCCACTGGAGTCAAGCTATCCTGGCTGATGAGGGCTGAAAGCCCGAAACCGGTCCTAGGATGCTTGCTTCCAGTCCAGGGAGGATCTGGCCTGGCAGTTTGGGCTGGACTGTTCCCATTGGGCGCAGGGTCAAGACTGATTTGCATATGGCTGGGTCCAAACTGGAATGGCATTGGTGAGCAAAAAAACGATGGATTTAGGCCCAAATCTCTGTACTGCGGTGAATGTATGACATTGTTCTGCATTCTGTCCATCAATTGCTCTTTTTGCATTTGTCACCCCGAGTGGGACGGGTATGCCCAGACGTGGGTCCTGTGCTCTCCATGCCACTGGAGTCAAGCTATCTTGGCTGATGAGGGCTGAAAGCCCGAAACCGGTCCTAGGATGCTTGCTTCCAGTCCAGGGAGGACCTGGCCTGGCAGTTCGGGCTGGACTGTTCCCATTGGGCGCAGGGTCAAGACTGATTTGCATATGGCTGGGTCCAAACTGGAATGGCATGGTGAGCAAAAAAACGATGGATTTAGGCCCAGATCTCTGTACTGGGGTGAATGTATGACATTGTTCTGCATTCTGTCCATCAATTGTTCTTTTTGCATTTGTCACCCCGAGTGGGACGGGTATGCCCAGACGTGGGTCCCGTGCTCTGCATGCCACTGGAGTCAAGCTATGCTGGCTGATGAGGGCTGAAAGCCCGAAACCGGTCATAGGATGCTTGCTGCCAGTCCAGGGAGGACCTGGCCTGGCAGTTCGGGCTGGACTGTTCCCATTGGGCGCAGGGTCAAGACTGATTTGCATATGGCTGGGTCCAAACTGGAATGGCATGGTGAGCAAAAAGATGGATTTAGGCCCAAATCTCTGTACTGGGGTGAATGTATGACATTGTTCTGCATTCTGTCCATCAATTGTTCTTTTTGCATTTGTCACCCCGAGTGGGACGGGTATGCCCAGACGTGGGTCCCGTGCTCTCCATGCCACTGGAGTCAAGCTATCCTGGCTGATGAGGGCTGAAAACCCGAAACCGGTCCTAGGATGCTTGCTTCCAGTCCAGGGAGGACCGGGCCTGGCAGATCGGGCTGGACTGTTCCCATTGGGCACAGGGTCAAGACTGATTTGCATATGGCTCGGTCCAAACTGGAATGGCATGGTATGCAAAAAAACGATGGATTTAGGCCCAGCTCTCTATACCGGGGTGAATGTATGACATTGTTCTGCATTCTGTCCATCAATTGTTCTTTTTGCATTTGTCACCCTGCTGCAGAGGCTTGGAACTGGCAACTGCTTTTTAATCTAGTTTCAGGCTTGACAAGTAATTTACTGCAAGCTGAGTGGAGTACATGGGTTAAATGCTTGGGACTGACAGTGTCTTGGAAATATTATGATGCAGAGTCTTCTGAGGCCACATCCTGACTTAGGGCCTGATTACGATGACAGCGGGATGTGTCCCGCCTTTGCGTTTTTGGCGGTCCGACTGCTGCCTCCTCAGCACTCCGACTGCCCGATTACAATGTGTGCTGTGACACTGTCACAAGACAGCTGCCATTTCTACTACCGTGGAGGCAGAAGTGGCCCTCGAGGCGGTCCCGTGCAGCTCACCGCCAGACTTATTATGACCTGCCTTTCTGCCGACCTGTCCTGGTGTGGACACAGCCATGCGAGAGTCGGCGGAATGGCAAGTAATGAGCTGATGTTTTGGCTCGAGGGCAAATGTGCCCATGTGGAATATAACTGGTGCTCATGTAGTGCCCTGCAATGCCTCCAGGTCGTCTGCGCACAATGTTTTACTGCACAATAGAATGCAAGAAAACAGTGGGCCTGACTGGCTAGAGGCACCGCAGTATGGCAGCATTGGCTTCCGGCTCATTTCTAGAGCCAAAGCTTGCTGCCGCCATGACTCTGCCTCCCACACACCGGCAGCCCCTCAGGAATCTTGTAATACCGCAGGTGAAAAGATTGCTGGCTCAGTGACATTGTTGGGACCACCGTGGCGGCGGCGGCATGGCAGTGAGTCCGCCAAACTCATATTCAGCCCCTTAATTTTTGCTTCTAGTTCAAAATGTGCACTTATTGTGAGATGATGGGATTTATGCTCAATAATTTCACATGGAATATCCTCAAAGTCCTGAAACCGTGTGAAAAATTGTGCATAAAACCTTTTGCACACATTATTCGCCATTGTTTATAAGCATGACCAGTACAAACGCAAACAGTATTTGTACTGGGTTGATTGTCTCCACCATAATTATGTATCTCGGAATGAGACCATTGGTCTTTTTACATGTATCTTAGAATTTGGAAAGCAGTACTACCTTCACAGTGAGCGAGTGGTAGATTCTTAGTTGTGCATCTGCTGGTTGGCTCTTTTTGAGGCCCGAATATGAGGCACCTTGCTGTATTTTAAACGTTTTCCAATGCATTGATGTGGCATGCTACAAAGTGACCTTAGAGAGTGTTGCCATTGTTTCAAAGCATGATCTAACTGGCATTGCAAGAATGTGAGCTCAGGAAATAGCTCCCCCAACTCTGTAGTTGGGCAGTAAAAACAGCTACAATTGGCATGCAGTAGGCCACTGAGGACCTTGGGCTCTGTTGCCTTTGTGGCAAATGCATTATTGATAGCTACGTCACTGAGCTGACTAGTGTGCCGGCTAACTTTGGTTTTCTCGAGATATGATTGACAGTTTCTTTAGCAACATTGACAGAAAGAATTTTAACTTCACTGTGGACCCTGTTATTGTGTTCAAGTTGAGGTTTGATTCTCACATTTTGCCTTAATTTCTTCCCTTGATTCCGGTCAGAGCATTTCCACAAAATAGGTGGGCCTTAAATGAGGACTTCTGCTTTGGACCCTTTCAGTGATGAACATCGTGGAACACCTCATTAAGGAGTGTTTCATTGGCTTTAGAGTAATGGACATGGCTGAGAAATGTGTGTGCCAATAGTGTAGAGTGCTAGCAAAAGATGTGTCTGTGGACGAGGTCCATGAGATTACTGAAATAGATATCTATGAGCACAATGCAGTGATTGTCAATTTTCTTAGTCTAACAATGTTTTTGTAGTATAAAGAAATAATGGTTACATTATGTGCCAGTATTTCTCTATGCTGCTAAGAACATTGTGAGACTAAGAAAACATAATGCTTCACTAACAATGAAACAGTTCTCCAGCGTCCTGAATTTGTTCACTTTCTAGCAACATGAAGCCTATAAACCTATCATTATAAAACCTACTGCTATGTACATAATCCTTTAAACTAGATGGTCATTTTATATTGAATGCTTTTTCCTATCTGGTTGTCTTCGTGTCTCCCCATCTGTTGCAGTATCAATGTGTCCATCACTTTGTCTCTTACCATCTGTCTATGTTTATCTCTTTATTCCGTGCACTTGAGACTTCAATATGTATGTCTTTTTCTCTTTTAATTCAGCTGCTATTTGTTAATTAAATATTAATATGTATTTCCTTGTAGGTAATACCTGTCATTTTTCTGTATTTAAATCTACTGGAGTTTTCCTAAATGAATGCTATTCTAGCCATTTGCTTAACTTAATACCATTATGAATGACCCTGGGGCAATAATTTGACATATTATCATAATACATCATATCTTAATGAAATTATATGTAATATTGGCACATGCTGTAACTGACAAAATTGATTTATCATCACCTTGGAGTATGAGTATAATTGTTGTGAATTATAGGATAGGACAAGGACTATTTTTCATTTTGCATTTGTGTTCTGCATTTCTCATACATATCACAATTATACACTATGTTTAATGTGCTCAACTATTTGGTGCTCTGATTTTTATAAGAGTTAAATATTCGATACACTGTCAAATCCTAGTCAGTGGAGCTTGCAAAATTGCCGAAGTAGAAGGGCTTGTGCTCATCAATTCTTTGTGAATATATTAATACTAAAGTATAATGATCGTATGTAATTGTTTCCAGATTATTTGTTAGGCATATACATTGCTACTAATAATGAATATTAACACTGTATTGTGCTTGAGCCCTACTCCTGTGAATAAAAACTAGTTAATACCAAGGCAATTTCGATAACAATAAAATTACTTTTTGCACCAAGGGATAGAAACACGCGTTGCCAAAGCCAGTAGGTTTGAACTTGGCAAGCTCATGCAATTTTTAAAAATTATTTTTCTTGGAATAATAGCCCAGAAAAAAAGATAAAAAATACCACACTGTCTAAATATAGTAGCTGTATGCTTCCAATAAAAAATGAATACATTAAAAAATAACCTTTGTATATAATTTAGCAGAATCGTAGCAGGTGCTTCCTAGTAGTCAGGTGTATTTAGAAAATAAATAGAACCCCCTTTTAATATAATGCACCTTACAGGAAAATGCGATTATTATTACCACAGATAAAAGGTACTTTTGTCTTTGAATTTATGTTACCAGACAAAATAGGTTAAATACACAATTATTACTACAATATTATAAAAGGATAAAGAATTGAAAGAAAAAAAGCATTGGCAAAATAAAGTATTCACCCACTAGTCCTGGCACTGCATCCACTTCTTTTTAGGCAGATGTGCACATGTGAGCGGGCAAGAAGGAGCCAGTGGCTATAATGGGCTGACCTATTACCACATGTTTTATGCTGTGATTGTAAATGGCAATTGAAAAGACCAATGGTTGACCAAAGCCCCTATTTGTACGTATATATTTATGTATGAATTTTCCTGATTAGACGAGGTTGGCAAAAACAGCTAAAGCTGTTTCTAGGTTACAGTGTATTTGCTTATTAGAACTGTACTGAATCAGGTTTATTAAATTATGGATTCACTCCACTAAGAGACCTGGGGCCATATTACAGAATACAGCATGCTGTCTTTGTTTGCACCAATTGCACCTTTCAAAAGGTGTGCCCTGCGCAAATAAGGAAAATGAGCCGCATTAGATCTAAAGTGCTGCCCACAGGGCAGCTACGGAGTCGTGATGCCCTGTGGGAAGCGCATTCAAGGGAAATATAGAGCAGCTTTGAAGCAAGCGCTCCGTGTTTCACTGTGCAGGTGGCAACCCGCTTGTACAGATCTCCTTGCAGGCGGGTGCAGTGAGTGACTGCACCCGCCTGTAAGGGGGTATCTGGGGGACCATAGGACCCCCTTTCCCCTCTCCAGAGGGCTGCTATCAGGGGGCGCACTGACAGTGCACCATCTTTTTGGGGGTGCAATGTCAGTGTGCCTCCTGCCTGCTTCCTTGCCTATGTGCCCACGTCTATAATACGGTGTTGGCGCAAAGGGATTCCCTCATTTACATGGGGCCACAGGGAACACTCGCTATGCGTGCACCAGCGCTATCTGTATTGCAGAGAGTGCCCCACAAGCAACTGCGCCCCATTTTACAATACCAATGTGTCCCGGGAGAATGCAAAGCGGTTGCACATGCCTGTTGTGCTCCCGGGGCCCTTTCCATAATACAGAAACTGAAAGTTATGGTTTGCAGAAGAAAATAAGTAATGGTGGACAATGGGTCATTGTATAACAAATGTTTTCCAGAGCGGGAGGCTCAGTCATGTTTTCACACATTTGTAAAAGTTTCAAATATATTGCAGCAAAGAAGTCTGTGCATAGATGAGCAATGGGGCTTGCAATTGGTTTCGATTGATTTGAAATATTTCTCTATGAGCTGCTGATTTGTTAATAAACATTCAACGGTACCGGCAAAAATGCAGGAGGTTTTTACAGAGGGGTAGTGGTTATATATTTACAACATTAAAGGACCAAACATTTAAGAAGCCAGTATTATTTTTGGGGGGAATTACTATTATGTTTCTTTTTCTTGCTTATTTTTCTGCTCTGCTTGGGTGTCTTTTTTCAGTTTTACCACTACAAAATTCTAATGGAATGTATTTAACAAAGTCAAGAAGTTGAAAGGAAAGCAGATAGGACTAAATATCACCTAAAGGATAGTAAATGACCTTGAACAGAGATATTTACAAGATCCATTGCAGTGTGGTTTTATAAGGGCCTATTCAGATCAGACAAATCAAATGCAACAGTTTACTTAAAAGTTGAATCACTGATGTGTTTAACAGGACAGTGTTCCACAACTTGTAACATAAAAAGGAATAAGAACCTATAGAGAAAACGTCCTTTGTAAGCAGGGTGTGTAAATTGGGTTGGGAACTGCCTGAGTGACTGAGTATGGGTGACAGAGAAAATTGTTGTAGTTAATTTTTGAAACATGCCCTTACAAATTAAGGATCTGTTCTTTCTAAAAATTTATTTGGATGCTTTCAAGAGCGACACTGATATTGACACAATTTTGTTTTGATTAGCAAATTTGTAATATATACCTTACTTCATAGGGAATAATTGAGACTGGTACTCAATCAAATGGTGATTTATGTCAGGGCAGAATGTCAAGTATTGACAAAGAGGACATCGTGTTTTAGTTGTTGCACTGGATTACCTAACCACAGGTAAGCAATTCATTACATCAGTGATAGAGCATAATCAAAAGAAGAAATACTAGTAAAAAGGAGCTGGCACCATCATTAAACACAACATTGGTGCCTCATATAAAGCTTAGTGCCTTTAAGGTCAACTTTTGAGAAACACTGAGAGGAAAATCAGTCAATGGATGACACCTTACAAAAGTCACATGAGGTAAATATCAGGAATTATAATGGTGAAATGATTGACAAAAGGAGAGATGGGTACATTACAGTAACAATGACTTTCTTAAGGGAAATAATCTCATATCAAGAGGCAAAACATCGGATGGGATGCCCTCCATGTTTCAACACTGACTACATGGTGTATCAGTATTTAGGTGCAATGCAGAGCTGTGATTAATTGAAAAGAAGAAAGCAATGAAGAAGGGAGAAATAAAAAAATTAAAAATGGGAGATAAACATAGTAAAATATTATTATTGTTTCATAGAACATCCAGATGATACATGTATGAAAATGCCTCTTTCCAGCATAATCACCCTGTTTTTTGGACTGATGCTGCTGTTATTTTGACTCTGCACATTGGGGTATTGATAATGAGGCCTTACTGCTAACGAGGCCCACAGCGTCTGTACTCTGACCCCCTAAAACATGTCATATCTGACTACGGTCCTGAATGGAAAATGTTATTTACATATAATCCAAATAAATGGGCAAAACAGATTGTAAAATACTATATTCCTATTTGAAAATTACATTTTTAGAGTGATGTCATTTTTTCCTGTGTGTGCCAAATCTGCCTTTCTGGTCGTGTTTATCATCACCCAGGAGCTGAATGACTCCTTGATGAGGTGCGAAGAGACTCCCAGAGCTGAGTCAAAGAGAGAGGGGTTGACCTTCCTCTTATAGGATAGTTATCTGAGCTGTGCCCAGGAACCTAATTAACTTCAAATGATGCCTGCTCTGTCACTGGCAGATGTTGGTCATTCCTGGGCCTGACCCCTCTGTGGTTCTGTTAGCCAGCCAGGCACCACACCCAGCAGGAGAGGAGCTGCTCCCAGTAATGGTATTGAGTCATCACAAGAAGGGTTTGCTCATTTCCCTGCCACACCACCAGGGTGGACACAGGTGCTTTGCCCTATGGAGGCAAGATTCTGCCATCTTGTTTTCAGGTAAAGAAGGGTGGTGTGGGTTAGTTTACAGTAAAACCCACAGGATGTGATGAAAAAGTAGGTAGATCAACCCTAGGAACTTTGACTCCAATGGTTAGGGAGTGGCCAGGGGGTTCCCCTATCCCAGGATTGCAATGGGCAAAAATGTGGAGCCCCCAGTACCCTCTTCAGAACACTGCGGGCCCTTGAAAGACAGAAGAAAGACTGCATCTGGTGTTGTGACCTGTGAGGGAAACCACATGGGCTGGATCTGCTCTTAGTTTTTCCCAGGACTAAGATTTGGACTCCAATGGTTCCTTGTCTGAACTCCTGTTAACTACAGGTCTACAAAATCTGCAAAAAGCCCACTTTTCGGAAGAGCCCAGTTGACCAGTTTCAACTGGACCTGCCCCTGCTGGTGGCTTCTGTTGGATCGAGTGTTGACTTCCCCCAAATTCTGCTCCTGAGGTAGTGGAACCGTTGGCTGGTTTTAGAGTGCACTCCTTCTGCCCAAACAGCAAAAGCTGGGTCTTACAAACATTTTGTCCACTTTTCGTGTGAAGAATCAGCGGGGACTGAGAGCACCATCTAATCGCTGGCCTGATCCAACTTACTGGTCTGCCCCACTGAAGGAGATCTCACTTCCAGAAAAGATCATGATGCCATGGTAATTGAGAGGGAAGTTTAGACTCAAGAATAATATTAGAAGCTGTTTTCTCCTGCAAGGATAATTAAGCCCTTAGAGCATCCATTAAGTCAGAGCAGTGAAGAAAAAAAGGAAATGGATTAAAAGGCATTTTCATTGACTTATGGGTCTGACATTGCTCAGCACACAAAGGTAGCTCAAGACTATTTAGACTCTGTTTGAATGGAAAATAGGCAGGGAGATATGCACACTCTGATGACTGCTGCACCTTATCTACCACTATAGAATTTGCTATGTATGGCTCTCATTGAGAGCCATACGTGTGACTAGCCGGATTTGAAATCTCGTTATTCACTGTTCCTGCATCACAGTAGCAGGAAACAGAAGTTGTCACTATTGGGATGTCACCAGGGAAGTGCTTAGTTCCTTGTTGTTTTGTCAGCCTTGTATTGGTCTCCAGAAATACAACATGAATAGAGAAATGGCAGTTGCGTCTTTCATCTCTCCTGCCTTTCACCACCTCTCTTGAATTTCCACAGACCTGAGTGTGAAGGGGAAACATGGGTGGCACACTGCTTTTACCATCAGCCATGCTCTCTGTCAACTGTGGGCTGGTATACATGTAACACCACAGCACTAGCTCTCTGCTCTCATTGTGAGAGAGTAGAGTGCAGCTTTGCGCAAGGATAAGGTGCAAATGTACAGTGGTTGATGTGGGGGATGTAAGGTTGCCAGGTAAGGTTTTTTTGTTTGGGAAGAGTGCGGAGAGAGAATGCACATAGTGGTGTGTGGAAGGTGGGAGGACATTGGGTCTGGATTTTATGTATTGCAGGGGGAGGGTATTACAGAAGAGGGTACCAGAGGGTGTGTGGATGCCAGATATATTTTTAATAAGAGACAGTAGTGACTTAAGGAAATGTTTAAAGAGTGCTGATCCAGCGCTAACAATAACATTTCTTCTCCTAGATGCTTTTGGACGTCCAGGTACAATTATCCCTCTCAAACACAACTATCTCCATATGACGGTGGGGCCCATAACACCGCATATACATTCACTCTCTCATATATTCCCTGGATCTCATCCGTCCTTACCTAGGAGAAAAACAGTTAAATGATATGCTGGAAGGAGACGGGATACCTTTTTATAAAAATGACATAATACTTCTCAAGCTCTAAGGTATTCCGCTCATTGGTCGATGGACCAACTAGTAGGAATCAGTTGATGGTGATTAAGACCAGCTCAATCACTATAAACCTTTAAACATTTACATTTATCATTGAGCTAAAGAACCAATGACTCATTGGTTTAAAGATAATAAAGTTTATATAAATTTTAGAAGCATGAATAAGTTCAGATTTATTATTCAGGTTATTACATTTAGCATCATTATAAGAATAAATTGAAATTGCAATGCATACCTATTAGATGGAAAAATAAAGTTCGTCACAGCAAGAACTCCCGAAAGATCTATCTATCTGTTCTGGAAAACAGGCCTTCTCGTTCCTTTCCCTTTTAGGATCTTAAGAATAAAAGTCTAATAGTTTTAAATTGAAAAATCTATTGAAAGCCATAAAGGTTCTCAAATAGCAGCGTCTTATGCTCAATCAAAAATATAAAATAGCAGCAGCAACCGCAGCATCAGTTCATAAAACGGCCAGCGTTGAAATCAACAGCATCAAAAAGCAGCTACACCAACAGCAACAGCTAACCCCCTCCCCTCCAAGAGTAGGTCTTCTTATACCCTAATACTAGCTTACTAAGTGAAAATGTTACATCTTTATGGCGAGATTCTCTCTAATTGGTCCATTCGGGTCAGTATACATTCCATTATGAATATCAATGTTTCAACCAGTTCTTAGTGGCAAATTTATACTTTTGTCGTTTCACACGGGTTCATGACATTCTCCCTTAGTTCATGGTTTTCAAACTGTATCTTTTTCTGATACTTTTCAGTCGGTCAGTTTATTGTCCATTCATTTATTCATTGCGACTTCTCACGCTTTTCGCTGTCTTGCTTTGGCACACGTTTATGCGATAAGGTCATCACAGCCTTGACCACGCTTCCATCCTAGGCTTTGGAATGATCACATGATCTCTCTTGTTCACGGCCTTTCTCTCTTTCATAACTCCTCTCGCTCCTGCGTACTCTAGCTTATGGCGGCCATTTTAGATCGCTGCTCAACAGGCCTAAGCGCACTATTATAAAGATAAACAAAACATAGTTAAGAATAAAGAATATAAGCCTTTTCGTTTCCCTCCCGTCATTCTACGTACCCCAATTAGGTATTACCTAGCAAAAGCGACATATAAAGCCATCCCTTACTTACCAATGCTTTGTTTTGCCACTTACACAGTTTATTTCCAAGCACAAATCATGCATTTATTATTCTAATTAGTACGCAATTGTCAGACTTATGTTATCCACGTTAACAATTGTAAGTAAATTATTTTGCACATAAATAGCGTGTTACCTTTAACCCTTTACACGTAACATACATGGTTGGTTTATTTACTTAAGACGAACTTGTGTGTTATTTTACGTAAATATTAGGAGGTTAAAAAATGTTTTCAATTACCCTGCTCCCTCAACTCCCCCCTTTGGTGATTTTTAATATCACCACATAAACCCATGTTATACAATTCTATCAGATAGCATATTTCCTTGTCCGTTCGTTTTTGTTAGTTTACACAACTGTATCTCTTTCAACTTGTCTCTTTGTCTTTTTATACATGTTCTTCTATTTTACCCATTTCTCTTTCTCTTTCTTTGTTTATCTTATTTTCTTTTTCTATTTTGTTCTGCCTTCTTTTTCTCTTTATACATGTAATGATTAGCTTCAATACTAAAACTATTATGATTATCATGGTTGCTACTATTATGACTTTCCCTACTATTAATTTACTCATTCTAGTAAACCAATTTATTACTGAGGAAAAACTCTTACCAAGTTTTCCTAATGCATTTTCAACCTCCAGTGGAACAAGTTCTTTGTGCAAATTGGTAATATTCTTAATATACTTTTGTATATTTTCACTTTTATCTGGAATGTAAGTGCAACAATGTTGGACTTTCAGCATTCCACAGACTCCACCCTCTTTTGCCAAAAGAATGTCAAGGGCAAGTCGATTTTGCATCACCATAGCTCTCATGGCAACCATTTCGGTATTTACCATCAAGAACCCTCCAGCAGTATCTGTAGATAAACGATCTACTACTGTGGATAATTTCCGAATTTTAAATGCATTCAAAGATATTCCCACTGCTGGTATCAATGCTCCAAAAATATCACCTACTATTTCTGAGAAACTTTCCCTTTTCCTACGTGTAAATGTCTTCATTATTTCGTGTGTTCCCTTTTCTGCTCTATCCACATGAAAAATCTTTGGAAAGACCAGGCCTAAATAACATGATCCATACCAATGGTCCGGCAACCTGTAATAAGCTCTGTTACCACAAATGTAATAGATCCCAGGAAATATTGGATCTTTTCCCCCTTTAAATCCCCATCCGCCTAAAATTTTATAATTGTCATGGCAATCACTGGAACCCACAAAATAATTGTCATATCTTGTTCTATTTCTTCTAATGCACAACCTTCCCTGTTGGGGCCAATCCAGAGCCATAGCTGCATTTGTCTTTTCCTTGTCATGATTTTCTTCATCAAATGCCCAAAGAGGTGTTTTTGTCTCTTCTATCACTTTTCTTTGAAATTTCACTCTTCTATTCTCGACCATTTCTAAAAATACCTTTTCTTCATTTCTTAACTCACAGGTAAGGTTGTTCTTGACTATATCATCTAATGTTAGAACCTTATCTTCTATGAAAAATTCACCAAATGTTTTTGCTTCTTTCACTTTATTTAGTTCTGAAACTAAAGGAATCTTTGCAAAAATCTTATCTATATTAGTGTAATAATATTCTAATCTTCCTGTCTTGTAAAATAGACTTGCTAAAACACTACATGTTATTCCATACGTCAAAGGAAGGTGATGATAGGTCACACCTTCTGCGACAGACGCAGGTAATTGCATACAAACATAACAATCTCTTACATCCATTGTTTCTACATACTCATATAATAATTTAGTAAAAACATTCTTTGAAAAATCTGTTATTGATTTGTCTTTATGTAACTCGGCATTACTTTTTAATATAGCTGTCTCTTGACTGTTAGCTCCCTTTTCTTTCACTGTTTTATTAAACGTTTCTTCTACAGCTAAACTAATTGGAATGGTGATCGCTAAAATAATCCATACTGTCATTAATAATCCTGTACAAAAGAAGCACATTTTACACCACCTGCTTAAGAACTCACATCTACACTTTCTATTTTTAGTATCTACCATTTTGTTCTATTACCTATTATACAGTATGTACAGTAAATGTGTCACCACAACTCAGAAATGACCTCTTAGCCACCCTGCACTTTCACTTTGTCTTATTTGGTACTTTCTTTAATTCTTTTCAGAACTCTTTCTTGTCAAATCCAGTGTTTTGTCCAGTCCGGTAGAAATTCATTCAAATTTCTTTAGATTTGTTGCACTTCACCTTCACCCATTTAGTTTGCAACTTTCTTCTGGTTTCTCGTGAGTGATCTCTTCTTCTTTGATGTCAGTTAAAGCAATGTATAGCCATTCAGGCGATCTATACTTCAGATTTGCTTTCTTTATTCTTTTTGTTTTCTGCAAGTGTTTTCCACCTTGTTTCTCTGGTTCTTTTTGACTGGTTATCTCATTTACTTGCTCTGCACTTTTTCCATCTAGCCTTATGATCTTGTATCTCAGTTTTCTAACTTCGTTGGGCCAATTGTCTCCTTTTCTTGGCCTTTTTGGTTCACTCTCTTTTTCCTCTCTTTCTGTTCTCCAAGTTCTCTTTCTCGACTCTAGTTTCCTGTTTCCTTCTTCTCCACTTTCTTCTGATTCTGTCTCAGTTCTTCCTTTATTGTCTCTTATCTTAAATTTTATAATTTCATTTCTTTCTTTTATTTGTGGTTTTTCTCGTGTTTTCTTTTGATCACCTACTTCTGTCCCTCCTCGAGGTTCTTCCGAATTTGTGTCAATCTCTCTATCTGTGTCTAGATTTCCCTGTTCTTTTGTTCGTCGATCTGTCCCTATTGCTCCTCGGGGATCTTCCGATTTTTCTAACTTTCTATTTGAAACTCTCCCTTCTTCGTCTATTAATATTATCTCTGAAGTGTTTTCACCACAACTTGTACTTGGTTGCTCACTGTTACTGTCTCTTTGTTCAGTTTCTTCTTCTATATTATCAAATTTCCAATTTCTTTTCAGACTTTCCTCACAATCCGAATGCTCTGTATCAGATGCTGAACTGGTGTCTGATATTTCCAGATGTCGACTCACATGTCGATCTTCAGGTTCTGGAACTTCTGCTATTTCCTCCACTCCTCCTGTCGTTGCACTTGTAGTTGGATCTTTCAGATGTCGACTTACAGGTCGATCTTCAGATTCTGGAACTCTGATCGTCTCTTCCTCTACATCAGATGCTGAACTGCTATCTGATATTTCCAGATGTCGACTCACAGGTCGAGCTTCAGGATCTGGAACTATGATGGTGTGACTGGCATGTACCCAGTGTTTCACTCCAGCACACTTGACTGCAGTTGTTGTTACCAGGATCACTTGTCGTGGTTGGTCCCAGCGAGGAACCAAACAGTTTTTTCTTCGGTGGATTTTTATGCGGACCCAATCTCCTGGATTCAAATCGTGAGCCGGTTTTCTTTCAAGAGTGGTCGCATCCGGTCCACCCTGATGAAACACAGAACGTACCACATCAGCCAATCCTTTGCAATAATCCAGTACCAGATCATCAGTTATAGTCAGTAGTTTGTTGACAGGTACATGTGCTTGTCTCATTGCTCGTCCCATAATTATCTCATGGGGACTGAGTCCTGTCTTTCTTTCCGGTATACTTCTGATTGTCATTAAGACTAATGGCAAGGCATCTGGCCATTTGAGTCCTGTGGCTTGACACATTTTACCTAGTCTGTTCTTAATTGTCCCATTCACCTGCTCTACTATTCCAGAAGCCTCTGGTCTGTATGCACAATGCAGTTTCTGTTTAATACTAAGTGCTTCACAAATCAATTGAACCAATTTATTTTGAAAATGTGTTCCTCTATCTGTTTCAATCGTTACTGGAAAACCATACCTTGGAATGAATTCTCGCAGCATTGGTTTTGCTACTGTAATTCCATCATTCCTTCTGGTCGGGTATGCTTCCACCCAACGGGAAAACAAACAGACGACTACAAGGACATACCTTAGTCTATTGCTTGGAGGCATTTCAATAAAATCCATTTGCATTCTCGTGAAAGGACCTCCCTCTCGTCCTATTGTTCCTAGACTCACTACTGTCTTTCTTCCTGGATTTAGCTGTTGACAAATAAGACACCTTTGACAAAGACTCTCAGCTATGGCTCTGAATTTTGGATTATACCATGTTTGTCTAAAAAGTCTGATCATTGAATCTCTCCCAATATGAGCTTGTCCATGGTACATCCGTGCCATGTCAGAAATCATGCTATCAGGCATAACTGGTCTTTCATCCCGGTAAACCCAAACATCATTTTCCTCATGTTTTCTACATCCTGCTTTTATCCAGTTATCTTTTTCCTCATCATCTGCTGCTTCCTGTAATTGTCTCACCTCATCCCATGTCTCAACAGGGTTAGTAAAAAGCAAAGGACATGAAATATGCTCTCTTTCTTGGTTCCGGTTCAATGAGACCACATTTTTAGCACAATACTGTGCAATTTCATCAGCATACTTATTGCCGACAGTTATGTAGTCTTCCCCATTTTTATGTGCATTGCACTTCACCACCGCAATCTGTTTAGGCAGCTGTATCGCCTCAAGCAACTTTTTCACAAATTCACCATTTCTTATCGGTGACCCTGCAGACGTCAAGAAACCTCTCTGTGACCAGATCTGGCCAAAATCATGCACCACTCCAAAGCCGTATTGGCTATCCGTGACAACTGTTATTCGAACATTCTTTCCCAACTTGCATGCTTGAATTAGAGCTATCAACTCCGCTACTTGGGCAGAACGTATCCCTTTCAAACAAGATGCTTCCATCACAGCAGCTACTGTGCAAACTGCATATGCTGCACTTAGAACTCCATCATTCGTTCTCAAACATGAGCCATCCACAAACAGAATATAATCTGATTCTTTTAAAGGCTCATCCCGTATGTCGGGTCTTGGTTTTGTACAGTATTCGAGTACATTCAGACAATCATGATCAACTTCATCCATTTCAATCACACTTTCCTCATCTGGCAATGATGTTGAAGGATTCACATTCATGCATCTGTCAATGGTCACATTGTCTGCACTCAAAATTACTTTTTCATACCTAGTCAGCCGACTATGTGTCATGTATTGAGTTTTGGTTCTTGTCAAAAGAATTTCCACAGAATGTGGGACATATACTCTCAGTGGATATCCCATCACTATGCCTTCACTCTGTTCCAGACTTACACAAGTAGCAGCAACTGCTTTCAAACATCCAGGCAACGCTTTCGCTACTGGATCTAAAACAGCTGAAAAATATGCAATGGGTCTTTTCATGTTTCCATGTCTCTGCACCAGGACTGAAAACGCACACCCATCTCTTTCACTGCAATACAACTCAAAATCTTTTTCATAGTCAGGCATTCCCAATGCCGGAGCTTCACACAGTTTCCTTTTTAGTTCTCTGAATGCTTTCATTTCCTCGTCATTCATTTCAAATGGATCTTTTACATCTTTCTTTGTCAATCGCTGCAATGGTTTTGCAATTAATGAAAATCCACTTATCCATTGTCGACAATATCCAACCATTCCTAGGAACATTCTTACCTCTCTTTGTGTCATTGGAGCTCTCATTCCTTGGATTATTTTTATTCTTTCTGTCGTTACCTTTCGCACTCCTTTTTCAATCTTATGCCCTAGATACTGGACCTCTTGTTGACAAAACTGCAATTTTGATGGGGACACCTTATGTCCTCTTTTTGCTAAATGATTCAGCAAAGCAATTGTATCATTGACACATGCTTCCTTCGTTTTTGATGCCACCAGTAGGTCATCAATGTACTGAACCATCACTGACTTCTCTGGCATTTTCAAATCTTCCAATGATTTCTTTAAAATTTGATTAAAAATCGAGGGGCTTTCTGTATACCCCTGAGGAATTCGGCACCATGCCAAAATACGCTCTCCGAACCTGAACGCAAATAATGGCTGGCTATCTGGATGTAATGGAATAGAGAAAAATGCATGGCACAAATCAATAACTGTGTACCATTCTGCTTCGCGAGGAATTTGATATAGAATCACAGCGGGGTTTGGCACTATTGGGCAGCAAGGCACAACAATCTTGTTTACCTTTCTCAAATCCTGTACAATTCTATATGTTCCATTCGGCTTTTTCAGTCCCATTATCGGCGAATTACATGGACTGCTCATTATTTCTCTCAGAATCCCTTGCTCAATCATTTTGTTTATTACTGGTGTTATTCCTTCAATTATTTCTGGTGTCAATTTATACTGTGGCGTATTTGGGTAACTCGTTCCTTCTTTAACAGAAATTTTAACAGGGTCTACTTCTTTCATTAACCCTATATCTTCTCCCGTGAAGTCCCACACTTCCTGTTTCACTGTTTCTTTCAGTTCACTTGGGATTTTCTCTACATCAAATATGGGAAATAAATCGTTCGCTTCTGATTCTAACTTTACCATGGTCATTTTATACAATACATCTTCATCTGGGGTCTGAAATGCAATTCCATCTGGCGTACAATAGATGGTGCAGTTCATCTTGCAAAGCAAATCGCGTCCTAATAGGTTCACAGGACTGCAATCGCATACCACAAATCGGTGCATTTCACTAAATGGACCAATTTTTACCTCCACTAATTTAGTAAGAGGCGCCTTAATTTGCTGATTAGAAACACCCACTACTTGGATATGTTCACCTGAGAGAGGAAGGTTTGGAATTTCCACTGACCTAACAGTAGAACGGGTAGCTCCAGTGTCCACAAGGAATGTTACATTTGCACCATTCACTTCTCCATCCACAAATGGACCTGACTGATCTACCTCTAGAGTTGCGCCAAGCACGCACTCTTCCTCCTCTCCTAGGCACCGTCATAAACTTTCATCCGACTCATCACCATCCTGTCGTAGCCAGTACTGAGATATGGCAGCTGCGCGCGGCAATTGTGTTACCTGCTCTCCTCCGTAGAATCCTGTTTCTGCACTGTATTTCTGTTGATTAACACTCTTGGGAAGTGGTGGTTGTGGCACCTGACTTTGTTGGGTAACTACCTCACTCTGCACCTGTGGATTTAATGATTGAATTTCCGTATTAGGTTTTGGAGGAAATTTACACTCGTTTCTCCAATGTCCTAGCTTTCCGCAGTTGTGGCATGGCCACTTTTTCTTTGCCTCTTCTATGCTCATTTGCCCTTTTCCCTTACCTATGTTTGGTTTAAATCTAGTCTGTCCTGCTTCATTAACTGAATTACTCAATTGAGCTTCTTGTTTTTCTGCAACTTTCACTTGTGCCCACATTGCTTTCTCCTTCAATTTACGCTGTCTGCTCTCAATGTCATCACTACAATATTTAGCATACCTCAAAACCTCATCTACCGTGCTATTCTGCCAACAAATCATATGCTGTTTAATCATTTCACTTATCTCTGGTTTCAATCCATAAACAAATCTATATACAAAATGACTCATATCCTTCTCATTTAATGTCTCATAACCACTATACTGTTTAAAAACTAACAGTAGCCTCTCGTAATATGCATGTACTGATTCTTTACTTTCCTGTGTGGTTCTGTCTATCTTTACCCAATCCGTTTCTTTGGGCGGAATCTTATTTTTCAAAAAGGTAATTACTTGATCATATTTCCTCATCACTTCTGGTCCTGGCGCTCCTGTTTTAGCATCTCTTGGATATTCTACAGTTGGCCAATCAACAGTAATCTTACATTCTGTCCACAAATCAGCTGGTACTACTATATCAAACAATCCATCCAAATCTATCCACAACACCTTTGAAACTTTAACAAACCTCTCCACTTGTCTGTACCATTCTACTGGCTTCTCTCTCAACTTTGGGAAGTCATTTGTAAATGACAGTATATCCTGTCTAGATCATGGGACATGCACATAACTACCTCCTGGAGTTTCTCTCATCGGGAACTCCCTTACAATTGATTCCTTGTCTGTCACCGCAAAAGCCAAAGACGCTTTGTCTGTCATTTTCTCATTCTTTTTAGTCCATCTGCTTCTCCATCTATCCACATCACCCCATTTCCTCAGTAAAACAATTAATTCTTTTATTTGGGTTAATCTTCCTGATGTGTTCAAATTCTCTATATCTTTTTCGCAAAAATCTACTCTATATGGTTTCTGCAACGTTCTCACTTTTACAAATTCTACTCCTAGTTCATTTGCTGTTTCTTCTAATTTGTCATGTAAATTTCTAGCTCTCCATGTAATGCTCTTGCACAAGAACATAATCTGGTCATCCTGATAAGATTTCAGTTTTTCTGTGCCAATTGTTCCTAAAATCAATTCTTCCATGTCTATTTTTAACCTAATTACATATAAGGGTTTCGTTTCTGTCTCTTTCGTTTTTAGAGTTTTCATCCATTCATTCAATTCATCTGGAGTCGGACCTACAGGCGTACTATTTAATTCTATCCAATTTTTACTCCTTTCTGGCGTCTCTGATGCAGACTCAGTTACCATAGGTATTCTCCTGAACTCATTTTCATTTATCCTCAAATTAGTAGGTGGGCTTGGTCTATATGTACTAACCAAGTTTCTTGCACCTTCACTGTCAAATTCCATCCCTTCTTTCCTTCTTTGCAAGTGTGAATTCATAGGAATGACTAAAGAATGCTCTTCAATTTTCTGATTCTCAAAAACTGGTATTACTGGACCTATTGTTACTGGTACGGTTACAGCTTCCATATTCATTGTTAATTCTCTTATCTTTTCAGTTAATTCTCTTGTGGTTTTTGCCAATTCAGTTGTATTGTCACTTTCTGTCTTCTCATTTTGTGGAGTTTTCAACTGATCTTGTGACCTATTTATCTCATATCCTCGTTCTGGATTTTTATTCCTCCCAGTTTCCATTGGCGGTGCATTAGGTGTCACCACCGCAGAATTCTGTTGGTATGGAGGTGGGTTTCTGTTTAGAATATCTTCCAGCAATTCATCTTCTGTCTCACTACCACCATACCCATACTTTTCAGTAACCACATGCTTCTTTTTCTCTGTACACTTTCTCTTTGCTTCTTCCTCAACTGTAAAAGCCGGAAACAAACCTCCTGTCATATTAGCATATCTCCAACGCTTTATTCTGTCCTCATGATTCACTCCCCACAACCTTCCAGGTACAAACTCATGATTTCTTAATCCTCTGAATCTTTCTCGTTCATACATCTCATCTTCCCATTCACTTAAAGCTTCAAATTGTGTCGGTCTAGGTTTAGGTTCAAGCATCGCCATTTTCTCTCTCAAATTCCGAAGTACAGCTACACTAAATGAACCATTCTCAGGAAAAGCCAATGCTCCATCATTTTTAGTATATTTAGTCCAATTTTCTAACCATATGCAGGTATGATATCCGTACTTCAACATCCTGTGCGAAGCTGGTGACTTCGGCGGAGGAATTACTTGTCCCTCTCTAGTCACTACCTTTTTGTCTTTCTTAAAAAAGTTCCTAACTTTTGACATCCACGATGTTTTCTCTCTACCATACTCATAATAAGCCATGATTCACAATTTCTTTCCCTTCTCAAAAGTCCGCGATTCAACACTGTTCTCTATGCGTTATTCGGACCAATCCCAGCGCGACTCACACCAACGCTCCAATCCTAAGCTTCTACGTCACTGGTTATTCGGACCAATCCCAGCGCGACTCACACCAATGCTCCAATCAGAGCTGCTTCTGTATAACAGCGCACTGTCCAATCCCAGCGCGGCTTTTGTCTACGTCAGTTCTGTATAACTAGCGCACTGTCCAATCCCAGCGCGGCTTTTGTCTACGTCAGTTCTGCTCCTGACCCCTCCTTTACAAAAATTATCGGCAATTTATTTTCAACAGTTCTTTGCTAGTTACGACATTAAAAACACATTTCCATTGTCTGATTTCGCTAAACAAAAGTGACAGTGTATTCTAGCTCGCAAGAATACAGTTTTGTTCGATAAGTGTAGCACTTCCCTCTACCTTACCCTTCTTTCAAGCAAGGAGTAAACCCGTTTCTCTGGGGATAAAACACATGTGGAGACTACACTGCTCCTGAGAATTAAGGCCAGAGTTTCACAAGAAAACCGGTTGCTATTTCACTCATGCACCTTTTATACGGAAAATGTCCCTATCATAACACAACCTGTGTTATCACCAATATGAACTCAGACAATGCACTATTCCATGTGGCTTCTCTTGCCACACGTTTTCCACTTCCTACTTCCCGGAAGAGTTAAAACTTTGACTTACATATAACATAACGCGACTCAACATAAATGTTAGACATGAAATAATCAATAATCACCAAACTAATCTATAGTAACCATAACTCTGCTACCAAGAAATCTGATCCAGCGCTAACAATAAAATTTCTTCTCCTAGATGCTTTTGGACGTCCAGGTACAATTATCCCTCTCAAACACAACTATATCCATATGACGGTGGGGCCCATAACACCGCATATACATTCACTCTCTCATATATTCCCTGGATCTCATCCGTCCTTACCTAGGAGAAAAACAGTTAAATGATATGCTGGAAGGAGACGGGATACCTTTTTATAAAAATGACATAATACTTCTCAAGCTCTAAGGTATTCCGCTCATTGGTCGATGGACCAACTAGTAGGAATCAGTTGATGGTGATTAAGACCAGCTCAATCACTATAAACCTTTAAACATTTACATTTATCATTGAGCTAAAGAACCACTGACTCATTGGTTTAAAGATAATAAAGTTTATATAAATTTTAGAAGCATGAATAAGTTCAGATTTATTATTCAGGTTATTACATTTAGCATCATTATAAGAATAAATTGAAATTGCAATGCATACCTATTAGATGGAAAAATAAAGTTCGTCACAGCAAGAACTCCCGAAAGATCTATCTATCTGTTCTGGAAAACAGGCCTTCTCGTTCCTTTCCCTTTTAGGATCTTAAGAATAAAAGTCTAATAGTTTGAAATTGAAAAATCTATTGAAAGCCATAAAGGTTCTCAAATAGCAGCGTCTTATGCTCAATCAAAAATATAAAATAGCAGCAGCAACCGCAGCATCAGTTCATAAAAACGGCAGCGTTGAAATCAACAGCATCAAAAAGCAGCTAACAACTAACAGCAACAGCTAACCCCCTCCCCTCCAAGAGTAGGTCTTCTTATACCCTAATACTAGCTTACTAAGTGAAAATGTTACATCTTTATGGCGAGATTCTCTCTAATTGGTCCATTTGGGTCAGTATACATTCCATTATGAATATCAATGTTTCAACCAGTTCTTTGTGGCAAATTTATACTTTTGTCGTTTCACACGGGTTTATGACATTCTCCCTTAGTTCATGGTTTTCAAACTGTATCTTTTTCTGATACTTTTCAGTCGGTCAGTTTATTGTCCATTCATTTATTCATTGCGACTTCTCACGCTTTTCGCTGTCTTGCTTTGGCACACGTTTATGCGATAATGTCATCACAGCCTTGACCACGCTTCCATCCTAGGCTTTGGAACGATCACATGATCTCTCTTGTTCACGGCCTTCCTCTCTTTCATAACTCCTCTCGCGCCTGCGTACTCTAGCTTATGGCGGCCATTTTAGATCGCTGCTCAACAGGCCTAAGCGCACTATTATAAAGATAAACAAAACATAGTTAAGAATAAAGAATATAAGCCTTTTCGTTTCCCTCCCGTCATTCTACGTACCCCAATTAGGTATTACCTAGCAAAAGCGACATATAAAGCCATCCCTTACTTACCAATGCTTTGTTTTGCCACTTACACAGTTTATTTCCAAGCACAAATCATGCATTTATTATTCTAATTAGTACGCAATTGTCAGACTTATGTTATCCACGTTAACAATTGTAAGTAAATTATTTTGCACATAAATAGCGTGTTACCTTTAACCCTTTACACGTAACATAGATGGTTGGTTTATTTACTTAAGACGAACTTGTGTGTTATTTTACGTAAATATTAGGAGGTTAAAACATTTTTTCAATTACCCTGCTCCATCAGTGCTTTGGGCGGGCATCAGGTATGGATTTTCGCATGTGTAGGAGGACTCCAGGTATGTGTTGGAAATGGCAACTTCTGCAAGGTCACCCTCAGACTTTTTTCCTTCCTCCTCCCCTTTTTGCTCAATTCATTTTGGTTGGCTTTAGAACTCTGGGCACTTTACCACTATTAACCAGTGCTAAAGTGCTTATGCTCTCTCCCTAAAACATGGTAAAATTGACATATTTAATTTACTTATGCACTACCTGTGCCCAGAGCCTGTAAATTAAATGCTACTAGTGGGCATGAAGCACGGATTGTGCCACTCACTTAAGTAGCCCTTTAAACATGTCTCAGGCCTGCCACTGAAGAGCCTGTGTGTGCAGTTTTAACCTGCCATGTCGACCTGGCAATTTAAATCTCTAGCAAGGCCCAAACCTCCTTTTTTTAATACATATAAGTCACCCCTAAGGTATGCCCTGGACAATCCAGGGGCAGGTTGCAGTGTATTTAAAAAGTAGGACATGTACTTTTAAGTTTTACATGTTCTAGTAGTAAAAAACTCTTAAAGTCGTTTTTGAATATTGCACGGCCTATCTCTCCCATAGAAAAACATTGGGATTACCTTATTACATTTTATATGTGTAATTTCCAATCGGGAAGAGATTTGACCCTCAGGTTCTGAGTCCCTGGAATCGCAACTCATGCTGAAGTCGAATTTTAAATTGTAGTTCTTACAATGCCACTTTTAGAAAGGTACACAAACACAAGGGAACCCCAAGGATATCTAGGGACCATGCTTAATATATGTTTTAATGTACAAGGGTTCCTAAGCATTAGAAAAATACAAGATACTCTGGGAGTAAAGAAAAATGTCCAGGGGATGTCCAATCATCAGTTAAAACAACATTTGATTAGTGCATTGAAAGTAAAAACTCATTCAGAGTGAGAAGGGCAACAAGGTTTAGATCTACTCAAATTATGGGTTCATCATCAGGACAACACATTGTTTGACTGGATACATAAATCAATGCACTGTGACCCGTTTTTTATTTATGGATGCAGTAGAGCTGCATTTTTTCAATAAGTGACCCTGATTCTGAAAAAAATGTTTAGGTCACAATGTGTTTTTGCCGCTGAGTTTTTCTCAATACCTGTTCAGGTTCACCCTACTCGGATACCCACTCTTATGATGAGCTTTTGCTTTCAATGCTTTAATAAAATGTTGTTTTTACTGTTGATTGGACTTCCCCTAGGCATTATTCTTTGCTCCCAGAGTACCATTTGCTTATCTAAAGCTTAGGGACCCTTTTGCCTTAAAACCTTTAGAAAGTTAGCTTATTGTTACTTTAGCCATTTGGTACCTGCTGCCTGTCTCTGATCACTTGTCTGGGGTAAGTGACAGCTGGGCTTTTTGCCTTTCCCTTAGACAGCCATACAAAATGAGAGCTCAGTTGTGACCTGATGGGCGATCCTGGGAGGATGGGAGGGAGGAGCTGGGCAGAGCCTCACTTATACCTAAATAGACTGTGCCCTGTCCACACAAAAAGGGCTGCATACCCCTGTAGTGAGTCTGGAGTCAGGGCAGGAAGGGCACAGCCACTTTGCACTTCAAGAATCTCTTTGAAGTCTCCTCCACTTCAAAGGCGCCACTGGGTATAAGAAATGAACCTAGGACACCATGACTTCAGTACACTTCTGGACTTATGGATACTCTGTCAGGAAGAAGGACTGCAGTGCTGCTGAAAAAACTGCCACTTTGTTGGATTTGTACTCTGAAGGGGCTGCTGCCTTGGTATGCTGACCTGATGCCTTTTTGCCTGGGGGAGAAAAACTGTACCTGGAACCCATGATTCCAGAGTGACTCAAAGGGCTAGTCTGCTGCCATCCTGATCTGAGCATAAGGGACATAACAGGCTCCCACCAGCTCCTGGTCCCAGCTTCAACGATCTCCTAACCCCCAAGCAGAGCCTCCCAGGTCCTGGGTCTTTGGAAGTGGTCTTTCTGTTCTTTCAGTCAAGCTTTTGGGCTCTTCTTGAATCACTCTGGAACCTCATCACTAGCCTGGTAATCCAGCATGAGCGGCCACAAATTTGTCTCTTTGCACAGCAAGTATCACCCCAGCCTGTCTGTCTGCTACACCCGGTGACTATTTGCGTCCGTGTACCACCGCAAGCGATGCTCTCTATGCTCACAGTTAACTTCTTACTCAAGAGTGGGACTCTTGGCACAATTCTTGAGAAGATAAAACTGCAGCAGGACTTATCTGGGGCTGTATCCACCCTGCGCTACATTTCTGTTGGCTTGAACTTTTGGATTTGATCCGGACTAGTGTGACCAGATACATCCGCTGTATACTTCAAAAAACTATATTGAAATGTATTCAAGCTCCAGTCTTCTGATCTGATGTGAAATCTTGTTGTGTGATGTTTTCACTGTTTTAATGTTTGAAGTGTTGCACTAATTCTTTACATATTGCCTCTCAAGTTTAGCCTGACTGCTCTGCACCAAGCTACCAGATGGTGAGCATAGGTTAATTTAGGGTGTGTTTGTGACTTATCCTGACTAGGATTGTGGTTACTGTTTCACCAGGGCTTTCACCCCAGTCAACCAGGAACTCAATTTCTAACGGTGAGGATTTTTTTTTTGTATTGGAGTCTTGTAAGATATTGTAGAGGGTGTACCGGGAAGGTGTCAGATACAGGTGTTTGGTTTTTTTCTATTTAGTTGGGGATTTGGAGGGTATTGTTAAGGGTTGATTAGGTGGAGGTAGGATACAAGGTAATATTTTTAGATTTGATTAGGGGAGGTAGACTGATGCCAAGGATGGTGGATTTGGGTGGTAGGAGATCAATTTTGTATGGCTTCTCAATGAGTCCTCTTTACTTGTGCTGTTCATGTGAGCAGGCGTAAGAGGGTATGGCGTGCCATACATAACCTAAAATTGTAGATTGGTAGCTGTGAATAAAGGAAATGTTTTCAACTTGAGTTTCTTAGTCTTCATTCTTGTTGTTTACTAGATGTCACTCAGACGTCCTCAGATGAATGTCTGACAAAGCTCTGTATCTAGGAACCCCATCAGAAAAAACTGTTGGGACAGCTTGTTGTTTTACCCTTGTTTCCTGTCCCCTCTCAGATGACTCTTCCCTGCTAAGTGGTCATATTGACATTCCACTCCAATTAATTTTCAGAAGGGTTGATTCACAGAAAAGGGGCAATCCATCAAAATGGCTATACTAATAAAAAAATATTTTGCTGAAACCATTGAAGAAAAAATACACCACTAGGCTTCTCCAATATTTGTAGATGTATTAAAATTTCAAAGTGATCATTACAGAAAGCAAACGTTAGTTAGAATCCGTAAAGTTCATAAAATCTGCAAAATGTCAAGTGCCAATAAAAAATTAATTTGACACAGCACAATAACAAATAATCATTTAATAATGATAAGCACTATATGCAAAAGGACTTTGCAAGCAAGAGAGAAATTTAGCAAAATGTCTAATGCCAAAACATAATCAAAATGGGCAATATCTCTGTGAAATAATAAGCAGCACTTTTGAATGTGCAGTGCTGCAGTGCAAAAATCTTTGAAGCCTAATGTCAGAATGTCTAAAGAGAATGACTAGCGACTAACTTTCTCCAAATTACAAGCAAAGTCTCTTCTAAACACTAATGAAATAATGTTTGCCGATCATATGTAATATTTTAGGCAAAGACAGCACTCAATTTCATGGCATGACATTACGTAGAAAGGAGGGACTAAAATGATACCCTTATAGTAAAACAATCAGGCTTTACATTATCAAAACATTTACTCGCAAATGATTTTCAATGGATAGAAAAATGAGAAATCGATCTTATTACAATGGCATATTCTGCACTACAAGCATGACAACAAAGGTTTAGCACATTAACGTTCAAACTGGTTCAAGTACATCCCCTCTATGGAAGCTAGACAAATTATACTTTTGCAAATAGAGAAACATACAGTGGCTGCAGTTAAATTGTGACGATTTTCTGCAAAGCAAATGAAAAGAAATGCTTGTGCATAACATTTAAACATGCACTTTCATCAATGCAGCCTGATTATGGTAACTGAATCGAACTTATATCAAACATTATATTTCTAATGGGAAAATAATTTTCCAAAGTCAAAGTTGCCACCACTTCAGCTTTTATGCACCGAAAGGCAGCTGCATTGTCCTTCTAGATTCCAGTGCTCACATCTGTTCTAGAATGTTTATTCCAGTCATTCAAGTGGGATAGCAGCCAAACAGGGTTTAATCCAGGTTGCTCTCAGACAGTAGAAACTACAGTTCTTAAAATTACATTGCTACTAAATTAATCAAAAATCTACTTTTCACAGTCAAATAGATTTTTTTAAAGGGAAAAGTTAGTTCAATTGAAATTTCCAACATTTTCCCTGGTTGAGGTTTGAAAATTCATTTTTATTTCCAATCAGACCTGCTCATAGAAAATATAGTTTGGCTTGCTCAGTGGCAAACAGCCAATAGCAACTTTTTACTGTGAGAACATACTTTTCCTTAGCATTTAGTATGTCCCACTTTTATAGACCAAGTACGCAGCCTTACATGGCAGAATTGCAGGTGACGTACCTAATTTGTAAATTGGTTTCCCAACATGGCAAAGGTTTTTTTCTTGGCATCTGTTACTAAGGTCATTTTAAGCCATTGCACAGTGGTGCACTCTAGAGCCATACACTTTAGTCATACATGCAGGTGGTGAAAATGCAGCATGTAGCCCATCTATAAGATTTAACCTCCAAATCACTGGTGTATTTCCTGTGCCAAATTACCATGACCTTCCTGGATAATTAAATGATGCACTTAGATGTATCCAATTCTACTTTGCATGTTTATGGACAGAGCAGATGGACTGTGACACTGAATGGCAGTGTTACAGAGCAAAGAACCATAATATCCACAAAAATAGTCTATAAAAGTTGAAAAAACTGGTGAAACCATGCATAAAAAGGCTAATTGCTACAACAGTAGATGGAATCAAAAGGCTGACGCCTACAGATCCAGCTAAGGGTGGTTCCTTAAACACCTCACAACACGCCTTGCTCCTACTATCTGTCACCTTTTTAATATCTCGCCTAAACACAAATTAGTTTCAGACAAATTAAAAATTACCATTTCACATTTTTGGTTAAGATAGTGGTAGGCCAATTACAAGTCCACCTGGACCCCACAAACTGCCTTTCTGTAATATAATCTGGCTTTAGGACAAGGCATGGAACAAAGAGCTTTCCTGGGTTCTTCGGATGATGCGGTTTCATGGGTCAAAGGGCAGGCTGTTTATTGGTTATGGTCGACCTATACGAGGCTCTGCTATGATGAACTTGCAGCTATTACACAGAAGGCTGTCATATGTTCCACATGTAGAGCAATGTTCATTCTAGTGGTTTGACTTCTTTTTATACTGATTCTTAGAAATCTCAGTAGAACTTCCCTCTCTAGTGCTATTCTATATCTATTAATCCTTTTACATTCTTCTAGGTTGATGTTCAGCTATATATATATATGTGTATGTATATATATATATATGTATATATATGTATATATATATATATATATATATATATATATATATATATATATACATATTACCTACAGGCCGTAGGTAGTTATAGTTAGGACCTTGTTTCTACTCAAAAAGCATTTATTATTGTGCCAATATGTTTGGCGCCGTTTGATGAATCTTCGCGAAATTTTCAAAACTAATGGTTCACTCAGTTGAGCTCCTGTCTTGAAAGTTTCGGGGTGATTCGCTGAGCGGGGGCCGAGAAAAAAGGGGGGTCCCTAAACGCATTTTCTCCATGTTAATTTCCATGGGAACTTTAGACAAAGCTACAGCCTGAACTGCTGAACAGAATTTTTTTTAAATGGTGTAAATCCATTCAGTAGTTCCTGAGAAATTAAAAAATATCGATATCTGGTGGCCGAGGAGGATTTGCGAACCCTCCCGAGCACGAGTTTCATTTCTCCAAACCAAGAAGTGTTGGCAGCCATCTTGTGACTCGGTATAACCGAGTCACAAGAAAACAGTAAAAAAAAAAGATAACAACAAGAAAAGGGCCCAAAAAAGCATTTAAAAAAAAAAAAAAAAGTAATTTGCCGGAGTCGCGCTGGGTGTGCGAATCCGGCCGAAAAAAAAGATTAAGAGCGGCACCCGTGCTTCGTTTCTTTCAGCCCCCGGTTGGGCCAGGTCCCCGGGGCAATGTCCAATTAACCTCCCCAGGGCTTTATTTGTTTTAGGCCCACCCAACCTCCCAGGGGCTTCACGAAAATATGGGCTGGGGCCTCGCGGGCCCCCCAAGCCCTGGGGACCACCACCTGCCCGGGGCTTCACAAAAATATGGGCGGGGGGCCTCATGGGCCCCTATGCGCCTGGGACCGCCACCTCCCCAGGGCTTTTACAAATAATTAGTGTGGGGGGCTCAAGACCCCCACACTGCCCTGGAGACCACCTCCCGAGGCACTCTAAATGGAAATATGGGGGTCCGTTGCGGACCCCCAGCCCCGGGGACCACCATCTCATGTCATGATGATCATCAGTGATGTCATTTGAGATGTCATCAGTGATGTCATGAGTGATGTCACTGACCATGTCATGAGTGATGTAATATGTGATGTCATCAGCAGTGCATTGCGGGGGCGCGAGTTATAGTTAGCTCAACTAACTATAACGCCTGAATTTCTCTGGTTTTTTCGAGTGAAAGGTCCAACAACTATAACGTCCCTGAAACTTGTGTTTTTTTCAGAGAATATCAAAGGTTTTTTAAATGCTAATTTCTAACTATATGTCCCTGAAATCTGTGTTTTTTTCAGTGAATTTCCAAGGTTTTTTAAATGCTAATTTCTAACTATAACGTCCCTGAAACCTATGGTTTTTTCAGTGAATTTCTAAGGTTTTTTAAATGCTAATTTCTAACTATAACGTCCCTGAAAAATATGTTTTTTTCAGTGAATATATATATATATATATATATAATGATACACAACGCTAATCAAAATGGGCAGATGATGTTCCCACGACCCCCTCCTCCTTCCCCAGATGATCACAAAGGAAAGCTTTTATAAGTTGGAATTGAATTTCGATGAAGGAAGGTTTCCTGCATATAAATAAAATCAAGACTTACGTCATATTGTTGTGCACTGAACAAGACACTACCATAGGTTCTCTTCCAGTGTTTACTTACAGGGGCATTCCTTCCAGTGTCTAAACACCTGAAAAACTTAGATTTCCAGCTCGAGGGCAATGTGATGTTAAATTCTTAGCTTTGCTCAGTTACGACCATTTGTCAACATCAACTTAACAAACTCAGGCATATTCAACCACTTATGTCTGTCCCAAGGCAAGAAAACATTGTGGCTGAAGCCACACTAAATTCACACTCTACTGTTGCAAAAGTCTGTATACTGGCCTGCCTCTATATGAAATTCAACAGCTTCTGAAAGTACAAAACTCTGCTTAAAGACTTACCTGGGCTTTAGTTAGAAAAGGCCAGGCCGAGGCCAGGAAACAATTGTACTAACTTCTGGTTCCAGATCGAATCATGTTTTAACTAGTTTTGAAGATTTTATATGTACAAATCTGCAAATAACTTCTCAGTTTTTACTGGATGTCTGAACCAGCCAGAAAGCTTGCAAGCTCTGATCAAGTTTTTTTGTTTATTCCAAATTGTGCCTTTGAACACACACAGTTAAAAGTCTACAATAAATGTATCAATATCCGATCCTTTAATTTGATTTTCAAACTTCGAGCATCTAGCCAACATGTGTTTTGTCAAAATGGCGACATTCATAATACATGGGTTTCTGCAATCCCGGTATAAATGCTCGTCTCTATGTTCTTTATAACTGGCGACTTGTGACGCACCCAGTGGCTGATTGTTAGAACGGGATTCTCTAGTTGGCAGGATGTTACCCTATCCAGGTAGGGACCCTTCTTCATAGTCAGGATAAAGGGGATACACTTCTAAAATAACCCCTGCTCACCCCCTTGGCAGCTTGGCACTAGCAGTCAGGTTTATCTCAGAGGTATTGTGTAAAGCATTTTCACATAACCAACAGTAATACAGTGAAAACACTACAAAAGGACACCAAACCAGTTTTAGAAAAATAACCAATATTTTATCTGTGCAAACAAGACCAAAACTATAAAAATCCACCATACAGTTCTCAGAAATCTCAATAATCAAAAATAGACTTTAAATACAATTCCTTGAAGTCGATAGATCCGTCCGGGGCTATCATGGTGTCGTGAACAACAAATCCAAACAATTTTGGCTGACCGCGGCATCACGGGCTAGCTTTGTTGTCAGGAAGACCCGCTAAACAGTACCTTTAGAAATACAGGGCGTCGGTGACCTCTCGTTGAGCTCCGAAGAGCCAGCATCAGCAGGCATCTGTTCCAGAGGTCGATGCAGGAGTCGTCGGGCCCTTGAAGTCACATGTGTTGCAGATCGAACTCCTCGTGGTTGATGTCGGGAGCGCAGGCATCGTCAGGTGTCTGGGCTGTGGTGCAAGGTGCAGCAGTGCAGCATGCGGTACCCTCAGGTCGCGGTGCAGGCAGCAGCTCATTTACGGTCATCCAGCGAAGTCAGTGAGACCAGGGCTGTGGTGCAAAGTGATGCAGTGCTTGTGACGGTGCTGCCAGGTCACAGTGTAAGCAGCAGCGTTGTCGTTGTTGAAGCTCTTTTGTCAGCTGACGAACTGGAGTCGATGGCACCGGCGACAGTGGGCCAAGGTTGCGGTGCGGGATGAGGGCAGTGCGTTGTGTAACTTACAAACTGTGCCTTTGAACCATGGTGCAAGCAGGGGCGTCAATGTCGGCGTGAAGCAGCGTCATCAGGGATACCAGGGCATTGGTGTGAAGCGACTCAGTGCGAAGTGCGGTGCCCACAGGTCGCTGTGCAAGTAGCGGCTCGGTAGCAGCATCGGGCGTCGTAGGTGCGACCAGGGTTGCAGTGCAAAGTGAGGCGGTGCCCTCTGTGCTGCCTTCAGGACACGGAGCTGGCAGCGGCATCAGTGACAGCGTTGGGTTGTTTTTTTTTCTGTTGCAGCATAAAACACACAGTTCCCAGCACTGGTAGCATATGAACTTGAAGTCTTTGCTGTTCCTGAGACCTCTTGAACAGAGGGCAAGCTCTACCTCATGCCCTTGGAGAAACTCAAACAAAGAAGTTGCACAAAGTTCAGTCTTGTCCTTTCTCTGCCCAAGACAGAAGCAGCCCCTTCAGGCCAACACAGCAAAGCACCCAGCAAAGTGGTATTTCCTCCTCACAACTTCTCCAGCTCTTCTTCTTGGGAGATTTCTGAGTCAAAAGAGTTTTAAAGTTCTGGGGTCTGGGTCCCAATATTTATACCACATGTCCAATTATTCTCTTGTGGCAGAGAGTCTCTGTGCTTATTCCAAACCCGTTCTGTCCTCTCTGGCCCAGCTTTGTAGCAGAAGGTGGAGACAGCATTGTGTATGGCAGACCAGGCCTAATCAGGTGCAAGGAAATCTCCTCCCACTACTCTAAATGCAGCCCAGGTCTATTCAGCCCAGCCCTGACTCATCCAGGAAAGGCAGGATACACCTCAACCGCCCACTGGCTGTCTACAGTGAATGCACATCCACAGCCCCTGTTACTCCAAAGCCAGACAGTCACCACAATCCAGCAGAGGCACACAGGATGGCTAAGCAAGAAAATGCCTACTTTCTAAAAGTGGCGATTTCAAACACATAATTTAAAAAACATCTTTACTAAAAGATGTGTTATTAAATTCTGAGTTCAGAGAGCCCAAACTCCGTTTCTCTATCTTGTCCCAGTGGGAGGTTATACTTTTAAGATGTTACAAAGTATCTACCATTCGATCCAATGGGACAGATAGCCTTTCAATAGTGAAAAACAAAATAGACTGTATTTCACTATCAGGACATGTTACACACCTTGGGCCTACCTGTGGGTTGCCTAACATGTAAGAAAAGGGAAGGTTTGGGGCCTGACAAGTGGATGCACTTGCCAGGTCGACATGGCAGTCACAATTGCGTGCAGACACTGCAGTGGCAGGTCTGAGAACCCTTTGAAGGGCTGCTTGTGTGGGTGGCACAACCAGTGCTGCAGGCCCACTAGTAGCATTTGATTTATAGGCCCTGGGCACACACAGTGCACTGTACTAGGGACTTAAAGGTAAATCAAATAAGCCAACTGTGGAAACACCAACCCATAAACACAATTTACAGTAGGAGCACTTGCACTTTAACACTGATCAGCAGTGAGAAAGTGTGCAGAGACACTAAACTAGCAAAAACAGAGTCAAAACCATGAGGTCAGAAAGCAAAAAGACAGGGGAAACATGCAAAAGATGCCAGGTCTAATACCCATTATAAAGTTATTGCAGTCGAGTTCTGACATCACAATGCCTTCATGCCAGAGCCAGCAGCCAAGGTGAAAGGCAGGTCAGGTCACAGAGCAGCTGTTTTAAACAACAAAAATGAAAAACGTTTCTTCTGCTTTATTGTTCTTGCTTTCAGTGACAAGCAGAAAGAGCGTGTTTATTTTTTGTACTCATTAGATAATTATAGAAAAGTTATAATCTTTCTGCATGTTCCATCACATTCCAAACTACGGCAGCTTTTTTTTAAAATTGACTTGTATTGAACTGTTTCTAATTCCACTTTTGCAAAAAAATATCCAACAGGTTTTTGATGTGTTTAATTTTGCACTGGAGGTCCTATTTTAATTCTTCATGTTTGAAAATATGCTTGGTCTTTTATATGAAAGAGCTACTCACCAAGGTTTTAAGTGGTGTGTGGGAAAGGTGATGGCATGACCATATATTATATGGGATAATGTACCCCCTGTAGTACATGATAAGGATATTACAAGTGACCTCGGAGTTCCATAATCTTATAAAGGAACTCGTCCTTCGACCTTGTTCCTCTATATGGTTATGCTACTCTTTGGTGACTTGTAATATCCATATAATGTATGGCAGGGGGTACTTTATCCCTTATATCATTCATGTATATATTTTTTTTAAATGTATTATGTTCCCTGTGCCTAGGCCCCCAAACCACAGTAACTACACATCGTTTTCCCACTACCAGGTACAGATTCTAAAGAAATCATCTTGCAAAGACAGAACTGTGCTTACATTTTTCATTTTATCCTTGTATAGCTGTACATTCATTGAATCTCAAATGTAATTTTTAAATTAACTATGCACATTACTTTATGCAGAGGAGTTATTGGGAGGTATAGTGTTGCCTTCAGTATCTGAAATTGATGATTCAATGCACTCTACAAAACAAAAAGCAATGAATATCTCTACACCCCGAAGGAATTTCATACTGGAGTTTTACCTTGTCAAAAGCAACCCCTTCCCCGATATAATAATCTTAGCTTACGGATAAAAGATAGAATATACTACATCGCTGAATCAGATTGTTCTTGCAGATCATTTATTCAGGGATAATGCACGGAGTCATGAGGAGGGACTGTACAGGACTAAAAGCAAATGGTGATATGTTGTACAATGGCTACTAAGCCTACTTTTTATGTAGGTCCACCACGTTTATATATGCGTAGCAAAATATTTACTTTTAACAGGCTACAGTTTTAATCGGATAGGTTGTAATACCTGCTATCCACAATAATTGTTTCTGAGTATTTACTAAGCAAGATATACACCATCCCAAGGCCTTGTTTTTGTTGGCACATGTTAAATAGATCTGGATACAGGAGCAGATAAAAGTCCTTGAGAATGCATCAAGTCGAAATATAGCTCATTTATTGATTTCAATCGAGAAGTGTCAAATACAAGTGTAGTGTTCATGTTGGTGGGTAGAAGAATATAATGTTGGCCCTGAACTCTGGGTTTAATGACTGAGCAATCAAACCACATAAAAAGAGAAAAAGACAGCTTTAACAGCAAGAATGATGGAGCAGCGCCTAAATCGATTATGGCATGGTCAAGCCTAAGGAGTCTGGGTTTGAAGCATCAGTGCAGTTTGGGCAGATTGTGGCTGTACTGCCATTGTACCGGAGGAATGGGCACTGAGATGATAGACCTGGAGGACTACTACTTACTCTAGCTCTTTGAAATGGCAATATCCTGCATCTATATTTTGGCATCCAACCCACTCCTACTTGTGTTTTCTACAGGCATTCTACCAATATGAACCCCAGTCTGTGCTAATAAACTGTCCCAACTACCCATGATTACAGTTCTAAAAACTCACACAACTCATGACTAGCTTCTCCTGCCCCGCTCCTGGTTGATCCCAGGTATTGAGCTTCAGAAAACTTTCAGATGAATTTCAATTTAGCATGCTTCATCAAAGGGATACTCAGAGCGGCACCCCCTCCTCAGGATTGGAAATATTGAATGGTCTTTGCAAGTCTTCCTGCCTCCTTCTGAGTTCTGAGATGTCAAGGAAAAAGGGTAAGTGTAAGACAACCCATGCTCCTTCTTTCTTTACTTTATTTTGGTAGTTATACAACCAGAAAAGTACAATACAATCATGATAAAATCAAAACCATTACAATACATCAGGTTAAAACATTAAAAGTAGGCAAATATAAAATGGCATGGCAAAAATCATGTGAAAATCACAATTCAAAAAACACTATTGAACTTACAAACGTGGAGAGTCAAGCAGTTGTAATGTGACTAGTGCAACAATCATGTACTTAAAGCATACATTAAAAACTACATGTGGTGATGCAGGCAATTATAAAGTGGCAAATGCAACATTCATCTAGGAGTCCCAACTTACATATGTAAGAAATCAGCCTATTGTAAAGTGACATGTGCAACAGTCATATCTATATAACCCACGCAGAAGCCGCATGTGGAGAACCAGCCAGCAATATTCTATTAAATGCAATAATCCTAACCCCGTGTCTACACAGGGCTAGATCGTGAATACTAAGCCCAATTTAAAAATCTTGATAGAAAAATAACAATCGGTTCTGCTGTGTCAAATTTTAATAGTCGTATGGCTTCCAGATGCTGCCTTATGCCCAAAAAACGACAGAGAGGAACAATCCACTTTGACCTCGGCTTGTTACATATGGGGCAGAAGAATAAAAAATGCTCCTCAGTTTCCAGAATATTGTGACAGAAAGGGCATCCTCCACTATATCACTCCTCTTTTCCTACTTTGCTGCAAATGCCTTAAGTGATAGCGTGCCAATTTTAAAACAGATATAGAGGGTCTTGGCCTCAATGGGGCTGATGATTCTAACATGGAATAATTCAAATTTGGGCCTGCAATTATGGAATGAAATCTTGTCGATCAGGTTGTCAGACTGCGGGTCACGGCATACTTCGAAAAGGACATGATCCTAATATATGCCCTTTATCCTGTTGGATATACCTTTTTCCATTTTGTTTGACTCATTCCATACTTCCACTAATCTTAACAGCATACATAAGGTTTCACTCACTTCAGCCATGGTCGGACACAGCTCATATCTAAGATAATTAGCTCCTCAAGAGCAGCTGTATAAGGAGCCAGGGTAGGCGTTGTCCAGATTCTGACCCAATAGTTAAGAATTCTGAATTGGGAATATGATCTATCCTTTTTAAATTCAGGCCCCACCTTGCAGGTATCTAAGGAGTGCTGCTTGGTAAATTAAAGAGGAATCACACAAATGTGTTTTCTGAATGGTTTCAGCTGGGTTTCATCCCATTGCCCCGCATTTCTGCCCCATACAAGGCTTCTCCAAAAGCCGCTGCTCTGTGTACTTCAAGGACTGGAATAATAGTCCTACTTGATGTTGACAAACTTTTTCAAAGTTGCCGCTGATCTATACTGAAGAATGGGTTTGCTTTTTGCCGATTGAAAGTCCCAAGAGAGGGTGCCAGTGAGCTGAACTCCTAGATAGTCGAAGGTCCTAACCTGCTCAGTGGGGGACCAGTACACAACAATTTTGTTCCTGACCATTCGGTGGGGATTTAAGACCATAAATTTAGGCATTCCTGCATTAATCTCTAGGACCCTACTCTTGCTAAACATCACAAAACAATCCAGCAATTCCTGCAGACCCATTGGAGTACATGGCAATAACGAGGTGTCATCTGCAAACATAAGCACTGGGGTGCTGATGCCAGCTGACTTTGGTGCATCGTGCTGGCTTTTATTTAATAACTCCACCACACTGTTCACGTGTAAACAGAACAACATGTGGGCCAGGACGCACTCTTATATAACCCCCCGCTTTATGCGAATCCTATCCGTCAGCTCTCCTTGGGCATTCCATTTCACCTGTGTGTATGTGCCTGTGTGTAATCTGATCAAAATGTGAAGAAGATCCTCTGGTATGCCATACTACCCAAGTACCTCCCACAAGCTTTCTCTGCATACTAAATGGAATGTAGCTCTCATATTCATGAAGGCTACATACAAATGGTCTTTATTTATGGAGATGTACTTCCAACAAATAGTCATGAATTGAAACACCTGGTCAATAGTACTTGTTTTCTCTCGGAAACCCACCAGGAGATCTGACAAAATCCGATGTTCACCTATCCATCCCTGCAGCCGGGAGAGTACTTGCCTGCAAAATATTTTCTGTGTATTATCAATAACGATAATAGACCTATGATTTGCAGGATTGTCTTTTGCCTCCTTCTTGTTGATTGGGACACATGCTCTGTCTTTTACGAATTGTCCATTGGTATGCTGGATGTAACAGCCAGCTGGTATTCAGGAGAGGCTGCAGTGCTGAAGGTAATCAACTTTGCAGCACTAGCATATACTAACTATGCATGCAGTGCTTGGCTCCTTAATTTGCTCATGTCTTAAGATACCTCAGATAGTTCCACAAAATGATTCATTGAGATTCAGTAAATAAAACAGAAGAACATAGAATTTGGACAGCATTTATAATCCCATCTGGCTTTACATCCATAAATGAAATCTCTTAGGATCACTAAAACCCCTGTGATTGCAAAAATATTCCTGGTCAAATGTGGAGTGAAATCAGGCCTGCAATGGTTGAGTGCTGAGTTGTTTTAAAAGCTGGTTGTTTTTTAAAAAGAGATTCTTAGTTTTAGACTGTGACTGCATTTTGCACATTATTTTACTCGCCTGCCTGACTTGGTTTCGCTGTCCCTGGTCCGTCACGGCTTTCAGTGCCGATTGCACGGAGGGACGCGACTCCTCCCCCAATCATCCTATTTCCTGCCCCGGTGTACTTAAGGCGGATGGGGGCCCGGCCGCGCAGCAGTGAGTAGCGCGTGCTGAGTTGTTTTAAAAGCTGGTTGTTTTTTAAAAAGAGATTCTTAGTTTTAGACTGTGACTGCATTTTGCACATTATTTTATTCGCCTGCCTGACTTGGTTTCGCTGTCCCTGGTCCGGCACGGCTTTCAGTGCCGATTGCACGGAGGGACGCGACTCCTCCCCCAATCATCCTATTTCCTGCCCCGGTGTACTTAAGGCGGATGGGGGCCCGGCCGCGCAGCGGAGGTGCGCAGCGGGCGCGCCGAAGGCGCGCCAAAGGCAAGCCCGTCTGCGCCCGTCCGCGAGCCATACGCGACCAGCGCCAGCCATGCTGCCGGTTGGGAATGCCGGGAGAGGGTTATACGGTGGTCTCGAGACGAGCTGTTGTCTCGCAAATGGGATGCTTGTCCCGAGCTACATAAGATTGATCTTGCTCTGACTAGTCTGCCAGACAGTTGTAATTCTTGTGGTCAGGGGTTGAATTATGTGGGAGGGATGCAAAATAAGAGCAACTCTGGGATAATAACCCCTTTGGACACTGCACCAAAGCATATGGATACAAGTAGAGCGTGCCTAGTCAATTGTAGGTCCCTTTCTAAACATGCTGATGATATCTAGCTGGCCCTAGCTGATCTCTCATGGGATGCCATGTTTTTAACAGAAACCTGGCTTAATGCGGACACTGTGGCAGCAATCACTCTTGCCATCCCGCCAGGTTTCAAAATGTGTTATGCAAATAGAGAGGGCAACAAAAGAGGGGGTGGGGTGGCCATTATATTTAAAGACTCATGGGAGTTAGTTTCCTCTGCCCCTCTCAACATACAGGGCATTGAAGCGCTCAATTTTTGCCTCCGAATCAATCCCTCTTCATCCCTTTCAGGTATACTCATCTATAGACCACCTGACTGTGTAGCCAATATATGTCAGGATCTTTGCAACTATATTGCTCAAAAATCGCTAGATTATGCCAATTTTATGGCCCTTGGCGATTTTAATTTACACGTGAATGATCCTCACTGCTCACAGGCAGTTCATTTGGTCTCCTCTTTGGCAGGCACCAATTTATTGCAAATGGTAGCCGCTCCTACCCATAAAGCAGGTCATACCTTGGATCTAGTCTTCTCGAATATCTCTTCAATGGTTATGGAGTCTCCGTGTCCTCTGGTATGGTCGGATCATTATTTGATTCCTTTTTCGGTTAGGCTGACTAATACCGGCCAGGCCAGAGGCAAGCGTTTTACCATAAAAAGAAACTGGAAAAATCTGACCGCGGCAGCACTAGGTCCTACCCTTCAGAACAATGTTCCTCTTTTATCTTTAGACCCCAATGTAGATGCTCTTGCAATAAATCAATGGATCTCCACGGCTGTGGAGGCCGTTGCTCCGGCTAGAATGGTGAAGTCTTGTAGACTGTCTCCATCGGCGCCTTGGTTCTCTGATTTACTCAGAGAAGAAAAGAGGAGGTGCAAAAGACTTGAACGCTTGTGGAGAATAAACTATTGCGACTTAGCTAAAGCAATCTATAAAAATGCTCTGAAAGATTTTCATAAGTCGCAAAAAATAGCCAGAAGAAATTTTATTGTCTCAAGTATCCATAAGGCAGATCATTCCAGCAAAGAGGTGTTTAAGGTAGTACAGACCTTCTTTAAGCCAAAAGCAATAGAGACTGAAGTGCAACCATCCCTAGCATTGTGTGAAGACATTTCTAGCTTTTTTGATAATAAAATTTTAAAGGTCTACGACTCCTTTTTAGCACCCATGGTAACAGAGAAACCGGACACACCATTGGAAGCAGTGGAGGTTCCACTGTTTACAAATTTTCTACCCATTTCACATCAGGATGCACTGGCTGAAATCCAAAAATGTAGATCAGGTGCCCCAGATGATCCTTGCCCTCCTAAACTTTGGAAAATGTTGTCTCTATCTCTCACTGGTGTGCTAGTTCATATCTGGAACGTATCTCTTGGAACTGGCATTTTTCCCGACAAGTGGAAACACGCTACCCTTCTCCCTTTGAGAAAGAAACCTAATGGTGACCCAGGAGACCTCAATCTTAGGCCAATCTCCTTACTGCCTGCTCCGGGTAAAATGCTAGAGAAGTTGGTCCAGCGGCAACTGACCAACTTTGTTGAGAGTAATGCCGCCCTGCATGATACACAATCTGGTTTTCAGGCAGGCTATAGCACGGAGACTGCCCTCCTGGAGGTGGCCGAGTCGGTGAGATGGTCGTTAGATTCAGGGGCATCAGTGTTACTGGTGCTCCTGGATCTGTCTGCAGCTTTCGACACCGTCGACCACACCGTGTTGGTGCAGAGATTGCAAGACACAGGTTTTGGGGGAAGGTTTTGACTTGGCTGAAAGCATACTTAAGCGGCCGTACCCAAAGAGTCGCCTTACAACCATTTGAATCAAAACCTAAAGCCCTATGGTGCGGCGTCCCTCAAGGCTCCGCGTTGAGTCCTTTACTTTTCAATTTGTACCTAGCCCCTCTTTTCTCTTTGATTGCCAACTGGGGTGTGAAGGCATTCTCCTACGCTGACGACACCCAGCTGGTTTTCCCTTTTCAGGAGCGAACGACAGAGGCTTTTATGAATTTTAAAGGTTGCTTGAGAGACATAGCCATATGGATGAATATAAACAAACTAAAACTCAATGCGGGAAAAACAGAGGTGCTGTTTTTCGGAAATGGCCCTGTGCCTGCTTCAGATCTGTGGTGGCCAGTAGAAATGGGCCCTCCGCCTTCTCCTAGCATGAGTATTAAAAATCTAGGGGTGAGATGGGAGGCGGATCTCTCTTTCTCGGCCCAAATCCAACAGGTCACCGCTTTGTGTTTTAGTAAAATGAGAAATCTCCGTAAATTTTTACATTTTATGCCAGAAGATTGCCGTAAATCCGTAGTCCATGCCACAGTGACATCCAGGCTGGACTACGCAAACGGCTTATATCTTGGCCTGCCTAAATATTAGATTAGACGTCTGCAGATGGTGCAGAATGCGGCTGCGAGACTAATTAGACGCATTCCTTTTCGACATCATGTCTCTCCGCATTTACAGGAGCTACACTGGCTCCCGGTAGCCAAAAGAATCGAATTTAAGGCCTTGACCTTGGCCTATCGGGCTCTTCAGGGAAGATGTCCTAGCTATCTTAAACAAAAACTTGGCCGGTATAAGCAAAATCGCTCCCTGCGGTCAAACTCTCAGAATTTGCTCTACGCTCCCCGCTTTGTGAAAGCCCATCTGGGCGGTAGGGCGCTCACAGTAAGAACGGCTAAATTGTGGAATGCCCTACCTGGGTTTCTCCGCCAAGCTAACACTGAGACCAGTTTTAGAAAAGCGCTGAAGACATGGCTCTTTAGCAATGATTAGGCCTGACCTCAGTGCCTAAACGTATGTGCATGCGCTGCTTGCTGCGAGAGCGCCGGGACACCTCTGTTTTTGAGGTAGCTGTTCGCGCTATATAAATTTCAGTATTATTATTATTATTATGATCAGCAATGGTTGGTCATGAATAAACCATGGATGATGGTGGTAGTTAGGATTATGCTACTTCCAAGGAATGTAAAAGGCATATTTTACTATTAAACAATGTAATGGTTTCCAAATTGCCGATCTCTGCAGTCTGGAAGTCTGAGTCTGCCTTGTCCATTTAGGTCTAATTACATGACTGTTTCTGTTCAAGAACAGGGCAGGGGTTGGCAATGAGCATAAAAACAGGGAAGAAGAAAATACATATTTCCAGTGACAGCTCGCCGAGGGAGTGCTGTGGGGCGGGGCTGGGGAGGGAGGGGAAGGGTGGGGGGGTAGTGGCCGAGTTGGCGATGCAGCAAGCGCAATGTAAATAGTTTTATTTATTTAATTACTTACCTTACTCCTGTCCGTCGTATGTCGGACTCCACTACCCCCCCACCCTACCCCTCCCCCACCCCGCCTCACTGCCCCGCAGCACTCCCTCGGCGAGCCGCCACTGCATAATTCTATACATCGTGCTATGACCAATATTCAAATATTTATAAAATCCATGCTGCAAAAAAAAAATAACATGTGTATTTTGTTTACATCAAGTTTGTTTATTTATAATTCTATTGCATCTTTACCAATTTTTAATTAGATCTGTGCCATTGCAAGCTTTTATCCTAAGTTATTCATCAAGCTCCTTGAAGCTTAAGCTTGTATGTCTGCGCTTTGAAATGCTCAAGCAGTGGGTTTTATCCTGTCATAAGTTTCCTTTGTTGAAATACATTTGAAAGAGTGCAGGTGGAAGACCATACTAAGTGATGCAGTGTGTCTGCAGGAAGCAGAAATCCCGCCTGTCAGAAATCAGGCTCAGAATGACTTAACTGGACTTTACAGTTGTGCGAAGTGTAGCCATTAAAGACAGCCACTGGGACACCAAGAAAGTCTGCTGGTCTCAGTGCTTGAGATACCTCCAGTGATGGAAGTCACAAAAAGTAGAAAACTGTATTGAACACAGTTTTATCGATTAAACTGCTTGAGAATCTTCTGAAAGCCACCGCACCAAATAACATTTTCCGTCATTGTGAATTACAAAGATTGTAATGATGTATGGTCTATCGAATCATCAATTATTTTGTGTTTTCGAATATCTTTGTTTTTGACGTTGCGTTTTCAGTCAAAACAAAGAATTTCCCCACACACACAAACATACACACATACACACACTCTCTCTCTCTCGTTTACAGGTATCATTAATTTTACCTTTCTTGATTTGCTTATATTTAGTATTTATTTACTTGGAAAGTACATAAAAAACAGAAATGCCTTACCAAGGTTACATCCGAAGTATAGTACCTACTAGTGTTCAAACAATTACAAAAATGCAGATATCGGTGTGCATAACGAGAGAAGTTTTTTGTCTATAAAAAAAAACAAGCAGAGTTAGTAAAGACCATCACATGCATAACAAAAGTAGATAAAAAAACATAAATATCAATTTTAAAAAACTGTGCAAGTTTGTATCAAACAGAATCCTCTGATTATATATACTTTAAAAGTTTAAAAGACCACGTATGCTAAGATCAATTACATATGTATCCTCAGATGTCCTGCACTAGGGCTACTTTTGTCCAAAAGGTGTGCATAAATATTATTAAATTGCAATTTGATCATAAGCTAACGGGAATGAATAAAAACCTTCACGTACATAATACATGTTAATTAAAGACAGTACAAATTTGCGTCAAACAAGATCCTGTGATTACCCTAACTTAAATTAGAAGTTAAAGGCTAAAAAGACCACATGTACTGAAATTGGATATGCTCAAATGTTCTGCACTAGACCTACTTTTGTCCTATGAATGAGCTTAAATTTTAAGAAATTGTAGTTTAATCTTGTATTTGCGAGATTCTTCACCTCCGCGACTGCATACCTGTAAGTCCGGACCGAGAGTTGATTAAACAGTGGACGAAGGATCGCGGGCCATTAGTACCGGACAGATCCATAGGACACGCAACAGTGTTTCTTCCGTTGCCCCACATAGCCTCCAACTCAGGTCGCCATTGATTTTCTGCGAGGGTGAAGAGCTGGATAAGGTGGAGTGAATGCCAAACCTATGCAATGCGACTTTTCTTTTTAAATGTTTTAAAATGCTGTTATCAAGTATGGATGTGGCTTTAAAATTGTATAAGAGTTTATAATTTGCCCGGTATGCTTTCGCTTTTCGTTAAATCTTGATCTTCTAAATTAGACTTTGTTCCTGTTAGCTTGTTCAGGGCTTTTTAAAACTTAAAGTTGTTATTGGCAGAGCCCAGAGGTGATTCGCCCATATGTAGCTTATGGATTCCTCTAGGTACTGTTTGTGAGGAAAAACTTGACTCGCCGTAGACATCTTGTGCCATAATAAGTAATCCAATGTATCCAGCCTATGGCACATTTAAAAAAAAAAAAAACACTCCTACTTTCTAAGTCCAGTTTGACTAGGCCTGTCATTCAGGAGCGGCCCATGCAGGTAAGAGTGGTGGGGTGGTGGGGCCGGGTTGGAAGGGAATTCGACAGACGACTACGAGGGAAAATTAAATAAATAATTTTGCCTCGTCGTGGCTGTCGAAATCCCCCCTCACTTGGCCCCACTGCCCCACCACTCTTACCTGCAGGGGCTGCGGCTTCTCTCATTATTTATCTTCCATAGTTAAGAGCATGTATCAACTTGTCTTGTATAACCGCCAGCAAGGGGCTGAGAATTGGGTCCCATAATGACTTTGACAGTAAATTAAATGCCGCCCTGAGTGCCAATGTTTTAAGTTTAATCAATTTACCCTGAGGCATATAGAAACCCCTGCTGTCTAAAATGACCCTCAGATATTTGTACTGAGCTACTGTTTCCAATTTCTCACCATTTATGTGTCAACATCCCTTAATATTAATCTATTCTCCAATTTTTAGGGTCTTTGTTATTTTACAGTGAACTATTAGTTTCGTGTTAGTTTCATAGATATGGAGGGTGTCCAAAAGCCTTTGAAGGCCTATCCTTGTTTATTGAATAGTAGTAAATCATTTGCATAACAGGGCACAAGTTTCGAGGCATCCACAGTAGCCTTGTTTAATTTGCTCAACAAATCTGAAATGTATAGATTGAAAAGGAGGGGAGCGAGCAAACACTTTTGTTTGAGGCTAGTGTCAAATTAGACTTTCCAAGAGAACCTGCTTCCATCACAGAGTTTAACCCTCAACCATGTATTTGTGTATGAAAGTTTGATGGCCCTTAATTTGGGCTCAGGAATGCCCAGAGTACATAGTTTTATCAGTAGGAAGTTTTGTGGCACGCTGTTGAATGCGTCTTTTAAATCAATAAAACAGGCAAACATCATTGTTTTAGCTAAAAAAAGTTTTTTTCCATGCAAATCAACAAGGCCAAAAGATTTGGGAGAGTTCCACATCCAGGCTGGAATTCTGTCTGATTTACTGCCACTCTTTTTAAGCTAATGGCCCAATAAGCCAGGTCTTCATGGAGCAAACTATGAGAATACAATATCATCAAATGGTTAAGCAGTATTCCATTAAACTGATGAAGATATACAGTTGTTGTTTATAGGGGTGGGCAGGGACAGATGCACACTGCACTAAAAACCGGATTTTATTTAAACATGTTACATATGGGAAGGTTTATCGCTTTTTTTAGGTTTAGACTAGAGACATCGTCAAATAATCAAACAAAAATATCGTAAAAAATAAATACGTATAAATGGATGAGTATTTGGTCAGCCTTCTTTGTCCATTGATCTGTTGAACTAACATCCACGTTTTGCTTCAGTCCATCACAAAATATAGTATGTGGCAATGGTCAGCCCACTTCAGATATTGGCTCGTTTGCACTGTGAGTGATGACATTTCATCTGGTCATATGATCATCTCGGCCCAAAAAGAATTGCACTTCAGCGTGAGGACTAGTAGGCCAATACTTTGTTTTGGCAGTTCTTTTTTCTTTCTAGTTTTTAACTTTTTTTATTACTTTTAGTCATCCTAAATATGTTTTCGGGTGACAGTAATTCAAAACCAATGGTAGTATTCCTTTGGTGCCAAGAAAAGTCATATTTTCCTGTGATGTGCATTTATAGACCTGTTTCAAGTACACTAGCCTGCCATGAAACACCACTACTTATTTACTATTTTTTATGCAAGAATCACATTTTTGTTAATTAAAAACTTTGTTGCAAAAGTGTACCCACTACTTTTAGATTGCAGCCTCATAATTGTTTCACTTTATTTTGTGGTAGTTTTATTTTTGTGGTATAAGTTTGAAATAAAAAATAAAAATTTAATCATAACACAGGCTTGCCAAACTAGACCTATTGGCGTCGCCAATTTTTCTTTACAATTTTAAGCAGTAGTCAGGAAGATTAAGTGTAGCATGCCTCACTTTGATAATTTGCATAGACCCAGCATAATAAGCAGGGTAATGGACACAGAGAAGCTGAAATTAGGTGGACTCTACATCTTTTGAGGCAATGATTGCAGGCAATGGGTATTATCCAGACAAGCAGAGGCAGACTTGAAACCAGAACCAGGCCTCGTAAAAAATGTGCAAGTTAGCCCTACACTGCAGGAGGCCATTAAAATAATGGGGCATTAGGGGCTTTTATGGATGGGTCATGGCAACTCCTCCAGTCTGTCCAGGACCTAATGCAGCCTCCTAGCTTGCAGACCACCGGAAAATCCCAGAGTGGAAAAAATAGTCAGTTTGGCAATGCAGATAAGGGAGGTGTGTTTAGCTCTCCCAATGAGCTCAGATGTTTGAGACTGGGTATGGTATTAGGATGAAATCATAATGAAGATAAAATTATAAATAACACTTGTAACACACACAAACCCAAAATAACAATCAGTTGTTTACAAATGTTTATGTACTTTACAGATGGTGGTCAAAAGGTTCACAATAAGGAAATCTGATGTCTTTATTATTCTTTTGAACACCACATGGTTATGCTGTTTTTCAATGACAGGCAGCAGATGAGTGTACTTCTAGGTCAAGTGAGTTACATTTTTTTGGTTTAGGTTGCAGCATGGTATTGCAGAGTTTTTTTGGGCTCACTGCATGGTAGCTATGTAGTTTATTTTTATGCTTGACTGTAAATGTCTCGCTGGATCAAGGCCAGTATGAGGTCTTTGGGCCTGTTTGACTTGATCCTCTCTCTAGGGCAGGGTATCCAAGCGTTTCTGAAGTGAGAGCGACTTCTGATCAGTGAAAAACATTGTGAGCTACTGAAGACCAAGCTACTTGGGCAATGTCACCAGACACCCCCACGCCCAGTTTAATTGAATTTAAGATAATGTCCATAAAGCCAAAGACTATGGTGTGAACAAAATACTTTGACTCGGAGCACTGTGACAGGGCTGCCATGTGTGTCAGTGAGAGTGTGGTCTTTGGGATGTATGAACATGTGTGCGTACAAATGGGATATATTTGTATTGGTGACTGAGAGCCTGTGTTGTATGTACTTGCAGCATAGGACATACCTTTTGCCATAAGTGGCACTGTTACATGTATAACACAAACTTGTAACCATTTTTTTCCAATGGGAGAAAAAAGTGCAAAAAAAGGTTCTGCAAAAAATGTTCATAATATGGAACGTTTTTCTGTACTATAAATTTCTCCCACTTAAAAAGTGTTGCACTTACAAACAGCAGGCAACTTGCACCCAATGGCCTGTAGACGCGATGCCATATTTATAACAGGAAAATACAGCCATTTGTTTAAATAGGAGGAACTTAAAGTGACAAAACATGCTTCATAAAATATTAAGATGTGTTTGGCTTAATTGAAAGTGGAGAAAAACTTTGACTCAATTTTTTATAGAAATATTTTTATCCACTTTAAATTTCTCCCATTTGAACAAAAAGTGCTATTTTTCAGTTATAAATATGGCACAGTGCCTACTGGCCAATGGGAGCAAGAGGCCTGCTGTTTGTAAATGGAACACTTTGAAATGGGATAAAACTAAAATGAAAAGTTAACTTAATCATTCAGTTTCTCCCATTTAAAAGCATCAGAAACATAATTTTGTTCTCATGCTCCAATATTGAGTTGACAAGGACTTTTATTTAAGATTTAAATAGCTCAGTGATTCAGTTCTTCACCTCCTTGCCCTGTGTCATACATCTGACTCCAGCACTGCTCATCATCAGGCCCTGCTATCTGCAGCCTGAAGATAATAATGTCAAATGAACACAGCCTTCCCTTAACTTTAAAAGGAAACTGTGACCCAGTGCTTATTTAAAAATGAACTTAAGACTGTGAGCTACTCTGAAGGTGGCTGTGAGCTACTGGTAGCTCACGATCGACTGGTTGGAGACACCTGGGGGTGATCCCCAAACATTTTGTCTCAACTCTCCTCTTTTCTGAACCCTTTTTTATCTATTAGAACTCTGTGCAATTTGTCAGAGCTAACCAGTGCTAAAGTGTGTGTGCTCTCTCATTTAAGCATGGTGAAATTAGCATACTCCCAATTGGCACATTTAATTTACTGAAAAGTTCTTGGTAAAGCGGTACTACAGGTACCCAGGGCTTATAAGTTAAATGCTTCTAGTGGACCTGCAGTACTCATTGTGCCACCCACTTAAGTTGTCTTTTTAAACATGTCCCAGGCCTGATATTGCAGCCTGTGTGTGCAGTTCTAAACTGCCAATTCCACCTAGAAAAATAAACCTTTTGCTAGGCCTAAACCTTTCTTTTTAACACATATAAGTCACCTCTAGGGTATGCCCTAAACAGCCATAGGGCAGGGTGCATTGTGTTTAAAAATTTGGACATGTACTTTTAATTTTTACATGTCCTATTAGTGAAAAGCTCACAAATGTATTTACTATTACTGTGAGGCTACCTCTCCCATAAGGATAATATTGTGTTACCATAATGCAATTAATAAGTGATGTCATTTGATTGGGAGCAAGTAGGAAAGTTGTGTTTGGTGTCAGAGGAATTGTAATTTAAAACTCTCTTTAATGGTAAAGTTGGAGTTTAAGTCACAATTTTGAAAATGCCATTTTCTTGTCTTAACCATTTGGAGCCTGCAGCCTGTTTCCTGGGTCACATGGCTAGGTAAAGCTGGCAATTCGTCTTTGTGTATTGCTCCCAGACAGTGAGACAAAGGAACATAGGTGTTGGTAGGATGGGCCATCTCTGCAGGATGGGGATTGGGTGAAGCTGTCACCTACCACACTTACACTTCAACACTTACACTTCAAGGAATCTGGCTCCGCTCACACATTAAGGACTTCACTCTAGCCTACTGTGCCCCTAGACAGACTGGGACCAGGGCACAGAGACAGGAATTTCCAGAGACCTCTGTAGGGGATAACTCCAGAAGCTTCTCCCATTTCAAACTGGGCACCAGGTATAAAAGGGGACCCTCAGACCCACTCTTCGGTACACTCCTAGAACTGTGTGATACTACAGAAGAAGGATGCCCTACTGCTTAAGGCCTGCCTTGCTTGCTGGGAAGGAAGACTGGACCTGCTCCCTTCATCCCAGGCTGAGTGTTTCCAATGGTTAGCTGACTAACTTCCTGTTCTGAGCTGCAGGGGCACAACAAACTCCTGAGGACTTTCTGTGACTGCCTAGCTGACTTGTTGCACTGGACCTGCCTGGGCCTGAAACTGGATCTGGCTTAGCTTTCCTGGCCGCTGCTGGAGTGAGGTTTTGATTCCCTATTGGTGCCTCCCCAGGTCCTGGGCCATTGGCTGGAATCAGAGAGAGCTTATCCTGGTCTAACAAAGTGATGCAAAGCCGTGCAAAGCCTCGCCGCACGCAGCCAGCCTCATCGGAATCGATCCCGAGCAATGAAAAGCCCCGCAAAGCTTTGCAGCACCACTGCCATCTTTATCGGAACCGATGCAGTGTGACACAACTCGCCGAAGAACCTCATATTGCAGCCCTTGCAGCTTTTCACTGGAACTAACACAAATAGACGCAGGACCTCAAATCACGGACCTCCAATCACAGCCCCAAGTTATGATGCTGGACAACATGAAGCCTCGGAATGCAATTTAAACAAAGGGGACTATCCGCAGTGGGCCAAATTCGGTCCTGTGCCCAGTGTGTGTCCCATTGTGGTCAGTCTGAACTTCTGACTTTGTCTCGGTCCAACGTGACCAGATGCCCTCGGTTGCCACTCTGAGCCTTTTGGTGCTACTTTTAACTAAAGCTGTATATTTCATATCTCCGGTTCTACTGATTGTATTTTTGTGATTTGGTATCAAATAATTTATTATGTTTTACTCTATTTTTTTATATTGGAGTGTGATTTTTCTTGTGTTGTGTTTTTCAGTTTATTACTGTATGCATGCTGCATAAATACTTTATACATTGTCTCTAAGTTAAGCCTGACTGCTTTTGTGCCAAGCTGCCAGAGAATTGAGCACAGGTTAGTTTAGTGACCTTTTGTGGTTTACCCTGACAAAGATTGTGGCTGTTGATTAAGTAGGGTTTCATCCCTTTCCCAAAGACCCAATTTCGTACAGCGCTAATGTAGAATACAGAGAAATGAAACATATTATGTTGTGTCTTGGGTGAGGCCGTCTGCAAAATTTTTGGAGAGTGAATTCATCTTTGTGTGTGTAGATATTTTTTATTGCACAGGCAGTCACCAGAAAATTTCATAGCAAGTGCAATTTTTGTTTTGCGAATAACTGTGTCGCCATTTGAAGAATCTGCATGAAATGTCCATTAAAAAACGATCATCCCCCTCAGCCCTTCCTGAAACGTTTCCAGGTGATTTGTCAGGCTGGGGACAATAAAACGAAAATATTGATTCCCCATGTTAATTAACATTTGAACTTTACTCATAAGATGTGCTTTCTGTGATTTGGTGTAAATCCTTTCTGCCATTTTTGAGAAATGTGCATGTGAAGAGGTGCTCATGGTGGTAAAAATAATGGATATAGCTGGACTCTTGGGGGTCGATTCCGATTCGGGCCGGAAAAAGCACCGACCGACTCGGATCCGGAAAAAATACCGACCGACACGTACCAGTGGCGCCCGACACGCCAAGTACGATGCAAGCCGCGATAAATCCGACCGACACGTCAGGAAACCAAGCCGACCGACCGAGCCGCTCGGAAAATAGCAATCCGGCCGGAAAAACACGCGAATCCAACCGACCGACACGCACCCGGAACAAATCCGACCGAATCGTACCCGCCAACTCCAACCCGCAACGTACGATGCAAGGCGCGAAAAACACGACCGAGTCGGACGGAGGACAAGCCGTACGACCGACACGCATACAAAACCGAGCCGAAGCAACACAATACACCGCGACCGACGCGTACGCAGCATACAAAACTGCACAAACACAGCGTGAACGAAACGGAAAACACCGTACGAGACCAATGCAGGGTCCGACTCGGTCACAAGAACGTTTCCAACATACACAAACAGCACAAAGGAAAAATCACCCAAAAAAAGGCCAAACAAGCAATTACCAAGCCAATAAATACTGGGGGGTGGGGACAGAGAACAAAGACACACCCACAACTCCACCTATATAAAGGACACAAATCACTACCATGAGCCTTTGCAAATGCCATTTCACTGCCAGCACCCAAGAGAAAGCAACCACACACCCACAGCTCATCCCTCACACAAGCCACACACCATCAGCACACCAACAAATACCTACCTCACATACACCCAGCAAAACACACACTCACACACCCTCACCTGCACACCAACACACACATCACTCACCATCACCACCCATCACCATGCCCCCCAAGAAGAATCCCAAGTTCCTAGATTGTGAATTGGAAGTCCTGGTAGACGAGATCCTCAGGGTGGAGCCACAGCTGTTTGGCACTCTGGTCCAACAGACCCCCATGTCGCAGAAAACCAAGATGTGGGAGAGGATCATCAACAGGGTGAACGCCCAATCATCATGTCGGCGCACAAAGACGGACATCCAGAACAGGTGGTATGACGTGCGCAGGAGGGTACGGGACCTGCTGAAGATAGACTACATCAACAGCCAACAGACCGGCAGTGGCCCTCCTGCCAAGCCAATATACCTCAGGCCCTGGGAGGAGAAGGTGCGGGCCATCCTTCCGCCAGTGAGCGTATATGGACTAGAGAACATCCCAGAGCCTGGTGAGTACACAACAAATGTACACAATAAACTGCCACAAAACACACACATCACTGTCAAGGGGAGAGTCAAACCATGCACACATAGCAATTACACAGCAACTAGAACAGAATCATCCCAAAATGTGTATGTCAGTCAGATAAACACAACACATGCCATCAAAAAAGTCACATCCAACTGTGCCAACACATGTACAAACACAACCACAACTACAGCTAGGCAGTGGCACAAATAGAACTAACACACACATCCACACATGTAGCCACCACAACAACACCAACACACAGTGAAGACCACTCAAAGGAAGGAATTCTGTGTATGCTGGCCAAGTCAGTGTAGCCAATAGCATCATGGGAGTCGCAGTCACACATATTGCCCCCCCACAACTGTCCCATCAACACCACCCTGAACCATGCTCACATCACAGGGAGTGGAGAAGGACTCACAAGATGGCTGACACTGGCTACTGCTGTGGGGAGCACAAGGCCCTGCTGGCAACTGTGCACCAACAAACAGCAGGACACCACTGACTGACATCCTGAGAGACAACTTACACTCCCTGCAATGCAAGCACGTTCCATGGTGGGCTATCTGGCTGGCTGGGTGGGAAGGGGGACTTGCAGCACTGACTATAGTCACCAGCACCTCCCCTCACACCCCCCCAACACAAACTCCACAGTACCCACCTGGTAGAATGCAATGCCCTCCATCCTAACACAAGATCCCACAAAGCACCACCACCCTGGGTTATGTTGTGTGAAGCACAGGGACACTCTTGGGACTCTTAGCCAAACAACTGCCAGGACAACACTCCCAGCCATCCTGTCAGCACAGCCAGCCCACCCCACAGGGAAGCAGAGTCAAAGGAAGGAAGCATGGGCATGCTGGGAAGGGGGTGGAGGCAATAGCATGATGGGAGTCGTAGTCACAGACATAGCTCACCCCCACAACTGTCCCATCAACACCACCCTGAACCATGCTCACATCACAGGGAGTGGAGAAGGACTCACAAGATGGCTGACACTGGCTACTGCTGTGGGGAGCACAAGGCCCTGCTGCCAACTGTGCACCAACAAACAGCAGGACACCACTGACTGACATCCTGAGAGACAACTTACACTCCCTGCAATGCAAGCACGTTCCATGGTGGGCTATCTGGCTGGCTGGGTGGGAAGGGGGACTTGCAGCACTGACTATAGTCACCAGCACCTCCCCTCACACCCCCCCAACACAAACTCCACAGTACCCACCTGGTAGAATGCAATGCCCTCCATCCTAACACAAGATCCCACAAAGCACCACCACCCTGGGTTATGTTGTGTGAAGCACAGGGACACTCTTGGGACTCTTAGCCAAACAACTGCCAGGACAACACTCCCAGCCATCCTGTCAGCACAGCCAGCCCACCCCACAGGGAAGCAGAGTCAAAGGAAGGAAGCATGGGCATGCTGGGAAGGGGGTGGAGGCAATAGCATGATGGGAGTCGTAGTCACAGACATAGCTCACCCCCACAACTGTCCCATCAACACCACCCTGAACCATGCTCACATCACAGGGAGTGGAGAAGGACTCACAAGATGGCTGACACTGGCTACTGCTGTGGGGAGCACAAGGCCCTGCTGCCAACTGTGCACCAACAAACAGCAGGACACCACTGACTGACATCCTGAGAGACAACTTACACTCCCTGCAATGCAAGCACGTTCCATGGTGGGCTATCTGGCTGGCTGGGTGGGAAGGGGGACTTGCAGCACTGACTATAGTCACCAGCACCTCCCTCACACCCCCCCAACACAAACTCCACAGTACCCACCTGGTAGAATGCAATGCCCTCCATCCTAACACAAGATCCCACAAAGCACCACCACCCTGGGTTATGTTGTGTGAAGCACAGGGACACTCTTGGGACTCTTAGCCAAACAACTGCCAGGACAACACTCCCAGCCATCCTGTCAGCACAGCCAGCCCACCCCACAGGGAAGCAGAGTCAAAAGGAAGGAAGCATGGGCATGCTGGGAAGGGGGTGGAGGCAATAGCATGATGGGAGTCGTAGTCACAGACATTGCTCACCCCCACAACTGTCCCATCAACACCACCCTGAACCATGCTCACATCACAGGGAGTGGAGAAGGACTCACAAGATGGCTGACACTGGCTACTGCTGGGGGAGCACAAGGCCCTGCTGCCAACTGTGCACCAACAAACAGCAGGACACCACTGACTGACATCCTGAGAGACAACTTCCACTCCCTGCAATGCAAGCACGTTCCATGGTGGGCTATCTGGCTGGCTGGGTGGGAAGGGGGACTTGAAGCACTGACTATAGTCACCAGCACCTCCCCTCACACCCCCCCAACACAAACTCCACAGTACCCACCTGGTAGAATGCAATGCCCTCCATCCTAACACAAGATCCCACAAAGCACCACCACCCTGGGTTATGTTGTGTGAAGCACAGGGACACTCTTGGGACTCTTAGCCAAACAACTGCCAGGACAACACTCCCAGCCATCCTGTCAGCACAGCCAGCCCACCCCACAGGGAAGCAGAGTCAAAGGAAGGAAGCATGGGCATGCTGGGAAGGGGGTGGAGGCAATAGCATGATGGGAGTCGTAGTCACAGACATAGCTCACCCCCACAACTGTCCCATCAACACCACCCTGAACCATGCTCACATCACAGGGAGTGGAGAAGGACTCACAAGATGGCTGACACTGGCTACTGCTGTGGGGAGCACAAGGCCCTGCTGGCAACTGTGCACCAACAAACAGCAGGACACCACTGACTGACATCCTGAGAGACAACTTCCACTCCCTGCAATGCAAGCACGTTCCATGGTGGGATATCTGGCTGGCTGGCTGGGTGGGAAGGGGGACTTGCAGCACTGACTATAGTCACCAGCACCTCCCCTCACACCCCCCAACACAAACTCCACAGTACCCACCTGGTAGAATGCAATGCCCTCCATCCTAACACAAGATCCCACAAAGCACCACCACCCTGGGTTATGTTGTGTGAAGCACAGGGACACTCTTGGGACTCTTAGCCAAACAACTGCCAGGACAACACTCCCAGCCATCCTGTCAGCACAGCCACCCCACCCCACAGGGAAGCAGAGTCAAAAGGAAGGAAGCATGGGCATGCTGGGAAGGGGGGTGGAGGCAATAGCATGATGGGAGTCGTAGTCACAGACATAGCTCACCCCCACAACTGTCCCATCAACACCACCCTGAACCATGCTCACATCACAGGGAGTGGAGAAGGACTCACAAGATGGCTGACACTGGCTACTGCTGTGGGGAGCACAAGGCCCTGCTGGCAACTGTGCACCAACAAACAGCAGGACACCACTGACTGACATCCTGAGAGACAACTTCCACTCCCTGCAATGCAAGCACGTTCCATGGTGGGATATCTGGCTGGCTGGCTGGGTGGGAAGGGGGACTTGCAGCACTGACTATAGTCACCAGCACCTCCCCTCACACCCCCCAACACAAACTCCACAGTACCCACCTGGTAGAATGCAATGCCCTCCATCCTAACACAAGATCCCACAAAGCACCACCACCCTGGGTTATGTTGTGTGAAGCACAGGGACACTCTTGGGACTCTTAGCCAAACAACTGCCAGGACAACACTCCCAGCCATCCTGTCAGCACAGCCACCCCACCCCACAGGGAAGCAGAGTCAAAGGAAGGAAGCATGGGCATGCTGGGAAGGGGGGTGGAGGCAATAGCATGATGGGAGTCGTAGTCACAGACATAGCTCACCCCCACAACTGTCCCATCAACACCACCCTGAACCATGCTCACATCACAGGGAGTGGAGAAGGACTCACAAGATGGCTGACACTGGCTACTGCTGGGGGAGCACAAGGCCCTGCTGCCAACTGTGCACCAACAAACAGCAGGACACCACTGACTGACATCCTGAGAGACAACTTCCACTCCCTGCAATGCAAGCACGTTCCATGGTGGGATAACTGACTGGGTGGGTGGGTGGGTGGGAAGGAGGTCTGGCTGTCAACCAAACACAATCAATGCAGACCATGTTCACACCCCAGAGAATACATAGAAATGCCCAAATAATGCAGGACAATGTGCCACACCAATATCAACCCCTGACTGTGACGACTTAGGACAATACAATGTACAGGCCCGCACCCCGAGGCACAGTCACAACTGTCAGGTGTGTCAACCACTGATGCCTGCAGAAACATGACATACATTGTTTGTGTCTCCCAAAAACAGGTGATGATAGGGACACAGCAGCAGACGCTGAGGAGTCCCAGTCCCAGGCTCAAGAGGATGCCGAGCTCACTGGCGTCGTACAGCCTCTGTCCTCCTCGGACGATGAAGAACAACCTGGCACATCCGGTGCAAGTCAACATGCTGCACCAGCAGGACCACCAGCTGCAGCACCAGCAGGTCCACCAGCTGCACCCCCTGCACCCACCCCTCCAACGACTGTCACCACGAATACCATCCCTGCCGACATGGACAGAATAAGGAACAACACCAGCGCAGTGACCCTGGACCAACCTGGGGCCATGGACACCACCACCACCACCAACCCCCAAGGTGGACCAGGGTTATCTGTGCGTGCAACTGCACACACTGCACATGTCAGCAGGGGTGGTGGGAGGGGTGGGGAGACAGAGGTCGCTGCTTGCAGACGTTGCTGGTGTGCATGAAGACCCACAACTGGTACGCATAGCTGATGCGTACCAGTCCAGCACCGGAGAGCTCAGCCAGGTAGTGGGGCTCCTCAGAGACATCAAACAGCAGCAGGCTGCCCATCATGCCCGCTTGGACTCCCACATGTCCCAAGTGGAGTCACACATGTCACGTGTGGACTCCCACATGTCACGTGTGGACTCCCACATGACCCGCGTGGAGTCCAAGTGGGATGTACTACATGAGATGACGGCGGTGCACAGGGACATTTTACAATGCCTCCGCCAGATGAACAGCAACCAGTCCACACCTCCCTGTGTGCCAACAACATCTGGTACCAAACAAACTGCAACTGCCACAGGGAGGGAGGAGGACTCTGGCGGAGAGTCCCCTGCACCGCAGCAGCCTGCACTTGAGGGCCCCCCCAAGAAGAGGGGTCGTCCGAGGAGGGGAAAGTGAGAGGCTGATGGCCAAGCGCAACTCCCAGGAAGCCTGAACCTGTTCTGGATTTTCGCCTTTGTGCACAGACTGTTCACCCTGTTGATGGCAACACTACTCCCACACATAGCATGGGGAGTACAAGTTGGAACAATGTGTCAGACAACTGTGGCCCCGATACTGGGGATCCTGTCTACCTGGACTTTCTATTCATCTAGGAACTTGGGATTGCAAGATTCATGTACAGCACAATCCATCCTATGCACTATTATCACAATAAACACACTAATACACCATACTTGCCTCTGTCGTGATTCCAACGTGGGTGCTGTTATGGGGATGATGAACTGCAAAATTACACAGTGTATGCGAACTGCAACAGCAAGGACAACACAGGCATGTGAGTACAGGCAACGTGACACATATGAGGGAGACACACCACCAGGGCTACACAACACATACACACCTAGGCCATCTGACTCATTGCCTACACTGATGTTGCCAGGGAAGACGGTGCAATGCACAGACACCACACCCATTCCCAGTTGTAGTCAAGTAGCCCACAGGTGCAGTAAGCAAATGGCACTCAAATGTGTGACCACAGACAACGCACATCACTAAGTGAAGCACAGGTTTATTACACAGTAGCAACATGCCGTAACCACTACAGATGCAAGGTAACCCCACCTGGTAGCGGGCACACAGTCAACAACTGTAGACAGAAGGAAGTCCATGGGTGTGGCGCACATCACCTGTAGGGACACAACAGCTACCAGCCTGGATGTGCAATCACGTCGTCGGTGGACACAGTTGACCAAACGAATCTGAAAGTACCCTGTGAAGGACAGAAATGACACACAGTCAAAAGCAATGCAGTACAGGACAGAACAGCAAAACTCATGCACAATACATGTTACAAGATACCCACCCAGAACCAAGTTAGCATGTCAACACTGTTGGGGAGTACAGCCCACCTGTCACCACACATCGCAACACACATCCTGTCAAGTAGCCCATGGACACACTCCAACAGCACCAGAGCACCACCCACACATCATGCCAACTCACATCATTCACATGACACCTCAGGATACTCACATTCAGCTAAAGAAGTTGGTGATGAGCTGTGTGCGGACATCACCATCACCATCATCATCATCATCGTCACTGGCATCGTGGTCCAGGCCAGGATCCTCCACAGGTGGCGGATGTTGGTCATCGTCATCCTGGATGAGAGGCAACTCCTTCCGCACTGCCAGGTTGTGGAGCATGCAGCAGACGATGATAATCTTGCACACTTTCGCAGGGGCATATGGGAGGGACCCTCCGGTCTTGTCCAGGCAGCGGAAGCGGCTCTTCAGGAGACCAAAGGTCCGCTCAATCACTCTCCTGGTCCGACCATGTGCCTCATTGTAGCGCATCTGGGCAGGTGTCACAGGGTTCCTGAGGGGTGTCAGCAACCACGGCATGTTGGGGTATCCCGAGTCACCTACGGACAGACAAGTGCACATCAGCTGACTTGGAAAAGTGGGCGGAATACTACAGATCAGATCACACACAATGGCACAAAGTCAGTACACACCGACAAGCCAGGCACGCTGGTTCTGCATCTGTGCCATCAACCTGGGGATGCGACTACTCCTCATCACAAAGGCATCGTGTGCTGAACCAGGGAAACGGGCACACACGTGTGTGATGGTCATGTCTGCAAGACACACCACCAGTGCATTGACCGAGTGGTAGTGCTTGCGGTTCCTGTAGGCCTGCTCCTGGGCCTGTGGTGGTACCAAAGCCACATGTGTCCCATCAATGGAGCCAATTACATGCGGCATCCTCCCCAGGGCATAAAAGTCACTCTTCACGTCAGTGAGTCGTCGCAGTCTAGGGAAATAGATGTACCGGTTCAGGAAGAGCAACATTGCCGCCAAAACATCGCGGAGCACACGGCTGAACATGGTCTGTGACATCCCACCAGCAGACGCCACAGTATGTTGGAAGGTACCGGTGGCAAAGAAGTGTAGGGCTGCCATCACCTTCACCTTGGGGGTCAGCGCTGTAGGATACGGCCGGCCAGGCTGCAAATGTGGGGACAACTGCACTGCAAAATCCTCAATCAGCTGCCTGGTGAAGCGGTACCGTCGGATGCTGTCCCGTTCCACCATCGTTGCCAGGTCTGGGAATGGCCGATGGACAGCAGGAGCCCTGCAGTGCAGAGGAGAAGTAAGCAAGATCGTCAGTCACCCCACATATGCGGCATTGAACACACTCAAGATCCCAACATACATCATCATGAGGCACAACTACATGAAGTGTGCAGTACCGGAACGACATTTATGGTACATACATGGCCAACATCTGTCAACAC